>CM067846.1:591386867-592586867 GCA_034509565.1 Triticum monococcum
TTCCAGCCTGGTGGCGATGCGTTTCAACTCCGCATCGGTGGTGTCGCGAGTGAGGCCATTCTTCTCGTCGGGGCGGATCGGCACTTCTACCAAGCCATCGAAGAACTCCTGCACGACGTCGTCTACAGGCTCTTGCCAAGTTGGGACAATTCCATGCGAGTCGCACAGCGGCATCATTGCCCGGATGCGGTCGAGCGCGGAGTTGTTGCACAGCGGAACGACACCCTGCGGCAACCTAAACACTTCGGGATGCTCGGGGTCATACTTGAAGAGCTCCTGGAGCATCGCGTTGAGCTCCAGGATAGTGAAGTTGTAGTTGAGGCCCAGACGCAGCCTCATGATATCCGCTGCATTCTTGAACTCCCAGGCAGGCCTCCTCCGTTCCTGCAAGGGGGCGATGCGGCGGCGAAGAAAATCCACGCCAACAGCGCCTACAGTAAGCCCGGCAAGCCTGAGGCGTTGGATCCGGGTGATGGCAATCTTCATCCTATCATCTTCCGGGGCCACGTCGCTCCAATCGCTGCCGCGTGCTGCTGGGACTTGGCACCGGGCGGTAAACGGCTGCGGGTTCTCCTCGACAATCCAGCACCAGTCTGCTCTCCATTCCTCCCACTTGCCGCGGTACTCGCCCTCTAGATAAGAGTCCTTCTTGCCGGTCCTTGAGATCCAGGCGATTCCGCCGGATAAAGGCTCTCCTCTCTCTACTCGGGACATAAAGAAGTGGCGGAAAAGGGCTACGTTGGGATGGACTCCGACAAAGTTTTCGCAAAGATGTGCGAAAACTGCCATGGTCAGAACGGCATTGGGGGTGAAATCAAGGAGGCAGAACCCGTAGGTGTTCATGATGTCGCAGAAAAACTCAGAGAAGGGCGGGCAGAGCCCGCAGTAGAAGAACACGGCAAAGAACGGATATCCACTTGGAGCCATTTTCCAAGCGGAGGCCGGGAGTACCTTCGTGCTCGCGTGCGCTCGCGTCTCCGTCGACCAGAAGAGGTAGTAGTACTCCCTCAGCTCCTTCGCGGCGAGCTTGGGGGGGGGGGGAAGATGGCCCGCTCCTTTCGCAGCGCCGCAAGCCGCTGCGCCTCGGTCGACTTCACAGCCTTCCCCTTGTCGGCTTTCGGAGCCATGGCGGAAGTGTTGGAGGAGGTCGACGGCGTTGGTGGTGCTGGTGGCGATGGGGGGCAGGATGCTGCTCTCTTTTCAGCTTTGGGAAGACGGAGGAGCGGCGGAGGTTTTCGAGATTGGAATGAAAAGGGGCGAGTGGGTGCACTACCCCTGCTTCCCCTGCTTATAAAGGGGAAGGGGGCGAACGTTCCGCCTTTCCGAATAAAGAAACCACCCATGATCTCTCCCACGACGCCGCATTCGACGCGTGCCATTCGGGGAGGGCGCGGTGGATACGGAGAGAGATGCGGCGTGACCCAGACCGCGCGTGCCCGTGCCCTGTTTTGGGCCTGGCCCAACAGCGCTCGGCACCGTGTATGGCCCAGGCCCGGGGGCTCCTGTCGATGTACTAGAGTAGGGGGACCCTAGTATCCCAAACTTCTGCATGGGCAGTCGCAGCATCCCGCGACAAGGCTTGCCGGGTGACCGCCAAGGTCCTCCGTGGTTCCTTTGGAGCCATTCAAGAACAAAGTATCCAAGCCGAAGAGACAAGACCCCGGCAAGAGGAGCTTGCCGGGAAGGCCAACCAAGGCATCTCAAGGAACTTGCCGCAACGCTCCACGCGTCCCAGCAAGGCCCGGTGAGCGACAAGCTCCCAGACGCGACAAGACAACGAGCGCGGCAAGGCGCTTGCCGCGGCAAGCTTCCACTCTGTACCTGCGCTCCAGCACATCCACCAACGTGTCGCTTTGGGACCCTTCTAGGCGTACGTGGCGGGAGGCTGTGCAGCCAGCGGTACACGGTGGCAAGCGGCGCTGACAAGATCGCCATCGTGGCGAACGGTGGCGTCCCTGGTGGTCCCTTTTGCACTATTTGGGTGATGCAGACGGGCATTAAATGCCCTTGTCCCCTGCCGTCAGGGTTAGGTATGATACACTGTAGTAGGCGGCGGTGCCAACCGCAACGCCTTTCCATTTTTGCCCTTGTCTACGTTGCCACCTGTCGGTGACCCCTTGAGCATATAAAAGGAGGCCCATGCGCAACGCAGAGGGGGTCGGCAAAACAGAACACTCACGCTCGGTCTCGTTAGCTGCTGGTGTGTACTGTAGCATTCAGCGCTCCCGAGCAAGAACACAATAAAACCACAAAGCAGGAGTAGGGTTTTACGCATCCGTGCGGCCCGAACCTGGGTAAACTGATCGCGTGCTCGTGTGCTTCGCCTCGATCTGCTCTTCGTGCGATCTCCGCCCCCCTGCCGAACCAAAAGGGGCTCGGTCCGCCGGTCCCATAGGTGTTCATGGATTAGCACCCCCGACACTAGCATAGCTAGATTGAAGGCATGGAGGTCTCTAAAGCCTAGACCTCCTGTTTTCTTTGTTTTCGTAAGTTTTCCCCAACTGACCCAGTGTGCTTTGTTCTCCTTATCCATTTGGCTCCACCAGTACCTATTAATCATAGTACTCAGCTCCTCACACAAATACTTAGTTAGATCGAAGCAAGACATGGAGTACACCGGGATTGCTTGTGCAACTGCTTTTATAAGGATTTCTTTCCCACCTTTTGAAAGGACTTTTTCCTTCCAACCTTGGATCTTCTTCCACATTCTTTCTTTAACATATTCAAACGCCCTTGCTCTACCCTTTCCCACATAGGATGGGACACCTAGGTATCTTGAGGAAAGACCTTCGGAAGAAATTTGTAAAATACTTCTCATTTCCTCCTTCAATCCTTGCCTTGTGTTTGCACTGAATAGTATTGTGGATTTGTCTTTATTAATCATTTGACCCGAAGAGGCTTCATAAATATTTAAAATTCTATTCAGTTCATGGGCACTCTCTGCATTGGCCTCCATAAGCAGTAATGAGTCGTCCGCAAAGAGCAAGTGGCTTACACATGGAGCTTCTCTACAAATCTTGATTCCATTTATTAATCCTCTCATCTCAGCTTCATGTAACATGGCAGTGAACCCCTCTGCACAGATGAGGAACAAGTATGGAGAGAGTGGATCTCCTTGTTGCAAGCCCCTTTGAGGTTCAATTATTTTAGTTTTATCTTGGTTCACCTTGATCTGATACCTTACAGTCAGAACACACTGGATTATCAATTTAATCCAGCACATGTTGAAACCTAGCCTTTGCATCATATCTTTTAGAAACGTCCATTCAACCCTGTCATAGGCTTTGCTCATATCCAATTTAAGAGCCGCATAGCCCGTCAAGCCCCTTCTTCTCCCCCGAAGGAAGTGAGTTAACTCGTATGCTAGAAGAATAGTATCTAAGATTAGTCTTCCAAGCACAAAGGCGCTTTGGTTTGCGGAGATGATGTCAGGAAGAATTACCTTAAGCCTATTTGTGATTACCTTGGAGACTAGCTTATACACCACATTACACAAACTTATTGGTCTCAGGTCTTTTATGCTCACTGGATTGGCATGCTTTGGAATTAGCACTATGAGTGTGTCATTCCAACCCTCAGGCATTTCTCCTCCTCTTAATATTCGAAGAACCTCTTCAGTGACCTGGTTCCCAACAGTTTGCCAAAATCTTTTGAAGAATATTGCTGGCATGCCATCCGGTCCAGGGGCCTTTAAGTCACCAATGTTGTCTAAGGCTCTCTTCACCTCTTCTTCTGTGTACTCCTCACACAATACATCATTCATCCCAATTGTCACCTTTGGTTGCACCGTGCGTAATATTTCTTCGTTGTCATTTCCTGTTATAGAGGAGAAGATGTTAAAGAAATAGTTGGCAATGTGCTCTTTCAAAGGTTCTTCCCCCTCCACCCAACTGCCATCCTCCTTTTTCAATTTCTTGATGGTATTTCTTTTCTTCCTTTCAGATGCAAAGGCATGAAAAAAGGATGTGTTCTTATCACCAAACTGTAACCATTTGACATGAGCTCGTTGTCTCCAATGAATATCATGTTGGTGCTCCAATCTGTCCAGCTTCTCCCTTAAAAAGTGCTCTCTGCTAATCCTTTCTTGGTTGATGTCTCCTCTTCGTACCTCTTCTAGTTCTTTTCTTAAGATTTTAATTCTTTTCCCAAGATCGCCTAAAACATTAGCATCCCAGTCCTTCAAATCTCTTGCTACCATGTGTAACATCGCCTGGGTATTATGGTCGCCTCGCAGGCATGCGTTGGACCAAGCATTATTAACCACCATCTCACAATCTTCCTCTTGCAACCAACTAGCTTCAAACCTGAAATCATGAGCCCTTCTCTTGAAAAAGTATGAGCTCTTAGCTCCCTCTGTTTGGATGATTATGGGTCTATGGTCTGAATGGTATGGATCTCCATTAATGACTTTGAAGTTCAGAAATCTTGTAAACCAACTCCTGGACGCCATAGCTCTATCCAGTCTTTCTTTAACAAATCGGTTGACATCCCAACTCTGATTGCGCCACGTATATTTATCCCCCTCAAAGCCTAAGTCCCTCAATCCACAATCTGCTAGGTCCGCTCTAAATCTTTCCATTAGGCCTTGTGCCCTAGCCAGCCCCCCCTTCTTCTCATGGTTATACATGATCTCATTAAAATCACCAGCACACAACCATGGGAGGTTAAGTTGTTGTTTGAGGATGCGAAGCAATTTCCAAGTTATTTTCCTTTTATTGCTTGCAGGCTCGCCATAAATGCCCATAAAGCACCATTTGAATCCATCCTTTTCCACTACTTCTGCATCAATGAGATACCTGGAGTAGTTATGCAGCTCAATTTGTACATCATTCTTCCATAATAAAGCCAATCCACCACTTTTTCCTTCACAGTCTCTCACAATCATGTTCCCCATACCTAACATCCACTTAAACTTTTCCATCCTCTTTTTATCAAGTTTAGTCTCAGATAAGAAAAGGATGTCAGGGTCCACCTGCTTCTGGAGATCCAGAAGTCCTCTCACTGCCGGGCCATTCCCCAATCCCCGGCAGTTCCACACTACAATTCTCATTTTGGCTCGCCAGGCTGTCCCTGCAGCCCGGTGTTCACAAATTCTGAGTTGGTGTTTCCTTATTCCTCTTCATTCCCCTCAATCTCCATCTTTGCTTTCTTTGCTAGTTCTATCTCGTCAACATCCATCATGTCAACCTTCCTCTTCCTTAGTTCTGTCATGTTGAATTGATTTTCCTGATTTCCTTCCTTCCTCTCCATTCGCCTGAAGGTGCCCCTTTTTGTACTTATTCCTGACTTCTCAAACTTTCTCCCCTCTTTGTTCTGGACCTCTTCCCTCTTATGTGTCATCATAAGTTTTATTCGTCCTTCTGACTCCTGATTTGATATTGTGGTGTTGTTTGTCTTCTCTTCATCTTTTATCCATTCTATTTCTGGTTTTTGTTTCTTTCCTAAAGGATTTTCCATCAAGTTTACCAGACTAACATCACCTGACTTCAGTAAATCCTCACTCACCTGGCTGCCTGATGTATTTCTCATGGTTTGTTGCTTATTGCTGCAATCCAATCTATTTCCCTCCCCTGTTCTTAAGTCCTCGGATTGTTTTAAACTGAGAGGGCTTGTCACTTCTTTCCCTTCACCCCTTCCTGGTTCTTCCCCAGCATCTCCTATTGGTGCATTTCTTTGCCAGGATGGCTCATCACTTCCTTGTTTACTCCCCTTACTGTTTGCGCTATTGCTTGGCCAGAAATTCCTTCTGTCATTCGAGCCCCTACTTCTTTCTTCGCTTGAGCTTCCCTTGTACATAACTGCATGCAGCCATGGTCCAAATTGCATGGACCCGGTTCTTCTAGATCTAGTTGGGCATGACTTTTCAGTGTGTCCAATAATTCCACAGCTATAACGGACATCAGGAAGATACTCATATGTGAATGAGACAATCTTTTTCTCTTCTTCCTTCTTTTCCTTCATTTCTTTCTCCTCATCATCTCCCCCGAGTTTCATTTCATTCTTCTGTTCTTGTTCCTCCTCAATAAAGAATGTTACAAACCTCATGATTGGGACTGTGATATCTAGTTTCACTTTAATCCGCATAAATACTCCCATCGAATCCCCATTAATGTCTGGGTCTACATCAACAACTTCACCAATTTGTTCTCCCACTAGAATTCCAGTTTCTCTGCTCATCATTCCCATTGGGATACCGTAAGATCTAACCCAAATAAGTATTGACTTGAACTCATAATCATCGATGGTTCTACTCGGCACAAAATCCTCCATCACCAGCAGATCATTGTTAAATCTCCAAGGTCCATCATCTAGTGCCTTATCCTTATCTGACTTTTGTTGGAAGATAAACAAAAAACAATTCCTGCCCAGATCTTTGCATTCCACACCAAAAGCTGGGTTCCATGCTCCCCCCAGAGATCTTCCTACATGTTCTGCTCTAGCCGGTCGCTCCGAGAGAAGTTTACCTACAGCCTGAAGCTTTCTCACCTGCGAGGAGCATGTCTGCTTCTTCCCAATACTGATCCCCTTTTTCTCAGCTTCAGAGAGCTGCAAGTTCTTGAGTTTTCCCTCCACCTCTTCCAGGAACTTGAAGCGCGAGTCCCCCATTATAGCTGGGGCTACTGGGATTGACGGACCAACACCCACCTCCTGAGCGCCTCCAATCCCACCGCCGCCCTCACCCGCCTCCTGAGAATGCACACCTCTGTTCCTCCCCCACCTCTCCCTCCTCGGATTTGAGAGGGCTCTCAAGTTGTTGTCTCAGGAGGGCTGGATCTACACACGGGCTGAGAGATTTGAGAAAGGAGGACGGATTTGTGGGTTTTTTGGATTTAGATGGGAATTGAAACGGCAAGAAACGCCGACGAGGTTGCGCATTAGGTCGCTACGAAGTCGCTAGAAACAGCGAGTGACCGTCACTGGCGGACGGAAACGTAGTTGCTGGTGCTTCTGACATGGTCTTTTGAATTGTTTTATGATCTTATTCAAAACAATGAGAATGAACAGAGGGAGTACAGATTATATGATATATGATTCTGGATTATTTTCATCTTAACCGGGCTGGAAATTGTTAGATCGTCATGGATGAGCTCCCATTACCCCTTTAAAGGATGCTAGAGTACCAGTATTCTAGGGGCATTCGCGCCCTCAGTCGCCCTTCTCTCCACCCGATCCGCCCGCAACGCGCACCGCAGCATGCCTGGCGTGCTCCCCGCTGTTCGACCGTGCAATCATGCACCTCACAGCCCCAGCGACCCCGAAGGTCCATGACATGTGGGTCGTGTATGCTTGTCGGGCCTTCTCGTCTCGATATGTGTATGCTTTGTACCGTTTCATGTCCTTGTTTGTGTGGGTAAAGGTGTGAGGGCTTGGGAAATTAAATGCATAGAACCACCACTTTCGTGTCACGACTTGCAAAAAACCATCACTTTACATAACATGACATACCGAGAAAACTTACATGTGGGCATATGGTTTTCGTAGATTTTTTTGGTGAAGAGTTGGAACACCAATAGACAAGAATGCACTAGATATCCTTCATTATAGTTATACTCTGTGCTGGCCTTAACTTGAACTATAACCATTTCTTCTTTTTGTTTACTCACGGGGCTTGACCCTAATGGGCAGATCATGAACTTCTTTGGTTGTTTGTTATTCTTGTGACTCAGGCCAACTCCACCGCGCGACCACAAACGGACGTCCTCTTTGACCGGATTCGGTCCATTTGGGTAGGGCAATGGGGTCGTCTCTGGGCCTGTCCTGAAATGCGGTGGCCATGCGCCCAGCGTGCGGCTGCATCCTTTGGCCTCATCCTGTCCGCCACGGCAAAAAATGCACATCTATTCCTCATATCAAAATAAGTTTGCGCGTCCAAATATTAATTGTCTGAAAATAAAAATAGTTTTACAACTCAATCGAAATTGTCTCTAATAAAATAGTTTTACAACCAAATCGAATTGTCTTGAATGAACATAATGAACCAATACATCTATTGGTTGCGAATGTGACTCCACACATGCTCAACCAAGTCATTTTGAAAATTCAAATGAGTGTGTCAATCACAAAGTTCATGATGGAATTGGACAAACTGTTCAAACGTGATCGGTTCTTGGTGCAGGGGCTCAACATTTCACCTTGATAATCAAATCCTTGGTCGAATATCATGTCATCACGCTCGTCCTCGACGATCATGTTGTGCATGATCACACAAGCAGTCATCACCTCCCAAAACTTCCCTTCATCCTACGACAGTGCAGGGTTTCAAACGATACCCCATCGGGATTGAAGCACACCAAAAGCACGTTCCACATCCTTTCTAGCACTCTCTTGCATTTGGGCAAATCTCTTTCTCTTCTCACCTTGGGGGTTCGAGATTGTCTTCACAAAAGTTGACCACTGAGGATATATACCATCAGCTAGATAGTATCCCTTGTTGTACTGGTGGCCGTTGATCTCAAAGTTGACAGGTGGGGAGTGGCCTTCTGCAAGCCTTGGGAAGACTGAAGAACGCTGCAGCACGTTGATATCATTGTGAGAACCTACCATGCCGAAGAAAGAATGCCATATCCAAAGATCCCGCGAAGCCACCGCTTCTAATATGACAGTGCACGCTTTGACATGCCCCTTGTACTGGCCCTGCCAAGCAAATAGACAGTTCTTCCACTCCCAGTGCATACAATCTATGCTACCAAGCATGCCTGGAAAGCCTCTAGCTGCGTTGGTCGCCAACAATCTCTCTGTATCAGTGGCAGTTGGCTGCCTCAAGTACTCAGGGCCAAACACTTCCACCACGGCCTTGTAGAACTTATACAGTGACATCAGACATGTGGTTTCATTCATACGCACATACTCATCCACCAGATCGCCTGGAATTCCATATGAAAGAATGCGGGTGGCCGCGGTGCATTTTTGGTAAGAGGAGAATCCAAGCTTGCCAAGGGCATCCGTCTTGCACTCGAAGTATGGGTCATGAGCAACCACTCCCTCTCGGATACGATTGAATAGATGCCTTGCCATACGAAAACGGCGATGGAATTTATCCGGCTTGAACAGCAGGGTGTTCACAAAGTAATCGGCATAGAGTAGGGCGTGGCCTCTCTCCATGTTGTGATTCAGGTTGGGAGCATGGTCACGGAGTGACCTCCTGTACCGAGGAAGCTGCCGTTCAAAGTGCAGCCACCACAAGATCTTCATCATCCGATGACGAATTGTCCGATGAATAAATGAAGTGGTGGAAGAAAATTTCATATCCATTGTCTATACCTTTGTGGGCAAAGTGTCGAACACCTTGCGGTCGTGGTAGCAAAGAGGACGCGATGATCACCTCGATGCAGTAGGGGTGGTTGGCGGCCGGCTACTGGCCGCTCTGGAGCACTCGTCGGAAGCTACCGTGGCCGTCGTGGTACGTCGCCGGCGGTCGTATCCCCTCTACCACCGGCTACGACAGCGACGGCTAAATCTCCTCCAATCGACGGCCAAAACTACGGCGAAAGCGCGGGCGTGGTGGCGGCCATGTCGAGATGTGGTTTGGTATGGACGGCCAGGGGGGGCGCAGTGAGGAGGCGGCCGGAGTATAGTGGCGGCGCCGGCGGCGGGGTGGGGCGGGGAGAGGGGGTGGAGGCATTGGAAGCGAAGGGACTGCTAGTGTCCCCGACAGGCGGGCCACGGAGGAACAAGGGCGTGCGTCGAGCCCGTCCGCGCGATGTCCGTTTCACCCCAAACTCGGCGCAAGTTTGGGCCGGGGATGGGTCGAAAACAGACGGAATCCGAACATTTGTCCGTTTAAGGCCACGCATTGGGCCGCGCTATTCGTCCGTTTTACCCCAAACGGACGTACCCGGACAGGATGGGGTCGCGTGGTGGAGTTGGCCTCATGGAGCAACTTGTCCGCAGGTTCTGTACACACTATTTTCATCAACTTGTGCGGTACCAGCAAATTTGTGTGATGACATGTAGTCGAAACAGAGGGAAAAACTTTGTAGAGATAGAAGTTTCACTGTTACAAACACAATAAAGGTACCCTCTGCTCCTTCCTTTGACACAAACCATTTCATATCATCTCTGTCTACCAACCAACATCTGTAAATAGCAGCGGTGATATTATAAGGTGGCGGTATTATATATTTTCTTAGTTGAGAACTTGGTAGTCAGGGCATGCGGATTACAAGCACCATGCCGAGAAAACTTACATGCTCTTGTCATTGCAGGTTTCATGGAGGTAGTGCCTTCTTCTACGTGATGGGAATTCAACGACATTTTGTTGTTTTGTTGTTAAATACTAGCTGGGTGGGTCGTCTATTCCCAGATCAAGTAATCTGACCATCTCTTGCAGACAAAACGCTCGGGGAAGGTTCCCAGCCGTGCACCTGTGCCCGCTAGAGCGGCATACTGTTTTAGCAATGCATGACAAACTGGTCGGGAGGTTTGTGTCTGTAGGGTGGAATTAAAAGATATGTCAAAATGATGGTCTTTATTATGCAATTTAACTGATCTCTTGTTGAACCCCTCCTTTTCCAGAAAAAAAACTATTATTTAATCTTGGAAGTTTGATCTTCTATAGTTTTAAGCATAATTGAATGCATCAGTTCAAAGCATTTTGTGGTGAATAACTAAATATCTAGGTCAACAGTCATTACTAAGTCAACTTATTACTGACTGCATTTCCTGTTAATAGAATTTATTGTTCGATATTTGGGACCCCCAGTTTCGCTCAAAATCTCATCATCCAGATGCTGATCCTGTCATATTTTGTCTTGCTAATCAAAGTGAATTTCTTTGAAATTATTCCAACTCTGTAACCGGTGGAGTGCTGCGCTTAACATAAGGCCCCGAAAGGGAAAAAAATCTTATGTTCTTTCTTACCATCTTTGACATCGCCAATCGAGTAAAACAAAACATCATTGTGTCATGTTACTTCAAATAGTTTAGGCGGTTGCTTCTTTTGTGTAGTGTAACTATACCTGGAGTTTCTCTTTCAATACGGCTCTATTAAGTTCAAGCAAGCAAGTGCATGGTCATGCCAGGTACTTTTATTCTTAATATTGTGTAGGTTTCTATATGTTGAATTTATAGAAGCATAATTAAGCTCATGCTTTTTGTGGAAATGATTGACATTTGCAGTTTTTAGCTATGATGCTTGTATCTTACCAAATGGTATCATTTCAACCCAACAGAGAATGTTGAAACTTGAGTTCATACTCCATCTGATTTTACTTCCTATCATTTTCAGCCTGTTATGTGGAAGATTTATACATGGTAGCTACATGAATGGGAATCAGCAGTAAACAGAATGCAGGGTTCATCAAATGGGTCCAAGAAAAAGGCTGCCCCTAAAACATGCATTGCTTGCCTTCTGTTTGGAACCTCATGGACTCAAGCTTCAGATACCATCTAACGGATGGAAGCAGAGATCACATAAGAAGTTTCAGTGACATAGCTTTTGAAAAGAGCAGGATGGCTTTTACCGACAAGTTACAAAATGTATGTTTTGTAGTTAAATCATTAGCTCATGCTTTTTCCTGGTAGAGTTTCTTGTTTATGTCAAAAGCTTCGGGCCGAAAAAACAATGAATGTTGGGGATGGGAGGACATGGCAATCCCATGAAGAAGAGGGTCCATTGCCTAATGCACAAGGACCCCATCTGCGTCATGGTCGCTACAACAATCAAAGCATCTAGCAGCCAGCAGGGCACTAGAATGCTTATAGATAGAATATTAGCAGTAGCGCTGGCTTACTTACTACGCTACTGCTAAGTAGTAGTAGCGCGCGGCAACAACAGGCGCTGCAGGTCGTAAGGTAGCAGTAGCGCTGGGCAGCGAGGCAGCGCTACTGCTTGTCACAGCCTGATTTTTTTGGCCCTTTCTTTTTCATTTGTTTTTCTGAGATTTTTGCTTGAGTTTTCTTTCTTCGTGGCTTTGTGGTATGGAAACTGAAGAAGATGACCTCTTCTTTGCTTCCAGAGTGGCTTGTCAACCTCAAATCCTTCCCTAGACCTTCCCATTTTCATCCTAGCCCAAATCCCAATATTCTTTTTATTGGGGATATTCCTTTTCTATTAAAGGAATAACCCTAATTGCCCTAGGTTGTGAAGCAACCTATATTTCCATCACTCCTAAAATTTCCAAATAATTCTCATAATTCTTTTGGGTCATATATTCCTCAAATATGGCAAATTATTTCATTTGCCATGTTTATCATCATGCTCAAATAATTCATTTCCTATTTTCCCCTAAATGGCACATTGTGAAGCAAGTGCTATTTTCCTTTGCCCAATTGACCTCAAACTTCTTGGACACCTTTTCATGTCCAAATAATTGGCCTGTGCCAAAATGCAACTTTATTTTCCTAGACAAGCTTCCTCAGTGATTTTTCAAAGTTCCTGTCTAAGGGAAGCCTTTGTGAAGGAAGTGCTAGCTAGGGTTATCCAAATAAGTTTAAATGTTGCAAACTCCTTCATGTGCTCATATAATTTCCCTCCTCCAATTTTCAGCCCTATCCTATGATCTGTATGAGCACATGACCAAATCTTTGTTTCTGGCAATATTTTCAGGTTGTGAAGCAAGTATATTTTAAATTGCTTCATTAATTCTGATAAATTATAAGATCATGCTCCTATCCATATAACATCTCTCCACCAAATTTGGGATCATTTGCTTAAGCCATTTGATCACCAAAATTATTTCTAGTTTCTGTCCAGAGGAGATGTTTGTGAAGCAAGTACTATTTTGGCATGTCCATTTGGTATGATACTTTTACATAATCTTCATATGGCCACATAAAACTGCCTTGCCAAATTTCAGATCAACTTGACACTCTATGTGAGTGCACCTTCCTGATCTTGATTCTGGACCAATTTGCGTAGTTGTTAAGCAACTGTATTAATACTTGATCCAAATCCCTCCATAATTACCAGGATCGTAGTCCCTCCATATTTAAACACCTCAGACAACTCCATTTGACCCAATCAGCTCCCTGTTGATCACCAGTGCTCATCCAAAACTGATACAGCAAAGTTTCAGCGATGCCACACTCCTCCCTTTGTCCCCTTCTCTTGATCCATCGACTCCCTAGGCTTATAACATGAAGGGACTCATCACTAGACAGCTCTATGCAGCCTCTCTCATCCCCTCCTTGCCGGTCACAGTGGTGACCACCGTTTTGGCATGGCGCTTCTCGCGCTCTAGCGCCACTGTCTTCTTCTCCCTCGCTGCGCGTTTGTTCCCCCGTCGCCTAGCTATGTCCAGAGCCTTCCCCGAGCAGTCGCCATCCCTCTGGAGCCCTTTCCCCCTCCGTATTTTTCTCCGGTGAGCCATCCCCCTCGCCGCACAGTGCGCGCGCTGTAGCCGACCGTCGTCTTCTCCTTTGTTGGCTTCTTCCTCCCTTGTCCCCGTGCTCGAACCGCCTTGCCACGGCTATATAAGCCCTCCCCCGAGCCCTTCGAGCACTCCATCGCCCTCCCCTCACTCCGAGTACCCCGCCCAGCCCCTTCCTCGAGCTCCAGGAGCTCTCTTCGCTGCCCATCGCCGCCATGGCCGCCGCACGGCCTCGGCTAAATTAGCCCGAGCCGAGCCCTCCCTCTCCTCCTGGCCACTACCAGAGCCCTCCACCGCACCCCTAGAGCCTCCCCGCTGTTTCCCTCCTCCTCTGGTAGCCCCTGGCCGCAATGCCCAACCCCCACCCGAAGCCATCTCCGCCGGAGTCCAGGCCCTCGTCGCTCCGGTCCTCCTCGGCGTCCGTGCCCTACGGGGACGGATTCTCCTCGGTCCCCTCTGCGCGTGGGTGGTCCGGGCACTCCGAACGATGGCCGGAGCCGGCCGGACGAGCGCCGGCGCCGTGCTCCTCCTCTGCTCTGCAGGCGCGCGTCGGGAGATGGAAGAAGGGACAAGGAGGAGAGAATCAACGCCCGCGGGACCCACCTGGCAGCCACTGCGGCCTGGACCCGCCTCTGCGTGCGTTGACCCGGACGGCCAGCGTGGATAAGTGACGGGCCCCACCCCGTGGGACCCGCATGTCAGTGAGAGAAGCCGCGGCCCCGCCTCTGCCTAGTCACGTAAGTGGAAGCGTATTCACATGAATACATTTCCGTTTCCCGAAAGCGTATTCCCCTTCTTATAAATCTAGATAGGCTTTCCTGTTTGGAAAGCGTATTTTCTTTAACTTCAGCTCAAAATATGTTTTCCTTTTCAGAAAACATACTCAGCCGAAGGCGCTTTCAGTTTTTGCCTCCAGGGACTTGTTTGTTGAAGTTTTATTCACAAATTGGTCCCTGGTGTTCAACACATCATAACTCCGCAACCGTAACTCCGATTGAGGTGAATCCAACGCCCGCGTCTTCGTCTCTTTGAGCCCAAACTTTTGGTATAATTTTCACCATGTGTAAGTGCTACCTCTTGAGCATTGCGTTGGTTTTCCCTTAAAGAGGAAAGGGTTTTGCAGTAAAGTAGCGTAAGTATTTCCCTCAGTTTTGAGAACCAAGGTATCAATCCAGTAGGAGACCATGCTCAAGTCCGACGCACCTACACAAACAAATAAGAACCTTGCAACCAACGCAATAAGGGGGTTGTCAATCCCTTCACGGGCACTTGCAAAAGTGAGATCTGATAGAGATGATAAGATAATATTTTTAGTATTTTTATGATAAAGATTAAAAGTAAAGATTGCAAAATAAACGATGCTAGAAATAACTTGTTGACGGGAGATTAATATGATGGGAAATAGACCCGGGGGCCATAGGTTTCATTAGTGGATTCTCTCAAGATAGCATAAGTATTACGGTGGGTGAACGAATTACTATCGAGCAATTGATAGAAAAGCGAATAATTATGAGAATATCTGGGTATGATCATGTATATAGGCATCACGTCCGTGACAAGTAGACCGAGTCCTGCCTGCATCTACTACTATTACTCCACACATCGACCGCTATCCAGCATGCATCTATAGTATTAAGTTCATAAAAACGGAGTAACACTTTAAGCAAGATGACATGATGTAGAGGGATAAACTCATGCAATATGATATAAACCCCATCTTTTTATCCTCGATGGCAACAATACAATACGTGTCGTTTCCCCTACTGTCACTGGGATCGAGCACCGCAAGATTGAACCCAAAGCTAAGCACTTCTCCCATTGCAAGAAAAACCAATCTAGTAGGCCAAACCAAACTGATAATTCGAAGAGACTTGCAAAGATAACCAATCATACATAAAAGAATTCAGAGGAGAATCAAATATTTTTCATAGATAATCTGGATCATAAACCCACAATTCATCGGATCTTGACAAACACACCGCAAAAGAAGATTACATCGAATAGATCTCCAAGAAGATCGAGGAGAACTTTGTATTGAGATCCAAAGAGAGAGAAGAAGCCATCTAGCTAATAACTATGGACCCGAAGGTCTGAGGTAAAGTACTCACACAACAACGGAGAGGCTATGGTGTTGATGTACAAGCCCTCCGTGATCGATGCCCCCTCCGGCGGAGCGCCGGAAAAGGCCCCAAGATGGGATCTCACGGGTACAGAAGGTTGCGGCGGTGGAAATAGGGTTTCGGCTCCTCTTCTGATGTTTCCAGGGTATATGAGTATATATAGGTGAAAGAGGTCGGTCAGGAGAGCTACGAGGGGCCCACAAGGGTGGGGGCGTGCCCAGGGGGGCAGGCACGCCTCCCTGCCTCATGGCCGCCCCGTTGATTGCTTGACATTCACTCCAAGTCCTCTGGATCACATTTGTTCCGAAAATCACGTTCCCGAAGGTTTCATTCCGTTTGGACTCCGTTTGATATCTTTTTCCTTCGAAACACTGAAATAGGCAAAAAACAGCAATTTGGGTTGGGCCTCCGGTTAATAGGTTAGTCCCAAAAATAATATAAAAGTGTATAATAAAGCCCATTAAACATCCAAAACAGAATATATATATATATATAATAGCATGGAACAATAAAAAATTATAGATACGTTGGAGACGTATCTGTAAGCATTCTGAAAATGACCATTTTGTCCTTGCCCCAATCAGCCCCCTCCGAGAGAGTACCCTTTCCGGCGATTCCTTCTGCGGTCATTCCGCACTTCTTCCCGGAGCCTTCTCCATCCCCAGGCAAGCCACAACCACCATTCGCATGATAGCCATGCAGAAGCATTGGTTTTCAACTTGAATCTTTAATAACTATTTGTTTGTTTTGCTACTGCTGTCGGTATTTCGGTTATGCTTATGGATCGGTGTTTACCGTCATGCTTTGTTTTCATGCACTCTGTTGTTATGTTCTTCATGCTAGTATTACTTTAATATTGGCAATGTTTGGTAGTAGTACATGTTGGTGATGGTCTTCGGTGCCTGACTATCGTCTGTTCCGAGTACCGTTGCTATGCATGTTCCTTTGCATCCAGTTGATTAAATACTTGCATGGTAGTTTTATCATTATGTTATTGCATGGTATTTATTGTTGATGCTAGTGGTCATGTTATGCTTTGAGTAGTGTTCTAGTTGTGATATCCATGTTCGTCAGTATGCCATGCTCATCTGGATAAATGGTTAAATGTTGTTGTTATGCTCGTTGATTGGGATGCACCCCCATGCTTATGTTAATATCATGTTCATGCATTATAGTTGCATCTTGTTATTTTTATCATGACTCGGCATATTGCATTCAAGTTTAACCGGATTAAATTGAACTTGAACAACTATTGACTGAGTCATGGTGCCACCATATCGATCTGACCAATGCAACCACGCTTACCTTGTGGGAAGGTCCTAGCTGGGTCTATTGTCATGCCTCTCGCCGGTGCCTCCCGCGAGGGAAGGTTATGCGCGGGCGCTACCTTGGCCGGGTTGGACGGCATAAGTCTTGTGTGCCCATGTTTGGTTTTGAGATCATGTCCCCGTTTGGGACCGTTTTGCCACGAAGGTGGCCGTTGGTGCCTTTGGTAGGCACGGGGCCACCCAGTACTTAGCCCAAAGGGGAGTTGGTCGGAGTGGCCGGGAGAGTGTCATGGCAGTAGATCGGTTTTGTCGGAACACCGTGTCCGCACGTTTGGGAGTGCGATAGCATGGGTTTCGTGGTGTGGGTACAGTGTGCTAACCTCTGCAGAGTGTGTGTTAATCTATCGATAGCCGCGCCCGCGGATATGGGCCCAGTCCGTAGTTGGTCACACTGTTGGTCAACAGTAATAATAATTTGATTAATAACAACCCTGGTTGGATGATGAAAGAAGTTGGGTGATATTTATGTGATCGTGAGAGGATCACTATGGTATCGTGAATACCAACTTGTTGGGTATTTGGGGATGTTATGCAAGAGTCAAGGGTAAAGGTCAAGTTCCTTATGGTCATAAATGATTATTACGGTATTTTAATACCAAGCATGATTGGATCCTGAGATGATTGTGTGATATCCATGATGGTAAGTGATACAGGTGATGGTTACGAGGTAACCCGAACAGAGTAAGTTGGTGCATGATAGTTTCATCATGTTGCATGCTAGTACCATCATGTTCATATGTTTATGCCATGCTCGCATTGTTCTAGCTGTATATCTTTTTCATGCTATGATTGATCTGATAGTATCATGTTAATCCTTGTTGACCTATAATTGCCATGCTATTGTTTGTCTTGATTGCTTTGGTTGTTGTGAGCTTGCAAGTACATTCAATGTACTGGCCTAGCGTGTCATGCCAGTTTGTAGGTCATGCCGGATATGATTGCTTGTTTGCCGTGGATCCCTTGTTTGCGCGCTAGGATAAGCGTTCTGGCCAGAGTCCCTGCGGAGTGGAGTTCATCACTGTCGTCGTTGTTCCGCTGCCAGTAGTCATTCCGCTGTGTCGAGTTGTTCTGCTGCTTGCATAGAGCAACCGTGGTAGGCGTAGTGTCACTGTGCCGATGTAATCCCCCTGTACCCATATAGATTGCAATAAAGAGCTAATTTGTTCTATGCTAAGCAGTGTCGTATTCCAGAAGACTTCTCCTCGATCTCTGGGCTGGAATACGGGGCGTTCTGGTTTCTCTGAGCCGGGGTGCCACAGGCTTGGTATCAGAATAGGTTTGGTTGTAGGATGCCCTAGCCCGCGCGAACATTAGAATGCGGTAGTATAGAGTCTGCGTGGTTTGTTGCACTTGATTGC
The DNA here is from genome assembly GCA_034509565.1 of Triticum monococcum. Lineage (NCBI taxonomy): Eukaryota > Viridiplantae > Streptophyta > Magnoliopsida > Poales > Poaceae > Triticum > Triticum monococcum. Next base: position 591,404,984 of record CM067846.1, read on the forward strand.
TGCATTTGTTTGTTGCATAGCATGCATATAGATTATTATTTAGTCGCTAACGGTTAATCTTGTGAGTATAGGTGGCATCGGTTTCGACCCACTACCTGCACCCTCCTTCTTAGCATGCCTGCTCTTCGGTGTTCGGTGTTATCTCTATCCCAGCAGAGTGATGCCCTAGTGCCAAGTGTTCCAGACACCATTTTCAGGAGTTATGCTCAGGTATCGCTGTCGGTGTCAAAACCGGCGGATCTCTACTCCTAATGGAGCAGTTGGTGAATAGTCCGCGCGGTTTATTTTCGTCATCCTCTCACCTCCGTTTTTTTCGTCATCCTCCCACCTCTGCTTACTCGCTACCCTCTAGCGAAATAAACCGGTGCCAAAAAAAAACCTGGGATCGATCCCTCGTGCCCTCGATGCGCTCGATGCGCTTGCCCGCACGAATGTGGCTCCATCCCCCCTCAAACCCTAGCTATCCCTCGTCTCCCCGCCTCTAGCCGCACCCGCCGCCGCACCCCAATCCCTGATTTGGCTCTCCACCTCACGACGACGCCGTTGCCCTCTCCGTCCTCCTCCACAAGACGTCACCATCGCCGCCCCTCCTCCGTGATTCGGCCATGGCCACCACTGACGCCCTCCTCTCCATCGCTGCCGCCAACACTCAACCTCCATCGATCTCCTCCTAGATCGACAAAGGGAGACCTCCACCGTCACCGTTCTTCTTCCTCCCCGACCTCCCGTCGCCGTTCTCCATGGATCTGGCCGTGGCCACAACCGACGCTACCAGTTCCATGGAGGAGCTCACCCCTGCCTTCTCCACAGATCTGGTTGATCTGAAGGCGGGCGGCGGGGCGGGGCTCGCCGAGCGAGGTATCCAGGCGGGGGTCGCCGGTGATGACGATGAAGGCCGGATCGAGGGATCCAGCAACCTAGGCAGGAGCTCCCCGGACCTGAGCGATGGTGGATGGGCGCGTGAGACAGAGGGATCTGGTGCGGCGGCGTGAATTCCTTACAGGTAGAGGCGGGTCTCCATGGCTGGCAGGGAGAGCTCCAAGCCATGGCGGGGCTTAAATTTTCCCTAGTCTCGGGTAGGGGGTCTCGAACTGTGCGTCTAGGATCAATGGTAACAGGAGACGGGGGACACGATGTTTACCCAAGTTCGGGCCCTCTCTATGGAGGTAATACCCTACTTCCTGCTTGATTGATCTTGATGAATATGAGTGTTACAAGAGTTGATCTACCACGAGATTGTAATGGCTAAGCCCTAGAAGTCTAGCCTATATGAATATGGTAATGAGTATGTCCCCATCCGGACTATGCTCTCCGGTTTATATAGGCACCGGAGACACTACTAGGAAAAGGGTTATAGATAGGATTGACACTAATGGCGCACCAGGAAAGTAGTGCGCCACTACTATATACTAATGGCGCACCAGTTGGTGATGCGCCATTAGTGTGGAAGACACTAAAGGCGCACCGGAAAACTGGTGCGCCACTAGTGATAACTTTTTTTGTTCATTTTTACATACATACTAATGGCGCATCCTACCTCTGGTGCGCCATTACTAGTTCTAACTAGTAATGGCGCACCAGACATGGAGTGCGCCAGTACTGAATTTTTTTTTTGCAAAACTACTAATGGCGCACCGCCTCACAGTGCGCCATTACTAGTTTAAACTACTAATGGCGCACCCTGTAGAAGTGCTCCATTAGTATATATTTTGATATCATGAATATTTTTAAATATCATGGGCACCTTTTGATATCATGAATATTTGTTAATTTCATGGGCACTTTTTGAATTCATGAATATTTTTTCAAATTTGATGATATTTTTTCATATTCAATATGATAAAATATTGAATATTCATGAGGACACTCGATCTCGATCCCCCTCCATCTCGATCTCGATTCCCCCTCCATCTCGATCTCGATCCCACCCGCGCCTCCTCTCCCCTCTTCATTTTTTAAAAAATAAAAAAAGTGTAGACTACAATTGTTGTTAAACAACAATTATTACTGTTTTCATAAAAAATATTACTGTTTCATATTCATATTCATTTTCTAAAAAATTATTACATGCAACAAAAAAATTACTTATGGCGCACCTCTGGCTGGTGCGCCATTGCTATATATAAAAAAAGATCACTAATGGCGCACCTCTGCCCGGTGCGCCATTGCTATGTAAAAAAAGATTACTAATGGCGCACCGACCGCTGGTGCGCCATTAGTAAGATTCCCCCTAGCTAATTCCCTCCCTCTCGCCAGATCCCCTTCATCCCTCTCCCTCGCCCCCCTAGCTAATTCCCCCCGCTGCCACGACCCACGCCGCCGCCGACGACCCCCCGCACCCTCCCCCGCTCCACCGCCACCGACGACCCACCGCACCCTCCCCCGCTCCACCGCCGCCGCCGACCCCCCGCACCCTCCCCCGCTCCACCGCGGCCGCCGACCCCCTCCACCCTCCCCCGGCCCGCTCCACCGCGGCCGCCGACACCCCGCACCCTCCCCCGCTTTTTGATAATATTTTCAAATAACAAATTTGATGATATTTTCAAATAACAAATTTGATGATATTTTCAATTAAAAATAAAAAACAAATTTGATGATATTAAAAAAACAAATTTGATGATATATTTTGTTCTAGTCCTCATGAAAATAACAAATTTGATAAAAAACAAATTATTAGATGCAACAAGAAATAATGAAAAAAAGAAGTTACTAATGGCGCACCAGAGGAGGGTGCGCCATTGCTATCAGAAAAAAAAGTTACTAATGGCGCACCAGAGAACGGTGCGCCATTGCTATGAGTGTTTTTATGGCGCACCCCTCGACGGTGCACCATTACTAACATTCCCCCCTCTATAGCTGGATACCCGGCCCTTCGCCCGATACCTCCTTCCCTCTCCCTCGCCAGATCCCCTTCCATCCCTCGCCACACCCGCTCTGGCTCCCCCGCGCCGCCGCCCCCGCTCCCCCGCGCCGCCGCCCCCGCGCCCCCCGACCCACGAAGCACGTGGCCGCCGGCCTCCCCACGACCAACCGAGGCGCCCAGGAGGACCGCCGTCGTCTTCGTCTTCGACTACGAGGACCCGGACGAGCTCGGACGCCCTCGAGCCCCCCTTCGACGCCGCCGCCGACCCCGACCCCTCCGGTGACTGGCCACGCCCGCCCAGGTACCTCTCCTCCTTCCTCCCTCTCCACCCTTCCTCCCCATTCCCTCCCTCCCTAGTTCTTCTTGCTATATGGATCAGAACATATGGATCATTAATTACTATTGCTATATGGAGCATTACTATTGTTCTTCTCTGAACCATTACCATTCCCTCCCTCCCTAGTTCTTCCTCCCCACTAATTTGCAGGATCAGAACAAGTTTGTAATAGGATGCTCTACAATGTTGATTAGGTGCATTACTATTGCTATATGGAGGAGCAATTTACTATTGCTATATGCTCTAGTTTGTATCAATGTGATTGTAGTTTTGCTTGTCATCAAGTTTAGTTGATGTTTATTTAAATATAGCTTATATGATCAGCCACTCTATGTATGATTGTGGCTTGAAGGTTCTGGAAGAACGTTTTTCCTTCAAATTCTATCTGGTGGCATTGTCCTAGACTCCCTAGTTGTGTTGTTAATTGTGCTTATATTAAAAGAATTGGGAGTTACTCACTGTACTAGAACTCTGTAGGTTGAATTTTGGTTAATTAATACTGACGTTATGAGAATGTAAGCACCTATTATTGCTACTGATATCATTGGCTCATTGCTGCCTTTGTGCAATGCAGAACTGTTAAGAGTGATTTGGAGGATTCAAGATTCTATGAAGCTCTTTTGACATTTAAAACTCAGAGCTGAAGGTACTTAATAAACTCAAAAGCATTGATGATAACTCTTGTTGCCTAGAAACAGAGGTAGTTTACATATTGCATTGCTGGTGTTTGTTTATGTTCAGAGTTTAAGCATGTGTAGTGTAGTGTAGTGTAGTGTAGTGAGCTTGTTCTAGTGTAGTGAGGTCTGAACCATTGCATGATGTAGTGTAGTGTAGTGAGCTCTGAACCATGTTTAGTGTTGAGTACTTCAAGTTTACTAAACCTATTCATTTTTGTGGACTTAGTGAACATGATAAGACAAGCCAGATGCTCTGCTTTTAATTAACAGTAATCCATGATCAGCAACAGTTTCTTTCACTAATTTTCAGTTAACAGCAATCCATGATTTTTTCTAGCTAAAACTGTTCATGATTTTTTGTTGGGTGACCTATTAGATCTGGAATGGAAGCTCACATAAGTTGAGCTGATTTTTGTCCATATGAAAGCGGAGGACCATATGGTTTGTGGCCTTTTCATCCATATGAAAGTAGAGGCACATTATGGTGCTAGTTTGCTGGGTTTTGTCTCCGACCATCGTGTCGTGATGATTTTGCAGGTACCCCGAGAGGCCCTTGAGTTTGCCGGAATGTTGATTAACTTCCGTTCCGGAAAATTCGGGTACTCCATATGTCTTATTTTCAGCAAAGGTCATGCTGAAATTTTCCATAAATTTTAGCATGACCGTGCTAAAAATCGGACATATGGGGTACTTGCTACTAATGCATGGGCCGGGGTATCTTAGTACTTAATTAAGTAGGATCAACTGCCCCGCCATTCTTGCCGCATTAAACCATAGGTGGCAATAGAGCCAAGTGATTAGGCCCAACTTAGAATTCTCGTTAGCATCGATAAACCCTAGATGATAAACCCAACATAGGTTGCAATAGAGCCAAGTGATTAGTGCCAAGTGATTAGGCCCAACCTAGGGTGCCTCGGCATCGATAAACCCTAAATGATGAAAACTTAACTTCGCTTCTATAGGGTGCCTCGGTGTTGATGAGAACCTAGCTGATGTACGCTTAGGCTTTTAGGGTGCCTAGATGTCGACAAAACCTAAATGATGAAAGCTTAGGCTTTTAGGGTGCCTCGACGTCGACAAACCCTAAATGATAAAACCTTGACTTTTAGGGTGCCCAGTGTCGATAAGAACCTAAATGATGAAAGCTTAGGCTTTTAGGGTGCCTCAGCATCGACAAACCCTAAATGATAAAAGCTTAGCTTTTAGGATGCCTCGGTGTCGACAAACCCTAAATGATGTAGTTTTGAATTATGAACGTAGGATATGTCGTCATCATCATCGGACGACGAAAGGGACGACGAAAGTCTCCCGGCGGAGTGTGACTGGTGCCACGACGATCGAGGTCTGTGCGACATGCCTCACCTGGACGATGATCGGCGCTTCAGCATTAAGCTCAAGGAGACCTTCGAAGTTGAAACGGCACACAATGACGACAAGTGTTATTTTCATAATTAAGCATGACTTCAACTATTTCAACGTGTAATTTTCATCTTTTACAATTCGAGTATAGCTTATCCCATGCCATGCAAGACGCTATGTCTTGGAGAGGATGGATTTTGAAGACCATGAAATTTCTGAAACAAAGAAAATTCACCTAAGGACTCATCACGATGTGGACTTTGAAGTAAATCTATATAATTCTGAGAGCGTAACCCATTTTGGTTACAAAAATTGGGAAGCATTTTGCAAGATGTATGGTTTTGATGAGGGTATGCTTATCACCATGGATCTTGGTAATCCTGACATCAACCAAGACAATATGGACATTTGGGTCCTTGTTGATACGCCTCCAGTTCTACCGCTATGTGAGTTTCTCAAACATAGTTATTAGCTAATTTATATTGTTTATTTCAAAATAGTTGACAGCTTATTTCCATTGACAGCTTATTTTTATTGTTCAAAGAATGTGCGGGAGATGGTAGACAAAACCCACTACACCGATGGCTCCGAATTAACAACTTACAAGGAGAAAAATCATTTGGTCGGATTTTGTACTGACATTGAGAATTACAATCTCTACAATCAAAATCCTCAACATTATGGTAAATACGTGCCACTAGTGCATGTGTTCAACTACGGTAACTACCATGGAGATACCCTGGTAAGATTTTTACTATTACGACATCCGTGCATCTTTTGCATACTTCTAAAACTAGTACATCATTGCTAACTATGAAGTTATTACTATGTTTTTCAACAAATAATCCCAGAGAATTGTGTGCCTCATATGATGTATCTGAAAGGTAGTGTTAATGTTTTGAACATACAGCCAGGTCGTCCTACAAATCTCAACTGTCCATACGAGATTTCTAAAAGAAGTGGAGACATGAAAATCAAAGGATGGAAAAGATGTATGGACAGTCGTAAGGAGCTTCTTGGAAGCAAAAGGAAGCGAAGCGCAAGAATTGGAGACAGGATGTTCTCCATTCTCCATAATGGAGAGTCAGGGTCTATATTGTTTTATGCTATTTTAGCTTAAATAGGGTATTTAGGTCCTGCCTAATACTGATGATCATGTGCTAAGAACAATTAAGTAGGGTTGGTTCGAAGACTATCAAGATGATGATCGTATGACTTGTTATGAATAACGAGTAGAAGTTGTATGATGATGATTAGTAGGACTTGTTAGGATTAGTATTACTTCCGACAAACTCGATACTCGCGGTCTCGAGACTTGTAATGTTTTATCTTTGTTCGGTCTTTTGAATTCGGAGACTAATATGATGAATTGTATTTGGAGACTAATCTTCTATTGTATTCGATGAATCTGCTGTTGCTGTGTGCTACTGTCTATATTCTGTCAAATAATAAATTTTGTAATATGTGCAAAAATCAGAAAAGTAAAAAAACCTAATATTCATACTAATGGCGCATCACTGCAGAGTGCGCCATTACTATGCCAAGTATACTAATGGCGCATCCATCCGCAGTGCGCCATTGGTGTGCCAAAGCACATGGTTGAATATGGCCCCTGGGAGGCACACTAATGGCGCATGGTGTTATATACTAATGGCGCACTGGATGGTGCGCCATTAGTATACCAGATACTAATGGCGCACCAGTGGTGCGCCATTAGTAAAAATTACTAGTGGCGTGCTACTAATGGCACACCGGTGATGCGCCATTAGTAAGCAAAACCGGTGCGCCATTAGTAGGCCTTTTCCTAGTAGTGAAAGATCTAGGGTTACATGGGGTCGGTTACATAAGAGGGAATCTTCATAGTCGGTCACCTAGCTTGCCTTCCACGCCAAGGTGAGTCCAATCCGGACATGGGTATAGTCTTTGGCCTTCATATCTTCACAGCCCATCAGTGCGGCCCAATGAATAACAGGTCGGACGCCCGAGGACCCCTTAGTCCAGGACTCCCTCAGTAGCCCCTGAACCTGGCTGCAATGACGAGGAGTCCGGCGCGCAGATTGTCTTCGGCATTGCAAGGCGGGTTCCCCTTTTTCTGAACTCCCAGATAGTCTTCGGATGCGATGATTGTATCCAGACATGTTACACACACCACACACAACCGTAGAGAGAGTATATATTTTTACATGAGTTCCATCCGCTGACCGCTTTCTGCAATGTAACATCACGTTCGTCCGGTCATAATTTCGAACCGTTGTCCCACATTTCAAGACGCGGTTTCTATTGGCACGTCTTGTCGAAGCAGAGATTGTGTCCCCTTATTGCGGGATACTCATCAATGCGGGCATGGGTAACCCAACCGTGCCGTTTATACAGCCCTTGGGAATAGGCGAATCTTAAGGCGAGTGAGGAGGCATTTTATATTTGCTGCCTTTATAAGGGGATAATGATTCCCTCTTCCTCTTCTCACGCTCTCTTTATGTCTCCGCCTTTCCAATCTCGAGCTCCAGCGCCCAAGTTCTCATCTCTTTTCCACTCAAGCAACCATGTTCGGATCCGGTGGTCAGGGCAAGTGGTTGGTCTCCTCCGTCAAGGAGGAGGACATTACTGAGCTTCGGGCGGCCGGGTATTTGGTGAAGGAGATCGACCGTCGTCTGCCGGCCGAGGGACAAATCGTCCCCATGCCGAAGCCCACTGAGAGGGTAGTATTCATCCCCCATTTCTTCCGCGGGCTAGGGTTTCCACTCCACCCTTTCGTCCGTGGGCTGATGTATTATTACGGGATAGATTTCCATGATCTGTCCCCGAATTCCTTCCTCAATATCTCGGCGTTTATCATCGTCTGTTAGGCCTTCCTTCGCATCCAACCCCACTTCGGGCTATGGCTCAAAGTCTTCAACGTGAAGCCGAAGGTGGTGGATGGCCAGCACGCGGAGTGCGGAGGAGCCATGGTGAGCAAGCTGTCCAACGTCTCTTGGCCCAAGGGCACTTTTGTGGATACGGTAAAGGAGTGGCAGAAGCAGTGGTTCTACATCACAGAACCACGCTGCACCACCTGAGCCGCAACTGCCGAATTCTGCTTTGGCGCTCCTATGCGACTCACCTCCTGGGTCGAGAAGAGTCCGGACTGGTGTTCTCCTGACGTGCTGATAGCGCTACAAACGCGTGTTCAGAGCATGGTAACCAAGAACGTCAAGCTCGTTGACGTGATCCAGGTGATGTTGGTTCGCCGGATCCTTCCGTGCCAACGCCGAAGCCGCCCGCTGTGGGAGTTCAACCCGAAGAAGTACCGGACCCTGGTGAAGATCTTCGAGACTACACACAAAGGTGCATGGAAGTTGCTCTTCAAGGGCAATGAGAAACCACCGGCCATGTATTCAGACCATGGTCACAACTGTAAACACCCCACCAGCGAGGTATGTTATTTTTGATGTGCCCCTAACTTAATTGTTTCAAGGATGATGTCTGAGCTTTTATTATTGCTCTTTCAGGACTAGATGGAGAGGCGAAGCGGATCTAGTGTCCGGCTCCGCTGCCTGAAGAACCAGTCATCCCGCGTTTAGCGAAGATGCTGGTGCCGACGCCATATAAGGCGCTGGAGAAGGACAAGAAGAAGGCAAAGGGGGCCAAGAGTGGCCTCCGTCGCAAGGGCACTTCGGTCGTGACGTCCAAAGACGACGAAGCTCATTCCTCCGTCCCTGAGGACGATGACGAGGAAGAGGAGGAGGAGGAGGAAGAGAACAATCCTCCCCCAAAGGAGAGGAAGAAGAAGAGGGCGGCTTCGGCGCATCTGGAGGCGGAAGCGCCCAAGAAGGGGAAGGGTGTCCTAGCGGTCAACACCGCATGGGACATTGACAGCAGTCCGGAACGACGCCCCCGCACCAAGCCTCCGGCCGCTAAGTGACACGGCTCGCTCGTGCGCGCATCCGGCCCTTTTTCTCCATTATCTTGACATAGTTAACTGTACCTATTGCAGTCCGGCCCGCGACCTACTCCAACGATCCTCGTTTGGAGGTTCATTGGCTCCATCGGAGATGGCGAGCATGTCGCCACCGCCTGCTTATTCCCCCGGGGCCAGGGATGACACCAATGTGTTGCCCCGGAGGGCCGCTCCGAACCGCGGAGGAGCCCAGGACATTGTCCGGGAGGCACCACGAGGCGAAGCCTCCACTGCCAGACACATGGGGGAGACGATCCCCATGGAGATTGACGAAGAGGGCCGCATCCAGTTTGGCCCTCAGCCGAATACGACTCCGGAGACCCATATGGCCCCGGAGTCGGGCGAGCAACCCCCTTTGAAGGAGGGGGTGCGCCGCTTCCGTCGGTGGTCCATGTCCATCCAAGGACGCTGGATAACCTAATGGAGGTGCTACGAGGCGCCTTTGTTATAGACGAGCACCGTGTCCTTATGGGTGCGGTGATCGAGAAGGTTCAGTTCACCAAGAGTGGACTGAATGAAGCCTGCAGCAACCTGTTGACATGTTTCAAAGTAAGTGACATCGAAAGAGAAAAAACCCATGTAGTCAGTAGCCCCTGAGACACTGTTCGGTGTTCGGCGAGAAGAACTGGACAGAGGATCAATCCTCTATTGTAGGAGACTAACATAATATGTATGCATAAGCAGGCGTCGCTGTTGGCCGCAACCTCGCATGCTGCCAAAGTCTCTGAAATGAAGCAGAGGCTGGAGCGGACCGAGAACGAGCTCGGCGAGGTTACAATGCAGCTTCAGGAGAAGCAAGGTGAGTAACGTCTTGCTGTGTGTTCGGAAAGCATAGGCGTTGTGTATTTACTGTAATCATAATATGTGCAGGAGCCGCGACCAAGGTCGAGGCCCTGAGGAAGGCCTTGGGCGAGGCCGAGGAGAAAGCTGTCCAGTAGTAGGCCGCTCGTAAAAAGCTCAAGGCCCGGGTCAAAGAAGTCCAGCAGGAGCTCCAAGATGCAGTGAAAAAAATGTGAGACCTTGGAGAATGATGTGTCGGCTCAAGAGGCCGAACTCACCAAGGCTCGTCAGGGCGCGGAGACCGCACGGAAAGAGGCCCAGGCCACCCTCCAGGAGGTCCAGGAGGCCAGGAAGATCACGGCGGGTAAGGCATTTAAGATGCAAAGCAAGTATGAGGAGAAGCAATACCTTTTACTAACCCGAGTTTGGATTTTCCCAGGGGCTTTTGCGGATCTACCACGCAGCGTATCAGACGCTGCAGAGTTCTACCGAGCCGAAGGAGGAGGTTCTACGGAGAAGCTATTCTGGTCGCAGTATGCGACGCCAGAGCATCCCATGTCCTTCACCGATCAGCTGAAGCAGCCGGTGGAGTTGCACAGGGTGGCCGAACTAGCCATGAAGGATTTGACAATCCGGCGATGGCCAGCCGAAGCTATGTCCGGAAGCTACTTCAGACTCGTGAAGCGGCTAGTGGAAGCCTGTCCGCGGCTGGACGTCGTCAAGCGCTTTGCCTGTATTGAAGGTGCCCGTATGGTCTTCGCTCGTTGCAAGATGTGGTGGGCGAAGATGAACGCCGTTGAAGTTGCCAGCGGGCCGCCGGAGGGCAAGGAGCACCGCACACCCGAGAGATATTTTTCGGATGTCACAGAAGGGTCTCGACCTCTGGCAGCTCAATGTTCGCAGGACATTGTATTTGAATAAATATGTTCATGTTGCCCTTGCATTGTATTATGGAAACAAAACCTGTAATGTAATTTTGTTATGCTTTAATTGTCTCCTCCTGTGGGTCCATATTATTTGTTATCTGAGGGTTGGCCAGCCGTTGGCTTCTGCCCTCTCGTAGGTAGTATGGAGGTGTTCGGGATGGGATCTAAACAATCTTGATCCAATCATATGGTCCTTTGGAGGAGTTGTTTAGTGCAACGAACAAGGCAATCAGACTATACGGCTTAAATGCCCTCACTTAGCCATAGGAGTTTTATAATTAAGCAAGTGCACAGCCCCTGGTCCGAGCTGGGGTGCTGTCCGCATCTGATCGGGAAGTGTTGATCCTTTGCATGATGCAAAAAAAATCTCCAACAATTTTGTAACCCTCGAACAGCTGACCAACTCTCGCCGTATCATGACAGTCAGTTTTCGGCTTTCTCTACTGAGGTGCTCATCTGGTCAAAGCCAGGGCACAATCACAGTAGTTCTCCCTTTACTACCCTAGCCGATAGAGCGGAACATAGGGTAGCAAGCACAGGAGACGGGCAACCCAACTATTGACCAAAGACATGATTCGGAGCCAATGCATATAATGCTAAATTTGGGGTGCCGAACTTATATATCAGAAGTGTTCAGTCTTTGCTACCGTATTGTGGGGCGATAAGTAGCCCCTGGCGAATATGAGACGCACCAAAGAATACCGATGCATCCGATAAGCGGATCGAAATAAAATGAAGTAAGAGGCGAAAACCACAGAAACTAGGCCGCAAACCATTTTCTAATTGGGTGGATACATCAAGGCGTATCTTGCACAAATGGTGCGATAAGCCTTTGGGCTATTTAACATGCCGGAATCAAGAGGGCGCAGTGTGCGGGTCCTGGGAAATAAATATAAATACCGTCAAGAAGACGTATAGAGGTTACTCTACGCACCTATGCTGCTTGCATCCTTTGTATGCCGATCCTTAAAAGGGACTGGTCAGCAGGCCCGTGGGAAAAGGAGCCTGGAAAAAAAGGTGACAGTATGTGTGTCCGGGATCGGTCTAGCCGAACTGTAGATGCCGGGTTAGCTTCTGCCTCCGTCGATGTCCATGGGATTTTGAGTGCGTAATTATGTACGCGTGGTGCGAATGAATGCCACTACTTCATCGGGACTGGGAGGGAGGCCGAATTGCTAATCGAGCTCTTGACGAGCCGCACTGTCCTGCTGCAGTGTAGTCCGAAAACTCTTGACGATGTCCAGGGGCTCAGCAGCCGCACTATGGTGCTGCTTGAGAAGGCCGCTCTGTACCTCTGCTGCTAGGGCGGCGGTGTGCTCCTCTGTTCGGAGGGAGCGTTCCATATTGCCATTGATTGTTATGACGCCGCATGGACCGGGCATCTTGAGCTTGAGATAAGCATAGTGTGGCACTGTGTTGAATCTAGAAAATGTTGTTCGTCCGAGCAATGCGCGGTAGCCGTTGCGGAAGGGGACGATGTCGAAGATTAACTCCTCGCTTCGGAAGTTGTCCGGAGAACCGAAGACCACTTCCAGCATGATTGAGCCCGTATAGCGGGCCTCTACGCCTGGTATGACTCCTTTAAAGGTAGTCTTTGTTGGTTTGATTTGTGAGGGGTCAATGCCCATCTTCCGCACTATGTCTTGATAGAGTAGGTTGAGGCTGCTACCACCGTCCAACAGGACTCGTGTTAGGTGAAACCCATCAATAATTGGGTCAAGGACTAGTGTGGCTGAACTGCCGTGGCGGATAGTAGTTGGGTGGTCTCAACGATCGAAGGTGATCAGGAACGACGACCACAGATTGAATTTTGGGGCGACTGGTTCTAACGCGTAGACGTCCCTAAGTGCTCGCTTACGCTCCCTTTTGGGGATGTGTGTAGCGTATATCATGCTCACCGTTTTGACTTGAGGGGTAAATTTCTTCTGCCCCCCAGTGTTTGGCTGCCGGGGCTCTTCGTCCTCATCCTCACTTTGTGATCCCTTTTCCTTGTTTTCGGCATTTAACTTGCCAGCCTACTTGAAAACCCAACAATCCCTGTTGGTATGATTGGCTTGCTTATCCGGGGTGCCGTGTATCTGGCACGGACAGTCGAGTATGCGGTCAAGGCTGGAAGGTCCTTCATTGTTTCTTTTGTAGGGCTTCTTCCGTTGGCCGGACTTGGAGCCAGTGAATCCGGCGTTGACTGTGGTGTCATCGGTGTTGTTGCCATTGCTTTGGCGTTTGTGTCTATTGCGCCGGAGCTTGCCAGTGTTATTCTTGGCCTCGGAGGGGCCTGTCTCGCTTGCTGTGTTGTTACTACGAGCCAGCCAACTATCCTCTCCCACGCAAAAGCGGGTCATGAGTGCCGTGAGGGCTGCCATGGACTTCGGCTTTTCTTGGCCGAGGTGGCGTGCTAGCCATTCATCACGGATGCTGTGTTTGAAGGCTGCTAAGGCCTCGGCATCCGGACAGTCAACAATCTGGTTCTTTTTGGTTAGGAACCTAGTCCAGAATTTTCTGGCTGATTCTCCAGGTTGTTGAACTATGTGGCTTAAGTCATCGGCGTCTGGTGGCTGGACATAGGTTCCTTGGAAGTTGTCCAGGAAAGCTTCTTCCAAGTCCTCCCAGCTGCCGATAGAATTTTCAGGCAGGCTGTTAAGCCAGTGCCGAGCTGGCCCTTTGAGCTTTAGTGGGAGGTATTTGATGGCGTGGAGGTCATCTCCTCGAGCCATATGGATATAGAGAATTAAATCCTTGATCCATACTGCGGGATCTATTGTGCGGTCGTATGATTCGATATTGACGGGCTTAAACCCCTCGGGGAATTCATGATCCAGTACTTCATATGTGAAGCAGAGAGGGTTTGCGACACCTTTGTACTGGGCCGCATCGCGGTGTAGCTCTGATGGAGCCCGTCTGCGGCATTCGGCCTGGGCGTGGCTAGGTTTGTCACGTCCGAATAGGTAGCCGTCGTCATGCCTTGAGGCACGGCCTCGTGATCCGTAGATCGATCTTGTATGTCCTACTCTATTGTCCAATTCCTGCCGGAGATCGTATGTATGGTCCCGAGCTGGTCTATCCCTGTTTTTGCGAGGCGGTAGGGTGGGCTGCTGTTCATCCTAGGTTGCCGTTTTATCCCGACCGCGGGGTGGCCGGTCCGTCGCTCTATCCTGACCACGTGGTGGCCGGTCCGCATTGCGTGAGGGAGGTATGGGATCTGGTGCCTCCTCATCAAACTGAGGTAGCAGTCTACGTTTTGGTCTCTTGGCTGGGTGCTTGAGGCCGTATTCTTCAGCTGTCAGGACATCAGTCCATCTGTCGATGAGCAAATCTTGTTCGGCTTGAAGCTGCCGATGTTTCTTTTTCAGGCTCCTTGAAGTGGCTATGAGCTATAGCTTGAAGCGCTCCTGCTCTAGAGGATCCTCAGGCATGATGAAATCGTCATTGCCGAGGCTTGTCTCCTCCTCGGAGGGTGGACGGTAACTATCATCCTCTGAGTCATCTTCTATGGCCTGTTCATCAGGGTTATCTTGCTCATTGTCGTTTTCCTCCTGTTCAGATGTAGCTCCGACAGGGTCTTCGTTGTTTTCGGCGTCGCCCGGAGTGCTATTTTCTCCGGTGCCGGTGTTGCCACCTTTTGGGCATCGAGGCTTAGAGTGGCGTTTGGGGTGCCGGCGCTTGGCCTGCGTTGCAGAAGGTTTATTCGCGTCTGGCTCTTTTTTGTCATCGCTCGATCCTTTAGGTGTATCAACCATGTACATGTCGTACGAAGAGGTGGCCGTCCAGTGTCCAGTAAATGGCGGGTCTTGGCCTTGCTCCTTGTTGGCATCGTCGTCCATATCGTCGATGTCTTCAGAGCCATAGTCGAGCACGTCGGTTAAGTCATCGATGGTGGCTATGAAGTGGGTGGCAGGTGGGAAGCAAAATTCCTCGTCGTCCGCCTCTAGCTTGAACCGAACATAGTTCGGCTGTGAGTCTTCCTCCAAGGACAAGTTCTTTAAAGAGTTTAGTATGTCACCCAAAGGTGAATGCTGGAAGATGTCTGCGGCACTAAATTCGAAAATCGATAACCGATCCAGCTCGGTGTCCGCAGGCGCTCCCGATCCGGAACGTGTAGCCGGAGACGAGTCCGGAGTTCCATTGATGCAAGCATTGCAGGGTGTCGAGTCCGTGTGCGGCTCCAATGCCACTCACGGCTTTGTGGCCTCGGAGGGTATGATTTGCTTCGGTTCTGCGGTCGTTGCAGCAACAGGATCCATCTCCTGGATGTGATCCGATGACAGATGTAAGTCATGTTCATCGGAGGGAGGGGGAGCGATCGCCACGATCTCAAATCCATCGAAGATCAGGTCTCCACGGATATCCGCGACATAGTTCAAGCTTCCAAATCTGACCTGATGGCCAGGGGCGTGGCTACCGACCTGCTCCAGATGGCCAAGCGAGTTGGCCCGCAGTACGAAGTCGCCGAACACAAAGATTTGTTCGGGGAGGAAGGTTTCTCCCTGAACGACGCCATTACTGACGATCAAAGGGGCCATCGAGTCCTTTGCCAATGGCACAGTGGAACTCTTAATGAAAGCACCAATGTTGGTGTCAAAACCGGCGAATCTCGGGTAGGGTGTCCCAAACTGTGCGTCTAGGATCGATGGTAACAGTAGACGGGGGACACGATGTTTACCCAGGTTCGGGCCCTCTCTATGGAGGTAATACCCTACTTCCTGCTTGATTGATCTTGATGAATATGAGTGTTACAAGAGTTGATCTACCACAAGATTGTAATGGCTAAGCCCTAGAAGTCTAGCCTATATGAATATGGTAATGAGTATGTCCCCATCCGGACTATGCTCTCCGGTTTATATAGGCACCGGAGAGATCTAGGGTTACATGGGGTCGGTTACATAAGAGGGAATCTTCATAGTCGGTCGCCTAGCTTGCCTTCCACGCCAAGGTGAGTCCAATCCGGACATGGGTATAGTCTTCGGCCTTCATATCTTCACAGCCCATCAGTGCGGCCCAATGAACAACAGGTCGGACGCCTAAGGACCCCTTAGTCCAGGACTCGCTCAATAGCATTGATATCTTTCCACTACCCACCCGTATTATTTCGGTGATAGACTTGTCTCTATCCCGAATCGTTCCATCCATCTCGTCCCTTCGGCAACCCTTACTGATATTTGTTATTAGAAAAGGGCAATGCCATCAAGCCTTGTTTTTCCTCCCCTATATTGCCCTGTCATCCCATTCTTTGGATGTGTACGATTTCCTTCGTATGCTTGATAATGATGTGGTCGTGCCCGTGTGCCTCGCTACATGATCACCAAGTCTGTCCTTGCCTCTGTATCTATCCAGAACCCACTGGTGTCCAGCCAGCGCTTGGTGCAGCCTTGGTCACACCAATTCCTTCCACACACAGATTCACTTTCGTGCACACCGTCACAACATATTAGACTGTAATACCGGAGTTTCCACGAAATTTGTGTGCTTAGGTATGCATGCATATTATTGTGTGAGTAGCAGTAATATGCGATGATGCTTGATTATTTATATTATTAGTATGCTTGTGTGCTTTTGTTTTGGTCGTTTCTTTTGTTTGTTTATTTGGGCCTTCGGTGTTACAAAATTTTCCCCTTATTAAAGTTGCTCGTCAACCAACACTGGACCTGAAGAATCAGTAAGGAATTCAAATACTTGGAAGCTCAGACAAACGAAATGAAGTTATCAGCAGACTGCAACGAAATTTGGAATATCTCATTTGAATGGAAAAGGAATCTTGGATGGACAGTCAGTATCATGTTAGCAATAGCGTGCACTCCTTACGACAGTACGGATAATCAAGTTTGCCTCAGTGTGCACTCTTCATGACAGAAATGATC
The DNA here is from genome assembly GCA_034509565.1 of Triticum monococcum. Lineage (NCBI taxonomy): Eukaryota > Viridiplantae > Streptophyta > Magnoliopsida > Poales > Poaceae > Triticum > Triticum monococcum. The sequence goes on from CM067846.1 coordinate 591,421,718, forward strand.
AGATCAGCAAGAAGATAAGCTATGTGCAAGACCAATAGTGCAATTTCAGTCAAAGGTATGGTTCAGATACAAGGTTTGATTCTTCGTTGAGGATGATTTTCAAACATGATATGCCTGGGAGAAAGCAAGGATGTGCCATATATTCAGAAAGGAGGATGGTCCAGCAAATCCTGTTTCATGCAAGAAATCTACAGCGGAAATATTAAGATGGTGGATATATATAGTAATCAGTCCGCACCTCAGAATGAGAAGCTTCTGCAGCACGAAACCCAGTCTTCCTCAGCAAGATACTCTCAATTGTTTCCAGCATAAGGGGTCCATGGGCATCCCCAAGCTTAGGCTCTTGCCACTCCTTGTTCCATAATCCATCAAAAGATTTCACCCAAAACTTGAAAACCTCACAACACAAAACTCAACAGAAATCTCGTAAGCTCTGTTAGCGAAAGAAAACAAAAGACCACTTCAAGGTACTGTAATGAAATCATTCTTTATTTATATTGGTGTTAAACCTACTGTATTCCAACTTCTCTATGGATTATAAACTATTTTACTAGCCATAGATTCATCAAAATAAGCAAACAACACACGAAAAACAGAATCTGTCAAAAATAGAACAGTCTGTAGTAATCTGTAACTAACGCAAACTTCTGGAATTCCAAAAAATCAGCCAAAATAGGAAGACCTAGGAAATTTGTTTATTGATCAGCATCAATTGGAATAACTATTTTATCACGTTCTGGCGATTTTTAATAATTGTTTTCGTGAACAGAAAGTTTCAGGAAATTACAGCAAGATCAAATAACTATCATCCAAGAAGATCCTATAGGTTTAACTTGGCACAAACACTAATTAAAAGATAAAACCACATCTAAACAGAAGGTATATGGATTATTTATTCCTAAACAGAAGAAAAAGCAAAAAAACTAAAATAAAATTGGGCTGCCTCCCAACAAGCGCTATCGTTTAACGCCCCTAGCTAGGCATAAAAGCAAGGATAGATCTAGGTGTTGCCATCTTTGGTAGGCAATTCTTCAATGAGGCTTCTACCTTCCTTAGAGATTTCTTTCTTTTTAGTAATTATCAAAATTTTAGGCACGAGATCGAAATATTCATTCGTAGCAAATGGTTCCTTAATGATAGCAAAAAGATTGGGATGAATACTTATAGATTTAAGATCCGCGGTTTCTTTACTAGAGGATTCACCCTTATTTTTAGGAACATACATAAGCTTGGCATTTTTAGTAGGAGGACTTGGAGTGTTTTTTACGGAAGAAAAAGCGGTTCCCAAGTTTGTAATGATACACTCAAGTTTATCAATTCTAGTGGAATCTTGATTTATTCTTTCATTAACTATGGGTTCCTTTTCCTTAATATTTTTCAAAGTTACTCCTACCTTAGATCCATATTGGGTAATTTGGCTATGGATCTTTTTATCTAAATTTTCAATTAACTCAACGGTAGCAACTTTATTTTCAATAATTTCAAGTCTTTGCATTACGTGCTCCAAAGTTAACATAGTTCCATTAACCAAAAGAGGTGGTGAGCCAAATAAATCTATCATAGCATTATAAGAATCAAAAGAATGGCTACCCAAGAAATTCCCTCCGGTAATGGTATTAAGGATATATCTATACCAAGGATTAGCACCTACATAAAATTGCGGAGAAGAACTGAAGTAGATTGCTTCCTGGTAGATCTATTTTGAGCATTGCAAATTCTATACCAAGCGTATTTTAAATTTTCTCCCACCCTTTGCTTAAAATTTAGAACTTCATTCTCGGGAGACAACGGAGAAGATATAAGACTAGCCATGATGACAAGGCAAGCGAGAAAAAGGCAAATAGAAAAAGAGAGGGCAAATAAAACAGCAAGGGTGAAGTGGGGGAGAGGAAAACGAGAGGCAAATGACAAATAATGTAGTGCGAGAGATAAGGATTGTGATGGGTACTTGGTATGTTGACTTTTGCGTAGACTCCCCGGCAACGGCGCCAGAAATTGTTCTTGCTACCTCTTGAGTACTGCGTTGGATTTCCCCGAAGAGGAGAGGATGATGCAGCAAAGTAGCGTAAGTATTTCCCTCAGTTTTTGAGAACCAAGGTATCAATCCAGTAGGAGGCCACGCGCGAGTCCCTCATACCTACACAAAAAAAATAGCTCAACGCAACCAACGCGATTAGGGGTTGTCAATCCCTTCACAGTCACTTACGAGAGTGAGATCTGATAGAGATGATAGATAATATTTTTGGTATTTTTGATATAAAGATGCAAGGTAAAATAAAAGGCAAAGTAAAAAAGCAAAGCAATAATAAAGTGATTGGAGTTTGATATGATGAGAATAGACCCGGGTGCCATAGATTTCACTAGTGGCTTCTCTCAAGAGCATAAGTATTTCTATAGTGGGTGAACAAATTACTGTTGAGCAATTGACAGAATTGAGCATAGTTATGAGAGCATCTAGGTATGATCATGTATATAGGCATCACGTCCGAGACAAGTAGACCGACTCCTGCTTGCATCTACTACTATTACTCCACTCATCGACCACTATCCAACATGCATCTAGAGTATTAAGTTAATGAAAACAGAGTAACACCTTAAGCAGGATGACATGATGTAGAGGGATAAATTCATGCAATATGATAAAACCCCCATCTTGTTATCCTCGATGGCAACAATACAATACGTGCCTTGCTGCCCCTACTGTCACTGGGAAAGGACACCGCAAGATTGGACCCAAAGCCAAGCACTTCTCCCATTGCAGGAAAGACCAATCTAGTAGGCCAAACCAAACTGATAATTCGAAGAGACTTGCAAAGATAACCAATCATACATAAAAGAATTCAGAGAAGATTCAAATATTGTTCATAGATAATCTTGATCATAAACCCACAATTCATCGGTCTCAGCAAACACACCGCAAAAAGAAGATTACATCGAATAGATCTCCACGAGAGAGGGGGAGAACATTGTATTGAGATCCAAAAAGAGAGAAGAAGCCATCTAGGTACTAACTATGGACCCGAAGGTCTGAGGTAAACTACTCACACTTCATCGGAGAGGCTATGGTGATGATGTAGAAGCCCTCCGTGAACGATTCCCCTTCCGGCGGAGCTCCGAAATAGGCCCCAAGATGGGATCTCGTGGGTACAGAAGGTTGCGGCGGTGGAATTAGGTTTTTGGCTCCGTATCTGATCGTTTGGGGGTACGTAGGTATATATAGGAGGAAGGGTACGTCGTTGGAGCTTCGAGGGGCCCACGAGGCAGGGGCGCGCCCTCCACCCTCGTGACCGCCTCATGGCTTTCTTGACGGATGGTCCAAGTCTCCTGGATCATATCTGATGAGAAAATCACGTTCCCGAAGGTTTCATTCCGTTTGGACTCCATTTGATATTCTGTTTCTTCGAAACACTGAAATAGGCAAAAAATAGCAATTCTGGGCTGGGCCTCGGGTTAATAGGTTAGTCCCAAAAGTAATATAAAAGTGGAAAATAAAGCCCAATATGGTCCAAAATAGTAGATAATATAGCATGGAGCAACCAAAGCTTATAGATACATTGGAGACGTATCACCCATCGCCGCCATGGCCTCCGCACGGCCTCGGATAAATTAGCCCGAGCCGAGCCCTCCCTCTCCTCCTGGCCACCACCAGAGCCTTCCACCGCACCCCTAGAGCCTCCCCGCAGTTTCCCTCCTGCTCTGGTATCCCCTGGCCGCGATCCCCAACCCCCACCCGAAGCCATCTCCACCGGAGTCCAGGCCCTCATCGCTTCGGTCCTCCTTGACGTGCGTGCCCTACGGGGACGGGTTCGCCTCGATCCCCTCTGCGCGTGGGTGGTCTAGGCACTCCGAGCTGTGGCCGGAGCCGGTCGGACGAGTGTCAGTGCCATACTCCTCCTCTACTCTGCGGGTGCGCGTCGGGAGATGGAAGAAGGGACAAGGAGGAGAGAGTCAACGCCCGCGGGACCCACCTGGCAGCCACTGCGGCCTGGACCCGCCTCTGTGTGTGTTGACCTGGACGACCAGCATGGATAAGTGATGGGACCCACCCTGTGGGACCCGCACGCCAGTGAGACAAGCCGCGGCCCCCCTCTGCCTAGTCACGTAAGTGGAAGCGTATTCACATGAATACGTTTCCGTTTCTCGAAAGCGTATTCCCCTTCTTATAAAACAAAATGCGCTTTCCCTTATGGAAAGCATATTTCCTTTAACTTTAGCTAGAAATACGTTTTCCTTTTCAGAAACCGTACTTAGCCGAAGGCGCTTTCAGTTTTTGCCTCCAGGGACTTTTTGTTGAAGTTTTATTCACAGATTGGTCCCTGGTGTTCAACACATCATAACTTCGCAACCGTAACTCCGATTGAGGTGAATCCAACGCCCACGTCTTCGTCTCTTCGAGCCCAAACTTTTGGTATCATTTTCACCATGTGTAAGCATTCTTAAAATGACCATTTTACCCTTTCCCCAATCAGCCCCCTCCGAGAGAGTACCCTTTCCAGCGATTCCTCCTGCGGTCATTCCGCACTTCTTCCCGGAGCCTTCTCCATCCCCAGGCAAGCCACAACCACCATTCGCATGATAGCCATGCAGAAGCATTGGTTTTCAACTTGAATCTTTAATAATTGTCCGTTTTTTTGCTACTGCTATTGGTATTTTGGTTATGCTTATGGATCGGTGTTTACCGTCATGCTTTGTTTTCATGCACTCTGTTGTTATGTTCTTCATGCTAGTATTACTTTAACATTGGCAATGTTTGGTAGTAGTACATGTTGGTGATGGTCTTCGGTGCCTGACTATCGTCTATTCCGAGTACCTTGCTATGCATGTTCCTTTGCATCCAGTTGATTAAATACTTGCATGGTAGTTTTATCGTTATGTTATTGCATGGTATTTATTGTTGATGCTAGTGGTCATGTTATGCTTTGAGTAGTGTTCTAGTTGTGATATCCATGTTCGTCAGTATGCCATGCTCATCTGGATAAATGGTTAAATGTTGTTGTTATGCTCGTTGATTGGGATGCACCCCCATGCTTATGTTAATATCATGTTCATGCATTATAGTTGCATCTTGTTATTTTTATCATGACTCGGCATATTGCATTCAAGTTTAACCGGATTAAATTGAACTTGAACAACTGTTGACTGAGTCATGGTGCCACCATATCGATCTGACCAATGCAACCACGCTTACCTTGTGGGAAGGTCCTAGCTGGGTCTATTGTCATGCCTCTCGCCGGTGCCTCCCGCGAGGGAAGGTTATGCGCGGGCGCTACCTTGGCCGGGTAGGACGGCATAAGTCTTGTGTGCCCATGTTTGGTTTTGAGATCATGTCCCCGTTTGGGACCGTTTTGCCACGAAGGTGGCCGCTGGTGCCTTTGGTAGGTACGGGGCCACCCAGGACTTAGCCCAAAGGGGAGTTGGTCGGAGTGGCCGGGAGAGTGTCATGGCAGTAGATCGGTTTTGTCGGAACACCGTGTCCGCACGTTTGGGAGTGCGATAGCATGGGTTTCGTGGTGTGGGTACAGTGTGCTAACCTCTGCAGAGTGTGTGTTAATCTATCGATAGTCGCACCCACGGATATGGGCCCAGTTCGTAGTTGGTCACACTGTGGGTCAACAGTAATAATAATAATTTGATTAATAACAACCCCGGTTTGATGATGAAAGAAGTTGGGTGATATTTATGTGATCATGATAGGATCACTGTGGTATCGTGAATACCAACTTGTTGGATATTTGGGGATGTTATGCAAGAGTCAAGGGTAAAGGTCAAGCTCCTTGTGGTCATAAATGATTACTACGGTATTTTAATACCAAGCTTGATTGGATCCTGAGATGATTGTGTGATATCCGTGATGGTAAGTGATACAGGTGATGGTTACGAGGTAACCCGAACAGAGTAAGTTGGTGCATGATAGTTTAATCATGTTGCATGCTAGTATCATCATGTTCATATGTTTATGCCATGCTCGTATTGTTCTAGCTGTATCATCTTGTTCATGCTATGATTGATCTGATAGTATCATGTTAATCCTTGTTGACCTGTAATTGCCATGCTATTGTTTGTCTTGATTGTTTTGGTTGCTGTGAGCTTGCAAGTACATTCAATGTACTGACCTGGCGTGTCATGCCAGTTTGTAGGTCATGCCGGATATGATTGGTTGTTTGCCGTGGATCCCCTGTTTGCGCGCCAGGATAAGCGTTCCAGCCAGAGTCCCTGCGGAGTGGAGTTCATCACCGTCGTCGCTGTTCCGCTGCCAGTAGTCATTCCGCTGCATCGAGTTGTTCAACTGATTGCATAGAGCAACCGTGGCAGGCGTAGTGTCGCCATGCCGATGTAATCCCCTTGTACCCATATAGATTGCAATAAAGAGCTGATTTGTTCTATGCTAAGCAGTGCCGTATTCCAGAAGACTTCTCCTCGATCTTTGGGCTGGAATATGGGGCATTCCATTTTCTCCGAGCCGGGGTGCCACACTGCTCTTGGGCTTAGCAGTAGCGCGCTCCATGGGCCGGTGCTACTACTATGGGTGCCTTATCCCTAAATTCCTCACTCGCGCCCGACCTTCTTCTTCCTCCCCTCACTCCCTGCTGCCTCACTCTGCCTCCGCCGCCGCTGTCGCATTGCCGTTGCCACTGCATTGTCGCCGTCGTCCTCCCCACTCCTTCCTTGGTATGCCCTCCTCCCTCCTCTCCCTCCTCCTCCCACCGCCCTCCTCCCTCCTCCTCCCCCGGCAGCTCTCCTCCCACCGCCCTCCTCCCTCCCCCTCCTCCTCTCTCCTCCCTCCTCCCACCCCCTCCTCCCTCCCTCATCTCTCCTCATTCTGTACTTGCATAATGTAGTTTTTTTAATACGATAGAATGTAGATTATTTGCATTGAATAGAATGTAGATTATTTCAATGTAGGTCTTTATAATAGAGTATTTTTTTTATTAAATGTAGATCTTTTGAATAGATAAGAAAATTAGTAAATGTAGGTCTTTTGAAATGAATATTTTCAATGTAGGTGTTTGAATAGAGTAGATTTTTTTAGTAAATGTAAGTGTTTGAATAGAGTAGATTTTTAGTAACTGTAGGTATTTTGAGAGAGAGAGAGAGAGACCTAATGATGAAATGGTTTCGCAAATAGATGAAATGATACCAAGTTTGAAATTTAGACATGTGATATGTAGTGTTATGTACTACTAGTGCTTGCCCAAGTGGCCTACATACACTACTAGGGATAACCCTAGCAGTAGCGCTGGAATTAGACCTATCAGTAGTGCTTGTACAAGCGCTACCACTAAGGCGCTACAGCTAACTGGTAGCAGTAGCGCTGATTTTCCAGTGTTACTGATATGTCTAGTTCGCGGTAGTGCTTGAATGAAACCAACGCTACTGATAATAGTAAGTAGCTGTAGCGCTTTTCCTCTCCTAGCGCTGCTGCTGTATCTTTCAACATTTTTCTGCTTTCTATTGATGTAGAACAGTACCCGTTTCAATAAACTGCAATTTCACATATACCAGATAACAATATCATTAACCACAATACCAGATTCTCGTATATAGTTATACAGTAGTCATTCAATACCATTAAGCATTATAGGTACACATATATAGTCAACATGCATCCTCACACACATATATGGTTTATACAGTAGCATATATGATATGCAATACTAGGTAGTCATACAGCCACACATATATAGCATTCTACTAGCTAGTCATACATCCACACACATATATAGTTCTAGATGATATCGACGACGATCATTATCCTCAAGCCTTGGCGGTGGGTGTTCCTAATAGTAATTAGGATGGCATGTCCAACACGAAGATTCTTGCCAACGAGGAAGCTCTTCCACCCAACTGAGCTTAAGTGTGTGTGACCATCCGTGTCCACGCCGTACGCACAAGTGGTGACGGAGCCCCTTGCGGTAAGGCATATTCCAGCTAAGCCTTCTTCATCAGGATCGATACCACAACTCATAGATAGGCTCTTTGGCAATTTCTGAACAAGAAAAACATATCAGTTAATAAGTAGCCTCACACATACTCTTGCGAATATATTTCTACTAAGTATAGATTTCTACACTATGGGAAGACACAATACTACATTTCTACTAAGCATGAATTCTACTAATAAGTATGGATTATCTACACCATTAACAGTTCCTTGGATTCTACACTAATAAGCATGTCATTGGACTTTACACTAAAGCATATCACCGGCTAGCTTCCACACAACATATCATTGGACTCTACACTAAGCATATCATCAGATTCACTAAGCATATCATCGGATAATTTGCATTTGTAAGTATAACAATAAAGCATATCATCAAATTACTACAGTAAGTATAACATACCATGACAAGCCGATCAACCATGGTACTTGTCAGGCGGGTCACGAATGGCACCCCAACAAAGTCAGCACGTGGCAGAATTATGTCTCATAGGTTGCACACCTCCTCCTCGCTCAGCCTCATTCTTTGAGCATAGATGGCTTCATCAAGTGGGTCCTCATCATCTTCCTCCGTGTTTACATAAATTTCAACCAGCTTGGGTCTTCCTGCTCTAAAGGAGAAGCTGATCAACTCACCACCAAGGATACCCATGTGGGCGAGGAAACAGACCCATCCATCTCCTCCAATCTGCGACATATTGTGTCCTTTCTCAACCTCCATAGTGTAGGGGCCCCTCGGAGCCTCAAAGGTCATAGTGTCTCCGGTCAGCTTGTTGAATTTCAACCTCACATTGCATGGGAAGATCTATGTAAAAAAACCAAAATGACACAATACATTAATGCCAAATAACACTAAAACAAAATAATTGTTACAAGTTTCACATAATTTGTTACCACAGCATGAAGAAAACTCGGTTGGAAGTAGATGTCGAACAGTGTGCCAGTTGCAAGGCTGTTGGCGCACCTTGACTTGCACAGTTAACATGGTGGTGGTGGTGGTGGTGGCGCCATTTTCCTAAAGCAATATGAGCAAGAAAAATAGTAACATAAAGTTCTCAATGCATCGATCTTAATCGGAAAACAGAATATTCAGGTTTAGTAACTAAAATTAACACCATTCACATGTTTCCGTAGTGTGAGAAATTAACAGAATATCTAGTCACAAAGGCTAACGAGAACTTCAGTGTGAGACATTACATATAACAAGAATTGCCATGCTATTATTTTCAATCTTTGTTGTTTATCTTGTGCATATAAAAAAACAAAACAAAACTTCAAAACTTACAAATGCAAATTATCTCTAGACTCTTTGGTGGTCATGTCGTACAATGGTTAGCATCAGTACTAGTTAAACAAGATCAATGGATCTAACAACCACATTTAGCAACCTAGCATGGGATGATCATCAAGCTCAACATGCAAACAAACATAACAAACTAGCATCGACTAGTCATGAAGCTCAACATAGTACCATACTAGCATGGAAACTGACATGAAAAGCATGTGCATCTACCACAACAAGAATATCATCATTGCCAACAAGAAAAACCTAGCATACTACCAAAATCTTGCCACTAGCATAAGATCTACCACATCCTATGTTCACTGATAAACTCTAATGCTAGCATAACCTACTGGTCGGAGAGGGGGTCGGTCGAAGTGGGGGCTGGCCGGAGCGGGGCTGGCTGGAGTGGGGGCGGCGGCGGAGTTGGGGGGGGGGGAGGGGGGCAACAGGGGAGTGGGTAGGCGACCGGCAAGAGCGCGCGGGCGGTGAAAGATCGTGGCGCCGAGAAGGGGGAGCAGCGGAGGGGGGAGGAGCATTACCGGCGCCGGCGGGCGGGCGACGGCGGCGACGGCGCGCGGTGGCAGAGATCGAGAGCGAGTGAGAGATAGGTGTGAGGGGAGGACGCGGGCGGGTGGATAAGGTGCCCAGCGTTGCTCGGTAAAAACCGCTACTGCTAAGCTCCATAGCAGTAGCACGTTTAGGCGGCCCAACACTACTGCTAAGTTGGTTATCAGTAGCGCTTTTTAGAGGACCTGCGCTACTGTTAAGGCTAAGCATGTAAAAAAACATAAAAAAACATTGGACATCAATGATCTTTTTGTATAGAATCTAAATTGTCAATATGAATCTCTCACCGGTTTAGGAACCAGTGAGGATTCATATTGCGGTGACAAATCCTACACATAGAGTTCAATGAAGACCAAGTGGTTGTGATAGTTTGAGAAGCACCATATTTAAAGTGGTAAATGTCGTGGGAGTAAGTCTAACAATAGAATAGGGGGTATGAATGGAGAGGCAAGATCCTAGCTACGATGAGGTTGTGCACGCAAGGTTTACGAGTTCAGGCCCTTCGCGGAGGAAGTAACAACCCTACATCTCAGTGCCCGGAGGCTTGGTCGATTGGATTATGCATGAAGTTACAGGGGGTGCGAACCCTAGTGCCAGTGGAGGGGGTGGCTTATATAGAGTGCGCCAGGACCCCAGCCAGCCCATGTTACAAGGAGCTTCAATGTACATAAAGGTGGGGCATTACTGGTAACGCCAACAATAAAGGTATATAAATGATCATTAAGACTACGGAGTGAACGCCTGACCGTTGCCATCCTGAGTGGCTTCTGATGTGGTCGAGTGAGTATATCCTGGTCGAATGAAATTGGGTTATCCGAGTGGATTTCAGTCGGTAGGTGCTGTTTGTGCTTTGAATGCCTTTGACTGTAGGGCAGTGTCCTTGGGAAGGGTGTCTAGGTCAGGCCTATTACCCTACCCTAGGTACATGTCATCGTCATTATCCCCCAAATGTATCAGGGTCCAAGTGAAGAAGAGGTTGAAGATGATTCCAACCCGATTTTAATGCTTCGGGGGCATTTTACCTAGCCCGTTGAATTATGCTGAAACTTCAACTTCGTTGCAGTCGCCTTGATACATTCAGATTTGGTCGAATGAACGTATGCTGATATTCTTCGAGTGTCGGAGTGGTATGAAATCTTTGGCGCGATTGGTTGTATTGCCGTCCCCAGATCTCATGGGATTCAAAATTTGGGGAAGCGCGCGGGGCGGGGGGCACCGCAGTAAATGAGAGGGATTAGGCAGGGGTGCCTCGATCTCTGTGCCGCCTTTTTCGCCACGTGCCCAACACGCGACTATTGCAGGATTTGACAGGATCACTTGGGCCCACGAGTTAGCCACTCGGAAACGGGCCTATATAAGGCGTCGAGGCCGATGTATTCTGCACAGTGCTCGCAATTCCCCTTCTTCTTCCTCGGCTTCTCCACCGCGCCCGCCTCCACTCTCAATGTCGCTGCCCGCTGCGATGGGAAAGGACAAGACGGCGACCCTGGAGCGCGCGAAGAAAGCGACGGTGGCGGCGAAGGGCAAGAAAATGAGTCGGGGGGGCGTCATCGAGGGCCGGCCTGCCGCCTGGCTGGATCCAGGGTGACTGGATCCAGTCCACAATCTCGAAGGATGATCTGGAGGATCTGGCTGAAGGGGGCTTAATTGCCCACAGATCTTGGAGGCTGCCGGGCAACGAGATCGAGCCGCAGCCACAGGAGGGTGAGTGCATCCTCCTCGCGATCCATGTTGACCGTAGTTTCTCTCTGCCCCCTCATCTGTTTTTCCGGGGTTTTCTGAACTTTTTTGGAGCTCAACTTCATCACTTTTCCCCCAACACCATCACCTATCTCGCTGCATTCATGTCCATGTGTGAGAACTTTCTGGACTGTCGACCGCATTGGGGTCTCTTCAAACACATTTTCACTTGCCGTTCCCAGTCCGTGAAAAAGGCCATTCCGAGTGATGAGAGGACGCATGTGATCCAAATGTGTGGAGGTCTAGGAATCCAAATGAGAGGTAAAAGCACTTTCCCCCCTATGACTCTTCCTGAATCAGTTAGAGGGTATCAATCGACCTGGTTTTATTGTAAGCACCAACCGACCCCTAGTCAGTCGACTGGCCTTCCTCTATTTACCATGGAGCGAGTTGAGAATCCCTCTTCCTTGAAAGTGACTCCAGCTAAGAAAGTGGAGGTGAATATGTTGGTCAAGCGGGTAGTCCAACTTGTCCGCGATGGTGTGATCGGCATGGACTTGCTAGAGGTGTTTCTCAGTCGATGCATCCAACCACTCCAAGCTCGTGATCATCCTATGTGGATGTATTCAGGTATTGATGACACCACTCGGGTCCACCCGGAGGAAGTTGCTGAGGATACGGTGGCGCAGTGGTTTCAGGGTATCATTGGCAACAAGGACAACCCCAGAGGGTCTAGGAGAATTCCTCCACTCGACAACAACAGCAAACCAGACAAGGTCTGACCTCTACTTCCGAGTATCTTTTGGTTCTGATATGTAATTGTTCTCAAAACTGACTGATATTTGATTCACTCTTTGCCTTGCAGATTTACAGGGAGATGTACTCGATGCCCAAATGGAGAGCAAGACCAGGAGGGAGAGGCGAGCAGAGGCGATAGTGGTGACTGGCAATCGAATGAAGAAGACAAGGTGGAGAGCGAGGACTCAAGTAATGGTAAAGAAGTCGACTCCCTACCTCGCTCTGAAAGGCGTTCCAAGTAGAAGCATGACCCTGCAAGTGTTCGTGGCAAAGTGGTTGCACCAAGTATGTAGTCTTGATACGTCTCCATCGTATCTATAATTTTTGATTGTTCAATGCAATATTCTACAACTTTCATATACTTTTGGCAACTTTTTATACTATTTTTGGGGCTAACATATTGATCCAGTGCCCAGTGCCAGTTCCTGTTTGTTGCATGTTTTTTGTGTCGCAGAAAACCCATATCAAACAGAGTACAAACGGGATAAAAACTGACGGAGATTTTTTTTGGAATATTTATGAATTTTGGGAAGTGGAATCAACACGAGACGGTGCCCGAGGGGGCCATGAGGCAGGGGGCGCGCCCCAGGGGGGCAGGCGCGCCCCTGACCCTCGTGGACACCCTGTAAGGCGGTTGTTGCCCTTCTTTCACCGCAAGAAAGCTAATATTCGGATAAAAATCATGTTCAAATTTCAATCCAATCGGAGTTACAGTTCTCCGGTTAAAAGAAACAGTGAAAGGGCAGAATCAAGAGCGCAGAAACAGAGAGAGACAGATCCTATCTCGGAGGGGCTCTCGCCCCTCCCACGCCATGGAGACCAAGGACTAGAGGGAGAACCCTTCTCCCACCTAGGGAGAAGGCCAAGGAAGAAGGGGAAGGAGGGGGGCTCTCTCCCCCTCACTTCCGGTGGCGCCGGAACGCCGCCAGGGCCATCATCATCACCGCAATCTACACCAACACCACCGTCATATTCACCAACAGCTTCATCACCTTCCCCCATCTATCTACAGTGGTCCACTCTCCCGCAACCCACTGTACCCTCTACTTGAACATGGTGCTTTATGCTTCATATTATTATCCAATGATGTGTTGCCATCCTATGATGTCTGAGTAGATTTTCGTTGTCCTATCGGTAATTGGTGAATTGCTATGATTGATTTAATTTGCTTGTGGTTATGTTGCTATCCTTTGGTGCCCATCATATGAGCGCGCGCGTGGATCACACCATAGGGTTAGTTGTATGTTGATAGGACTATGTATTGGAGGGCAAGAGTGACAGAAGCTTCAACGTAGCATAGAAATTGATGCATACGGGATTGAAGGGGGACCAATATATCTTAAAGCTATGGTTGGGTTTTACCTTAATGAATGTTAGTAGTTGCGGATGCTTGCTAGTAGTTCCAATCATAAGTGCATAGAATTCCAAGTCAGGGATGACATGCCAGCAGTGGTCTCTCCATCATAAAACTTGCTATCGGTCTAGTAAAGTAGTCAACTTCTTAGGGACAATTTCGCAACTCCTACCACCACTTTTCCACACTCGCTATACTAACTTTATTGCTTCTTTATCTAAGCAGCCCCTACTTTTTATTTACGCGCTCTTTATTATCTTGCAAACCTATCCAACAACACCTACAAAGTACTTCTAGTTTCATACTTGTTCTAGGTAAAGCAAACGTCAAGCGTGCGTAGAGTTGTGTCGGTGGTCGATAGAACTTGAGGGAATATTTGTTCTACCTTTAGCTCCTCGTTGGGTTCGACACTCTTACTTATCGAAAGAGGCTAAAATTGATCCCCTATACTTGTGGTTTATCAAGACCTTTTTCTGGCGCCGTTGTCGGGGAGTTATAGCGTGGGGTGAATATTATCATGTGTGCTTGTTTGCTTTATCACTAAGTAATTTTTATTTGCTGTTCTTAGTTGTTCTCTATCTTTAGTTGTGGATATGGAACACAAAATACCAAAACAAATTAGGTGTACTTGCTACTCATGGAGATGGGGAACCTCCTAAAACCCTCGATGCTGGTTATGTGAAAAATATTATGTACTACTTTGATAATCCTGAGAAAACCTCATTCAATTATGTAATGGGAGACACGTTTGATCAACGTGAATACTTTAGGGATTATCGCTTGACTCAAAAGGGAAACTATTACGGGATCAAATTCATATGTTGCATTGGTATGCTCGGGAACTATGCTTGAGATATGATTATACTTGTTGCTCTAGGATGAAGGCTCCACATCTTCCCTTTTCATGCAAATTTAATGATGATAAAACCTTGGCTTCTTATGCTAATGGTATATATGATTACTATGATGTGGAACAAATAGAAGAATTCGTTGCTTTTATGGGTGCTTATGAAATTGAATCTTTGTTTAAAGAGTGTGAAAATCTTGATGATTCAGTTTATAGACCTGAAAATTTAGCTATCCTTAAGTATTGCTATGAGGATTATGAATTAAATTCCGATATTGATGATTTTATTGAGAGAATCTCCGCTGTCCAAGTAGAGACTAATATTTTGCAGGAGTCTATGGAAGAAGAAATTAATGACATTGTGAGCTCATTGGATGAAAAAGATGAGGAGGGGAGCGAAGAACAAAAGGAGGAAGAGCAGATTGATCACCCGTGCCCACCTTCTAATGAGAGTAACTCTTCAACTCATACATTCTTTAATTTCCTTTCATGCTTACTGAAGGATGAATGCTATGATGATTGTTATGATCCCGTTGATTCTTTTGAAATATCCCTTTTTGATGATGCTTGCTATGCTTGTGGCCAAGATGCCAATATGAATTATGCTTATGGAGATGAACTTGCTATAGTTCCTTATGTTAAACATGAAATTGTTGCTATTGCACCCACACATGATAGTCCTATTATCTTTTTGAATTCTCCCGACTACACTATATCAGAGAAGTTTGCCCTTATTAAGGATTATATTGATGGGTTGCCTTTTACCGTTGCACATGATGATTTTGATGAATATAATATGCATGTGCTTGCTGCTCCTACTTGAAATTATTATGAGGGAGGAACTATATCTCCATCTTTCTATGTTTCCCACATGATAAAATTGCAAGAAACTGTTTATACTATGCATTGGCCTTCACTATGTATGCATGAATTGTTCTTTTATGACATGCCGATGCATAGGAAGAGAGTTAGACTTCGTTGTTGCATGATATATGTTAATTTGTGCTCACTACTAAATTACAAATCATTGTTAATTAAAATTGGCTTTGATATACCTTGGGATCCGGGTGGATCCATTACTTGAGCACTATATGCCTAGCTTAATGGCTTTAAAGAAAGCGCTGCCAGGGAGACAACCCAGAAGTTTTAGAGATTCGTTTATTTCTGTTGTGTGCTTTTATAAATTTTAAAAATAAAAAAAATAATGTGCCAAGGTTTGCCTTTAGGATGTTTACAATGCTTGTTGGTTTGTGCGGTGCAGGAGAAACTTTGGCTGTAGTGCGCGATTTTACGTTTTTTACTGGAAAGTCAAAACGTTCTAAAACTTTTTGCACTGTCTTTCTATACAAATTGTTTATTTTTCCTAATTTTGGCAGAAATTTTGGAGTAGTAGAGACATGGTGAATGTTCAGATTACTACAGACTGTCCTGTTTAAGACAGATTCTGTTTTGATGCATAGTTTGCTTGTTTTGATGAAACTATTGATTCCTATCAGTGGATTAAGCCATGTAAAAGTTATATTACAGTAGCTACAGCGCTAAAACAAAATATTAATTGGTTTTCAACAGTACTTAGAGTAGTGATTTTCTTTATTATACTAACGGATCTTACCGAGCTTCCTGTTGAAGTTTTGTGTGGATGAAGTGTTCGAAGATCGAGGAGGCCACTAGTGCAGAACCGGGCAATAGCACCGGTTCGTAAGTCCCTTTAGTGCCGGTTCCACAACGGGCACTAAAGTGTGGTCACTAAAGCCCCCCCCCCTTTAGTACCGGTTCAGCACGAACCGGTGCTAAAGGCCAACCACGTGGCACGAGGCAGCTCTGGGGCAGGGAGCCCTTTAGTGCCGGTTGGTAACACTAACCAGTATTAAAATGTTGGGGCTTTTGGGTTTATGATTTCTTTTTCATTTAATTTTGTGTTTTCCATTTAATTCTTTTTCGTTTGCTGGTATTTTACGATACTACACATTGTACACGTTATGCAATGCATATATATATATAAATAGAATTTCTAGTAGAACCGATCATATATATATATATATCATCAAATGTGTCTTAAACCACCATATTAATTAATTCAGACATACACACATGTATATATATATATATACAATTAGATAGCTATATACAATTTCTCCTACAATGTTGCCTTTGGAGCCAGTGGAATTAGCCTAATTGGTGCCTTCGGAGAACGATATGACAATTGGAAGTGGTTCTTCATGGGGGCGGTAGCGGGTAATAGTATTCTCCCTTCGGATCTATGACCTGGTTGAGCAAAAATCCGCATATTTCCTCTTGAAGTGCTTGTACGCGCTCCTTTTCTAGGAGCTTGTCCCGCACCTCTGTGAACTATTAAGAAGGAGATCAATATGCATGTGTATTAGTTGTGTGACTAGATATCGATAATGGTGTAAAAATTGTGAATAGTGTTGTGACAAACGTACCCATTCCTGTCTTTGAGATCTGCTCCTTTCAGACGCCATCATGCGAATGTTCTCGCAAACGCAGTATGCACACAGATCAGTCCCCTGCGCTTGCTGAAGGGCCTTTACGAGAATGGAATTTGATCAGATAATAATTAATCAAGCATGATAATTAAAGAGATGGCAGCAAGCTAGCTAGCTAGCTAGTACTACTTAATTACTTACCTTGGGTCGAAACCATTTCAGCTTTTCTTTCCATTCGCCTGGAGTGACGCTGATGAACCTTGCCCAAGCCCTGCCCGCCGACAAAGAAAATGAATAAAGGGGTTATTAAATAGTTGATATCATGAAATGACGAACTAAATAGGCCGAGATATATAGTTTAATAATGATTGAAATTACGTGTTGACTATCCCAAACAAATTGTTATAGTCAGTTTTTATTTTGAGTAGTGAGTCCAGTATTTCAACTGTTCCGGTGTCAACTTTAATGATACACAAGATCTAGTGAAATCTGCATGCACACACGTTTGCATGTCTTAATTAAGCGGGCATATGTAAGCAAAAACATGTAGCTAGCTAGTAGGCAAAACAGAGAATTTGTAGTACAAGACAGTGTGACTCACTAGAAGTTGTAAGGAAGTAGTATATCTTCATTGTATTTGAGGCGCTTCAAGAACTCTCGCATGCTGTCCTCTACATGCTTTGCATGATATGCATCTATTTTCCATGTGTATTCATTAACGGTGTTTGGGTCAATGAACCCAATGCCAAAGCGTCCACCTTTTTTCATTTCATACATCTTCATCCTGCATAATACCACAGAAAAGAATATAGTTAGGATAATTACAGGTAATGATTGATCAAAAGGATCACTACAGCTAGCTTGAGAGACTTGAAAGTGCATTATATCGACTAGAGGGGGGGTGAATAGGAGATTTTTATGAAATTCTTCACTGAGGAATTTGCTCGTGAGGAAATTCCTTAGCGAAGAACTACTAGCAGCGGAATAAGTACTCAGAAGTAAACATAGCAGAATACATGCATGGTCATCATGATGAAATGAAGACAAACACAGAGTATAGAAAGCGTAAACACAAGATAGCGCAAGATGAAGACAAACAGACTGAAGAAATTGAACTGAGGAAATTGAGAAAGTGTTCAGTCAAAGTCTTCAAACACAGATATGAACAAACACACAACACAGTAATGAGGAAATGAAAGTGTTGAGGAAATAGAACCAATTAGCTTGGTGAAGACAATGATTTGGTAGACCAGTTCCAACTGCTGTCTCAGTTGTACATCTGGTTGGAGCGGCTGAGTATTTAAACTCGAGGACACCCAGTCCCGAACACACAGTCCTCACCGTATTCTCCTTGAGCTAAGGACACACAGTCCTCGCCCAATCACTCGTGGTAAGTCTTTAGGTGACTTCCGAACCTTGACAAACTCGGTCACTCGGCGATCCACAATTCCTCTTGGATGCTCTAGACCAAGACGCCTAACCGTCTGGAAGAAGCACAGTCTTCAAAGGTAACAAGCGTCGGATCCACGCAGGATCAATCTCTTCAGTGATGCTCAATCACTTTGGGTTGTAGGTGTTTTGGGTTTGGGTTTGGATTTTCCTCACTTGATGATTTTCGCTCAAAGTCCTCGAAGGATGGGTTGCTCTCAAATGACAAGTGTCAAGGTCTCGCGGAGCAGCCAACCAGCTAGTGGTTGTAGGGGGCGGCTATTTATAGCCTAGGGAGAAGCCCGACATGATAAGACATAAATGCCCTTCAATGATATGACCGTTATGTGGATAAGATATTTTGGGACAACTGGCGCGTAGCACAGAAACGGTCGGAAATTTGAGGTACAAATTCCTCAGGGCTATCATGTTCCTCACTGTGTAGGCAATTCGCACTGGCGAATTCCTAACTCCTTAGTCAGAGCAAAGTCTTCAGTGACCAGAAGAACTGCGTCTCTGTCACTGAAGAAATTGACTGAACTGTATGAGATTTCCAATGGCTTCACTCGAAGGGATTGGTAGGTGTAGGATTTGAGTTGAGCATCACATGGAAATTTTCTCCTTAGTATTTCCTCGACCCCCTTTAACAGTACGGTGTTTCCTATGACTCAAGAAAGAGAAAATGAAACTACGAAAACAAAAGTCTTCATGCTTCATGTTCCTCGAATGAATACCAAGTCTTCAGGGTTACACCAATTTCTTCACTTTCAAAGTCTTCAGAAATTCTTGAGAATACCAAAGTCTTCACTCGAAGAACTTCATTTTTAGGGGTCGACTTTCTCTGTAAATATCAAACTCCTCATAGACTTATAGGCCTATGTACACTCATAAACACATTAGATACTTAACCTATAAGTCTTCAATACACCAAAATCACTAAGGGGCACTAGATGCACTTACAATCTCCCCCTTTTTGGTGATTGACGACAACATAGGTTAAGTTTTCAACGGGGATAAATATATGAAGTGTAAATACTGATATTGAGGAATTTGATTGCAAGATATAGAAGAACTCCCCCTGAAGATGTGCATAGTGAGGAATTTGCTTTTGAAGCAATGCACACTTGAAGAGTTGAATCATGGAGATCTCCCCCTATATCTTGTAATTCATACACGCATTTGATATATAATATGAAGAATTTGAAATGCATGATGAAATATGGTGCCTGATGAAATTCAGCATGCGTGCAATAATATCAAAAGTATCAGAGCATAGTGCAACAAAAGTATCAGAGCACCATCTGGTTTAAGATTACAACTCGATCCGATAAAGTTTCAGAAGAACGAGAGTTGTAACTTAGCAAAAAAAATGATATATATAAGCGATAAAATAGACCCGCTTGAAGACTAACTCAGATATCTCCCCCTTTGTCATCAAATGACCAAAAGGATCGAAACTGAGGACTAACGCCCCTGAAGATATTCAAGTTGATGAAGGAGCGCCAGTGTTGTTGGGGTCGGTTGTTGAAGTAGGGCCTGCTGCAGTGTCGTCCAAGTCTTCATTTTCATCAGTCTCACGTGATGAAGAATATGAGCTGGCCACCAAAGAAGGAACCTTGGCCTTCTTGTATTTCTTCGGAGGAGGTGCAGACCAGTCAAATGCTTCTTTGAGACCCATTTTCTCCAGATCTTCAGCACTGTAAACTTGAGACAGAACAGCCCAGGTGCGGTTGAGGGTTTCATGAAGGTAGTAGTGGTTTTTGTTCACTGCATTGTGTGTTGAAGTCATGTTGTGAAGAATTGAACCAAACTGACGCTTGACCCATTTGTGATTGCGATCAACCTTTTGATGAAGACTGAGGAGTAACTCACAATCAGTCATCACCCTGGGTGCTATGGCTTGAGGATTTGGCTTGGTAGTGTTGGCGGCAGAGTCATGTGTGGCAGAGTCATCATTGGTGGAATAAGATACAGCCTTGCGAAATTGACCATCCAATGGACGAATGCCTTCATCTATCATAGCAGTAGCCTTGCCCTTTTCTTCAGCTGAGGAAAATGTCCTTTTGAGGACTTCAATAGGGGGCAAGTAGCTGCAGTGGTTGAGAGTTTCAGCTTTGTAATTGAGTGAAGACCTTGTCCTATTGAATCTCATAATCCAAGGTGCATAAGGCTTCAGCTCAAATGGTGACATAGCAATATTTGCCAAAGTCCTCATGAAGAAATCATGGAAGTTGACGGGAACGCCATGACAGATGTTGAAAAGCATGTTCTTCATGATGCCAACGACTTCTTCATCATTTGAGTCGTGGCCTTTGATAGGACTCATAGTCTTTGATAGAATGCGATAGACAGTCCGAGGCACATACATCAATTCCTTGACGAGGAATTTGGTTCGAGGAGCCTGCCCTGGCTTCAAAGGCTTCATCAGCACTTGCATATAGTGATTTGAAAGCTCAGGTTCGTTGTAAACACAACGTGCATCTTCAAGGGGAGGACTTAGAGGAAGGGCATGAAGCAATTCAGATGCTGGGGCCTTATAATGTGTGTTCGCAGTCATCCAGTCCAGAACCCATGAATTCACATCTTCAGAGTTGCCGGTGATGTGCAGCGTTGCGTAGAACTGAAGAATGAGTTCTTCATTACAATCGCAGATGTCAGTGCAGAAGTTGAGCAGTCCAGCATCATAGAGAACACTGAGGACTGGCGTGAAGCACGGCATGGACTCCATATCCACGTGAGGAATATGAGCATGGTCGAAGACTTTGTCTTTGTTGAAAAGCACCGAGGAATAGAAATTTGCTTGACTAGCTGTCCAGAAACGCCTCTTCCTTATGCGAGCAGAGTCATAAGGGTTGTATTCAGTGAAGAACACGTGCTCACCAAAGAAGTCTTCAGCCTTGAATTTTTGCTTCCTTGAGAATGGATCCTTTGGCTTTGGCAGAGGAGTGTCAGTGAGTTGCATCACTACCTCAGGAATCACGATCTCAGGTTCTTCAGGCTAAGGAATTTCTGGTTCCTCCTCAGGTGCAGTTACATTTTCAGTATCAGCAGCAGTTTCTTCAGCACTAGTGGCTGGAATTTCTTCATGCACAGATGCAGTGGGATGAGTTTCTTCAGAGCCCAATTGTATTGTTGGTGCAGGAGAGTGAGAGATTTGCTGCAGTGGGGTGAAGAGTGGGGAATTGGGATGCTGACTTTCCCAAAAGTCGTCATTCATCAATGGAGTTGTGCTTCCAATGTCCACATCTTCATCATCAATTTCTTCAACACCAGCGTCTTCAGCATCAAACTGAGGCATTGGTGATGAGACCATTGGGGTTGAAGGGATTGCATCCACTTCAATTTCTTCATCAATCTGCTCTGACGAAGCAGCAGATTGAGTTTCTTTATCAGATCCGCTTGGGATCTCATATTCTTCACCAAAAGGAACAAGGTCCTTTGATGGCATGGTTGAAATTGGAACGGCATCAATTGGATTCTCAAACGAGCTGGTCATGGGCTTCATCTTCTTTGGGGCTGAAGATTCCGAAGCACTTGATGCTTTCCTTTTCTTCACTGCAGCTCGTTCTGCAGCCTTGGTCTTCTTCACGTCTGATGCAGATGGAAGGATTGGAGTTGGTGTAGGCGCAGGTGGAGCTGAGGAATCTGGTTGATTTTCCTCGGGCGCAACCGATGCAGTTGCCCTGATTTCTTCAGTTTCTTCAGGCACACCACTAGTGGATGCCCTGGCAATTTTTTCAGCGGCTGGAATGGAGTCATCAGCCCTGGAACTAGCATTTTCTTCAGCAGCCGGAAAATCATCAGCGGTGCTGGCATGTTCTTAGGTTTGCTGAACAGATGCTTCAGCTTGAGGAACTTCTTGTTGCGTTGGGGCTGCAACCTTGGTGAATGTCTCAGTCAGCTTCACAAATCTGACCTTGGCTCCTTGCCAATCAGCATAGTATGAATTGAAGTTATCGCTGAGGGCTTTGATTTCAGCCTGCATCTTGATAAGTTCTTCAATTGTCATTTTGACAACATTTTTCTTCAGCAGTTTCTCTTTGCGGTACTGTGATTTCTTGATCTCTCTGGCCCTATCATATTTCCACTTCTCCTCTTGGATGAAGTGAGTCAGCATGTGATTTTGGCCAGGTGTCAGCTTAAAATCAGGCATAGGTGTGTTGGGATCCTAATGCCAGAGATCAATGTAATCAAGGATCGCCCTTGGATCTAGTAGCAGTGTCACAGGTGTGCCTTTGGCACTTGCGGCCCTGACTTGTCGGTCTCTGATGATTTCCGCAAGTTCATCATCATCAGCCTCATCATCTTCAGGTGGCTCTTGGAAGGCGACCTGTTTCTTCTTTGGACTTGGGCGAGTACCTCATCCAGCAGTTGCTTTAGTCTTCAGCAAAGTTGGTCCAGATGAAGAATTTGGCGCAGGTGAAGAACTTGCTGAGACACCAGAGGCAATAGAGATGCCTATAGTCCTTCGGCACGAGGCCAGGTGCACAGGTGCTGAGGACTTTGTTGGGACAGCTGAGAACTTTGGAGGAGGTGCTGAGGATTTCGAAAGAGCAGGGGTAGCTTGAGGAATTTTCCTTGAAGATTTTGAAGTTTCAGGCCGTGAGGGCGCAGCTGAGGAACTTGGCCATGAGGGCATTGATGGTGAAGCACTTGGCTTTCGAGCGGGCTTCTTAATCATTGATTTCCTCGGCTTGACAGAGGCCTCAGTGGCAGCAGCAGTAGCAGAATCTTCATTGAATTTCCTCACTGCTTCTCTGGCTTGTCTCGCCAATTTGGCTTGGCGCTTGGCCCATTCTTCAGGAAAATCCTCACCGCGCTTGATGCTAGTGGGATCAGCCACTTGGCCAGGTGCCAATGGGGCTCTTGGGCATGGAGGATTCAGTGCGAATTTCTTCATATACTTTGGAGTAACATATCTGTACTCCCTCCATTCGCGTGCCCATCTCCGTTCAATCCTCTGAATGCGCACCTTGCGTTGATTTTTATCTTGTTTGCCAAACTTGGCTTCATTAGGCGTGCAGTAATCTTTATAAATGTCCTCAGGGATTTCAAAAGCATTCATGACCTCAGGCTTCTTTCCTCCTTTTTGTGGCCTTTTACCGTCAGCCATTTTCTTCAGTTGAGGAATTTGAACAATCGAATTCTTTGAAGAAGTATGCAGTTTTTCTTCCAGGAACGCTGCAAACGAGTTAAGTTGATGAGAACCTAATGATTCAGCAGCGGACATGTGTACCTGTGAACAGAGTATAGTTGCGAGGAATTTGGAGAGGTCATATGCGTTCTCAGAGGGTTTTTCAAAAAGAACAAGTTTGAGGAATTTGACCAGATGCATCTTGAAGAATTTCACTACGCGCTATATCTTAGGTTCCAGAGTTGTATAGATCGAAGATCCACACAATTGAGGAATCTTGAAGAAAATAAAGCTTAGAGAAATGAATCAAGAACAGAAGATTTGTGAGGTGTTTTGCGTGTGAAGATTTCAAGAATAAAACACCTTCGAAGATTCTGAAGAAAAGTTTCGACTCAAAGAGGGCAGTAAAAGTAACTTTTAATTACCCTGAACGAAGAACACGACGAACTGTGAGTTGAACAGTGAAGTTCGTCGATGTAGATCTTCCACGCCCTAACTTGGCGGAGGAAGACGTCTACGGCAGTGGCGGAGGTGAAGATTTCCGCGGTCGGCGCGAGTACGACGGCGACGAGGTCGAGGCAGTGAAGCTCTTCCTCACCGGCGATGATGGAGTAGCGGCGGCGCTAGGGTTTGAGAAGCTCGAGCGGGAGAGAGAGATCGAGCGAAGTAAAAGAAGTGAGGAAGGGGAGAGGGGTATTTATAGAGGAAGTGAAAAACTGTTCGCCCGAAGATTTAGGACGAATGTGCCCCTGACCATTCTCCTTCTCATGACATGTGTCACCCACGTACTGTGTAGTGGAGATCGTGTAAGTTCGTGGGTGGATAAAATAATGCATCGTGGGATGCAGAATGTTTTGAGTGGCAGAATCTAAAATTTGGATAAGATTAGTTGTAACGTTCCGTTCGCAATTTCTTCAGCTGACAAGGACACAGTGAAGAATTTGAACGAGTTTCAAATAGAACGCACATGAAGAATTTGTGAACAGATTGGATTGAGTATAGCATAGAGGGGAAGGGTCCAATCACATTCACTTAGCAGAAAAACCAACTTGAAGAAATAGCTATAAGTGAATGCTGTAGAGGACATAAACTCACACACACACACACACACACACACACACACACACACACACACACACACACACATATATATATATATATATATATATATATATATATATATATATATATATATATATATATATATATATATATATATATATACAACCAATGAGGAAAAACGACGGCACAAGTGAAGATCTTGAAAGTTGAAGAATTTGAACAACTGAGGAATTTCAAAACTGAGGAAAAACTCAAATTGAAGATTTTCAACTTTTGTGGTGGCTTATCCCGCCGTATAAGAATGATGATTTCAGACACTGCGTACAATTGTCGTAGGGTTCTGAGAATCGAATTCTTCATTAATTTCTTAACACTTAGAGTGTTATTCTTCATTGATTGAAGAAAAACGTTTCTTCATGTGTTGCACATCTAAGTCATCAATTTTGCATATGTGTTAGGATGAGTGCCTTTTCAAAGTACATTCGAAGACTCTAAGATATTTAGCTCACACCGCAACTTGCTAAATCTCTTCGCATCCAAGGGCTTAGTGAAGATATCGACTAGCTGTTCTTCAGTCTTCACATGCTCAATAGAAATGTCGCCCTTCAACACATGATCATGAAGAAAATGATGACGAATCTGAATGTGCTTTGTCTTCGAGTGCTGAACTGGGTTGTGAGCAATCTTGATGGCACTCTCATTGTCATAGAGGAGAGGCACATTCTTCACGTTGACGTCATAGTCCTTGAGTGTTTGCTTCATCCATAGCAGTTGAGCACAGCAAGACCCAGCAGCAATGTACTCAGCTTCAGCAGTAGACAGTGATACACAGTTCTGTTTCTTTGAGGACCAACAGACCAAGGATCGTCCGAGGAAATGACAAGTACCAGATGTTGACTTGCGGTCCACACGATCACCAGCATAGTCAGAGTCAGAATATCCAATGAGATAAAAATCCGAGCCCTTGGGATACCATAATCCTAGTGTTGGTGTGTGAGCTAGATATCGAAGAATATGCTTCCCAGCCTTATGGTGTGATTCCTTCGGTGCAGCTTGAAATCGGGCACACATGCAAACACTAAGCATTATATCTGGCCTAGATGCGCATAAGTACAATAAAGAGCCAATCATGGAGCGGTATACCTTATGATCGAAGTCAATACCATTTTAATTAGTGCATAGATGACCATTTGTGGGCATAGGAATTTTGATGCCTTTGCAATCTTGCATGCCGAATTTCTCCAGGACATCCTTGAGGTATTTCTCCTGAGATATGAATATGCCATTGCGCTGTTGACGAATTTGAAGACCTAAGAAGAATTTCAACTCTCCCATGATAGACATTTGATATTCTTCACTCATCATATAGGCAAATTCATCACTATAACATTGGTCAGTACAGCCAAAGATGATATCATCAACATATATTTGGCACACAAACAGTTCACCATCATAAGATTTAGTAAAGAGAGTGGGATCGAGTGAACCGAGTGTGAAGCCTTTCTTCATGAAGAATTCATTCAATGTGTCATACCACGCCCGTGGGGCCTGCTTGAGGCCATAGAGGGCCTTGTTAAGTCTGAAGACTTTGTCAGGATGTTTTGGATCTTCAAAACCGGGGGTTGAGCAACATATACTTCTTCCTCAAGCTTACCATTGAGGAATGCACTTTCCACATCCATTTGATATAAGATGATATCATGATGGTTAGCATAGGCAAGTAATATGCGAATAGCCTCAAGTCTAGCAACAGGTGCAAAAGTTTCATCAAAATCAACTCCTTCAACCTGTGTGTAGCCTTGAGCTACTAGACGAGCCTTATTCCTCACCACAACACCATTTTCATCTTGCTTGTTGTGGTAGATCCACTTTGTGCCAATGATGTTATGCTTGCAAGGATCGGGACGATTGACTAGTTCCCAGACATTGTTGAGCTTGAACTGATGTAATTCTTCTTGCATGGCCTAAATCCACTCAGGCTCTAGAAATGCTTCATCTACCTTAGTGGGCTCTGTGATAGAGACAAAATCAAAGTGCCCACAAAAGTTAGATAGATGTGAAGCTTTTGAGCGTGTGAGAGGACCTGGTGCTCTAATGTCATCGATGATCTTATCCACTTGCACTTCTTTTGCAACGCGAGGATGAGCTGGTTGTCGTTGAGGAATTTGATTAGCATTTTCTTTAGCATCAATTTCCTCAGCATTTTCTTCAGGTGCATCAGCTCGACGTTCTTCACGATCTGGAATGAATTCTTCAGCAGATTCTTCAGTAGGAATGACATCTTTAGTAGTCTTGTGCTTGATAGAATCCTCAGGTGCTGGTTCATCTAACACAGAAGGTAGGTGCTCTCTTTGCGAGCCATTAGTTTCATCGAACCGCACATCTACAGTTTCAACAATCTTGTGAAGAACATTGTTGAAGACTCTGTAGGCGTGCGAGTCCTTTCCGTAACCAAGCATAAAACATTCATGTTCTTTTGGTGCAAATTTAGAATTGTGATGAGGATCTCTAATCCAGCATTTAGCACTGAAGACTTTGAAATAACTCACATTGGGTTTCTTATCAATGAGGAGTTCATAGGCAGTCTTCTTGAAGAATTTGTGAAGATATACTCTGTTGATGATATGGCACACAGTATCAATTGCATCAACCCAGAAACGACGAGGGGTTTTGTATTCGTCAAGCATAGTGCAAGCCATCTCAGCAAGAGTACTGTTCTTACGCTCCACGACGCCATTCTGTTGAGGAGTATAAGGAGCAGATAACTCATGAGTAATACCAAGTTCATCAAGATAGTCATCGAGACCCGAATTCTTGAACTCAGTGCCATTGTCACTTCTGATGTGCTTGATCTTCACACCAAAGTTGGTTGAAGCCCTTGAAGAAAATCGTTTGAAGACTTCCTGCACTTCAGTTTTGTAAGAGACAAGGTGTACCCATGTGTAACGAGAGTAATCATCAAAAATAACAAAGCCATATTGAGATGCTTCATTTGAAACAGAGGAATAATGATTAGGACCGAAGAGATCCATGTGAAGCAATTCGAATGGACGAGTGGTGGTCATGATGGTCTTTGCTGGATGCTTGGCCTTGGTCATCTTTCCAGCTTCACAGGCACCACATAAGTGATCCTTGAGGAATTTGACATTCTCAATGCCAATGACATGCTTCTTTTTCGCAAGCGTGTGCAAATTCCTCATGCCTGCATGACCAAGTCGTGATGCCATAGCCATCCTTCTGAAGCTTTTGCAAGTAGGCACACGGCTGGTTGTGAATCTGCAGAGAAATCAACAATATACAAGTCTCCTCTCCTAAAGCCTTCGAAGACTTTGGATTTGTCAGCTTCCATAATCACAACACAACGATACTTTCCAAAGACAACAACCATATCAAGATCACAAAGCATTGAGACAGGCATAAGGTTGTATCCTAAGGACTCAACAAGCATGACTTTGTCCATGTGTCGATCCTTTGTGATAGCAACCTTACCTAGACCCAATACCTGACTTTTGCTCTTGTCAGCGAAGATGATATGCTTCAGATGTGATGACGATAAGGGATCATCCATCTACAGGTTCCTGTCACCAGTCATGTGATTTGTACATCCACTATCAAGTACCCAGTCGGTGGCTTTGGGTTGATCATCCTGCAGATGAATTAGTGCAACTTACGAACTTCATATACTTCAGCAGTGAAGAATATGATATCACAATTCATTAGATCAATTTCATCAAGTAGTAAGACAGATAAAACAGAGGGAGGACGTGTGAAATGAAAGTTCATTTCATCATGGTTAGCCTGCGTCCTTTCAGGCAATTTGTCAGGTCCCCAGCAAATTCTTCAGACGTTTGAGCACGTCTGGAGACCTGACTCTGTAGAAGAGATTAGTTCTTTTTCTTCACCACCCACATCTGAAGGGGCGGCAAAGAGTTCATCACTCTGCGAGCTCCATACGAGAATGGTGGCATAGCGACCAAACCATTACGTTTCACATAAGAGGGGTTAGGGTAAGCATATGAATAAGCAGAGAAATTCTTCAAGGACTTATGAACATAATGGTTGGAAGAATAATGCTCATATTCATATCCCTTGGCTCTTCCCTGCGAAACAGAGTTGTTAGCACGATGATGTTCATATGAGGACTTTGATCCATGTGAGGCATTTGATCCCCTTGAGGAATTTGGTCCGTATGAGGACTTGGATCCATATGAAGAATTTGGTCCATATGAAGAATTTGATTTGGGGTTCCTTTTCTTCACAGGTGGTGTCATGAGGACATTCACCTGAAGACTTTCAAGATACCTTTTGGGAACCCAGATTTTCTTCATAGGGGAACCGTTCCTGCAGTTAGTGCCAACATATCTAGCAAATACTTCACCATTCTGATTTTTGAACAGTTTATAGTTGGAGTGAAATGACTCATCAGAAGAATGAGAAGATTCACATGTATAGCCAGATAAACTAGATGGATCAACTGGAGGTCCCTTTGTAGCAACCCATGAGGTTTTGGGGTACTGCTCAGGCTTCCAATATGTACCATCAGCATTGAGTCTCCTCTCAAAGGCAATACCCTCTTTCCTAGGGTTTCTGTTGAGGATCTACTTTTTAAGCACATCACAAAGAGTCTGATGCCCTTTGAGGCTTTTGTACATGCGTGTTATGTACAATTCCTTCAGCCCTGCATCGTCAGTGATACTAGCAATGTCCTCAGATGAGGAATTAGTGATAGTAGAGGCAGGTGAAGAATTTGTAACATTAGAAGAATTTGAACATTCAGGTGAGGAATTAGCAAATTCTCGTTCAATGCATTTTAAACATGGAGGAATGAATTCTTCCTGAGCAGCGCTGATTTGTTGAGCAAGTAATGAATCACGCTCCTTCTGAAGATCTTCATAATTCACTCTTAGCTCCTCAAGATCTTGCTTTCTTTGAAGAAATTCATAAGAAAGCTTCTCATGATTAGATAAGAGAGTGTTATGATGACCTTGAAGGTTATCAAACCTGGTCTGAAGTCTCTGAAGATTTTCAGTCAAGGCTTTAGTGCGATCCATTTCTTCACCCAACATATCATCACTTTTGTCTAGCATGTTTTGAACCTTTTCAAAAGCCTTTTGTTGTTTCACAACAATCTTAGCAAGTTTAGAGTAGCTAGGCTTAAGATTGTCATCAGATTCATCTTCGCTAGACTCAGAGGAGGTACATCTAGGTACCTTGGCACCATTTTCCATGAAGCAATAGGTGGGAGCGTAGTCATCGTTGCCTTCATCAGCCTTGTTGGGGAGGTCATTTTCTTCAGAGTTGAAGATAGACTTGCTGATGAATGCAGTAGCGAGGGCTAGGCTCGCCACACCAGATTCAGAGTCCTCAGAAGCCTCCTCTTCCTCATGTTCCTCAGATTCAGCTTCAGAGTCCATTTCCTTGCCAATGAATGCCCGAGCCTTCTTGGAGTTGCTCTTCTTGTGAGATGAAGACTTTGAGGATTTTGACGATGAAGATTTTGAAGACTTCTTCTTTTTCTTCGCATCATCAGAACTGTAATCCTTGTATTTCTTCTTCTTTGATTCCTTTTCCCACTGAAGACAATCTTGAATGTAATGTCCTGGTTTCTTGCACTTGTGACAAAGCCTTTTCTTGTAGTCACTAGATGAGGAATCATTGCTCCTTGAGGGTTTTCCAAAACGACCACGTCTTGAGAACTTCTGGAATTTCTTCACAAGTAGTGCTAGATCATGAATCAGTTCTTCAGGATCACCAAGGCTGCTACCAGAGTCTTCATCTTCAGGTTCAGATATTGCCTTGGCCTTCAGTGCACGTGATCTGTTATAGCTCGAACCATAAAGATCTCTCTTTTCAGCAAGCCGGAACTCATGAGTGTTAAGCCTCTCGAGGATATCAGCGGGGTCAAGTGACTTGTAATCAGCACGCTCTTGTATCATCAGTGCCAGAGTGTCAAATGAGGAATCAAGCGATCTCAGCAATTTCTTCACCACCTCATGGTCGGTGATGTCAGTGGCACCAAGTGCTTGAAGCTCATTTGAGATGTCAGTGAGGCGATCGAAGGTTTGCTGAACATTTTCATTGTCGAGTCTTTTGAAGCGGTTGAAGAGATTGTGAAGAACATCAACTCGTGAGTCACGCTGAGTTGAAACTCCTTCATTGACCTTGGACAGCCTATCCCAGATAAGCTTAGCAGTTTCCAAAGCACTCACTCTGCCATACTGTCCTTTACTCAAATGGCCACATATGATATTCTTTGCTTGGGAATCAAGTTGCTTGAATCTCTTCACATCGGTAGCGTTCAGTGAGGGTGAGACGGAGGGAACACCATTTTCCACAACATACCAGAGATCGTTATCAATTGCCTCAAGATGCATGCGCATCTTGTTCTTCCAGTAGGGGTAGTCCGTCCCATCAAAGGCAGGACACCCAGCAGAGACCTTGATCATACATGCGGTCGACATAACTAAAACTCCAGGCGGTTAAACCAAAATCACACAGAACAAGGGAGTACCTTGCTCTGATACCAATTGAAAGTGCGTTATATCGACTAGAGGGGGTGAATAGGAGATTTTTATGAAATTCTTCACTGAGGAATTTGCTCGTGAGGAAATTCCTTAGCGAAGAACTACTAGCAGCGGAATAAATACTCAGAAGTAAACATAGCAGAATACATGCATGGTCATCATGATGAAATGAAGACAAACACAGAGTACAGAAAGCGTAAACACAGGATAGCACAAGATGAAGACAAACAGACTGAAGAAATTGAACTGAGGAAATTGAGAAAGTCTTCAGTCAAAGTCTTCAAACACAGATATGAACAAACACACAACACAGTAATGAGGAAATGAAAGTGTTGAGGAAATAGAACCAATTAGCTCGGTGAAGACAATGATTTGGTAGACCAGTTCCAACTGCTGTCTCAGTTGTACATCTGGTTGGAGCGGCTGGGTATTTAAACTCGAGGACACCCAGTCCCGGACACACAGTCCTCACCGTATTCTCCTTGAGCTAAGGACACACAGTCCTCGCCCAATCACTCGTGGTAAGTCTTTAGGTGACTTCCGAACCTTGACAAACTCGGTCACTCGGTGATCCACAATTCCTCTTGGATGCTCTAGACCAAGACGCCTAACCGTCTGGAAGAAGCACAGTCTTCAAAGGTAACAAGCGTCGGATCCATGCATGATCAATCTCTTCAGTGATGCTCAATCACTTTGGGTTATAGGTGTTTTGGGTTTGGGTTTGGATTTTCCTCACTTGATGATTTTCTCTCAAAGTCCTCGGAGGATGGGTTGCTCTCAAATGACAAGTGTTAAGTTCTCGCGGAGCAGCCAACCAGCTAGTGGTTGTAGGGGGCAGCTATTTATAGCCTAGGGAGCAGCCGGACATGATAAGACGTAAATTCCCTTCAATTATATGACCGTTATGTGGATAAGATATTTTGGGACAGCTGGCGCATAGCACAACAACGGTCGGAAATTTGAGGTACAAATTCCTCAGGGCTATCATGTTCCTCACTGTGTAGGCAATTTGCACTAGCGAATTCCTAACTCCTTAGTCAGAGCAAAGTCCTCAGTGACCAGAAGAACTGCGTCTCTGTCACTGAAGAAATTGACTGAACTGTATGAGATTTCCAATGGCTTCACTCGAAGGGATTGGTAGGTGTAGGATTTGAGTTGAGCATCACATGGAAATTTTCTCCTTAGTATTTCCTCGACCCCCTTTAACAGTACGGTGTTTCCTATGACTCAAGAAAGAGAAAATGAAACTACGAAAACAAAAGTCTTCACGCTTCATGTTCCTCGAATGAATACCAAGTCTTCAGGGTTACACCAATTTCTTCACTTTCAAAGTCTTCAGAAATTCTTGAGAATACCAAAGTCTTCACTCGAAGAACTTAATTTTTAGGGGTCGACTTTCTCTGTAAATATCAAACTCCTCATAGACTTATAGGCCTATGTACACTCATAAACACATTAGATACTTAACCTATAAGTCTTCGATACACCAAAATCACTAAGGGGCACTAGATGCACTTACAAGACTTAAATTACAGAAAGAAATCACTTACAGACAATAGCAACTGACGATAGATTTGTCGAGTGCGTCTTGATTGTATAACTGAAACAGTTTAGAATACTCAACGGCCATAGCTTTCTCATGGTAGTAATGATCCTTCTTGACATTCACCATGAGGGACTCTCGATTGGAAATCTTGGTAATGTTCATGTACCATTGATGCAATTCATACATTCTCGTTGGGAGCTTCTTGACCTCGTCTGGCTTGACCAAAGGTTCGCCCTGGACATATTTCCGTTTTATTTCCTCCTTTGTAAGCACAGGCATGGGCTCGACCTCGAGGAGTTGTCCAATAGTGATATTGAGAATTTCAGCCTGCATTATATGCTCCTCGGTTATTCCCACATTGCCCACCTCGGGAACATAAACTTTTCGCCCACAAGAATATTGGGCGCATGTACTCTCACGTGTTGTTGGCACAACAAGCGAGGGGATCGATTGCGCCGCCTGTTCTCCCAGTTGGGGAACGGTTTTCCCGCATTTTTTGATAGCTGCTTGTTGTTTGCTCGAGCTCGAGCTCGCCTCCCTCTGTAGACGTGCTCGATTTAACTTCCTGATGTGGCGCTCATAGTCTGTGTCAACTGGCTTCGGAGCTGGTGGTTGAGCCATACGAATGAAGTGGTCAATCGTTTCCTCAGGCACTTTCTCCCTTGGCGGCGGTGGCGGTTTCGGTGCAAAATGGGCTTCCACCTCGGCCTATAATATGGCTGTGTTTTCCTCCTCGGACTTGTCATAAGGTCTCTGCTGAAGAGGCGCGAGGCTTGGACCATATTTATATCGCTTGCCTCCGTCTGTACTTCCTGTACTACCTCGACTCGTACCGCTACGCACCATGGCTGCGGGGTGTCTCTTCTGCGATTGCTTAGGCGGCGGAGACGGCTGCCGTGGCTGAGTTGGACGAGGAGGAGTGGCCTGAAGCTGTGTCGGACATGGAGGAGGAGTGGCCTGAATTTGTGCCGGACATGGAGGAGGAGTGGACGTCTGACGCTGTGTCGGACTTGGAGGAGGAGTGGCCTGATACTTTGCCGGACTTGGAGGAGGAGGAGTGGCCTGGCACTTTGCCGGACTTGGAGGAGGAGGAGTGGCCTAACACTTTGCCAGACTTGGAGGAGGAGGAGTGGCCTCACGCGTTGGTGGACTTGGAGGAGCGGGAGTCTGCTAACTCGGTGGCGGACTTCGACGAGTC
This sequence comes from Triticum monococcum, assembly GCA_034509565.1. Classification (NCBI taxonomy): domain Eukaryota; kingdom Viridiplantae; phylum Streptophyta; class Magnoliopsida; order Poales; family Poaceae; genus Triticum; species Triticum monococcum. The sequence continues at coordinate 591,455,530 of CM067846.1, forward strand.
GGTGGCCTTCGAAAGACGATGCAATCCTTTCTCCATAGGATGACACGATGTATGGCCTCTCCCAATGTGTGCTCGTCGTCACCTCCAGGAATGTCAAGCTGTAGCCCCGAATATGGGTCCACCACCTCATCAACCAAGACACGAGCATACCCCGCTGGAATCGGGTTGCAATGGAAGGTTGCCTCGGGGGGATTTGAAAAAGCAACGGCGTCCGCCACCTTCATAGATATGTTCTTCATTTTGAAGTGTAGCTCGCAGTTAGTGTTCTCCGTGATGTCATCCACGGGGTATCTATCCAGCATTGCGTCGCCCGGGGCGGAACCCACGCTGCTTCTCGGCATGGATGGGGCGGTGCTCCAATGATGGATCATCTGCTAGCTGATGCAGCTGCTGAGACCCCCTTTGCTGGCTAAGTGAGTCGATCTGCTCCTGCTGCCGCTGGAATTTGACTGCCAAGTCCGCTTGACTTGCTTCTAGGCCTTGAAGGCGTTCATAGTCCCGCTTCCTCTGCTCCTCCTCCATCTTCCTCTTCTTCTCCTCCGCAATCTTCTTTCTCGCACGGGTTCTGTAGTCAGCGTTCCAGTCCGAAAACCCCTCATACCACGGAATATCGCCCTTGCCTCGTGTTCTTCCCGGGTGTTCAGTATTTCCCAGGGCACGCGTAAGCTCGTCGTTCTCTCTGTTGGGCTGGAACACCCCCGATCGAGCCTCTTCTATTGCAACAAGTATCGCATCGTCGGCTCCGTTCAGACATGCCTTCGTCGAAACTTTGCCTGTCTTCGGGTCCAACTCCCCCCATGCACATAGAACGAAGTCCTGCACCTGGGGGGGGCAGCTCTTAGTAATCGGAGTGACACCTACATCCTCCATCTCTTTCTCAGACTTATCCCACTTAGGCATTGCCACCGCATAGCCACCTGGCCCCAGCTTATGGAACTTATCCTTTTTTCGGCATTCTTCTTGTTTATTCTCGACCGTTCCTTAGCTAATTCCGAATCCTCGAATTTCACGAAATCGTCCCAATGAGCACTTTGGTTCTCTAGTGTTCCCTCGAATACTGGAGTCTTCCTTCCTCCCTTGACGTACTTGTCCCATACACGATTCTTGTGGTTCTTGAATGCAACCGCCATCTTCCTAAGAGTAGCGTCCTTGACTTTCTGCACATCTTCTTCTGTGAAATGATCTGGTAGGGTGAAATGTTCCATGAGAGTATCCCAAAGCAGACCTTTTTGTCTGTTGTCGACAAAAGTAACATCTGGACGTGGCTTTGCTGGCTCTCTCCATTCTTGAAGGGAGATCAGGAGTTGGTCCTTCACAAGAACTCCGCACTGACAAACGAACTTGTCCGCAATCTTCTTAGGCGCTAATGGTTCGCCATTATGTCTGATTGCCTCGATATTGTACTTTACGCCCTCCTTCAACTTTTTGTTCGGGCCTCGTTTCGTCCTGTTGTCTGAAGATTTGCTCGATCCGGCTGGCTGAAAGAAGAAAGATCGATTCGTTAATATATCTTCAAGTCATTTAAAACATGTGATGACCACCAGATGCCTGCTTATATAAATATATATACCTCGTCGGTCTTTGTTGTTTCAAGATCAACATTTTCTTCGTCATCATCATAATCATAGTTCATGACTTCATCAATTCGGTCGTTGCGATCGAATATCATATCACCCTCCCCGGTGTTGTTTAGAAATTCGGAGCCGTCATAATCTTGTTCATTCAGATCATCATCTGGCCCGCGAGGATGGCGTATCATATCGAACATGGCCTGTTCCCCCTCTCTGCCGGTATTGTCCGCCATAGCTTTTATTTAACTAATCCAAAAGAAATATAAAACAATTTAGTATTCAAATTACATCGTCTCGAATAATAGATATAATCTCGAATACATCGTCTCGAATAATAGATATAATCTCGAATACATCGTCTCGAATAATATATAATCTCGAATACATCGTCTTGAATATTATATATCTAATACATCACCGGCTAGCTAGGTAGCTAATTAATACAGATCGAATACTACAGAAGAATCTAGGACACTCATGGTTCCTGCGACGCGGGCGGTGGACACCCAAAGCGAAGGAACCCTCACAGGATCATAGCTGAAGTGAGAGCCCTGAAGAAACTGCCAGGTATTGGAGAACCTGCCGCCCTCTAACGCAACCATGTAGCGATGGACGTGCTCGTCCTCCTCCCTGACACGGTGACGTACCACCTCCGGCGGGGCCGGCTCCCTCCGCACCGAATCTGGCCCACGTGAATGCCACCAAACGAGATCAGGGTCGACGACGGGACCCGGGGCTGGGTTCCTCATCAAGCGGCGCGCCCCTCCAGGCAGCACCTCCCAGTGCCAGCCCGGCGGAGCCCAGTCCCGGACATGGGTCAGCCGGACGTCGTCGTGGACGGGTCGACGGCGAGGATGCGGGCCGGGCATCATCGAGAAGAAATACTAGCTATATGCCCGCAAAAGTAACATTTTTTTAATGATTGGATTTTGATAACTAAAATTTCTAACATTTCTATATAACTAACATTTCTATAACATTTCTAACAATGCTATATATAACTAACATTTCTAATATTTCTATAACTAAAAAACAGAAGAAAAAATTATAACATTTATATATATATAACTAACATTTGTATAACATTTCTAATATTTCTAGAACTAACAAAAAGAAAATTTCTAACTTTTTTATAACTATTTCTATAACTAAAAAACAGAAAAAATTTCTAACAATTCTAACTTTTTTATAACTATTTCTACAACTAAAAAACAGAAAAATTTCTAACAATTCTAACATTTCTAACTATTCTAACATTTCTAACATTTCTAACTATTCTAACAATTCTAACATTTCTAACTATTTCTAAAAAACAGAAAAATTTCTAACTATTTGTACAACTAAAAACAAAAAATGTGTGTGTGTGTGGGCGCGCGCTCACCGGCGAGGCGATCGAGAGGCGACGGCGGGCGACGACGGGGATGGCGACGGGCGCGGCGACGAGGGGGACGGGGACGTACGGGCTGGGGCGGCGACGACGGGGACAGGGACGTACGGGCCGGGGCGGTGACGATGATGGGGACATACGGGGCGGCGACGACGGGGACGGGGACGACACGGGACGGGCCGGGACGGGGCGGCGGTGACGACGGGGACGGCGGGGATGGGGACGGCGACGAGGGATATGGAGACGTACGGGGGCGGCGGGCGATGGTGCAGAGGAGAAGAAGCAGATGAGAAACTGAAATTTTCGTAAGTGTTGTTTATATAGGAGGGGCCTTTAGTACCGGTTGGAGTCACCAACCGGTACTAAAGGCCTGTTTTGGCCAGGCCAAGCGGCGGGAAGGCACCCCCTTTAGTACCGGTTGGTGGCACCAATCGGTACTAAAGGAGGGCCTTTAGTACCGGTTGGAGCCACCAACCGGTACTAAAGGGGGTGCGCTGGCGCAGGTGCGGTGCGGCAAGTTTAGTCCCACCTCGCTAGCCGAGGGGCGTCCGCACTTGTTTATAACCCCCTGTGCGGTAGCTCTTTTGAGCTCCTCTCCAAAGCAAGCCTACTGGGCCTATATGATCTGTGCTGCCCTGTGGGCCTACCGGGCCTTTGCGGGCCTGCGTCCTGGCCCAACAATAGGTTGGGTTTCTAGTCGTATGCAGGCCGCTCTGGCCTAGTAGGCGGGCTTTTTTATTTATTTTGCTTTATTTATTTTTGAGTTGTTTTTTTTGTGTATTTAGAGTTTCTTTGTGAATATTTTTGCTTTAGGTACAAAAAATTACAAACTTTTTGTCAGTGCCCGTAGTTTTCAAATTTGAATAGTTTAAATTTTGAATTATTTGAAATTAGTGAGAATAACTTAACTTTAAAAATCAGTAAAGGCATGAAAGAATTTGTTTGCACATAAAATTTCTTCGCGTTTCAAATGCCAACACACATAACTACGCTAACTATTACAGAGATTCCCTTCTGGGTGTGAAACACAGAAGAAAGTGATGATAGTGAAGCCGATCACATCCCAGATCTTTGGGTGTGAAACTTTTTCTTCGCGTGTGTCCCTTTGCACCGTAACCATGGAAAATCTTCATCATTTAACGGGATGCTTGGGTCAATATTCACTGTGAATGGAGCAATTTCATCAAACATTTCATAATCTTCTGACTTGTCTGTCTTGTCATCCACTCCCACGATGTTTCTCTTCCCAGAAAGAACTATGTGCCGCTTTGGCTCATCGTACGATGCATTCGCTTCCTTATCTTTTCTTTTTCTTGGCTTGGTAGACATGTATTTCACATAGAAAACCTATGCCACATCATTGGCTAGGACGAATGGTTCGTCTGCATAAGCAAGATTGTTGAGATCCACTGTTGTCATTCCGTACTGCGGGTCTTCCGTTACCCCGCCTCGTGTCATATTGACCCATTTGCACCGAAACAAAGGGACCTTCAAACCACGCTGATAGTCAAGTTCCCATATGTCCTATATATAACCATAATATGTTTACTTTCCCGTCTTGGTTTCTGCATCAAAGCGGACACCACTATTTTGGTTGGTGCTCTTCTTATCTTGGGCGATCGTGTAAAATGTATTACCATTTATCTCGTACCCTTTGAAAGTCATTATATTCGAAGATGGTAACTTGGACAGCAAGTACAGGTCATCTTGAATAGAGGTGTCATGCATGGTAGGTGTCTGCAACCAGCTGGCGAAACTCCTGGTTTGTTCACGTGTAATCCAGTCATCAGACCGCTCCGGGTGTTTGAAGCGTAGCAAATTTTTGTGTTCATCCATATACGGAGCCACCAAGGCGGAATTCTGTAGAACTGTGTAGTGTGCTTCAGTGATAGAATGTTCGTCCATACATATTATTTGTTCCCCTCCTAGCGTGCCTTTTCCATCCAGTCTGCCCTTATGCCGCGATTTAGGAACACCAATCGGCTTAAGGTCAGGAATAAATTAAATACAAAACTCAATGACCTCCTCATTTTCATGGCCCTTGGAGATGCTTCCTTCTGGCCTAGCACGGTTATGAACATATTTCTTTAAGACTCCCATGAACCTTTCAAAGGGGAACATATTGTGTAGAAATACAGGACCCAAAACGTTAATCTCTTCGCATAGGTGAACTAGGACGTGCGTCATGATGTTGAAGAAGGATGGTGGGAACACCAACTTGAAACTGACAAGACATTGCACCAAATCATTCTCTAACCTTGGTATGATTTCTGGATCGATTACCTTCTGAGAGATTGCATTGAGAAATGCACATAGCTTCACAATGGCTAATCGAACGTTTTCCGGTAGAAGCCCCCTCAATGCAACCGGAAGCAGTTGCGTCATAATCACGTGGCAGTCATGAGACTTTAGGTTCTGGAACTTTTTCTCTGCCATGTTTATTATTCCCTTTATATTCGACGAGAAGCTAGATGGTACCTCAATACTGAGCAGGCATTCAAAGAAGATTTCCTTCTCTTCTTTGGTAAGAGCGTAGCTTGCATGACCCTGATGTATGCCGTCTTTTCCGTGCATACGTTGCTGGTCCTCCCATGCCTCAGGTGTATCTTTTGTCTTCCCATACACGCCCAAGAAGCCAAGCAGGGTCACACAAAGATTCTTCGTCACGTGCATCACGTCGATTGCGGAGTGGACCTCTAGGTCTTTCTAATAGGACAGGTCCCAAAATATAGATTTCTTCTTCCACATGGGTGCGCGTCCGTCAGCGTCATTCGGAACAGGTTGTCCACCAGGACCCTTTCCAAAGACCACCTTAAAATCCTTGACCATATCATGTACATCAGCACCAGTACGGTGGCGAGGCTTCATCCGGTGATCCGCCTCACCTTTGAAATGCTTGCCTTTCTTTCTTACAGGATGCCTGCTCGGAAGAAATCGACGATGTCCCAGGTACACATTCTTCTTACAATTAGCCAAATATATATTGTCGGTATTGTCCAAATAGTGCGTGCATGCGCGGTATCCCTTGTTTGTCTGTCCTGAAAGGTTACTGAGAGCAGGCCAACCATTGATGGTCACGGACAGCAACGCCTTTAGGTCAAATTCTTCCCCCATGTGCTCATCCCACGCACGTACACCTATTCCATTCCACAGTTGTAAGAGTTCTTCAACTAATGGCCTTAGGTACACATCAATGTCGTTGCCGGGTTGCTTAGGGCCTTGGATGAGCACTGGCATCATAATGAACTTCCGCTTCATGCACAACCAAGGAGAAAGGTTATACAAACATAGAGTCATAGGCCAGGTGCTATGGTTGCTGCTCTGCCCCCCAAAAGGATTAATGCCATCTGCGCTTAGACCAAACCATACGCTCCTTGCGTCATCTGCAAACTCCTTCCCGTACTTTCTTGCGATTTTTCTCCACTGCGACCCGTCAGCGGGTACTCTCAACTTTCCGTCTTTCTTACGGTCTTCTTTGTGCCATCGCATCGCCTTGGCATGCTCTTTGTTTTGGAACAAACGTTTCAACCGTGGTATTATAGGAGCATACCACATCACCTTAGCAGGAATCTTCTTCCTGGGGCGCTCGCCCTCGACATCACTAGGGTAATCGCGGCTGATCTTATAGCGCAATGCACCGCATACCGGGAAAGCGTTCAAATCCTTGTACTCACCGCGGTAGAGGATGCAATCATTAGGGCATGCATGTATCTTCTGCACCTCTAACCCTAGAGGGCAGACAGCCTTCTTTGCTTCATACGTACTCTCGGGCAATTCGTTGTCCTTTGGAAGCATATCCTTTATCATTACCAGCAACTTTCCAAATCCCTTGTCAAATACACCATTCTCTGCCTTCCATTGCAGCAATTCCAGTGTGGTGCCCAGCTTTTTCTTGTCACCTACACAATTCGGGTACAACAATTTTTTGTGATCCTCTAACATGCGCTGCAACTTCTTCTTCTCCAAATCACTTGCGCAGTTTCTCTTTGCATCGGCAATGGCCCGACCTAGATCATCAACGGGCTCATCTGATGCCTCTTCTTCAGCTTCTTCCCGCATTGCCGGCTCAGCTTCTTCCCGCATTACCAGCTCAGCTTCTTCCCCCATTGTTGTATCATCGTATTCAGGGAACCCATGGCCAGGATAGCTGTCGTCGTCCTCTTCCTCTTCATTGTCTTCCATCATAACCCCTCTTTCTCCGTGCTTGGTCCAAACATTATAGTGGGGCATGAAACCGGACTCAAACAGGTGGACGTGAATGGTTCTTGATGTAGAGTAATTATGACCATTCTTACAGCCAGCACATGGACAAGGCATAAAACCACCCGCCCGCTTGTTTGCCTCAGCCGCAAGCAGAAAAGTATGCACGCCCTCAACGAACTGGGGAGCGCATTGGTCATCGTACATCCATTGCCGGCTCATCTTCATTACACAACACCGAATAGACCAAATTAATAAAGTTCATACAACACTTAAATGCAACAAACAAATAACTCTCTAGCTAAAGCATTTAAATGCAACAACAAATGCGATCAAGATCGCAACTAAGGTAACAATTGATCCAACAGCATAATGATACCAAGCCTCACTATCGATGGCATATTTTCTAATCTTTCTAATCTTCAAGCGCATTTTCTCCATCTTGATCTTGTGATCATCGATGACATCGGCAACATGCAACTCCAATTCCATCTTCTCCCCCTCAATTCTTTTCAATTTTTCTTTCAAGTACTCGTTTTCTCTTTCAACTAAATTTAACCTCTCGACAATAGGGTCGGTTGGAATTTCCGGTTCACATACCTCCTAGAAAAAATATCTATGTCAACTTGATGGGCATAATTTGTCATAAACACGAAATGCAACTAGTTTTAAAAGAGAATATATATACCACATCCGAATCATAACAAGGACCAGGGCCAACGGGGACGGATATCAAAACCATGGCAGTATATGTATAACAAACAACGTACGGGTAAGATAATTATACGAGTAACTATATATCCAAATCACACAAACATCAATTTTTATATAAAATTTCATGAACAAGAGGCTCACCACAAGGTGGTGCCGGCGACGGGACGGTGCGGGCGATCGACGGTGGTTACGATGGAGATTTAGAAGGCACTAAGTAAACCACACCTACATATGCAAACTAAGTGTTATTTTTGACCTCAAATTGCATATAAATCAAATACTAGCACATATATATATTTCCTCCCAAATTACTAAACTCACAAATTAATCACTATATAAAGCATTGCAAGAGCTAATCTAGCAATGAGAGATGAAAGGACAAAGTTGCTAACCTTTGTGATCATTTGAATGGGTGGGGGCCTTCAAATCTTGACAATTTTTGGGAAAAATGTGTGATGAGCTCGAGAGGAAGAGGGGAAGAACAGAGAGGAGAGGGCAAAGGGGAAGAACAGAGCGAGCTTGGGTGGACGAAGGGTTTATGTAGGACGACCTTTAGTACTGGTTCATGCCAAGAAGGCAATGTTACTATCCTTTTACCACACTTGTGCTTCAGAGTAGCACCATGTTCTTCATATAGAGAGTCTCCTATACTGTCACCTTCATATACTAGTGGGAATTTTCATTATAGAACCTGGCTTGTATATTCCAATGATGGGCTTCCTCAATGCCCGAGGTCTTCATGAGCAAGCAAGTTGGATGCACACCCACTTAGTTTCAGTTTGAGCTTTCATAAACTTATAGCTCTAGTGCATCCGTTGCATGGCAATCCCTACTCGTCACATTGACATCAATTGATGGGCATCTCCATAGCCCGTTGATTAGCCGTGTCGATGTGAGACTTTCTCCTTTTTTGTCTCCTCCACACAACCCCCATTATCATATTCTATTCCACCCATAGTGCTATGTCCATGGCTCACGCTCATGTATTGCATGAAAGTTGAAAAAGTTTGAGAATACTAAAGTATAAAACAATTGCTTGGCTAAAACCGGGGTTGTGCATGATTTGAATATTTTGTGTGGTGAAGATGGAGCATAGCCAGACTATATGATTTTGTAGGGATAACGTTCTTTGGTCATGTTATTTTGAAAAGACATGATTGCTTTATTAGTATGCTTGAAGTATTATTGTCTTAATGTCAAACGATATACTATTTCTTTGAATCACTTGTGTCTTAATATTCATGCCATACATGATCAAGATTATGCTAGGTAGCATTCCACATCAAAAATTATCCTTTTTATCATTTACCTACTCGAGGACGAGCAGGAATTAAGCTTGGGGATGCTAATACGTCTTCGTCGTATCTATAATTTTTGATTGTTCCATGCCAATATTCTACAACTTTCATATACTTTTGGCAACTTTTTCTACTATTTTTGGGGCTAACATATTGATCCAGTGCCCAGTGCTAGTTCCTGTTTGTTGCATGTTTTTTGTTTCGCAGAAACCCCATATCAAACGGAGTCCAAACGGGATAAAAACTGACGGAGATTTTTTCAAAATATTTATGAATTTTGGGAAGTGGAATCAATGTGAGACGGTGCCCGAGGGGGGCACGAGGCAGGGGGCGTGCCCCAGGGGGCAGGCGCACCCCTGACCCTCATGGACACCCCGTAAGGCAGTTGTTGCCCTTCTTTCGCCGCAAGAAAGCTAATATCCGGATAAAAATCGTGTTCAAATTTCAATCCAATTGGAGTTACGGATCTCCGGTTATAAAAGAAACGGTGAAAGGGCAGAATCCAGAGTGCAGATACAGGAAGAGACAGAGAGACAGATCCAATCTCAGAGGGGCTCTCGTCCCTCCCATGCCATGGAGACCAAGGACCAAAGGGAGAATCCTTCTCCCACCTAGGGAGATGGACAAGGAAGAAGGAGAAGGAGGGGGCTCTCTCCCCCTCGCTTCCGGTGGCGCCGGAACGCCGCCGGGGCGATCATCATCACCGCAATCTACACCAACACCACCGTCATCTTCACCAACATCTTCATCACCTTCCCCCATCTATCTACCACTACTAGGGAAAAGCCTAGCAACAGCAAGGGTTTTGGGCCTCTCAGTAGCGCGGGTGCCGGCGCTACTAATAAGGCACTACAGCTAACGTATAATAGTAGCGCCTGTTGTCCCACGCTACTGCTATACATGAATAGCTGTAGCGCTCTTTGGGAAACGGCGCTACTGATATTATCTACAGCGCTGTTTGCTGGGACGCGCTACTGGTAAGGAGGCGCTACTGCTAAATTTCCCCCCTCGCTACTACTTGTTTATTTATTAGTTTTTTTCCTGCATATTTGTTTTGTATCTGAATAGGCTTTATACAATAATCTTTAGCATATCATACACATACAAATGTAATCATAGCATATACATACAATTAGTCTCATCAAATCATATCATCATCATAATCATCATCCAACACAAAGTGGTCTCTCGTCATCATCTCGAAAATAGCGATACAAGTCTCGATTACTTGCAAATACATCGTCATCCATCTAAACAATGATATACGCGAGAAGAGCTATCACTTTGAGAACATGAGTTCGTATCCCTCTCTCGCATTAGCATGAACCTAAACTAACTACTGCCTGTCGCTCGGAAACCGGAAATCGGTACACCTGGGCGGCCTGACACTCCAGCCACTTGTCGTATATATACTCCTGGCTTAGCACTTCTTCGCCATCTATGATCTATGGACCTGGATCATCACATGAGTCGATGATATGCAACATATATAGTTGAGCAACAGAAAGAGATAGACTTGGCAAAAATAGAAACAACATATCATAAGCATAAATAACAAAGTTCATCGTACCCCAAAATGCCCTAACTCGAGTGATTTTCGCTAGTCGAGGAGGAGGACGGTTTAATTACATCACAAATAAAGTTTCACCGTGCATAACTCAAAGTTTTGTCATACATAAAGTATGGACTAAACGGACACATTTTCATATATCGACAATCACTCCAACATGTCGTTCCATCCATCCAAGTCAGGGAGATAGTCCCCGAGCCTAGTGAAAGGCTTCAGGTCGAGACGCTGAGAGGCTATCCATGTTTGGATGTCTTCCCGCGACATTTGTCCTTCTCCATAGAACATCCCTATTTTTCCAACGACCTCCTTCATGATGATTTGGGCAAGTTCGCGCTGGATGTTATAGAACCCAGCTCGAAGTCGATGATCCTCGATATCTCCTATGTACTTTGCCCATTGCAGAATATGGGCATCGCCGGAAGAAGGTGCCATGCGAAGGTTCGGGTGATCCCGTCTGTACTCCAGCATGTGGTGTAGGACATAGAATCCATCATTAAGAGAATCGTTCGGTTGCTGGATGCAGCAGAAGTCGGTCTTATGGCCGAAGGCGACCCTGCCGCCCCTTATCTTCTTGTCCCTGACCTCTCCACCCATTGATTGGTAGTAATACATAGCACTGTCGAGAACATCCTTGATGTGGGTGTAATCCTTTTTGTGAATGTTCTTCGACGAGTCCAAGTAAAGAGTGTGGGAGAATCGGAGGTAGAGGATGATGAGGACGGCGCGCCTGCCGCTGCGCAAAATAAGTCCTCAAATTAATTAGCCACCACCGTGATAATGAATGATTGAAATCGAAGGAAGGATAGCAGCGTGGATGACTTACACGGGATGATAAGGCACGAGAATCGCCCCCTTGTCCTTATTGGCGAGCATGAAACTGACGATGTAATCCCTCGCGTATTCACGGTGCTTTGTGTAGACTCCCAAGAAGCCCTCGTGCATGTAGTACGGGTCAGCGACATAGATATGAGATATCTGCTTAACCCCGATGATGTAGTTCATGTGCAAGGAATAAAGGCGGACAAACGTAAAATCCAGCTTCTTCACATGAAACATGTCGAATATGTAATCGAATCGGAGGAAGAACTTATCCGCGGGGAACCTGTCGACTTACGACATTTGCCGCGGAACGTTAACCACGTAGAGTGGGTATCCTGGATCTTTCGAGGCGATGAGATCTTTCTCTACCCGCAGCACATCGCCATGAAGTCTCTTTAGATCGCCGAATCTAGCCCATAGCGCTATTGCAGGTAGGATTGGTTGACCGGGGATATGCCATTTATCCGCATCGGGGATATCTATACGGTCCTGAAGCTGAGGCTGCTGAGGCGGCTGGATCATAGAAACAGCTTTTTTGCCTTTCCTCGCTCTCTTCCTAAACTTCTTTACTACCGGAGGGTCGTCCATAATACGTTGAGACGGCAAATCAGGCACCGACTCATGACGCTCAAACCCTGAGGAGGCGCCAGTATAGACATACTGTTCTGCAGCGCCATCGTCGTCCTCATCCTCATCCATGGCGACGTCATCAGCGACTAATGGAGCCTCCTCCTTACCCCGTCCGCTATCACCCAACCCGACACCCGACGCTAATTGGGTAGGTGGGGTGTTGATGTTCATACCTTGCTGAGGCTGCATACTCATGGGTGTGCTCCCGGCCGCCTCCAGACGAAGCAGACTCTTTGGCCACAACAGGACCCACCTAGCATTGCAACAATCACCAAGCCGCCGCGGTGTCTCGTCGTCATCCCCCAATAGTACTGGAGGAGGCAAATTCTTGTGGCCCGATTTGACACTGGCCACGGAAACCTTGAAGACGTTCAGGGGGATCGGCCGGCTATGGAACAATGGTTCCTTCGGCTCCATTATCATCGCCTTCCCCACGTCCACCTTCTGGTCACCGATGGTGTACAATATAGTGCACGGGGTTTCGTTGGCCTGCAAAGAAAAGTCTGCGACGTGAGACATCCAAAAGGCAACGAAAACGGGAGATTATACATTTATATTGAAGGAGGCCGATGTGACAGATACTGTGAGGGCGTCGAGCTTAGCCAAAGATGAAGCACCGCCTAGCACGTCCGGTGCGGGAGCAGGTGCAGCTGCAAGTGTTGGTGCAACGCTAGTGGAGCTGCTCCCCGCCAAGAAGTCAGCAACGGGAAAGTCTGCTGCAATTTTTTTCTGGATTTTGCCTGGTCCAATTGAAAATGGCCGGAACCAAGGTAGTAGAAATATCTACAGCCACCTGTTTTGCGGCAGCTACCGCTGTTGCGACTGTCTGAGTTGATTTCTTCTCAACCGCAATCTCACCCCTCTTGTCGATGTTTTCTTCATTTAACCTCCGTCTTTCCTTTCTCTCCTCCGTGGTCTCACGGTAGTACTTCTTCCACGTGATGCCGTCTCCGACACCGTGCACGCGTCCATACGACGGTCGAGTATCCACCGGTTGTTGTTTCAATATGTTCAACGCCCGGTTGAATGGAGTGTCCCACTTGGGCCTCGCCAATTCCTCAGACGGCGAGTCACTTTCGGCCACAATCCTGTGCTGCTCTCTCTGCAAAAGGCACAAGGATTGTTTACAAATATGACTAATGTGTGTAGTCGAATTGATCAGAAACTAAAATTACCAGCAGTCTCATGAACTCCGTAATGACCGGTGTTGTCTCGTAAACCTTCCTCACTGGGTCCCAACGATGCCGGGCCCTGAAGACGTCACGCTCCTGCGGGACGGTGAACTCCGCCAAGGGGTCTGGGATGCCCAGACTCGCAGCTTCCACGTCCTCCTTGGCCCATTTGGACCTCTTTCCGCCGTAACCACGGCTTCCGAGGTGGTGGCTCCCAAAGTTCCTCTCTTGAAGCCCCTTCATGTACTTAGACTTTTTTTGGCATCTTCGGCCTCGCAAGCCTCCTTGAATATTTGAAACTGCTCTTCCGTGATTGTCGGATTATCCTTTACAATCTCGGAGCAGGGTTCCTTCTTGTCGATGATCCTTGCTTTCACTCGATTTTTCCAGGCGGCCAATGCGTCGCTAAACTTGGTCATGGCGTGTTTGATTATCTTCTTCATTGCCGGGTCCTCATCTGGATCTTTATAATCCTTCTCATTCCGGCCCGGGAACAAGAATATCTGGTGAAACTTCCTTAGGAGGGAGCTCCTCATATTTTCTATCTTCTGTAGGTTCTCATCGTTGATGGTGGCGGTTGTCCGTACGATGCAGCCTAATTGATTGCCGTAGCATCGAAGCGCTTCGTCGGGCGCCGTTGGCTCAAAATTGCCGTCTTCCACCTCCATGACCACCACTCTAGTAGTCCTGAGTTTGTTAGGAACCCGTTGCCTCTTTGCTTTCGGTTCTACACCGGCTCCGCTCCCCGAGGCAGCGCTGGTCTCAGTCTCAGTGCCAGTCTCGATGCCGGTCTGAGTCTGAGCGCCGGTCTCAGTCTCAGCACCGGTCTGCATGTCGGTCTCAGTCCCTGATGCCACCGATGGGCCCAGCAATCACATCGGTTGATCGTCGGTAAGGCTAAAAAATTCGTCTACCGCCCGGTAGGCGTCGTCGCAATCACCAGAACCCTGTCCTTCATCGTTGCTAGCCATGTTTCCTATGATTAAATCTAGTCAGTTAATTCTGGACCTGGTAAAATGAATAATGACATAAAAAGGCCTCTGTTTTGCAGGAATGTTGACTCCTTCCTGGTGCGGCAAATCACGGGCACTCGATAGTGTCCTAGTTTGTAGCACAAGTCATGCCGAAATTCACGGAAAATTTTGAAATGACCTTTGCTAAAAAGTGGACAAATCGAGAACCTGAAATTTGCCGGAACATAAATGAATCAACACTCCGGCAAAACATAGTCCACTCAGCATCATTCCCTGGAAACAGTGTTCAAATATCCCTCTTCGACACCACAACACATGTCCAAATATACACGAGCAACCACATGTCCAAATTTCACAAGCTAATTCAAAAACAAAGTGTAGAAGAAAATTTATTTAACTACTAATAGAACAAAATTCAGTTAACTTTAGTGCCCTATAATGATGAAAGGAAAAAAATTCAGTTAACTACTAATTTCATTCATTTAGGTTATTCATTTAACATCACCTAATTAACCTACTGTACCACTACTACTAGCAGCACTACTAACCTAATTAACCTAGCAAAACTCTAGTGGCCTAACTGAAAAACATCTAATTAACATCTACTAGTACCACTATTGCCCTAACCTAATTAACATCTACTAGTATCACTATATACTATACAAGCAGCATCTACCCTAATTAAACCCTACTGCCCTAACTAACTTTTGTTGTAAACCAAATTTTTTGCTCTAAACTAATTTTGGCTCTAACATCTACTACTTAACATCCTTTGCTCTAAACTAAATTTTTTTCCATAAACAAACTTTTGCTCTACTAATTTTTTCTCTAAAATGCAGAGAGAGATGAGTGGGGGGGAGGGGTGGGGGACTTACAGAGAGGGGAGAGACGGTGGCGGGGAGGTGCTCGATGACGGATGCAGGGGCGGAGAGGGCGGGCTCGGGCACGGGCAACGGCGGTCCTGGGCGGGCTCGGGCGGTGGTGAGGTGGAGGGCGCCGACGGTGACGCCAAGGGCGGCGGCGGTGAGGCCTCGGGCGTCCTCGGGCAGCGGCGGTGAGGATGACGGCGGCCTCGGGGGGAGACAGTGAGGTTGCGGGCATCCACGCCAGCAGGAGATGGCGGCGAAGTGGGGCGACGGCGAATTGGGGAGACAGCGGCAAGGGCGAGGGATTTGGGGAAGAAGTGGTGGCCGGGGGCGGGGGGGGGGGGACCGCTGTTTAAGTGAAACGTAACGGTACCGCATTTCCGAAAACACGCTATAGCTAAGTTAGCTATAGCGCGTTTCCTGAAACCCGCTACTGCTATTCCTTTCTCCTTTTTCCCTTTTTTCTTTTATTTTTCTTTACATTTTATTTTTTTCCTTTCTCCTTTTTCTATTTCTTTCATTTTCATCTACTTTTCTACTTGTTTTTCACTTTATTAGCAGCAGCGCCTTACACGTAAGCGCGCTACATGTAAGGAGAGTAGCAGTAGCGCTGGGCCAGTATACGCGCTACTGCTAGGTTGGGCTAGCCATGTGCGCCTAGTTCAAACATAGCAGCAGCGCTTTTCGCTAGTATGTGCTACTGCAAAAGTCATAGCAGTAGCGCGGTTTATTTACGCGCGTTGCTACTAAGTAGCAGTAGCGTTTGATTTTGTACAGCGCTACTGGTAAGATTTTGTGTATAGGCTTTTCCCTAGTAGTGTACAGCGGTACACTCTCCCGCAACCCGCTATACCCTCTACTTGAACATGGTGCTTTATGCTTCATATTATTATCCAATGATGTGTTGCCATCCTATGATGTCTGAGTAGATTTTCATTGTCCTATCGGTAATTGGTGAATTGCTATGATTGATTTAATTTGCTTGTGGTTATGTTGCTATCCTTTGGTGCCCATCATATGAGCGCGTGCGTGGATCACACCATAGGGTTATTTGTATGTTGATAGGACTATGTATTGGAGGGCAAGAATGACAGAAGCTTCAACCTAGCATAGAAATTGATGCATACGGGATTGAAGGGGGACCAATATATCTTAATGCTATGGTTGGGTTTTACCTTAATGAACGTTAGTAGTTGCGGATGCTTGCTAATAGTTCCAATCATAAGTGTATAAAATTCCAAGTCAGGGATGACATGCTAGTAGTGGCCTCTCCCACATAAAACTTGCTATCGGTCTAGTAAAGTAGTCAATTGCTTAGGGACAATTTCGCAACTCCTACCACCACTTTTCCACACTCGCTATACTAACTTTATTGCTTCTTTATCTAAGCAGCCCCTAATTTTTATTTACGCGCTCTTTATTATCTTGCAAACTTATCCAACAACACCTACAAAGTACTTCTAGTTTCATACTTGTTCTAGGTAAAGCAAACGTCAAGCATGCGTAGAGTTGTGTCGGTGGTCGATAGAACTTGAGGGAATATTTGTTCTACCTTTAGCTCCTCGTTGGGTTCGACACTCTTACTTATTAAAAGAGGCTACAATTGATCCCTATACTTGTGGGTTATCAAGTCTTCGAAGCGCACTCGGACTTCCTCCCATGTTCCGACTGAAAAGGCCCTGAAGCAGCCCAAGGTGGCACCATCAAAGCCTCGGAAAGCCTTGCCTAAGATAAAAGTGGACGTCTCTATCGCTTCTGGGTAATTATTGAGCTTTATCTCTTTGCTTTTGCATAATTTGACCTTCAGCCGACTCACTTTCCTGCCTGACCGAGCGAATTCTAAAATTTGTAGCGCTACTACTTCTGGGACTTCCATGTACAAGAAAGATGATGACAAGAAGATGGAAGACGCAGCCACATCCAAAGCAGGTATGACTCCTGTTATCTTGTCTTTACTTTTTCAATCATGTTCATGGTCGACTGAACTTCTTGCGGTTGATTCTTTTGCAGCTTCGCAGAATGTTATTGAACTTCCAGACGATGGTGAAGATGTGCCACAGAAGCCCACGGGAAGGAGGAGCAGGACCTTAGGCAGGAGGGTGCCAGCCAGCAACACGCGCCAAACGACGCCAGCGTTAGAACCAGTGATCCAGCAGTCCGGAGACCTCAATCGAGCTTTTGTTACCTTTGTTGATCCTGTGTCGAGTGTACGCCCTTCGACGTCGACTGCCCAAGTCCCTGTTTCGCCTGTGCAACTCCATGACTCAGATCCCCAAGCTGCTGCAACTGTTCCATCAACTTCACTCTTCGCTACCCATCCTGCCCCAGAGGACCCAATAAGTGCCACTAAGGAAGCTATATGCCAGGCAGGTCTTATGATGGAGCAAATGAAGGTGGTGCGTGATGCCAGCCAAGCTGCTTATAACACCAGCTCAGCTCTCCAGGCTAACGTCCAGGTTAGTTGACTTCCGACTGATCTTTAGCTTGATGCTTGTTCTGTTAGGATATGATACTTGAAAACAGCTGCTTTACTATTCATAAGATGTCCGTGGATGAGTGTTCTGGAACCATAATGTGCATCTATCAAGAGTCTGCATCCGTACACCCACTGGGTGTTTTCAACTTTTGCTGAGTAATTTTTCCACTTGAGTCGACCATGTCGTGTCGAGTGTATCTTTGAATCAGTGGGGGCACACAGAGTGCACCCACTGGGTGTAGTCCCCGAAACCGCCATCGAATGTTTGATTCGGCGGAGGTCTTTATCAAAAATATCTCTTTACAGTTCTTCCACTCTGTTTAGACAGGTTGTGTCGAATAGGATCCGGACCAGTGGGGGCACGCCAAGTGCACCCACTGGGTGTAGTCCCCGAGACCGCGGTCGACTGCGGGCAGTCGGCGGTGGTCTGAGAACAAGTGCTGCCACACTTCTTCTTGTTTTTTTGAACCATGTTGAGTGGAAAGCAGAACTGGTGGGGGCACGCCAAGTGCACCCACTGGGTGTAGTCCCCGAGACTACTATTGAATGTTTGATTCGGCGGTAGTCTTAGAGCTCTTTTGCGGTAATGACTTGAACTTGTATCTTTTTCGGTCGGAAGCAATTGATCTTTGTCTCAATCGGTTGACATGCCTTATTCATTGACTACAGAAATCTTGTGACTTCGGGGATTAGTTTGCTGATTTGTAGAAGCAATAGATCCAACTCAATCTTGACCTGGCACTAGCCGAGGAGAATTTGAAGAAGGCACATGATGAAGCAACTGCCATGGGAGGTAATGACTTGCTGACTGTTTGCTTTGTCATCTTTGTTTTTCATTTGTTGAACCGAGTGGCACTACTCGAGCAGATGTGCGTAGTGAAAACAGACAACTCCAAGCTCATCTGTAGAATGTTATTTCTTTAGTGAAAATGAAGCAGGCACTGGAGCAAAAGGACCTTGACCTTGCTGCAGCTCAGAAGACGACACGTGAAAAAACCGAACTTGCCGACAAGAAGCTGGCTTCAGTCGACAAGTTAGAAGAAGAAAACGCCAAACTGAAGACTGCCGTTGGTGACGCCAACAAGGAAGTCGTGCAGCTGAAGAAAGACAAGGTGAATCTGACTGACAAAGTTGGAGATCTCACTCAAAAGAAGGACGAGCTGGATTCTTATCTGGGATGGCTTGCCAAGAAACTGTTCCTTATGCTTGAAGGTACCTTTCCTCGTACGACTGATATGTATTTTGTCGACTCGTGATAGGAGTTGTCGACTCACCACATTCACTATGTGTGCAGAATTCTGTCAAAACTTCGAGGAAGAGACCGGGCGCATTGAGACGAGCTTAGACCCCATCAACTCCCCTGTTAAGGATGAAACTGCCATGAACATGCTTCGACTGGAATCTTGTCTTGCCAGCGCGATGGATTACCTTGCGCGACTTGAGGTGGAGGTGTCGCGGATTGACACGACGCTCTAGCCAAGGGTGACATTTCAAAATGATCTCGGGTCTCTGATGACTCGACTTAATGAGATCCCCGGTCGAGTGCAAGAATGGAAGAAGTCATCCGCTCGATGTGGTGCTGATGTGGCTCTGTCTCTAGTTCGCGTCCATTGCAAGGAGGCCAAGGAAGAGAAGCTTGCAGCAATCAAGGTCGCCAACACCAAGAAGCTTCAGTTCCAGTCCTTCATGGAGACCTTCATTGAAGCAGCCACTCGTATTGCAGATGGAATCGACTTGGATGAGTTCGTCGAGCCTGCCAGCCCTCCTCCTGCAGAGTGAACAAACTTTATGCTCTGATTAAATTTTGCTCGAAATGTCGAGTGATTTTGTAACCGTTAAACTCCTTCGGGCCTCATTCCCTAGTACTTTTATCTGCGGTTTGGAATCTCATGGGATTTATCTGAACTTGGATTTTCCTTGAATATGCTTGCCTTTGTCTCCGAGTGGAACTTGTTTCTTCACTCAAAACAGACTTTTGTACATGTGATGCAGCTCTGAAGAGAAGGTCGTAGACGACCTGCACCTCGTCGTCCTTGCGGATCGAGATGGAGAGTACATTGTATTTGTGGTGCAGCTCCGAGTAGATGGTCGTAGATGACCTGCACCTCGTCGTCCTTGTGGATCGAGATGGAGCGTGTGGCTAAGTCTCCGAGGGAGAGGATTGCTCTTCACTCGGAGGTTTAAAAACTTAGGTGAGTACGAGACTGCAACTAAGCCCCCGAGTGAGAGGATTGCTCATCACTCGGTAGGATTTTTAAAACTTGGGCGAGTACGGGACTGCAGCTAAGCCCCCGAGTGAGAGGGTTGCTCATCACTCGGTAGGATTTTTAAAACTTAGGCGAGTACGAGACTGCAGCTAAGCCCTCGAGTGAGACGGTTGCTCTTCACTCGGTAGGATTTTTGAAACTTAGGCGAATCAGGTTCGCGGCTAAGCACCCGAGTGAGAGGGTTGCTCATCACTCGGTAGGATTTTTAAAACTTAGGCGAATCAGCTTCGCAGCTAAGCCCCCGAGTGAGAGGGTTGCTCATCACTCGGTAGGATTTTTGAAACTTAGGCGAGTACGAGACTGCAACTAAGCCCCCGAGTGAGAGGGTTGCTCATCACTCGGTAGGATTTTTTAAACTTAGGCGAATCGGATTCGCGGCTAAGCCACCCACTGGGGTCTTTCTTGAACACATGCATATGTAAGAACAATCATTTAAGAGACTGCAAAACTGTGTCTTTGATAAACAAACTGAAAGGTACTTCTTATGTTCCACATTCCAAGTATAAAAATGGCGGAGCAGCTCCGCATTCCAAGCGCGTGGCTCGTCTTTCTTGTGTTCCACATTGTAAAGATGATATGCTCAGTTGTGGAGCACTTTGGTAATGATGAAGGGACCTTCCCAAGAAGGAGCAAGCTTGTGGGGCCATTGCTGATCCACTCGGAGCACAAAGTCTCCTTCCTGAAATGCCCGACCTCTCACGTTTCTGGCATGGAATCAACAGAGGTCTTGCTGATAAATGGTCGACCGGATCAAGGCCATCTCTCTTTCTTCTTCCAGAAGATCAACAACATCCTGTCGAGCTTGTTCTGCTTCAGCTTCTGAGAAAAGTTCTACTCGGGGTGCATTGTGAAGCAAATCACTCGGCAGCACAGCTTCAGCCCCATAGACCATGAAGAAGGGAGTTCGCCCAGTCGACCTATTCGGTGTTGTTCTTAATCCCCACATGACTAATGGAAGCTCATCTACCCAAGCGCCTGTTGCATGTTTGAGATCACGTATCAATCGGGGTTTCAGCCCTTGGAGGATCAAACCGTTTCCTCTTTCTGCCTGTCCATTCGACTGCGGGTGGGCGGACTGAAGCGTAGTCAACCCGAGTGCCTTGGGAAGCGCAAATGCTCTGAACTCATTAGAATCAAAGTTGGAGCCATTATCCGTGATAATGCTATGAGGGACTCCATATCTGAATGTCAGCTCTCTGATGAAACTGATGGTAGTGCCAGAATCGAGATTCTTGATGGGTTTGGCTTCGATCCATTTAGTGAACTTGTCGACTGCTACAAGCAAATGAGTGAAACCACTTCTGCCAGTCCTCAGAGGCCCAACCATATCCAATCCCCAAACAGCAAATGGCCAGACGAGTGGAATGGTCTTCAAGGGTGATGCAGGCTTGTGGGACATGTTGGAGTAAAACTGACAGCCTTCACATTTGTCGACTATATCTTTTACCATCTCATTTGCCCGTGGCCAATAAAATCCCGCTCGGTATGCTTTGGCCACGATGGTCCAAGAGGACGCATGGTGACCACAGGTCCCCAAGTGGATGTCATTGAGGATCATTCGACCTTCTTCTGGTGTGATGCATCGCTGGGCAACTCTAGTAACACTTCTCTGAAAAGTCGACCACCTATCACGGTGAAAGCTTTGGATCGACAGACAATCTGAAGGGCCTCATCTTCATCTTCCGAAAGTTCTTTCGTGAGCAGATATGCAATATATGGCACCGTCCAATCGGGGATGACGACCAAAACCTCCATGATCAGGTCGACCATGGCTGGAATCTTGACTTCAATAGGATCGGTAGAATTTTTTGGTTGTGGGGGCTCTTTTGTGAAAGGATCCTCTTGAACTGATGGTGTGTGAAGATGCTCTAGGAACACATTGCTGGGAATGGGCTGCTGTTTAGAACCTATCTTCGCCAAATCATCAGCTGCTTGATTCTTCAGTCGGGAAATATGGTGGAGTTCTAACCCTTCAAACTTATTTTCTAACTTTCTCACCGCATTGCAATAGCCAGCCATGGCTGGGCTCCTGATGTCCCACTTTTCCATCACTTGATTGACCACTAAATCTGAGTCGCCATAAACCATTGGGCAACGAACGCCGAGTAAAATGGCCATACACAACCCATACAGAAGTGCCTCATACTCAGCTTCATTGTTGGAGGAATCAAAGTGAATCTGGAGAACGTAACTGAGCTTGTCACCTCGGGGGGATAACAGTACTACCCCAGCACCAGAACCATTCAACATCTTGGAACTGTCAAAGAACATAGTCCAATGCTCTGAGTGAATCTGAGTCGGTTGTTGCTGCTCAACCCACTCGGCGATGAAATCTGCTATTGCTTGGGACTTGATTGCTTTCTTTGCCTCAAACTTGATATCCAATGGAAGGAGTTCAATCGCCCATTTTGCCACTCGACCAATTGCATCTCTGTTGTTCAGAATTTCTGAAAATGGAGCGTCGCTGACGACTGTAATCGAATGATCTGAGAAATAATGTGCAACCTTCTTCGTGGTCAAGTAAATTCCATAAACAAGCTTCTGATAATGCGGATATCTCTGCTTGGATGGAGTCAAGACTTCATAAATATAGTACACTGGGCGTTGAACCTTGTAGGCTTTACCTTCTTCTTCTCGCTCGACCATGAGTATTGTACTAACAACTTCTCCAGTGGCTGCAATACAAAGCAGTAAAGGCTCTTTGCTGATTGGGGCAGCGAGCACCGGCTGGGTGAAAAGCAGGGTTTTGAGCTCTGCAAACGCTGCGTCAGCTTCAGGAGTTCACTCGAACTTATCAGATTTCCTCATCGGTTGGTAAAGAGGCAATGCCTTTTCACCGAGACGAGAGATGAATCGACTCAAAGCGGCCAAACAACCAGTGAGCTTCTGAACGTCATGCACACACATAGGGCGCTTCATTCGGAGGATTGCACCAACTTTCTCTGGGTTTGCATCGATCCCTCATGCAGGATTAAGCTTTCCACCCGGGACTCCGAATGTGCAGTTCGACAGATTAAGCTTCATATCATATCTCCTCAGATTGGTAAAGGTTTCAGCAAGGTCAGTTAGCAGGTCGGAACCTTTACGCAACTTAACCACGATGTCATCCATATATGCTTCCACATTCCGACTAATTTGAGCGAGCAGACACTTCTGAATCATCCTCATAAATGTGGCACCAGCATTCTTGAGACCGAATGGCATGGTAACATAGCAAAAGCACCCGAATGGGGTGATGAAAGCTGTTTTTATTTCGTCGGTTCCATATAGTCGGATCTGATGATACCCGGAATATGCATCCAGAAAAGACAAACGCTCACACCCCATAGTTGAGTCGACAATCTGGTCGATGCGGGGGAAAGGGAAATGATCTTTCAGGTAGGCCCGATTGATATGCTTGAAATCAATGCACATATGAAGTGAATCGTCCTCCTTGGGGATCATGACAACATTAACGAGCCACTCGGAGTGGTAAATTTCGTGGATGAACTCAGCTGCCAGAAGCAGAGCCACCTCCTCGCCGATTGCCTTTCTTTTCTCCACGGCGGACCGACGGAGATGCTCTTTAACGGGTTTTTCTTTTGGATCGACTCGCAAACGGTGCTCAGCTAGTCCCCTGGGTACACCTGGCATGTCAGACGGCTTCCATGCAAAGATGTCCCAGTTCTCACGGAGGAACTGAATGAGCGCTTCTTCCTATTTGCTATCGAGTGTTGTTGAGACATGAGTCGGAGCAGCACTGGGGCGGTCGGGTGAATGTGAATTGGCTTTGTTTCACCGGACGACTGAAATGCAGAATCTGAGACAGGCTTCTTGGCTCGCAACAAATCACTCGGATCCGCATTCTTCTGGTATTCTTGCATTTAAACTGCTGCCATTTGCTCATCGGCAATTTTCTTGCCCTTCTGGAGGCACTCTTATGCTCTCTGCCGATTACCAATAACTGTGATCATGCCTTTGGGCCCAGGCATCTTCAGGTTAAGGTACACGTAACACGGTCGAGCCATAAACGAGCATATGCAGGTCTGCCCAGAATAGCATGATAGGCACTTTGAAAATCCACAACTTCAAATGTCAACTTTTCCTTACGGTAATTCTTTGAATCACCGAAAACCATGTCAAGAGTGATCTAGCCGAGTGAATCAGCTTTCTTTCCAGGGATGACTCCGTGGAACCTCATGTTGCTCTCACTAAGCTTGGACATCGGAATGGCCATCCCTCTCAGGGTCTCAGCGTAGAGAATATTCAGACCACTGCCACCATCCATCAATACTTTGGTCAGTCAAGTGCCTCCAACAACTGGGTCGACTACCAACGCTTGCCGTCCTGGAGTGGCAACGCGTGCTGGGTGATCGGACTGGTCGAATGTGATTGCGGTTTGTGACCACTTCAAATATGTCGTTGTCGCCGAGGCAACCATGTTCACTTCCCTGTTTATGACTTTCAGTCGAATTTTTCTCTCGATGTCAGCAAAAATCACTAAGGTGGAATTGACATTGGGGAAACCATCATCCTCCTCCTTGTCTTCATCCTTATCAGATTCCTTCTCTTTCTCACTGGGTTGTTTTTCGTGGAACTGCTGGGTAAGGAGTCGGCATTGTCGAGTGGTATGCTTGGGGTAAATCAGGTTTCCCTCTTCATCCTTCTTGGTGTGAATATGACAGGGCAAATCTAGCACACCACTTCCTGCTTGATCTTTTACCTTCTTGGGGGTCCGGGGTCCCTTAGGTTTTCCCTTCAATTTTCCTTGGATCACGGCTGCAGTCCCACCAGGTCCTGCAGGTTCAGCTTTGCGCCTTTGCTTCCAACTGGAATTCCCTCCTCTGGTGTCCTGGCCGACTGGTTTGCTCTTGCCACTACGGAGTCGGTCTTCTTCTTTGTCGTTAGCGTACTGTCTGGCTATTTCCATCATTCGGGTCAGGGTCATGTCTCCTGTCCGACTGAATTTTAGGTTAAGCTCTCTGTACCGAACGCCCTCCTTGAAGGCACAAACTGCTTGATGCTGAGACACATTTTCCACTGTGTGATGCAAAGTGGTCCACCTCTGGATGTAATCCCTGAAAGTTTCATTCGGTTTTTGTATGCAATGTTGTAGTTCTACCAACCCTGCAGGTCGTTTGCATGTGCCCTCAAATGTCCTGACAAACACTCGAGCCAACTCTTCCCAACTGTATATACTGCCTGGAGTCAACTGATTCAGCCATGCTCTGGCCGAACCCTCTAACATCAAAGGAAGATGCTTTATTGCCACCTCATCATTACCACCTCCGATCTGTACAGCCACTCGGTAATCCTCCAGCCAAGTGTCAGGCTTCGATTCACCAATAAACTTGCTCACTCTTGTTGCCAACCTGAAGTTGGGGGGAATCTCAGCAGCTCTGATGGCTCTGCTGAAACACTCTAGCCCGGAGACATGAACTCTACTGCCAGTCGGACGATCTCTGTCGAGTCCTTCTCTGTGTGCTCTGTTCTTGTCGACCAGACCTTGAACAAGGATTGACCTCGCATCAAACCCTGGCTCTCTTGGGTAGACTAGGACCCTCCGCTCACCGCTGTGTGGGTGCCTGTCATCATATTGCCGAGGCACATGTGATCCTCTCCTAGGAGGAGGCATAGGCACTCGACGGCGATCATCACGGCCGAATCGGTGATCATACTGCTCATGATTTCGACCCAAATACTGCTCTTGGCGGTGCCCACGTCCCTCACATCGCGGGGGCGATCTTGGGCTATGAGCCGACTGAACTGTGTCAGCCACTACAGATCTGTTGTGGATCATGTTGCAAGACTGAGAAATAGCTGTGTTTTGCTCTCCCGCTGCCCGGAGCAGTGCCCTGATCTGCATCAAACCTCTTCCAGCCTCTGATTGAGATGGCTGGACCGACTCCACTATTCGGGCCGCAGCTGTAAGATTCTGAATCAAAGTGCGGTATACCTAAGGTTCAGGTGGAAAAAACTGTCGCCGTCGACTGGATTCGGGGATCTGCTGTCGAGCGCGCTCATTGAGTGAATGCTAAAGGTTCTCCAACCGTGCGCGCTCAGCCAAAGTGGCCAGGCGCGCAGCCTCCAAGGCCCGGGCCTCGGCGGTCTACCCGACCATGGGAGTGTGGAGGGCCTCCATGTTGCGGCGGTGCAGCTCCTCCCTCTACAGCAAAGTGAGGGCTTCGGGATGATATTCCTCATGAACACGCAATGGATCGCCACCGCCATCACCGCCGCCGTCGCGACGAAAACCAGGTGGGCTGTGCGACATGTTGACCACCTAGACTTCTGCCGCAGGGTCACTACTGTCACACTCGGAGAGGGTCTCGATGGAGCCATTCGATAGGTCGAACAACCCATAAAGCGATTCGTCGGGCTCGATTGTCGCGACCTGGGGGTGGCCGACTGAAGGGCCACCGCATGCTTCACCCACCGCTGGAGTCGCGATCGACCAGACCGCTTGCGACGAAGAACGGCAGGGAGTGAAGATGCCACAGGAGCCGACTGATATTGGGTCGATGGCTGCTGCAGAAGGACACCGCGGGCGCACGCGCGAAAGTGAGTAGCCCCGCGGACGGGGAGCGTCTCGACATCGAGGGGGGCCTCCTAGAGCCAGGCGGAATCGTCGGCGACGAAACAAGCGCGCCGAGACGGATCTTGCGGCCCTCAGCTAATCCACCGTCGGAAACCATGATTATGGGAATCGGAAAAATCGCAACCTCACTGGACAGTCGCTAAGACACCTGCCCCACGGTGGGCGCCAACTGTCGTGGGAGTAAGTCTGACAATAGAATAGGGGGTATGAACGGAGAGGCAAGATCCTAGCTACGATGAGGTTGTGCACGCAAGGTTTACGAGTTCAGGCCCTTCGCGGAGGAAGTAACAGCCCTACGTCTCGGTGCCCGGAGGCTTGGTCGATTGGATTATGCGTGAAGTTACAGGGGGTGCGAACCCTTGTGCCAGTGGAGGGGTGTCGGTGTCAAAACCGGCGGATCTCGGGTAGGGGGTCCCGAACTGTGCATCTAGACCAGATGGTAACAGGAGGCAGGGAACACGATGTTTTACCCAGGTTCGGGCCCTCACGATGGAGGTAAAACCCTACGTCCTGCTTGATTAATATTGATGATATGGGTAGTACAAGAGTAGATCTACCACGAGATCAAGGAGGCTAAACCCTAGAAGCTAGCCTACGGTATGATTGTTGTATGATGATGTTGTCCTACGGACTAGAACCCTCCGGTTTATATAGACACCGGATAGGGTTAGGGTTACATAGAGTCGGTTACAATGGTAGGAGATCTTGAATATCCGCATCGCCAAGCTTGCCTTCCACGCCAAGGAAAGTCCCATCCGGACACGGGACGAAGTCTTCAATCTTGTATCTTCATAGTCCTGGAGTCCGGCTGAAGGTATAGTCCGGCTACCCGAACAACCCCTAATCCAGGACTCCCTCAGTAGCCCCTGAACCAGGCTTCAATGACGACGAGCCCGGCGCGTAGATTGTCTTCGGCATTGCAAGGCGGGTTCCTCCTCCAAGTTCTTCAAGAAGATTTTTAAACACCAAGGATAGTGTCCGGCTCTGCAAAATAAATTTCCACATATTGCCATAGAGAGAATAGTATTAACACAAATCTAATCTGCTGATGTATTCCGCAGCGTGACATCACACTACGGCCAAGTCCTTTACTCGAATCGTTTTCACTTTTCCAGCTCAGCATGTTTTGTGAGGCGGTTTCCTTGGCACGTCTTGTCAAAGCAGAGATCGTGTACCCCCTTTCACGGGATTCTCATCAATACGGACGTGGGTAACCCCAGCGCGCCATTTATCACGGCGCTTGGAAGGCAAGTGAGTTTTACTAGGCTGGCAGGGACGCACAACCGCATCCGCCCATATAAGGGGATAAGGATCCACCTTTTTACCTATGCCTTCTTCCTCCTTTGCCTATCCATCTCCTGTGCACTCGAGCTCCAGCGCCCAAGCCCGCACTTCCCACCTCAACCTTCTCCAGCAATGTCCGGAGCGTGAGGCAAGTGGAAGGTCTCCTCCGTTACGGAGGGCCAAGTTAAGAAGCTAAGGAAGGCCGGATACCTGTCCAAGGACATCGCGCACCGGCTTCCCGAGGAGGGGCAGCTTCTTCCCACCCCAAGGCCCCATGAGAGGGTAGTATTCCTTCCCCACGTCCTCCGTGGACTGGGTTTTCCACTTCACCCATTTGTCCGGGGACTCATGTTCTACTACGGCCTGGATTTCCACGATCTGGCCCCGAACTTCATCCTCAACATCTCGGCGTTTATCATCGTGTGCGAGGCTTTTCTCCGCGTCCACCCCCGTTTCGGTCTCTGGCTCAAGACCTTCAACGTCAAGCCCAAGGTGGTGCGCGGCAGCCAGGCGGAGTGCGGAGGCGCCATGGCGGGCAAGATGGCCAACGCCCTATGGTTCGAGGGATCTTTTGGGGAGACCCTAAAGGGATGGCAATCTGGGTGGTTTTATATCACCAAGCCGCGCGATCCGAAATGGACCGCAGCCCCCGAGTTCTTATCCGGACCCCCCATGCGGCTTATGTCCTGGAAAGAGACGGGCCTGTCGTGGGGTAACGAAAAAGAGGTGACCGGATTGCAAACATGCATCCAGTCCCTGGTGAACAAGCCAGTCCGGCTTGTTAATGTAATCCAGGTTATGCTCGTCCGCCGGATCCTCCCGTTCCAACAACGGGATTTTAATCTGTGGGAGTTCAACCCGGCGCAGCACCAAACCCTCAGCAGGCTCTTCGACACGACGTAGGAAGACGCTTGGAGGCTGCTTTTTAAGGGCGCCGAGGCTCCTGCATCCGCTTCCGAGGACCGCGGATATAGCTCGCGGCGTCACGCTAACGAGGTAAGCCATCTACACCTTTTACAGGATGTTAAGCTTTTTCCATAGTTTGACTCTATGCGGGATCTAAACTCCCTTACCTTTGACAGGCTTGGCGGGCGATATCTGGACCGATTAACTGTCCGGCTCCGCTGCCCGAAGACCCAGCCCCAGCTCTCCTAGTGAAGCTGCTGGTTCCGGCGCCTTATGTGGTGCCGGAGAAGAAGGCCAAGAAGAAGAAGACCATGGGGACTCGAAAGACTGCCCGTAATATGGTGGTGTCGGACTCGTCATCCGACGAGTCCGAGACGCACTCCTCCCGTGAAAACGAGGAGGAGGAAGAAGAACCCTCTCCCCCTCCAGCGGGGGAAGGAAAGAAAAGGAAGGCCGCCCCAACGGGGGAGGCCGAAGGGTCCAGGAAGAGGAAGACCCCTCCGCCGGACTACCTCCCCGACGCCGAAGAGGACGAAGAGGAGTGGCCAGACAGGGCCAAGCGTCCGGCGAAATCGTAAGTTCAGATATCAGAGTAACTCATGATGTTCCTTTGTTGCACAGCTTTCCCTAATGTCGAATATAATTATGCAGCCTGCCCCGGGCCGGACTCGACGAGTCGTCGAGCGGCTCCCTGAATTCATCGGACGTGAACTCAGTTCCGCCCGCTGTCTCCCCCACACCGCGGACGACGGTGAAGTGGCGTCGCGACGAGCTCCGGGGCAGGAGGAGGTGGTCCTGGAGGAGCCGCGAGGCGACCTCCCGGACCCCAGGAGTAAAGGGGACAAGACCCCCCAGGGCTCCAAGTCTGGCTTTGAGCCGGACACCGCACCGGAATCTACAACAGTTCCAGACCGTGGTAGGCAAACTCCTTCCAAGAGGACTTAGCCTTCTGAGCTGGCAGCCTCCGTCCAACCGGAGGTGCCGGACAATCTGCTGGAGGTGCTTGACGGCGCCTCCTTCGACGAGGAGCACCATACTATTATGAGTACGACGAAGAGCGGACTGACTGAAGCTTGCTGTAGCCTTCTAACAGGCTTCGAAGTAAGTAAAAATATGTAAAAATATAACCGCATAGACAGTAGCCCCTGATGCTCTGTTTGGAGTTTGGAAAGAATAGCCGAATAGAGGATCTATTAAATTTCGCAGGAGTCTAACAACAAAGAGTCAATATGCGTATGCAGGCTTCGCTGCTAGCCACCGCCGCACTGACTGCGGAGGTGGGTGCCCTGAAACAGGGCCTCGAGCGGATCGAGCAAGAGCTCGGCCTTGCCAAACGGCAGCTCGAGGAGAAAGAAGGTAAGAAATACCTTACAGAAAAGTGCCTATAAAAAGACGTGATTTCAAAAAATAACAAGATTGTACTGCTTATTGTAGGGGCCACGACTAAGGTGGCGACCCTCAAGCAGGCACTATCCGAGGCCGAAAAGAAAACGGCCGCGGAGTGCACCGAGCGAGAGAAACTTGAGGCCCAGGTCGGCGAGGTGCAGCAGGAGCTTCAGGCTCTCATGAAAAAACATGAGGGTTTGGAGCTTGAGTCCAAGACGCAAGCGTCCGAGCTCGTGGCGGCCCTTGAGACTGCCAAGACTGCCAAAGCCGAAGCCCAAAAGGCCCTCCAAGAGTTGGAGGATATGAAAAAGATAGCGGCGGGTAAGGCATTCTTTATGCAAAGCAGAAGTATAAAGGTAAAGTACTTGTTACTTACCCGAATCCAGAGCTCTCCAGGGGCATTCGCAGATCTTCCCCGCAGCGTATCCGACGCCGCCGCATTCTACCGAGCCGAAGAGGGCAGCTCGACAGAGAAGGTGTTCTGGTCTCAGTATGCTCTGGCCGGACACCCTGTGCCCTTGAGCGACCAGCTGAAACAGCTGGTCGAGCTCCACAAGGCGGCCGAACAGGCCATGAAGGGCTTCATAGTTCGGCTGTGGCCCAGAGAAGCCCTGCCTGGGAGCTACTTCGGGCTGGTGCGGCGACTGGTGGAGGCCTGTCCAAGGCTCGAGGTTATCAAGCGCTCTGTCTACATCGAAGGTGCTCATAGGGCCCTTGCCCATGCAAAGGTGCACTGGGGTAAGCTGGACGATGAGAAGCTTGTGAGGGACGGGCCGCCGCCGGGGAAGGAGCATCGCAAGCCCGAGAACTACTATAAGGATGTTCTTGCGGGTGCCCGCCTTATGGCGGATGAATGCACCAACGATGTAATTTTTGAGTGAACTTGCTCGTGTTTATCCTGTGTGCTGAAAACTGGTTCATATGCGCTAAGCAATGCTTATTGAATTTAAAATATTACTTTCTGTGTGGCCGTTTATCAAAAATTGAGAGATGGCCAGTCGTCGGCTTCTGCCCCCATGCCACTAGTGCTGGGGTGTTCGGGATAAACCTGAGCTCTCTTTTTCCCATAGTTGGGTCCTTCGAGGGAGGCGCTCAGCACAACGAACCAGGCAATCGGACTATAATGCTTGAACACTCTCACTTAGCCATAGAACTCTATAATTTTAAATTTTAGCGAAGCCCCTAGTTCGGAAGACCGAGTTCGGGGCGCTATCCACGCCTTGGCCGGACAAAGCCAGCTCCTCGCTCGAAGCGGCATAAGCCTTTAGGGACTTGAAAAACCTCTCGAACAGCGACCGGTCTCTCGCCACATCATGATAGTCAGTTTTAGCTTTCTCCACTGAGGTGCTTAGCCCAGCTCAACCGGGGCACAATCGCAGTGGTTCTCCTAGTGCTACCTTAGCCGATATAGCGGAACGTAAGGCACCAAAACATAGGAGCCGGGCAAACCCAACTATTGACCCCAATCATGATTCGGAGCCGATGCATATAGTGCTATAAGTTCGGGGTGCCGCACTTGTGAAAGTGTACGGACTTCTCACGCCATATTTATGGGTACTAAAGCCCCTGGCGTATTTTGCCGTACCACAGTCTACGGGTGCAACATGTCATAAACATATATATATATATATATATGAAAAGATGATAATGTAGAAAATAGACAGAAAGCTATGCATTGTTTATAGAAAGGCTGCTATCAGAGCAGAACAATACAAGTGGTGCGATAAGCAAAAGATATTGGACTATTTAGTATGTCCTGACCAGGGGCCGGCCGCGGAATTGTATTTAAAACAGGTATACCGCTCGTAACAGAGACCACCTAGGAGTTCCATAATGCGGCATGGCTTGACTGCCTCCCTGGAGCTTGCATCATTTATGCGGCAGTCGAATTGCCGAACAGGTCGTCCGAAGTATGCAGTCCTGAAAGTAAGAAAAAATTAAAAAAAAGGAATCCGGCAGCCCCTAGTATGTTTTAAGCCGCATTTTGGGCATGTCGTTATTGTGCCCCTTCCCCTGTGCCCATGGTATCTCAAGGGCGTAGTTATGTACGCGAGGTACTGGTTTTGCTATGTCGCGAGAGCTGGGGTTGGGGCCGCATTGCTACGCTTGCTCATAGTGTGCCAGGCGGTTCTGCTTTGGGTTACTCCGGGCGTGCTTGGCAGTGCCTGGCTTTTTAATGGCCGGACTGGAGAATTGCCTAAGAAGGCTACTTTGTACTTCCGCTGCGAGAGCCGCCATGTGCTCCTCCGTACGGTGGGAGCGTTCGGTGTTTCCGTTGACCGTGATTACTCCTCGAGGGCCTGGCATCTTGAGCTTGAGATATGCGTAGTGCGGCACCGCATTGAACTTTGCGAATGCGGTTCGTCCGAGCAGGGAATGATAGCCACTGCGAAACGGGACTATATCAAAGATTAACTCTTCGCTTCGGAAATTCTCCGGGGATCCGAAGACCACGTCAAGTGTTACTGAGCCTGTACAGTTGGCTTCTACACCTGGTATAACGCCTTTAAAGGTCGTTCTTGTGGGCTTAATCCTTGAGGGATCTATGCCCATTTTCCGCACTGTATCCTGATAAACCAGGTTCAGGCTACTGCCGCCGTCCAAGAGGACTCTTGTGAGATGAAATCCATCGATGATTGGGTCGAGAACCAATGCGGCGAAGCCGCCATGACGGATGCTAGTGGGATGGTCCCTTTGATCAAAAGTGATCGGGCAGGAAGACCATGGGTTAAACTTTGGGGCGACTGGCTCCATCGCGTATACGTCCCGTAGCGCACGCTTCCGCTCCCGCTTAGGAATGTGGGTTGCGTATATCATGTTCACCGTCCGCACTTGTGGGGGAAAGCCCTTCTGTCCATTGTTGTTCGGCAGCTTGGGCTCCTCCTCGTCGTCGCTGTGCAGCCCCTTGTCTTTGTTTTCGGCTCTTAACTTGCCTGCCTGCTTGAACACCCAACAATCTCTGTTAGTGTGATTGGCTGGCCTTTCGGGGGTGCCATGTATCTGGCACAAGCGGTCGAGTATTCGGTCCAAACTGGACGGGCCCTGAGTATTCTTTTTGAATGGCTTTTTCCGCTGACCGGATTTATAGCCTTTGAATCTGGCATTGACTGTCATGTCTTCATTGCTGTCGCTGCTGATGCGGCGTTTTTGCTTATTCCGACGTGTCCTGCCACTTTTGTCCTTGGTATCCGAATTACCAGGGTTCTTTGATAAGTTGTTACTGCGAGCTAGCCAGCTGTCTTCTCCCGCGCAAAAGCGGGTCATGAGTGTCGTGAGGGCTGCCATAGATTTCGGCTTTTCCTGTCCTAGGTGCCGGGCAAGCCACTCGTCGCGGATGTTATGCTTGAAGGCTGCTAGGGCCTCTGCGTCCGGACAGTCGACTATCTGGTTTTTCATTGTTAGGAACCGTGTCCAGAATTGTCTGGCCGATTCCTCTGGCTGCTGAATTATGTGGCTTAAGTCGTCGGCATCCGGTGGTCGCACGTAAGTGCCCTGGAAGTTGTCGAGGAATGCGGCTTCCAGGTCCTCCCAAGAACCGATTGAGTCTGCTGGCAAGCTGTTAAGCCAATGTCGGGCCAGTCCTTTAAGTTTAAGCGGGAGGTATTTGATGGCGTGTAGATCATCGCCGCGTGCCATGTGGATGTGAAGGAGATAATCCTCGATCCATACCGCCGGGTCTGTTGTGCCATCGTATGATTTGATGTTTACGGGTTTGAAACCCTCTGGGATTTTATGATCCATTACTTCATTCGTGAGGCATAGCGGGTGTGCGGCGCCTCTGTACTGGGCTATATCACGACGCAGCTCGGAAGAGCTATGTCTGTTGTGTTCGGCCCGGCCGG
The DNA here is from genome assembly GCA_034509565.1 of Triticum monococcum. NCBI lineage: Eukaryota > Viridiplantae > Streptophyta > Magnoliopsida > Poales > Poaceae > Triticum > Triticum monococcum. Next base: position 591,489,469 of record CM067846.1, read on the forward strand.
ATTTGTTGTATCCGGAGTGAAGGTCATCGTCACGTGCCTTAGGGCGCCTGCGCGATCCGTAGATCGATCGGGTGTGCCTTGCCTTATCCTCCAGTACGTCTCGCAGGTCTGGCGCATTTTCCCGTGCCTTAGTTGAGCGGCGTCGGGGCATGTCTTGGTTGGAGGGCCGAGAGGCCTCTCTGTCGCGGCCACGAGGTGGTCGGTCTGCCATGTCGTGCACTGGTGATGTAGGTGCTTCCTCCTCTGATCGGGGTAGCGGCCTGCGCTTTGGGTAACTCTTGGAAGGGCGTTCGAGTTCATACTCTTCGGCCGCAAGGACTTCAGTCCATCTGTCAGCTAGCAAATCTTAGGCAGCTCTAAGCTGTTGCTGCTTTTTCTTGAGGCTGCTTGCCGTGGCTAAAAGCCTCGTTTGAAACGCACTTGCTCGGCGGGGTCTGATGGTATGACGAATTCATCGTCATCGAGGCTTGCCTCGTCTTTGGAGGGGGCATATAGTTATCATCCTCAACCTCTTGGTCTGCCGCTCTCTCATAAGGGCTGGCTTCTCCATCTTCCTGTGTCGAATCTTGCTGAGGTGGGTGTTCTTCGGCGCTATCCGGGGTAGTATTATCTCCCGTGCCGGAATCACCATTTTTGCTTTGGCGGGATTTAGAGCGGCGCCGCTGACACCGGCGCTTTGGCTGTTTCTTGGGGGTGTCCTCCCCCACTGTTCCATCGCCATCTCCATATTTTGGAGTATTCACCATATATATGTCATATGACGAGGTGGCCTTCCAGCGCCCTACAGGTGCTGGTTCCTGTTCGTCTCCTACATCGTCGTCCATACCGTCGATGTCTTCGGAGCCGAAGTCAAGCATGTCGGTTAAATCATCAACAGTGGCTACAAAGTGGGTGGTGGGTGGGCTTTGAATTTCTTCGTCGTCCGTATCCCATCCTCGCTGATCGTAATCCGGCCAGGGCTCTCCTGATAAAGAGAGAGACTTAAGAGAATTCAGGATGACACCAAAAGGCGAGTGCTGAAAGATGTCTGCGGCGGTGAACTCCATTATCGGCGCCCAATCGGATTCGATTGGCAGGGGCGCGGGCGGTTCGGAGTCCGGGGAGGAGTCCGGATCCTCGGAGTCACAGATCATGCAGAGTGTGGGGCTAGCGTTCGGCTCGATCGCCTTTAAGATCGCAGCCCCCGAGGTGGCGTCCAACCGCTTGTCCTCGATTGGCGCAATAGGCTCCGAGTTAGAGGTCGGAACCGATGCATGTGCGGCCTCCAGGACACTATCCGGAGGCAGAGCTAAATCATGCCCCTCGAGATGGTGCGGCGCGCTTGGCAGTGGCTCGAACCCGTCGAAGATCAAGTCTCCGCGGATGTCAGCCGTGTAGTTTAAGCTTCCAAACCTGACTTGATGGCCAGGGGCGTAGCTTTTGATCTGCTCCAAGTGGCCAAGATAATTGGCCCACAGAGCGAAGCCACCGAAGACAAAGATCTGTCCGGGGAGAAAAGTCTCACCCTGGACCGCATTGTTGTTGATGATCGAAGGAGCCATCGGGCCTAAAGGCGACGACACAGAGGAACTCTCAATGAAAGCACCAATGTCGATGTCAAAACCGGCGGATCTCGGGTAGGGGGTCCCGAACTGTGCGTCTAGACCGGATGGTAATAGGAGGCAGGGAACACGATGTTTTACCCAGGTTCGGGCCCTCACGATGGAGGTAAAGCCCTACGTCCTGCTTGATTAATATTGATGATATGGGTAGTACAAGAGTAGATCTACCACGAGATCAAGGAGGCTAAACCCTAGAAGCTAGCCTACAGTATGATTGTTGTATGATGATGTTGTCCTACGGACTAGAACCCTCCGGTTTATATAGACACCGGATAGGGTTAGGGTTACATAGAGTCGGATACAATGGTAGGAGATCTTGAATATCCGCATCGCCAAGCTTTCCTTCCACGCCAAGGAAACTCCCATCCGGGCACGGGACGAAGTCTTCAATCTTGTATCTTCATACTCCTGGAGTCCGGCTGAAGGTATAGTCCGGCTACCCGAACACCCCCTAATCCAGGACTCCCTCAAGGGGGGTGGCTTATATAGAGTGCGCCAAGACCCTAGCCAGCCCACGTTACAAGGAGGTTCAATGTACATAAAGGTGGGGCGTTACTGGTAAAGCCAACAGTAAAGGTATATAAATGACCATTAAGACTACGGAGTGAACGCCTGACCATTGCCATCCTGACTGGCTTCTGATGTGGTCGAGTGAGTATATCCTGGTCGAATGGAATTGAGTTATCCGAGTGGATTTCAGTCGGTAGGTGTTGTTGTGCTTTGAATTCCTTTGGCTGTAGGGTAGTGTCCTTGGGAAGGGTGTCTAGGTCAGGCCTATTACCCTACCCTAGGTACATGTCATTGTCAGTAAACACCCCGTTCGCGGAGCGAGGTGGGACTAAACTTGGGTCCTAGGAGGGGACTAAATTTAGCAGTAGCGCTGCATTTTGGGACTAAACTTGGGTCCTAGGAGGGGACTAAATTTAGCAGTAGCGCTGCATTCTGGGCCGCACTGCTACTACAGCTAGTGTCGGTGGGCTCGTTGGGTCCCACTTATTAGTAGCGTTTTTCCTTTTCTGACACTATTGCTAAAGTGTTACTTGTAGCGCTGCCCTAGAGGAACGCTCCTGCTAATTAGCAGCAGCGCTTGCTATTTTCCAGCGCTACTACTGACGTCCTACCTATAAGCATTTCCCTAGTAGTGATATGTTTGTAGGGAACACCTCCGAGCTAGTGGCCTATGTTTTGCCGGAGTGTTGATTAATTTTTGTTCCGGCAAATTTTAGGCGCTCGACATGTCCTTTTTAGCAAAGGTCATGCCGGATTTTTTCGTGAATTTTGGCATGGCTTGTTCTACAATGTAGGAAATATCGAGTGCCTTGGATTTGTCGGAAAGAGAATTAAACGACATTTATAATCTTTGAATTTTGAACATAGGAGATGTCTAACGACGATAGGATCCTGGAGTGCGAGTACTGCTACGATGACCGGGGTTTGTGCGACAGTTTTCCTCACTTGCAAAATGGTAGGTTTTTCACCGTGGAGCTGGAAGAGACCTTTGATGTTTGTACGGTACTCAATGACAAGCATTTCATCATAATTAATATCATCACTTGTGCTTCTTTCGTTCAACGTGTAATTTCTGGATTTTTTTCCCATTTCGATTAGTACATCACGTGCCATGCAAGGCCATATGTATTGAAGAAGCTCGGTTTCAAAGACTTTGAGAATATGGAGGCGAGGAGGGCTCACTTAAGAACTAAACATGGTTTTGCGTTTCTGGTTAAGCTGTACAATGCGGTCAATCACTCACATTTCGGTGCTCTAATTGGGAAGCTCTCTGCAAGGCATATGGATTTGAGGAGGGTATGCAAATAACATTTGATATTCGTCCAGAAGATGATGATGATGATGATAATATCGACATCTGGGTGGATGTGGATATGCCTCCAGTTTTGCCTAAATGTGAGTTTGTCAAACTAATTTGTTAAGTTAAGTAATTTATATTGTTAATTTAAAAATATTTGGTGTTCATCGGTACTAAACTCATTTATTTATAATTGCCAGCTTATTTCTTATCTTAAATAAATACTCGAAAGGCTGTAGACAGGACATACTACATCTAGGACTCCGAGCTTAATTGTGAGGAGAAAGGTTATCTTGTCTCATTCATAGATGATGTTGAGGCCTGTAAAACCAATCACTGTATCAACCCAAATTTTACTAGATACGTGCCACTAGTCCATAAATTGCTTGATGGTAACTTCATTGCCAAAAACTTGGTAAGATTTTGTTAATGATGGTAACTTCATTGCATACATTCTTCTTAAGTAAACTACATTCCTAACTATATATGTTACTATTACATTTTTCAACAGAGGCTCCCGAAAGAGGTTGTGCCTGACATGAAGTTTATCGAAGGTGATATGCATATGGTTAGCTTACGACCAACTCCTTCAAAGGCTTGCCGCAGTGCATATTCAATTTCTTCAAACGATGGAAGGCTTAAAATCAAAGAATGGAGCAAAGTGATGAATGCGCACACGCAACTAATTGGAGACAACATGAATGTGCGCAAGACACAAGTTGGAGATATGTTTATCTCCATTCTCCATTATGGAGATGGACCGATTTATCTGTTTTATGGTATTTTACCTAGGAGAGAGGAGTAGGTCCTAGGTATTAAGAACAATTAGTTAGTGTTGATTATGACTGATGATGATGAAAAGTTGTTATTATGTGCTACAATGTGTGAGAGTTGATGATGATGAGGAGGGGGAGTTGTGATTATGAGTACTATGATGATGATGAGGAGGAGTTGTTATTATGACTAGTGACCAAGTTGTTATATGATGTCTCATGGACGAAAATGATGATGACGAGGAGTTGTTATATGACAATAATGTAGTATGATGATAAGTTGTTAATGATATTATGATGATGATGAGTTATTATATCATTGGGCTGAAAGAACCGCAGATTAATTTCAAGTGGATGGATCCAAAGTGCACGCTAATCGACCTTGGTCACTTTGGATCCATCCACTTGAATCTAATTCGCGGTTCTTTCACCCAATGATGTAATAACTCATTATGATCTAATAACAATACCTAAATTGCTATTGTATGAAAACTTGTATAACGGTGTATGAATATGACATAAAATAAAAAAGAAATAGAATATGTAATAATAGTAGTAGTGCGGGGTAGAGCGACGCTACTAGTAACTACCAATAGCGTGTTCTGCTAAGTAGGTATAGCAGTAGCGCCAGAAAACCAACGCTACTGCTACAAGTTAGCTGTAGCGCCATAGCAGTAGCGTAGGCTCCCGCGCTACTGCTAAGCCAAAAACCAGCGCTACTGCTAGGCTTTTTCCTAGTAGTGGGGACTCGTCCATGGTGGTGGTGGACAACAGAAGAGACCCCTGGGAAGAAGAACAGTGACAACTTCTGTCCTTAGGCGCGAGTTGATGCGGAGACACCTTCTATTCTCAAGCAAACGTGAGCTTAGTCAGAATCACATAAGACGTGTGTAGCTCAAATTTTAAATTGTGCTTTTTTTGAAAGTAAATTATGCTTATCAACGCAATGTTTGTCTGTACTCTGTTGTATATTACTTACTAGTAAGTATGCACGTGCAACGCACGTATCATAGAGTTATGAAATAAAGAGAAAATTTGATCGCGGGAAGGGGAGCGGTGGCATAAGTGTCGAGGGAGGATGATCAATTATTGCGACGGCCATGTCTGCATGTTTCCTTGGTATTTCCAAGCTAATTTTAGTGGCTCCTTTGATTATGTAGGACTATTGTAGAAAAGATTATTGGGAACTTTTTTTGTGTGTAAAATCAGTAATCGATAATTGGAAAACATGTCCGTGCTGGATGGAAGAGGTAAAAGAAATTTCCAAGGTAAGACCTGAAGCTTCCTTGAACTCAACGTTGGTTATGCAAGCAGTCGGAGTTAGGATCTAGCGTGTCAGTTATGCACTCTGAAGAATGTAAATCTTTGAACTTGTCTATCAAGTCAAGGATACATGATCCAACTATCGACATACTTTATAAAATCTGTCAGAACACTATCTATAATAAATATAGCGAAAGCAAGCACATGTAAGCACAATGTCTAAAAATGTCAAACTGTGTACAAGCCGAGTTTACACTAAAAGTAGAAATAGATTTTATGCACTGTAAATGACAGAATCTACCAAAATCTACCAACAAAGCTTAAAGGCATGGACTAGCAATATATATTTGTGAACCAAACATTACATAAACTGGCAATATAACCTCACGCCACAGTTTGGAAATAAATATGATGGTACATGACATTAACATTAAAAGTAATGTTAAAGAAATTTCAAGCCATCTGACAAAAATAGAATATCACATTAACCAACAATCTACCCTGTTTTCACTCTAATTTAAGGGAAACAAACATGTTTTTTACATGACAGGGAAGACAAATGACACATGCTCCATTTCAGTGGGAAAACAGTTTCACTCCTGAAGATAAGTGTTGGAAACATGCACATCTTCTTATTTGACACCTGAACAAGCGATTGGATTGCTTCCAGTATTACAGGGACCAAAGGTCATGAAACATCAGTCCCGTATCACATCGATTTGGATTTTCCCTTTCATATCTACATTGTGTAAAGTTGGATTAGATTGTAGTATTTATATGTAATTTGGCTCCCAGTTGATCTTTGATCTGATCAGAAAATTGAACATAAGAATACAAATTATGGACTAAAAGAAGAATATAGTTATGAGCACGCATAGAAGTATTTACCTGCGCTGCCACATCTAGTTTCAAAGCTTGTATGGGAGGTTTGTACAGAATTATCACTTTGAAATCCACTCGGGGTGGAGTTGGTATTTATACATATAGTGTCAGCAATGACCGGAGAACAATGAAGTGTGCCATCTTTGAAATGTGTTGCATTAACATCTGTAGGTGGCAAAATCTCTAGCATTATTCAACTTTTAGTACATGTTTGATAAGACAAGAATAGTAATGTGTGCACCTTGCGTCAAACCTGACTGCTGCAAGCTTGCATTTGTAATGTTTGATAAAGTGCATTGGATACGTGCTATAGGTTGAGATTTTTGGTTGGCAACATGTGGTCTCACCACCAATTTTGCTGAATATACATTTAATTTGAACAAGAAGAATTATATATATTTATAGCTATACGACAATATATAGTTGCGGCGTCATTGTTTTTCGAGTTAGCCGCATCTCGTTTTCTTTGACGTGCCTATCGCTGCTTTAGTAGGTATTCGGCTCTCTTTTCTTCACTCATTTGAGCATACCAACCTTGACCCCTTGGTTTTTTCTGGGCCGGTAGAGTAACATCCGAAAATTCAGCAATATTTGTGTGCGGCGCGCCTCCACTATCACTCTGCCCTGTCACAACAACTTCGCACACAACACATGAGAGCAGAACTGAATAATGGAAAACATCACAAAGTACTACTCCCTCCCGTCCATAATAAGTGTTACAATTTTAAACTATATTTGATAAAGAACTACGTGTTTGAATGAACTAACCTTTTCCATTCCTATTCGAGCCATCTGTATGAGGAATCATTTCGACAACTCCATCATTCGCAGCTATAAATTAGACAACGATGTGCCTTAGTTTAAAACTGCGACATTTACTTTGGACCGGAGGGAAACTTTGATAAAGAAAAATGTGCGTGAATGAACTAACCTTTTCCATTCCTATTTGAGCCATCTGTAAGAGGAATCATTTCAACAACTCCATCATTCACAGCTGCAAATTAGACAATGATGTCAGTTTTGAGGTTTTGTCAAACACAGAGAATAATCTCAACCATGGGTCAGCAAAGTGCACAAACATGGACCTTTTGCAAACATGTTGGTTACATCAGTAAACGGAGCACGTTCGCTCCGAACCAATCCGCTAGATGGTGTAGATGACTTAGTTGCATCTTTTTTTGCCTCGCGTGCTATTTGTAGTTTCTTTAGGTATTTTGTTTTCTTCTCACCGGACAGACGTGCATACCACCCTCCACCATTGCTCCGATTATTCTCCAAACCAATACATGATTCCGAATTCTGCAACAAACAGATTTTGAATCTTGATTAGCACCGAAGAGCACTGAAGAAGGGAACATATAGGACGTTAGTTGGTTGTGAGCCCACTCAGATTCAGATTTGAATAATGCTCTCATGGATGGCTTTGGCAAAGTTAAAAAAAATTGATAGTGCACAAAAAATTATCACTGATTTTCTGAGATGGAGAACATAAAGTAGCACTTCTGAATTGAAAAATCTAATGTAGTGTTCGCAGACGTTATGTCAGTTTGTTAGGTAGATGTAACTCGGCCCCAAAGTTTGTAGAAAGCCAAGCACATCACACTACAACCTTTTTAATTAATCTTTTCAAACTGTTATTAGTAATCACCTGCTTCAAGTTAGCACACTCCAAAACCTTTAATAATCAGTACAACACATGTTGAAAGATCTAACAATTTGAGGGAGCTAGTAATGACAGTGATAGTTCGGGTTGAATTTATTTGGTCAGTAATGAAGCCATGTACCTAGGGTAGGATCATGGACCTGTCCTAATGTAACGCCCCGAGACCGTTGCGCCAGGTGTCCTCCAGTTATTCACTGTCGTTGCCATGTCATTTGCTTCCGTGTGCATCTTACCATGTCATCATGTGCATTGCATCACCATGTTTTCAAAACATGCATTAGCCTAGGTTCTCCCAGTTCCGTCTGTTGCCCGTTCTGAGCCCAGACACACTTGCACGCGCCCGCGGCATGTCCGAAATAGTATTTTATAAGTGGCCGGAAAATGTTCTCGGAATGGGATGAGAGTTGACGTGTGGTCTTATTATAGGGTAGATAGACCGCCTGTCAAGTTTCATTGCATTCGGAGTTCGTTTGACGCCCCAACGGTTAACTATAGCGGCAATATAGTCCGTCTAACGTCGGACGTTTTCGGTCTCCGGAAATAGTCGTCGGGCTTCCCTCTCTTCTCTTCTCTCAGCCCGAGACCGTCTACACAGCTCACTACCTACCGCCAGGTCCAACCTAACCTCTCTCGTCAGCCCGCAGCTCCTCGCGCGCGTGTCCGAAAGTTGTCCCGAACTCGACCCGGACTGTCGCCACCGTTGTGTCCGGATCATCCCCAAACATCTATAAAACGTCTCCGTTTTCTCTCTTTGGGCTACCTAACCTATTTTTCCCATCCGTCCGATTAAGATCGAAGGGACCAAATGCCCCATCCAAAAATCCACTTACTATATAAATAGAGTAACCCTAAAATCTAGGGACCTTGTCCCATCCATCCCATCCCCACGCCGCCGCCACTCTCCTTGTTATCAGCGTCGAACCAACTAGTCGCCCTCCTCGTTTTTCGCTGATCCAATCCAATCCATCCCCTCCTTTCGATCCGACCAGCCGAGCGCCTCCTCCTTCCTCTGCCCGCTCGATCTTCTCCACCCCGCGCCCGAATCAGGGGAGAGGAGCTCCTTGCCGCCTCCCACCTCATGCCCGAGCCGCTTGCTCCCGCAGCAGCAGCAGAGCCCCATCGCTGGGTTTGTCCATCTCCCGTAGCACCCATGGCACCCGAGGTGCACCTCGACCCCGTCGTCGACCCAGCCACTGCTGGTGAGCAGCAGCAACCAGCAGGGCGTCCTCGCCGTCCCTATCTCTCTTCTCTCCGACCTTTTCTCTCTCCCCCCTTACACCTCTCTCTGTGGCTTGCCGTAGCAGCGAGTCACCGCCGCTTGGAGCTTCCTCAACCTTGCCGCCCCATCACAGGACGACCTCGCCGTCGCTGGAAACGGGCCAACCATCCCCGGATCCGGTTGCCCCTTCGCCCCACATGCCGGATCTGGCCGATCACCGCCTCGCCTCGCCGCTGCTCTGCTTCTGTTTCTGCTTTTTGTGGAGAAGAGGGCACGCCTCCTCTGCATCGAACGGGGCCGCTCCAACGCCCGCTGACTCCGCCAGCTCAAGCCGGCCCAGCCCAGCGAGTCTCCTCAGCCTGGCAGCGACCGGCCCAGCCGCCTGCCTCATCCAGCCCATCACCAACCGGGCCAAGCCCAATGTGAGAAGCCCCCCTCCAGCCCCTGTGCATTGTTGGGCTTGTCCCAGTTTCAGCCTACTGTGTTTTTTTTAGATCTGGGAATTTAGCTGTTATTCCAGAGAACGCAGTTTTACAGAAAAGCCCTTCAACTTCATGCATTTAATATCTCACAAACCAAGCATCGGATTAAAACAAACTTAACATGAAACTTGCTTAGTTTTTCATCTAGTTTAATAATATGTCGTTTTTCATCCATGTTTAAAATGCCTAAAATGCTGTTTGTTTAACTTTGCTCCTATGCCATGTTAAAATGATTTAATTCATAACTAAATAACCGTAACTCCGAATTTAATAAACTTTATATGTAAATGGGGTAGAATTTTGCCTAGTTTAACATGGTGGACTTATTTTGCATGTTTAACAACTCTAAAATTGCGTGTAGGGCAGATCAGTACCAAACCTAAAATATGCATATGGGGGTTTACCGGATTTGTTGTTTGTTATATCCGGCCCCATTTAAATGGTTTAAATGGTATAGTTTTGTTATGCTTCACCTCTTGCCATGCTTAACAACATTTGATATTGTTGAGTACCTAAGAGAACTAAATAATTGACGTGGTGTTTCGTCAATATGCAAATCGTTGCATATTGAGCTCCACTTAATTTGTAGTGTTGTTTGTTGCATTTTGCCATACCATGCCCTCTTTAAACCGGACATGCATCATACTTGATTGTGCATCATGCCATGATTATGTGGTGGTTGTTTACTATGTTGTTTGCTTCTTTCCGGTGTTGTTTCTTCGGGTTGGTTCCGATAACGTCGTGTTTGTGAGGATCCGTTCGTCTATGTTCCGTTTGTCTTCTTCATGGACTCGTTCTTCTTCCTTGCGGGATTTCAGGCAAGATGACCATACCCTCGAAATCACTTCTATCTTTGCTTGCTTAGTTGCTTGCTCTTTTGCTATGCCTATGTTGCGATACCTACCACTTGCTTATCATGCCTCCCATATTGTTGAACCAAGCCTCTAACCCACCTTGTCCTAGCAAACCGTTGTTTGGCTATGTTACGGCTTTGCTCAGCCCATCTTATAGCGTTGTTAGTTGCAGGTGAAGACTGAAGTTTTGTTCCTTGTTAGGAACATGGAGATGTTGTTCCTTGTTGGAACATGTTTACTTGTTGGGATATCACAATATATCTTGTTTTATTAATGCATCTATATACTTGGTAAAGGGTGGAAGGCTCGGCCTTATGCCTGGTGTTTTGTTCCACTCTTGCCGCCCTAGTTTCCGTCATATCGGTGTTATGTTCCCGGATTTTGCGTTCCTTACGCGGTTGGGTTATAATGGGAACCCCTTGACAGTTCGCTTTGAATAAAACTCCTCCGGCAAGGCCCAACCTTGGTTTTACCATTCGCCACCTAGCCTTTTTCCCTTGGGAGTCATGCATCCCGAGGGTCATCTTTATTTTACACCCCCCGGGGCCAGTGCTTGTCTTAGTGTTGGTCCAACCCAGAGCACCGTGCGGAGCCGTCCCTTGGCAACTTGGGTTACGTTGGCTCCCGTACGCTTAGCTTATCCGGTGTGCCCTGAGAACGAGATATGTGCAGCTCCTATCGGGATGTCGGCGCATCGGGTGGTCTTGCTGGACTTGTTTTACCATTGTCGAGGATGTCTTGGAGTACCGGGATATCGAGTCTGATCGGAATGTCTCGGGAGGAGGTCTATTCCTTCGTTGACCGTGAGAGCTTGTGATGGGCTAAGTTGGGACACCCCTGCATGGATTTGAAATTTCGAAAGCCATGCCCGCGGTTATGGGCAGATGGGAATTTGTTAACGTCCGGTTGTAGAAAACCTAAAGTTGACCTTAATTAAAATGCATCACCCGCGTAAGTTACCGTGATGGTCTCTTTCCAGCGGAGTCTGAGAAGTGAACACAGTGTTGGAGTTATGCTTGACGTAGGTTGTCTAGGATCACTTCTTGATCATAGTTTCTCGATCGTGCTTTGCCTTCTCTTCTCGCTCTCATTTGCGTATGTTTAGCCACCATATATGCTAGTCGCTTGCTGCAGGTCCACCTCATACCTTTACCTTACCCATAAGCTTAAATAGTCTTGATCGCGAGGGTGCGAGATTGCTGAGTCCCTGTGGCTCACAGATACTTCCAAACCAGTTTGCAGGTGCCGTTGAGTCCGTGCAGATGACGCAACCAAGCTCAGGAGGAGCTCGATGAAGATCTTGTCCTTTGTGTTGTTTCGTTATAGTTGATCAGTAGTGGAGCCCAGTTGGGGTCGATCGGGGACCTTGTCGCATTTGGGGTTCTTCTTTTATTTTGGTTCCGTAGTCGGACCTTGATTGTATTTGGATGTTGTAATGCTTTATTCATGTAATTGTGTGAAGTGGCGATTGTAAGCCAACTACGTATCTCTTTCCCTTATGTATTACATGGGTTGTGTGAAGATTACCTCACTTGCGACATTGCTTTCAATGCGGTTATGCCTCTAAGTCGTGCTTCGACATGTGGGAGTTATAGGCGCATCGAGGGCGTTACACCTAACTACCCTACCCAAGGACATCCCTAGAGGAAATCACCTTTCAATCGACTTGGAGGTGTTCCACTCGATAGACTCAAAGACACTCGACCATGAAGCAATCACTCGACCAAAGATTCAATCACTCGACTGCCAGGAGGCCTAAAGTGACTTCGCACTCAAACGGTCGGTCATTGAGTAGCTTTTATGGTCATCATAGCTTTTATGGTCTGGCGAACTCTATATAAGCCACCCCCCTCCTCAGTGTAAAGGGTTCGCACCCCTGTAACTCATACACACATAACCCAGTCGACCGCCTCCGGGCTTCGAGACGTAGGGATGTTACTTCCATCGAGAAGGGCCTGAACTCATAAACCTCGTGTGTCTACTACTACTCCATAGCTAAGATCTAGCCTCTCCTTACATACCCCCCTACATTACTGTTAGAGTTAGAACAACGACAGTTGGCGCCCACCATGGGGCAGGAGTCTTGGCGCCTAGTTGGAGAAGTAGCGATTTTTCCAATTCCTTCGATCATGTTTTTGGGCGGAGTTTTGATGGAGGGCCGCGAGATCCATCTCGGCGCGCTCACGTTCACCGCCGATGACTCCACTTGGCTTCAAGAGGCTCCACTTGACGTCGACGCGCTCCCCGTCCGCGAGGCGACCCACTTTCGTGCATGCGTCCGTGGTGTCCTTCTGTGGCAGCCGTCGACCCAGTATCGGTCGGCTCCTGTGGCGTCCTCCCCCCCTGTCTCCCGCCGGCGCAAGTGCTCCGGTCGGTCGAGGCTTCAGAGGTGGGTGAGACATGCGGTGGCCCGTCAGTTGGCCACCCCACAAGTCGCGGCGATCGAGCCCGATGAATCCCTCTACGGCCTATTCGACCTGTCGACTGGCTCCATAGAGACCGCGCCCGAATGCGACAGCAGTGACCCAACGGTGGAGGTTCTGGTAATCGATGGACCACGCAGTCCTCCCGGTTTCCCCCGCACCGACGAAGGCGCAGGTGGAGGTGACCCGTCGTGTCCCCATGAGGAGTATCTCCCCGAGCCTCTCACGTCGCTGCAGAGAGAGGAACTTCGTCGCCGGAACATGGATGCACTTCACACTCCTATAGTTGGAGAAACCCCCGAGGCCCGTGCCTTGGACGACGCGCGCTTGGCTAACTTGGCTGAGCGCACTCGACTGGAGAACCTCCAGCAAGCACTCGACGAGCGAGCGCGTCAACGGGTTCCAGAATCCAGTCAACGTCAGCTCTTTCCGCCCCCGCAGGTATATCGAACTCTGATTCAGAATTTAGAAGCTATAACCCGTATAGCAGAGTCAATTCAGCCCTCCCAGTCAGAGGCTGGCAGAGGTCTACTGCAGATCAGAGCGTTACTCCAGGCAGCAGGAGACCAGAATTCCGCTGTTTCCCAGTCATGGAACAGGATCCATAGTCGATCCATTGCAGCAGATACAGTCCAGTCGGCTCATAGCCCAAGATCGCCCCCGAGGCATGAGGGACGTGGAGACCAGCGGGAGCAGCACAGGAGCCGTGAGCAGTACGATCAGCGATTCGATCGTGATGATCGACGTCGAGTGCCCACACCTCCTCCGAGGAGTGGGTCATATGTGCCTCGACAGCAGGATGACAGACGCCCTCATAGTGTTGGGCGGAGGATTCCAGTCGACCCCAGGGAACCAGGCTTTGATGCGAGATCCATTCTCGTTCAAGGTTTGGTCGACAGGAACAGAGCTCACCGGGAAGACCACAACAGAGACGCACCTACCAGCAGCAGAGTGCATGTTTCAGGGCCAGAGTGCTTTAGTAGAGCCATCAGGGCCGCAGCGATTCCTCCCAATTTCAGGTTGGCGACTGGAATCAGTAAGTTCATTGGTGAATCCAAGCCTGACACTTGGCTTGAAGACTACCGAGTGGCTATCCTAATCGGCGGTGGCCATGATGAAGTGGCCATGAAGCACCTGCCTCTCATGTTGGGGGGCTCGGCCAGAGCATGGCTGAATCAGTTAGCACCTAGCAGCATTTACACTTGGGAAGATCTCGCCCGAGTGTTTGTCACAACGTTTGAAGGAACATGCAAACAACCGGCAGGGATGACCGAACTGCGGTCTTGTGTGCAGAAGTCGAATGAAACGTTGAGGGATTACATCCAGAGGTGGATCACGTTACACCACACTGTAGAAAATGTGCCTGACCACCAAGCGGTCTATGCCTTCAAGGAAGGCGTCAAGAACAGAGAACTGAATCTAAAATTTGGTCGGACCGGAGACGTGTCTCTGAATCGGATGATGGAAATTGCCACCAAGTACGCTAATGGTGAAGACGAGGATCGACTCCGGAGTGGCAAGCTCAAGTCAGTCGCCCAAGAAACTGGAGGAGGAAACTCCAGTCGGAAGCAGAAGCGGAAAGCCGAGCTAGTTGCTCCTAGAGAAGCCCTGGTTGTAACTCAAGGAAAATTCAAGGGGAAACCCAAGGGACCGTGGAACCCCAAGAAAATTAAAGACCAAGACGGAAATGATGTGTTGGACTTGCCATGTCACATCCACACCAAGAAAGATGAAGAGGGTAAACTCATTTACCCGAAACATACCACTCGACAGTGTCGGCTCTTGATTCAGCAGTTTCAGGGAAAACAGTCCAAAGATAAAGAAAAGGAGTCGGACAAAGTTGAGGACAAAGAAGATAGTGATGATGGATATCCCCTGGTCAATTCCACCCTGATGATTTTTGCTGATGTTGAAAGCAAAAGTAGACTGAAAGTTATCAACCGTGAGGTGAATATGGTTGCTCCGGCAACACCCAGTTATCTGAAGTGGTCTCAGACTGCCATCACATTCGACCAGTCCGATCACCCCACGCACATTGCCACCCCTGGGAGGCAAGCTTTGGTGGTCGACCCAGTTGTCGAAGGCACTCGACTGACCAAAGTCCTGATGGATGGTGGCAGTGGTTTGAACATACTGTATGCAGAGACGTTGAAAGGAATGGGCATTCCGATGTCCAGACTCAGTACCAGCAACATGAGCTTCCATGGAGTCATTCCTGGGGAGAAAGCCGAGTCACTCGGCCAGATTGCTCTCGATGTGGTTTTCGGTGATGCAAAGAATTACCGGAAAGAAAAGTTAACATTCGAAGTTGTGGATTTCTAGAGTGCTTATCACGCTATTTTGGGAAGGCCAGCCTATGCACGCTTCATGGCTCGACCATGTTATGTGTATCTCAAATTGAAGATACCTGGTCCCAAAGGTGTGATCACTGTTACGGGCAATCGGAAGAAACCTGAAGAGTGTTTTCAGAAAGGATCAAGGATTGCTAATGCTCAGATGGAAGTGGTCGAGCTGCAGGAGTATCAGAAGACTACGGATCCGAGTGATCTGCTATATACCAAGAAGCCCGCTTCAGAGTCAGCTTTCCAGTCGTCTGGAGAAACGAAGCTGGTTAACATTCACCCGACTAATCCCAATGCTGCTCCGACTCATATCTCAACAACACTCGACTCCAAATAGGAAGAAGCGCTCATCCAGTTCCTCCATGAGAACTGGGACATCTTCGCATGGAAGCCTTCTGACATGTCGGGGGTTCCCAGGGGACTGGCTGAGCACTGTCTACGAGTCGACCCAAAGGTTAAGCCTGTCAAAGAACATCTTCGACGGTCTGCCATCCAGAAAAGAAAGGCCATTGGCGAGGAGGTGGCTCGGCTCCTGGCAGCAGAGTTCATCCGAGAAATTTACCACTCTGAGTGGCTCGCCAATGTTGTCATGGTCCCCAAGAAGGACAAGTAACTTCGCATGTGCATTGACTTTAAACATATCAATCGGGCCTGCCCAAAAGATCATTTTCCTCTCCCCCGCATCAATCAAATAGTCGACTCGACTGCGGGATGTGAGCGACTGTCTTTTTTAGACGCCTATTCCGGGTACCATCAGATCCGTCTATATGGACCCGATGAGATTAAAACAGCTTTCATCACTCCATTCGGGTGCTTCTGTTATGTTATCATGCCATTCGGCCTCAAGAATGCCGGAGCCACGTTCATGAGGATGATTCAGAAATGTTTGCTCAATCAAATCAGTCGGAATGTGGAAGCATACATGGATGATATTGTGGTCAAGTCACGGAAGGGTTCTGACCTACTGACTGACCTTGCTGAAACCTTTGCCAACCTCGGAAGGTATGATATCAAGCTCAATCCATCAAAGTGCACATTCGGAGTTCCCGATGGAAAGTTACTCGGTTTTCTCGTTTCTGAACAGGGAATCGACGCCAATCCAGAAAAGGTTGGAACTATACTTCGGATGAAACGTCCTATACGCGTGCACGACGTCCAAAAGCTTACAGGTTGCTTGGCCGCTTTAAGTCGATTCATCTCTCACCTCGGTGAAAAGGCATTGCCTCTTTACCGACTGATGAAGAAGTCAGACAAGTTCGAGTGGACTCCAGAAGCTGATGCAGTGTTTGCATAGCTCAAAGCTCTGCTCTCCACCCAGCCGGTGCTTGCTGCCCCTATCAGCAAAGAGCCTTTGCTGCTTTATATTGCAGCCACGGGACAAGTCGTCAGTACAGTGCTTACGGTCGAGCGGGAAGAAGAAGGAAAGGCCTTCAAAGTTCAGCGCCCAGTATATTATGTTTCTGAAGTTTTGACTCCATCAAAGCAAAGATATCCTCATTACCAGAAACTTGTATACGGGATTTATATGACCACGAAGAAGGTTGCACATTACTTCTCTGACCATTCCATTACAGTCGTCGGCGACGCTCCATTGTTAGAGATTTTGCACAACAGAGATGCCACCGGTCGAGTAGCAAAATGGGCGATTGAACTCCTTCCCCTAGATATCAAGTTTGAGGCAAAGAAAGCTATCAAGTCCCAAGCAATTGCAGATTTCGTCGCCGAGTGGATTGAACAGCAACTACCGACTCAAGTTCACTCGGAGCACTGGATCAAGTTCACTCGGAGCACTGGACCATGTTCTTCGATGGGTCTAAGATGCTGAATTGTTCCGGTGCTGGGGTAGTATTGGTTTTCCCCCGAGGAGATAAGCTCAGATATGTTCTCCAGATTCACTTCGATTCCTCCAATAACGAAGCAGAATACAAAGCACTTTTTTATGGGTTGCGCATGGCCATTTCACTCGGCGTCCGTCGCCTCATGGTCTATGGCGACTCAGATTTGGTGGTTAATAAGGTGATGAAGGAGTGGGACGTCAGAAGTCTAGCCATGACTGGTTATTGCAATGCAGTGAGAAACTTAGAGAAGAAATTCGAGGGGTTAGAGCTTCATCACATACCCCGACTGAAAAATCAAGCAGAAATAGGTTCTAAGAGAGAAGCCATTCCCAGCAATGTGTTTTTGGAACACATCCACTCGCCGTCAGTACAGGAAGATCATTCTGCTGATGAAGCCCCGCAGCCAAAGAGCGCCACGGATCCGACTGAAGTTGAAATTCCAGCAGTAGTCGGCCTAATCATGGAAGTCTTGGTAATAACTCCCGACTGGACGATACCGTACATCGCATATATTCTAAGGAAAGAACTCCTGGAGGACGAAGAAGAGGCTCGACAGATCGTCCGTCGATCCAAAGCCTTTACAGTCATCAAAGGACAGTTATACAGAGAAAGCGCGACTGGAGTCAGTCAGAAGTGTATAACACCGGAAGAGGGTCAGATAATCCTTGATGATATCCACTCGGGAACCTGTGGTCATCATGCGTCCTCTCGGACAATTGTGGCTAAGGCATACTGAGCGGGATTTTACTGGCCGAGAGCAAATGAAATGGCAAAAGAGATAGTCGACAAGTGTGAGGGATGCCAGTTCTACTCCAACATGTCGCACAAACCCGCGTCAGCCCTGAAGACCATTCCACTCATCTGGCCCTTCGCTGTTTGGGGACTGGATATGGTTGGACCATTGAGAACGGGCAGGAGCGGTTTCAGGCATGTGCTTGTGGCAGTCGACAAGTTCACCAAATGGATTGAAGCTAAGCCTATCAAGAACCTTGATGCTTGCACTACTATCAGTTTCATCAGAGAGTTGATATTCAGATATGGAGTCCCGCACAGCATCATCACTGACAACGGGTCAAACTTTGATTCAGACAAGTTCAGGGCTTTCTGAGGCTCTCAAGGCACACGAGTCGACTACGCTTCAGTCGCTCACCCCCAGTCGAATGGACAAGCAGAAAGGGCAAACAGTCTGACTCTCAAAGGACTGAAACCCCGGCTGATGCGCGATCTCAAGCACGCAGCAGGCGCATGGGTCGACCAGCTCCCATCAGTTCTTTGGGGATTAAGGACCACCCCGAATCGGTCGACTGGAAGAACCCCGTTCTTTCTGGTCTATGGAGCGGAGGCAGTCTTGCCGAGTGATTTGCTTCACAATGCGCCCCGAGTCGAGCTTTACTCCGAAGATGAAGCAGAACAAGCCCAGCAAGACGCAGTTGACCTCCTGGAAGAAGAAAGAGAAATGGCTATGATCTGATCGACCATTTATCAGCAAGACTTGCGTCGATTCCATGCCCGAAATGTGAAGAGTCGAGCCTTCCAAGAAAGAGATTTGGTCCTCCGAGTGGATCAACAGAAACAACACAAGCTCGCTCCTACTTGGGAAGGCCCCTTCATCGTCACCGGAGTCCTCCACAATGGAGCATATCACCTTTACAATATCGATCGCCAGATTGATGAGCCACGAGCTTGGAATGCGGAACTGCTCCGCCCCTTTTACACTTGAGTTCTCACTCGGATGAGATGTAATAAGAAAAACTTTTGTAGTCTATTTATCAAAGACAAGAGTGTTACAATTTTTCTGATAATTGTTGTTGCTTTTGTTTGCGTGTGAAATCCCCCAATGGGTGACTTAGGTGCGAATCCGTTTCGCCTAAGTTTGTAAAAAAAATCCTACCGAGTGGTGAGCCAGCCTCCCACTCGGAGGCTTAGCTGCGAACCTGTTTTGCCTAAGTGTTTAAAAATCCTACCGAGTGGAGAGCCAGCCTCCCACTTGGGGGCTTAGCTGCAGTCCAGTACTCGCCTATGTTTGGAAAATCCTACCAAGTGGAGAGCAAACCTCCCACTTGGGGGCTTAGCTACAGTCCAGTACTCGCCTAAGTTTGAAAAATCCTACCGAGTGGAGAGCAAACCTCTCACTCGGAGGGCTTAGCTGCAGTCCAAGTACTCGCCTAAGTATTAAAATCCTACCGAGTGGAGAGAAAACCTCCCACTCGGGGGCTTAGCTGCAGTCCAAGTACTCGCCTAAGTATTCAAAATCCTACCGAGTGGAGAGCAAACCTCCCACTCGGGGGGCTTAGCTGCAGTCCAAGTACTCGCCTAAGCATTCAAAATCCTACCGAGTGGAGATCAAACCTCCCACTCGGGGGCTTAGCTGCAGTCCAGTACTCGCCTAAGTTTGAAAAATCCTACCGAGTGGAGAGCAAACCTCCCACTCGGGGGCTTAGCTGCAGTCCGAGTACTCGCCTAAGTATTCAAAATCCTACCGAGTGGAGAGCAAACCTCCCACTCGGGGGCTTAGCTGCAGTCCAAGTACTCGCCTAAGTATTCAAAATCCTACCGAGTGGAGATCAAACCTCCCACTCAGGGGCTTAGCTGCAGTCTAGTACTCGCCTAAGTTTGAAAAATCCTACCGAGTGGAGAGCAAACCTCCCACTCGGGGGCTTAGCTGCAGTCCAGTACTCGCCTAAGTTTGAAAAATCTTACCGAGTGGAGAGCCAGCCTCCCACTCGGGGGCTTAGCTATAGTCCAGTACTCGCCTAAGTTTGGAAAATCCTACCGAGTGGAGAGCAAACCTCCCACTCGGGGGCTTAGCTGCAGTCCAGTACTCGCCTAAGTTTGAAAAATCCTACCGAGTGGAGAGCAAACCTCCCACTCGGGGGCTTAGCTGCAGTCCAAGTACTCGCCTAAGTATTAAAATCCTACTGAGTGGAGATCAAACCTCCCACTCGGGGGCTTAGCTGCAGTCCAGTACTCGCCTAAGTTTGAAAAATCCTACCGAGTGGAGAGCAAACCTCCCACTCGGGGGCTTAGCTGCAGTCCAGTACTCGCCTAAGTTTGAAAATTCTTGCCGAGTGGAGAGCCAGCCTCCCACTCGTGGGCTTAGCTGCAGTCCAGTACTCTCCTAAGTATTCAAAATCCTACCGAGTGG
This sequence comes from Triticum monococcum, assembly GCA_034509565.1. Classification (NCBI taxonomy): domain Eukaryota; kingdom Viridiplantae; phylum Streptophyta; class Magnoliopsida; order Poales; family Poaceae; genus Triticum; species Triticum monococcum. The sequence goes on from CM067846.1 coordinate 591,509,761, forward strand.
AGAGCAAACCTCCCACTCGGAGGCTTAGCCGCAGTCCAGTACTCGCCTAAGTATTCAAAATCCTACCGAGTGGAGAGCAAACCTCCCACTCGGGGGCTTAGCCGCAGTCCAGTACTTAGCCGTAGTGAACGCGTCCCAATATGCAAGGACGACGAGGTGCAAGTCGACTGCTACCTCCTTCTTCGGTGTTGCACCACAAATACAAAGTTGTTTCGAGTGAAGAAAAAGTTCCACTCGACAGAGAATTCATGAAGATATTCAACGATAAACCAAGTTCAGATAAATCCTAAAGGTCCTAGACCGCAGACCAAAGTACTCGAGCATTCAGCCCGAAAGAGTTTAACGATTACAAAATCCACTCGGCATTCCGAGGAAAATTTAAAGTGAAGCATAGAAGTTTTTATTCCTCGGGCGGAGGACTGGAATGGGCGACGAACTCGTCCAAGTCGATCCCGTCAGCAATTCGAGTGGCAGCAGCAATAAAGGTTTCCATGAAGGCTTGAAAATTGTGCTTCCTGGTATTGGCAACTTGGATAGCAGCCAGCTTTTCCTCTCGCGCCTCCTTGAAGTGAACGCGGACCAGAGACAGAGCAACGTCAGCACTGCACCTTGTAGAGGATTTCTTCCATTCTTGCACTCGGCCTAGAACTTCATTCAGTCGAGTCACTAGAGACTCGAGGTCATTTTGAAGCATCATCCTGGGCCAGAGCGATGTGTCGATCCGCGACACCGCAACCTTCAGCCGAGCAAGATAATCAACCACACGAGCAACGCGAGACTCCAGTCGGAGCACGTTCATAGCAGCTTCGTCCTTCACCGGAGAGTTAATGGGGTCCAAGCTTCTCTCCACTCGACTGGTCTCCTCCTCGAAGTTCTGGCAGAATTCTGTAAACACAATTCAAAGATAAGTCAGCGACTCTGCATGAGTTTGGTGACAACAAGTCAGTCGGGTAGGAGTGACTACCCTCAAGCATGATGAACAGCTTCTTGGTGAGTCCACCGAGATAAGCCTCCAGATCGTTCCTCTTCCCTACCAGTTCACTTGCCTTGTCACCCAGAGCTATCTTGTCATTCTTCAGACGGCTGACCTCTTGGTTAGCTGCGTCGAGAGCAGTTTTCAGTCTGGAGTTCTCCTTTTCAAGGGTACCGACTGAATCCAGTTTTTCTTCAGCAAGCTTCATTTTGCTTAAGGCTTCCTTCTGTGCTTCGGTAAGGTCATGGTCCTTCTTCTTCAGAGCCTCCTCCATTTTATCTGTGGAACGACAAGTGAGATCAACATCGAGAATGGACAGAAAGAAAGGACAGTCGTCAAAAGCTCACCAACCATACCTCTTGCTTCGTCTCTCGCCTTTTGTAAGTTCTCCTGAGCAAGCTTCAAGTCAAGGTTGAGCTGGATCTGCTTGTTTTCCAACTCAGTTAGCGAGCCACAAGCTCGCAGGATTTCTGCGAATAATCAGTCAAAAGATATCAAGGATAGGTTACTTCCGAGTAACTAAGAGAAAATTGTGGCATTTCTAAGACTACAGCCAAATCAAAAACATTCGACAGTAGTCTCGAGGACTACACCCAGTGGGTGCACTCAGCGTGCCCCCACTGGTTCGACCAAAAAAAACGACTGCCCGCAGTCGACCATGTCAAGTGGGTGCTCTCAGCGTGCCCCCACTAGTTCCAAGATTCCACTCGACATGGCCTGACCAGACCGAGTGAAGAAGTTCAAATAAAGCAACACAATATAAAGACTACAGTCGACTGCCAGCAGTCCACCGTAGTCTCGGGGACTACACCCAGTGGGTGCACTCGGCGTGCCCCCACTAGTCCGAAAAATTCAATCGACACACCCAGTGGGTGTACAGATACAAAGATCTTCGGAAAAGAGAGTCTTCAGATAGCATATCCTAACGGAACAATCAGTGATCGACTGACCTAGACGTTGCTCTGAAGGGCTGAACTCGCATCATAAGCTGCTTGGCTGGCTTCCCGGACCACCTTCACTTGCTCCATCATGATTCCCGCCTGGCGTATAGCCTCCTTAGCGGCACCCACTTGATCCTTAGGGACGTGGTGTATGGCAAAAAGCGAAGGCGGGTCTACAGTCGACGATGAAGGTCGGACACTCGTCAGAGGCACCGCGAAGGTCACAGAAGTCCGAGTGGTATTACCACCTTCCTGAACTACAGCCTCAGGCGCAGACGTGGGTTGTGGGGTCTTGCCAGTCGATGCCTTCCTATTCCTTCTCGCCCTCAGCGGCACTTCGTTGTTGTCGTCAGGGAGGTTAATGACATGAGGAGGAGTTATGAGGAAAATCCAAAGTTAAAGATCGAAAATCCAATTGACCGGAAGAGACCGTCAGTCAACTAAAAGCGGAACATCAGAAATTATACCAGGATTGGAGGTAACAGCATCTTCCATCTCCTGGTCATCATCCTTGGCAGAGATCTCAGAAGTAGCAGCATTGCAAATTTCAAAAACCAGTCGGTCTGTTCAGTGAATCGACCAAGAACCCATCCATGATCAACAAAAGAAAGCAAGTTCTATTGTTACTCGGAAATGGTGGGAACAGTCATCTTCATCTTAGGCAGGGCCTTTGGCGGCTTGGACGGCGTCACTCGTGGATGCTTGGGAGCTTTTTCTGTCGGCGCTGGGGAAGAAGTCCGAGGGCGCTTTGACGACTGCCCAACAGGGACAGTCGCCTTACCACGTTCCCGCACAGGATCATGTGTAAGCTTGGAGCGCTTTCCGAGCGGGAAGGTTCGACCTCTTCCTCCTCCTCTTCACTGGAGTCGTCGTCATCATCCCCCTCCCCTTCGCCGTCAGACTCCCACTCCTCTCCACTTTCGCCTCCACTCGCCTCCCCCTCCTCGGCCTACTCCTGTGCTCCGTTGGGCGTCGAGTACATCTTAGTAAAAGCCTGGAAGACAGCAAACAAGACAAAAGTCAATCGGCTGAATCAAAGAGAACAAAATAAAGAAAGCGAGATTACAGTCAGAAATGCAAGATCAGACCTTGTCTACTTCGTATGATTGATCAAGTGGAGGGATCCTCCTGGATCCTCGGGGGTTGTCCTTGTTCCCTGTGATACTCGACAACCACCCTTCCAGCATCTCGTCGGTGACCTCCTCCGGGTGAATCCGAGTGGTGTCTTCGAGACCCGAATACATCCATATCGGGTGGTCACGAGCTTGAAGCGGTTGGATGCGCCTCCGAAGGAAGACCTCTAACAGGTCCATGCCAGTCACTCCCTCGCGGATAAGCTGAACCACTCGACCGACCAGCACTTTGACTTGCGCCCTTTCTTCTGGTGCCACTTTCAGAGAAGAAGGTTTTTCTGCTCAGTTCAGAGAGAAAGGGGGAAGCCCAGTCGACTGTCCTGGGGTCACCTGGTCTTTGCAATAGAACCAGGTCGACCGCCACCCACGAACCGACTTGGGAAAAGTGATGGACGGGAAAGAACTTTTACCCCTCATTTGGATCGCCAAACCCCCACACAACCGAATCACTTGTGTCCTCTCATCACTCGACTTAGCTTTCTTAACTGACTGAGAATGACAAGTGAAAATGTGCTTGAAGAGCCCCCAATGGGGGCGGCAACCCAAGAAATGCTCGCACAAGGAAACGAAGGCAGCAAGGTACACAATGGAATTTGGAGTAAAATGATGGAGCTGCGCTCCGAAGAAGTTCAAGAAGCTTCGGAAGAAAGGATGAGGAGGCAGAAGAATCCGCGATCAATGTGGGTAGCGAGGAGGACGCACTCACCTTCACGAGGCTGGGGTTCGATCTCGCTCCCCGGGAGACGCGCAGATCCGTGGAGAATGAATCCCCCCTCAACCAGATCATCAAGATCATCTTGCCGAATCGCCGATGGCATCCAATCGCCCTGGATCCAGTCCCTGGGCAGAGCGGACCTCGAAGAAGATCCGCCCCGACCGGACTTCTTCACCTTCCCCTGTGCCGCCGCCCTCTTTGCGCGCTCCAGAGCTGTCGTCTTCTCCTTCACCATCGTCTCCGACAAAGCTCGAGTAGGCCGGCGGCACCGAGGCGTGAGCGGAGGTGGCGGAGGATTTTGCGAAGGAAGGGGGAAAAGTGCGGGCGCACTATTCAAAAGCCCTGGGTCGGCAGCTTATATATGGTGCTTCCGAGTGACTGACCTGTAGGCCTAGGCAATCCTACCAAATCCCGCAACAGTCGCGCGTGCGATACGTGGCGAAGAAGGTGGCGCGGGGATCGAGGAGGCTCCGTTCTATCCCATCCGATTACTGCGGCCGCCTCCGTCCCGCGCGCTTCCCGAAATTCGAATCCCGCGAAATCTGCCAGCTGCAGAACAGCTCGTCAGACGGAAGATCTCCTTCACACCGTCACTCGAAACTTTTCAAGCAAAGAACTCACTCGACAAGAAACTATGAATGGACCAAGGCGACTGGAAAGGAAGTTGTCGTCGTCCTCCAGGTCCTTTGATCCGAAACAAGATATGTTCAAGGCACGAAAAACGAGTCGGAGAAGCTTTCAACTCCTTCCCCACTCAAACCTTGATCCATTCGGAGGCTAATGATGAAGCCATGTACCTAGGGTAGGATCATGGACCTGTCCTAACTACCCTACCCAAGGACATCCCTAGAAGAAATCACCTTTCAATCGACTTGGAGGTGTTCCACTCGACAGACTCGAAGACACTCGACCATGAAGCAATCACTCGACCATGAAACAATCACTCGACCAAAGATTCAATCACTCGACTGCCAGGAGGCCTAAAGTCACTCCGCACTCAAACGGTCGGTCATTGAGTAGCTTTTATAGTCATCATAGCACTTTATTAGAGGCGTTACCAGTAACGCCCGGCCTTAATCTACTTTAAACCCCGCATAACTGAGGGCAGGAGGGGTCTGGCGAACTCTATATAAGCCACCCCCTCCTCAGTGTAAAGGGTTCGCACCCCTGTAACTCATACACACATAACCCAGTCGACCGCCTCCGGGCTCCGAGACGTAGGGCTGTTACTTCCTCCGAGAAGGGCCTGAACTCGTAAACCTCGTGTGTCTACTACTACTCCATAGCTAAGATCTAGCCTCTCCATACATACCCCCCTACATTACTGTCAGAGTTAGAACCACGACAGTCAGTATCCGCACCTTCGAATTATGTTGATTAGTCTAGTGGATTTGATCCCCGACTGCATATCTTACGTAACACGTCCGCTTGCCCGCTCGCTCGTCAACGTAGCCACTCAGGGCTGTTGAAACATCTGGCAAAAGATCAATATAGAAAATATGCTGGATTCAGAACGCTCCTCTCAAACAAGCAGAGAGGCGGGTTAATTGATATATTGTAGACAAGGCCGGTACTGAGAATTCAGGGGCCCGGGGCCCTTCGAGGCTCTTAGTATAAATGTGTAATAGTAATTAACATACGTAGGGAGAGGTGCTCGAGATCTAACAATTAGAGGGGAAAGAAGGTTTATTTAACTAGACAATTCCCCGCGCGTTGCTGCGGGAATGTATGGTGGAAAATGTAGCACTGATGATTTCATGATTATAGTGAAGTGGCAATTTTCATGATTAGCGTACTCTTTGTTAACATGTAATTAAGTTTCCAGTTGGCCAAAGAATCAAAGTTTGAAAATACATTATCAAGATGTTTCCATTACATGTTTTCCAAATACACCACACATAATGGCAATTTCCATCTCAAATAGCCTATCGATATATAACTTCTTTAACAATCTTTATCTCTCCCATTATTTTGATACCCCTCTTCTCCATGCAGTCAAAAGAAAGTCCTAATATTTCAAGGCAAATCATCTATCCCAAGAAGTTACAACTATATTTCTCAACATGACCATCTAGATCTAAAAAAGTTGAACATGAACATAAACAAATTGTTGATAATCCTTGGTCATGAAAGTTTGGTAGCACTAATTTTTCAAAGATGGCAAGGAATTGAGCTATATAAATTGGCTACATGATTATATTCCTCTTAGTGTATGTCCACCAACGACTAAGCCACACCATAGAACCAGGAGCACACTGTCGGATAAGCAAAAATAAATGCCTTCGCTACATGGTCATAGAGTTGATGGCAACTTGACTGACATTGGCCTTGTGGCAAAGGAAAATGCCTTCGCTGTTGTGGCTCTTTAAAGATTTCATTGAGAACACTTAGACAACGGTAAAAAGGGAACATTACTTAGAAATGTCAGATCTAGAAAAGAGGAAGGTTAGAATACCCACGTTACTACTCATTGGGAAATCGATGATCACAGTTAGAAAAATTGAATATCATGAGTCTGCACCGATAAAAAAATGAAATTTGAATATATTTGACAGAAATTTACATATGAACATAGCAAGAAAAGTCAGTGAATTGACATATTGAACTATTTCTAGCTAGGGATGCAAAATAGAGAACAAAGATAACCGGTGATTATATGCTAGAATTAGGTCGCAATGGTTACCATAGGGAATGAACATATATTGTTAATGTGAAACCAGAATATGATTTGGAATGTCGTACCTTTAGGAGAGAACTCTGTAATGCTCCGCTTTAATTAACACAACAATGGAAGATCAACAGATAAAAGACACAAAGAGATGGACCGGTGGGCTTCTCCTGTAAGTATATATATATATAATCTCTGAACAAAACCCAATGCACAGATATGAGTGAAATGCCGTGCGGCAAATCATCCAATTCTAATATGATTCACGGTCAAGTGGAATATATATCAGTAATAACACTGGCCTTTAGATTCAATAATCAGGAAAGAATCCCATTTACCTTGCTGACAGGAACACTGAAGCCAATGATAGAGGAGTTCACCGTGCTAATTGAAATAAAATCCCACAAGCTTCTGGCTATAGTGATGTTGACACAACATAAGAAAAATTAGATATATATCCTTACTTCAAAGAGCCATTTTCCTCTACTCCCATCGCACGTCACGCCACGCCGACCAACTCACCGTGCTCCATGACGGGACAACAGGCAGGAGGGCTGAGGGCCTCTACTATGGGGCAGTGGCAAGAGCTCCTGCTGGTTCCGCGGCAACATAGACTGGGGTGTGGAGGGCAGCGCGGCCGGGTGAAGTCCGTACGGACGGTTGGACATGGCCGGCCGAGTGAAGCCCATGCAGATGCGAACAACGCATTGTAGGTCCAGGTGCGGCACGATGGCGTAGCATCCAGCCCCATCTTGGCATCGAGGTCGCTCGCGCCGACGCTCCATTTCCATGGCTGCAATGGGATTAATTAAGAGAATCGTAGGAAGACCAAAGATCCATCGCTTGTTATGAAGAGGAAACATGCTGTTATGAATAGGTGGGAAGACCATGGAGGTCTAGGCTCCTCTTCTAGTTATGGGCTCGTTTGTTATGAAGAGGAAACGCCGGGTTGATGGAAAAGCTGCGTCGATTCAGTTTCTCGGACGACTGCGTATCTCCCACGTTTTAATTTATTGGTTTTTTATTTGAATGAAGTGGCAGATTTGTTAAATATAAAATTGTCTTTTGTTTGCTGAGGGGACACATGCATGGCTGTTACCGGTGAAAAAGAAATGCTTAATAGCAATAGGATCGCTGATGTGGCTTATGTGATGACGTGGATGAGCTGCATGTTGAGATAAATCAAGTAGTGGGGATGAACTTCTTAAGTATATAGGATAAGCAAACAAATAAAAGCAGACACCTCAATGCGTACTGAGCGAGCTGATCAAGCATATCCAACTGTACCATTGTGACAACATTGCTACAGGAAACAGGCATCTCTACTACTACTCTGTAGTAAGTATGAACTGCGGACTTTAAACAGTAAGGCCGTGGCATATGCTATAGGAAATCAGCATGTACGAGCAGTTTAATTAGGATTATCATCAAGTTTGAGTAATTAACAGTACATGCGAAGGCATAGGACGCTGGACGCGACTGCGTAAGGAGACCTCGTACCAGTCGTGGCCGCATAGCACTGCAGGCCCACGTCGCTATTGTTCCTCAGGACGAGAAGACCGGGAGAGTCAAACCAAGAGTCGAGCCGTCGGAGACGACGAACACTCAAACAGGTGAATGAAAAGAAGGAAGTGACGAAAGTCAAGGAACGATCGGAATCAAGGTCAGGGTCTGATCAATCATGTGATTCGAACAAACCGGGAAAAGAGCGATTTGGTGTAGGAACATGGGCCAGGCTGGGCCAGACCTTTTTCTTATTTCCTTCTATACGCAGTACATAAGGCTGAGTTAAAAAACATGATGGCGTAGATCATGGTAATTATTGTTAATTGATATTTTCCTTCTATTGGCGTAGATCATGGTAATTATTGTTAATTGATATTTTCCTTTTATGTACGTAGCACACAAGGCTGAGTTTCATGAAAAAATATGATGGTGTAGATCATGGTAATCTTGCTAATTGATATGATTAAATAGGCCCAGGTTTGAGCGTGATCGTGGTAATTTGTATAATTATGATGGCGTAGATCATATGGTAATTATTGCTAATTGATTATCATCAATGACGTGATACAACATTGAGGCAATCCGGTCCATTGAGAGATGGCGGATGTATGGCTGAGATCTAACGTTTCTGCCACAACTCGATTGTTTAATAGTAGTAGAGATACTGGAGCCAATATCTCTAGGTGAAGGGCCAGTGTGCCAAACATGTGCAGTGATACACTCATGGTGTAAGAAATGTGTGTTTGCCCAACATTGATCTTTAAACAGCGGAAGCTACCATTCACTAAGGCATTCAACAATTTCTTCCCTACAACAAGAAAATGTGCATCAAGCGCCCATAGTACAAAAGACTAGAACCTAAGCTCTTGAAGAAACCTAAAAAAATGGCATACCGATGGGTCTACAACTATAGGGTTTCTGTTTATAGCATGTATACATGTCGGTTAAGAGTTCATTCGGACAGAAAGAGGCATGTAAGAGGATTTATAATTTACTTGCAGAAAGAGGCATGTAAGAGGATTTATAATTTACTTCCATAAAACCCTGTGTAGTCGTGCTTGATGTATGCATGCTAAATATATGTGTCGTGTTTGTGCCCATTGTGGTGCCTGCACTCGCCACCTAGCTTCGCCGTGTTCCTTCATCCTGTTTGACAAGCAAGATTTTTATAACTTCTAGTCAATATTGAATTTATAATATTCGAGATTTTTAACCGCATGACGAATTCATGAGGAACGAGGTGGTAATATATGAGGGAAAGATTGGACAAATAATGCTCTGATAGGAGAAAATAAATCATAAGCGCATGACACAAGAAGATAGTAACATGTATATTGACATGGTATATTTGTTTTTGCGAGGAGATGGTATAAAATTACACATGACACCTTTCAATCAAATGCCAACATGACGAATTCCTGAAGGATGTGCTGTTACTAGATGAGGGAAAGACTGGACAAATAATGATCTTCTTGGATAAAATAAACCATAAGAGATGACAGAGGAATTCAATAAACATGTATAAACTTGTCGATAACGAGATTGAACTAGGTATAGAGATAACAATAATCGAATCTCGGGCAAGTAACATACCGACAGACAAAGGGAATTGTGTATGTTCTCATAACGGTTCGACCGATAAAGATCTTCATAGAATATTTAGGAGCCAATATGGGCATCCAGGTTCTGCTATTGGTTACTGACCGGAGAGGTGTCTCCGTCATGTCTACATAGTTCTCAAACCCATAGGGTCCGCACACTTAACGTTCGGTGTCGATTTGGTATTATATGAGTTATGTGGTTTGATGACCGAATGTTGTTCGGAGTCCCGGATGTGATGACGGATATGACGAGGAGCTCCGGAATGGTTCGGAGATATAAATTGATATATGGGACGATAGTATTCGGACTCCGAAATGATTTCGGAATGCACCAGAATGTATCGGGTCACCGGAAGGGTTTCGGGAGTGCCGGGGGATGTCCTTGGGCTTAATGGGCCATAGGAGGGGAGCAAACCAGCCCATAGAGCGCTGGTGTGCCCCCCTCTAGGAGGCAGCGCATGGAGAAGGAAGGGAGAAGACTCCTTCCTTTTCTTCTCACAAGGAGAAGGAAAGAGAGGGGGCGCCTCCCCCCTTTCCTCCCTCCCATGCAAAGATTTGGAAAGGGGAGGGGGCGCACCTAGTTGGATTCGGCCAGCCCTTTGGGGGCGCCCTAGGGCTGCCTTCTCCCCACCCACTCCTATATATATATGTGGGAGGGGTGCCACACAAAGGCATAGGATTATTCCATGCCGTGTGTCGGCACCCCTCCGCCTCTAGTTTCCTCCTCCGTTCTAGATCATCGCAGCGCTTAGGAGAAGCCCCGTGGGATCAGTTCACCACCATCGTCATCATGTCGTTGTGATGCCGGAACTCATCACTACCTCGTACGCTTGTTGGATCAAGATGGCGAGGACGACACCGAACTGAACGTGTGCAGAACGCGGAGGTGCCGTGCGTCCGGTACTTGATCGGTTGAAGCGCGAAGAAGTTCGACTACATCAACCGCGCTGTGAAACGATTCCCCTTACGGTCTACGAGGGCTCCCCCTTGTTGCTATGCATCTCCATGGATAAATCATTGCATGTGCGTAGAATATTTTTTGTTTTCCATGCAACGATTCCCAACAATAATGACATGGTGTAAAACTGCACATGACACCTTTCGATCAAATGCCACCACATTTCTTTTTATTACTCCCATAGCAACGCATGTGCATCTAACTACTACTTCCTCGTCCCAAAATAAGTGTCCCATCTCTAGTACAACTTTATATTAAAGTTAGTTCAAAGTTGAGACACTTATTTTGGGACGGAGGGAGTAGTTACTATGAGACGTTGAACTTTGCATTTTCATTTTTTTTCATCATACCATTAAATAAATGACATAAAACGGGGCATTTTTCAGAATTCAATTGAAGCTTCTTTGCATTTATTTATTTTGGTCACTCAAATTTGATTCAAGCCCTATCCAAATTCCTTTTCAATTTAAATCTAATGATCACACTACAGAATTTTTCACAAATTCTTACATCACAAAAATAATCTCCAACAAAAATTTGCATTTTCAGGTTGCTGAACATGATGGATCATGGTTTATTCAAGTGAGTCTTACTCTTACCCGATAATTATTTATCTCTCTTGCCATGGTAGTATTAATGCATTAATCAGGACTCGCTACTGTTTTATGTTTGAATAGGTTGGACAATGTGCTTTTCGAGGTTGATACTGGAGATGCAACCGATGATGACAAGCCCCTGGAGGATGAACCTCAGAATGAGTTTACATGTAAACATTCGTTTATAGTTTAATGAGTTCTTTGGTGCTTCTTATTATTGCTTAAATTTTCCCGACTTTTGCTGATTGTTTGTTTATTGCTGAAAATGCAACTTGGGCACCTGAGAACCTATATTTTTGTTGTTTCCCATGGTGCATCAAAATATTTTCTACATGTCTTTGATTTCTGTTTGATAACGATGCAGGTGATGATGATTTCAAGCACATGTCACAGAATACAGAAGATCATGTGTGTCGGGGTAAATAGTCATGGGTAGCCCAGCCGGCTTCCCCTGGCTCGTCAGAAAAAATTACAAGCCTGGCCGACTCTCAAGAGGACTCAAGACCTGGGCCGCCTCCCCCCTAGCCGACTACCTTCCTGGCCGGCTTCGGGGGCAGCCCGCCCTTCACCCTCATGAAGAAAGCTGTGGATGGCCGACTACGAGAAGCCGGCTACAGCTGGGCCGGCTACCAGAGGCCGGCTCCCCATAAAGCAGTCAAAGCCGTACCCGCAATGTACGCGTCCACCCTGCGATGATGAAGCGGGGCGTGGCTACAGTGGAGCCTGCCACCCCCAAAACCCGGAGCACGCCTGGTACAGCGTGCTGTGCGGGCAGCCACGGCCCGCCCGGCGCGGCTCTGACGCCGTCCACGACGGGCCGCCAGCGTGGCCCCCGAGGCGGTGGGCCCCTTCGGGCAGAGAGATGCCGAAGGCGGCTGCACCTCCTCTCAAGCCGGCAAGACAGAGGGCCGGCTTCCCATAGCCGGCCTGCCACCTTCCTCGAAGGAGACGCCCATTAAGGAGACAAGACGCGGCGGGGCTACAGTAATTGCCCGCCAAGGCGGCGTTACTGTAGCCACGCTTACCCCGACTAAGTCTGCGTCGACAGCATGGAGTAACAGTAACCAACCACCGACCAGGCCCTGGCTTGTCGGGCCTGCCTGTCGACCAAGGAGCCGGCAGCCGGCGGGACCCACCAGCCGGCGGGCCCCAGAAGCCAGCGCAGAAGCCGGCGAGCATAGTCACAGACAGCTGGGCCCCGCGCCCAGTCGGATTACCATTGTACCCCCAGGGGATAGGCCTATATAAACCCCTCGGTGCACCCATGCAAAGGGTTGGACTCTCAATCTAGACCTAGACACCATACAAGGAGAGGAAGCAAGCTAGCTGAGCCCTTCTTCCTCCTTCCACCCAAAGCAGCTCAAGGAGCATTGTAGCTACTTGTTCATATAGTAACCATGCGGAGATCCCGTAGAGCAGCAGTAGGGGTGTTATCTCCCCGGAGAGCCCTGAAGCTGGGTAAGATTCGCCGGCGTGCATGTCTTCGCCTCATCCCGTTTCCAGGCACCGGCGATGTTTCATTGGCCCCCGCAATGATAAGCCACCCGTTGGCATATGTCGCTCCTACCACCCGACATTTGGCGCCCACCGTGGGGCCAGGTGCACCGTCGTCCGGAGACCTGTTCTGGATGGGAACCCTTTTCCTTCCTCGCGAGCGTAGCCAGCCCAGCTCGCCCGATGGCGCTTGCCGCGACGCGCTGCATGGTGTCACCAACATCTGAGCGGCGAGCGGCCTCGCCGACCCCTTCGACAAGGCCCGCATCTCCGACGAGCTTGCCTCTGATGCGGGCACCGATCACCTCGCCAACCTCCTCGGCCAGCTCCACGTCTCCAGCGAGCCCGCTGCAGATTTGGAGTCGGTTGGCTCCACCGACCCGATGCCTGTCGACTCCGACACGGCATCCTACGATACCTTCCCCACCAATGTCACGATCTACAACGACCCGCTCCCTCCGGCTGGCGATCGCGATTCTGATGCTCCCGAGGTGATGGTAATCGGCCTCGACGGCCCGACTGACGAGGGCGCCCGCGACGCCCCACGCGCGGCGGCCCACGACTTGTCCGCCCCCCCCCCCTTCCAGCTGACGCCAATGACGAAGTTCTGGAGGCGCGCCGCCTCGCCCTCCTCGCGGAGGGCCGGCGGCTAGCCTCCGTAAGACGCCTCACCGAGGCCTACCAGCGTGAAGCTGACCGCGCCGCCTTCGGCATGCCGGCTCCGGCTGGCCCAAGCCGGGCTGGCGTTGTCAGGCAACGCGGCGCCGTCATCGCCGACACGCTTGGAGTGGATCGCCCGGTCTACGCCACCCCGCTCGAGAACCTGCGCGCCGCCCAGGTATTGGAAATATGCCCTAGAGGCAATAATAAATTAGTTATTATTATATTTCCTTGTTCATGATAATCGTTTATTATCCATGCCATAATTGTATTGATAGGAAACTCAGATACATGTGTGGATACATAGACAACACCATGTCCCTAGTAAGCCTCTAGTTGACTAGCTCGTTGATCAATAGATGGTTATGGTTTCCTAACCATGGACATTGGATTTCGTTGATAACGGGATCACATCATGAGCAGAATGATGTGATGGACAAGACCCAATCCTAAGCATAGCACTAGATCGTGTAGTTCGTATGCTAAAGCTTTTCTAATGTCAAGTATCATTTCCTTAGACCATGAGATTGTGCAACTCCCGGATACCGTAGGGCTGCTTTGGGTGTGCCAAACGTCACAACGTAACTGGGTGACTATAAAGGTACACTATGGGTATCTCTGAAAGTGTCTGTTGGGTTGGCACGAATCGAGACTGGGATTTGTCACTCCATGTGACGAAGAGGTATCTCTGGGCCCACTCGGTAGGACATCATCATAATGTGCACAATGTGATCAAGGAGTTGATCACGGGATGATGTGTTACGGAACGAGTAAAGAGACTTGCCGGTAACGAGAATGAACAAGGTATCGGGATACCGACGATCGAATCTCGGGCAAGTATCGTACCGATAGACAAAGGGAATTGTATACGGGATTGATTAAGTCCATAACATCGTGGTTCATCCGATGAGATCATCGTGGAACATGTGGGAACCAACATGGGTGTCCAGATCCCGCTGTTGGTTATTGACCGGAGAACGTCTCGGTCATGTCTGCATGTCTCCCGAACCCGTAGGGTCTACACACTTAAGGTTCGATGACGCTAGGGTTATAAAGGAAGTTAGTATGTGGTTACTGAATGTTGTTCGGAGTCCCGGATGAGATCCCAGACGTCACGAGGAGTTCCGGAATGGTCCGGAGGTAAAGATTTATATATGGGAAGTCCTGTTTTGGTCACCGAAAAAGTTTCGGGGTTTATCGGTAACGTACCGGGACCACCGGGAGGGTCCCGGGGGTCCACCAAGTGGGGCCACCTGCCCCGGGGGGCCACATGGGCTGTAGGGAGTGCTCCTTGGCCTAAATGGGCCAAGGGCACCAGCCCCACAAGGGCCCATGGCGCCTAAGAGGTGGGAAGGGGGCAAACCCTAAAGGGGATGGGCCTTAGGGCCCATCTAGCTGCGCCTCCCTCCCCTCTCCCCTCTTGGCCGCCACCCCCTTTCCCATCTAGGGCTGCCGCCCCCCCTAGGGGTGGGAACCCTAGAGGAGGCGCAGCCCCTCCCCTTCCCTATATATATGAGGCCTAGGGCTGCCCATAATACACGCGATTCAATCTCTCTTGGTGCAGCCCTGCGTCTCTTCTTCCTCCTCTTCTGTGGTGCTTGGCGAAGCCCTTCAGGATAGCCACGCTCCTCCACCACCACCACACCGTTGTACTGCTGTTGGATGAAGTCTTCCTCAACCTCTCCCTCTCTCCTTGCTGGATCAAGGCATGGGAGACGTCACCGGGCTGTACGTGTGTTGAACGCGGAGGTGCCGTCCGTTCGGCACTAGGATCATCGGTGATTTGAATCACGACAAGTACGACTCCATCAACCCCGTTCACTTGAACGCTTCCGCTTAGCGATCTACAAGGGTATGTAGATGCACTCTCCTTCCCCTCGTTGCTAGTCACTCCATAGATAGATCTTGGTGACACGTAGGAAAATTTTGAATTTCTGCTACGTTCCCTAAAAGTGGCATCATGAGCTAGGTCTATTGCGTAGATTCTATGCACGAGTAGAACACAAAGTAGTTGTGGGCGTTGATTTTGTTCAATATGCTTGCCGTTACTAGTCTTATCTTGATTCGGCGGCATCGTGGGATGAAGCGGCCCGGACCAACCTTACACGTACTCTTACGTGAGACCGGTTCCACCGACAAACATGCACTAGTTGCATAAGGTGGCTGGCGGGTGTCTGTCTCTCCCACTTTAGTCGGATCGGATTCGATGAAAAGGGTCCTTATGAAGGGTAAATAGCAATTGGCATATCACGTTGTGGTCTTTGCGTAGGTAAGAAACGTTCTTGCTAGAAACCCATAGCAGCCACGTAAAACATGCAAACAACAATTAGAGGACGAATAACTTGTTTTTGCAGGGTATGCTATGTGATGTGATATGGCCAAAGGATGTGATGAATGATATATGTGATGTATGAGATTGATCATGTTCTTGTAATAGGAATCACGACTTGCATGTCGATGAGTA
Source organism: Triticum monococcum (assembly GCA_034509565.1). Taxonomy (NCBI): domain Eukaryota; kingdom Viridiplantae; phylum Streptophyta; class Magnoliopsida; order Poales; family Poaceae; genus Triticum; species Triticum monococcum. The sequence continues at coordinate 591,525,470 of CM067846.1, forward strand.
TGACAACCGGCAGGAGCCATAGGAGTTGTCTTAATTTATTTATGACCTGCGTGTCAACATAAACGTCATGTAATTACTTTACTTTATTGCTAAACGTTAGCTGTAGTAGTAGAAGTAATAGTTGGCGAGACAACTTCATGAAGACACGATGATGGAGATCATGGTGATGGAGATCATGGTGTCATGCCGGTGACGATGATGATCATGGAGCCCCGAAGATGGAGATCATAAGGAGCAAAGTGATGATGGCCATATCATGTCACTATTTGATTGCATGTGATGTTTATCATGTTTATACATCTTATTTGCCTAGAACGACAGTAGTAAATAAGATGATCCCTTACAACAATTTCAAGAAGTGTTCTCCCCTAACTGTGCACCGTTGCGACAGTTCGTGTTTCGAAGCACCACGTGATGATCGGGTGTTAGATTCTAACGTTCACATACAACGGGTGTAAGACAGATTTACACACGCGAAACACTGAGGGTTAACTTGACGAGCCTAGCATGTACAGACATGGCCTCGGAACACAGAAGACCGAAAGGTCGAGCATGAGTCATATAGAAGATACGATCAACATGAAGATGTTCACCGACGTTGACTAGTCCGTCTCACGTGATGATCGGACACGGGCTAGTTGACTCGGATCATGTAATCACTTAGATGACTAGAGGGATGTCTATCTGAGTGGGAGTTCATAAGATGAACTTAATTATCCTGAACATAGTCAAAAGGATTTTACAAATTATGTCATAGCTCGCGCTTTAGTTCTACTGTTTAGATATGTTCCTAGAGAAAAATTAGTTGAAAGTTAATAGTAGCAATTATGCAGACAGTAAAAGGCTTATGTCCTTAATGCACCACTCAGTGTGCTGAACCTCGAACGTTGTCTGTGGATATTGCGAACATCTGACATACACGTTTTGATAACTACATGATAGTTCAGTTAAACGGTTTAGAGTTGAGGCACCAAAGACGTTTTGAAACGTTGCGAAACATATGAGATGTTTTGAGGGCTGAAATTGGGATTTCAGGCTCGTGCCCACGTCAAGAGGTATAAGACCTCCGACGATTTTCTTAGCCTACAAACTAAGGGAGAAAAGCTCAATTGTTGAGCTTGTGCTCAGATTGTCTGAGTACAACAATCATTTGAATCGAGTGGGAGTTAATCTTCTAGATAAGATAGTGATGTTTCTCCGAAGTCATTACCACCAAGCTGCTAGAGCTTCGTGATGAACTATAATATATCAGGGACATATATGATGATCCTTGAGATATTCGCGATGTTTGACACCACAAAAGTAGAAATCAAGAAGGAGCATCAATTGTTGATGGTTGGTGAAACCACTAGTTTCAAGAAGGGCAAGGGCAAGAAGGGATACTTCATGAAACGGCAATTCAGCTGCTGCTCTAGTGAAGAAACCCAAGGTTGAACCCAAACCCGAGACTAAGTGCTTCTGTAATAAGGGGAACAGCCACTGGAGCGGAATTACCCTAGATACTTGGTAGATGAGAAGGCTGGCAAGGTCGATAGAAGTATATTGATATACATTATGTTAATGTGTACTTTACTAGTACTCCTAATAGCACCAGGGTATTAGATACCGGTTCGGTTGCTAAGTGTTAGTAATTCGAAATAAAAGCTACGAACAAACGGAGACTAGCTAAAGGTGAGCTGACGACATGTGTTGGAAGTGTTTCCAATGTTGATATGGTCAAGCATCGTACGCTCCCTCTACCATCGAGATTGGTGTTTGCGTTGAGCATATACATGATTGGGTTATGTCTATCGCAATACGGTTATTCATTTAAGGAGAATAATGGTTACTCTATTTATTTGAATAATACCTTCAATGGTCTTACACCTAAAATGGATGGTTTATTGAATCTCGATCGTAGTGATACACATGTTCATGCCAAAAGATAGTAATGATAGTACCACCTACTTGTGGCACGGCCACGTAAGTCGTATCGGTATAAAACGCATGAGGAAGCTCCATGTTGATGGATCTTTGGGCTCACTCGTTTTTGAAAAGTTTGAGACATGCAAACCGTGTCTATTGGTGTATATGCATGAAGAAACTCCATGCAGATGGATCATTTGGACTCACTTGATTTTGAATCACTTGAGACATGCAAATCATACCACATGGGCAAGATGACTGAAGGCCTCAGTTTCAGTAAAATGGAACTAGAAAGCAACTTGCTGGAAGTAATACATTTTGATGTGTGCAGTCCAATGAGTGCTGAGGCGTGTAGTGGATATCGTTATGGTTTTACTTCACACATGATTTGAGTAGATGTTGAGAATATTTACTTGATGAATCACGAGTCTGAACTATTGAAAGGTTCAAGTAATTTCAGGGTGAAGTTGAAAGATCGTCGTGACAAGAGGATAAAATATCTATGATATGATCATAGAGATGAATATCTGAATTACGAGTTTGGCACAGAATTAAGACATTGTGGAAATTGTTTCACAACCGATACAGCCTGGAACACCATAGTGTGATGGTGTGTCCGAACATCATAACTACACCCTATTGGATATGATGCATACCATGATGTCTCTTATCGAATTACCACAATAGTTTATGGGTTAGGCATTAGAGACAACCACATTCACTTTAAATAGGGCACCACGTAATTCCGTTGAGACGACACCGTATGAACTATGGTTTAGAGAAACCTAAGCTGTCATTTCTTAAAAGTTTGGGGCTGCGACGCTTATGTGAAAAAGTTTCAGGCTGATAAGCTCGAACCCAAAGCGGATAAATGCATCTTCATAGGACACCCAAAACAGTTGGGTATACCTCTTGTCTCAGATCCGAAAGCAATAAGGGATTGTTTCTGGAATCGGGTCCTTTCTCGAGGAAAAGTTTCTCTCGAAAGAATTGAGTGGGAGGATGGGGGAGACTTGATGAGGTTATTGAACCGTCACTTCAACTAGTGTATAGCAGGGCACAAAGAGTTGTTCCCGTGGCACCTACACCAATTGAAGTGGAAGCTTATGATAGTGATCATGAAACTTCAGATCAAGTCACTACAAAACCTCGTGGGATGACAAGGATGCGTACTACTTCAGAGTGGTACGTAATCCTGTCTTGGAAGTCATGTTGCTAGACAACAATGAACCTACGAGCTATGGAGAAGCGGTGGTGGGCCTGGATTCCGATAAATGGCTCGAGGCCATAAAAATCCGAGAGAGGATCCATGTATGAAAACAAAGTGTAGACTTTGGCAGAATGGCTCGATGGTCGTAAGGCTATTGAGTACAGATGGATTTTAAAAGGAAGACAGACAATGATGGTAAGTGTCACCATTAAGAAAGCTCGACTTGTCGTTAAGATGTTTTCCGACAAGTTCAAGGAGTTGACTACGATGAGACTTTCTCACTCGTAGCGATGCTAAGAGTCTGTTGGAATTATATTATCGATTACTGCATTATTTATGAAATCTTGCAGATAGGATGTCAAAAACCATTGTTTCCTCACGATTTTCTTGAGGAAAGGTTGTATGTGATACAACCGGAAGGTTTTGTCAATCCTGAAAGATGCTAATAAGTATGCAAAGCTCCAGCAATCCTTCTAAGGACTGGAGTAAGCATCTCGGAGTTGGAATGTATGCTTTGATGAGATGATCAAAGATTTTGGTGTATACAAAGTTTATGAGAAACTTGTATTTCCAAAGAAGTGAGTGGGAGCACTATAGAATTTCTGATGAATATATGTTGTTGACATATTGTTGATCAGAAATGACGTAGAATTTCTGGAAAGCATATAGGGTTATTTGGAAAGTGTTTTTCAATGGAAAAGCCTGGATTAAGCTACTTGAACATTGAAGCATCAAGATCTATAAGGATAGATCAAAACGCTTAATGGAACTTTCAAATGAGCACATACCTTGACATGATCTTGAAGGTGTTCAAGATGGATCAGTCAAAGAAGAAGTTCTTGCCTGAGTTGTAAGGTATGAAGTTAAGACTTAAAGCTCGACCACGGCAGAATAGAGAGAAAGGACGAAGGTCGTCCCCTATGCTTAAGACATAGGCTCTACAGTATGCTATGCTGTGTACCGCACCTGAAGTGTGCCTTGCCATGAGTCAGTCAAGGGGTACAAGAGTGATCCAAGAATGGATCACAGGACAGCGGTCAAAGTTATCCTTAGTAACTAGTGGACTAAGGAATTTTCTCGGTTATGGAGGTGGTAAAAGAGTTCGTCGTAAAGGGTTACGCCGATGCAAACTTTGACACTAATCCAGATTATACTGAGTAGTAAACTGGATTCGTATAGTAGAACAGTTATTTGGAAGAGCTCCAAATAGAGCGTGGTAGCTGCATCTAGGAGATGACATAGAGATTTGTAAAGCGCACACGGATCTGAAAGGTTCAGACTCGTTGACTAAAACCTCTCTCACAAGCAACATGATCAAACCCAAAACTCATTGAGTGTTAATCACATAGTGATGTGAACTAGATTATTGACTTTAGTAAACTCTTTGGATGTTGGTCACATGGCGATATGACCTGTGAGTGTTAATCACATGGCGATGTGAACTAGATTATTGACTCTAGTGCAAGTGGGATACTATTGGAAATATGCCCTAGAGGCAATAATAAATTAGTTATTATTATATTTCCTTGTTCATGGTAATCGTTTCTTATCCATGCTATAATTGTATTGATAGGAAACTCAGATACATGTGTGGATACATAGACAACACCATGTCCCTAGTAAGCCTCTAGTTGACTAGCTCGTTGATCAATAGATGGTTATGGTTTCCTAACCATGGACATTGGATGTCGTTGATAACGGGATCACATCATTAGGAGAATGATGTGATGGACAAGACCCAATCCTAAGCATAGCACTAGATCGTGTAGTTCGTATGCTAAAGCTTTTCTAATGTCAAGTATCATTTCCTTAGACCATGAGATTGTGCAACTCCCGGATACCGTAGGGGTGCTTTGGGTGTGCCAAACGTCACAACGTAACTGGGTGACTATAAAGGTACACTACGGGTATCTCCGAAAGTGTCTGTTGGGTTGGCACGAATCGAGACTGGGATTTGTCACTCCGTGTGACGGAGAGGTATCTCTGGGCCCACTCGGTAGGACATCATCATAATGTGCACAATGTGATCAAGGAGTTGATCACGGGATGATGTGTTACGGAACGAGTAAAGAGACTTGCCGGTAATGAGAATGAACAAGGTATCGGGATACCGACGATCGAATCTCGGGCAAGTATCGTACCGATAGACAAAGGGAATTGTATACGGGATTGATTAAGTCCATGACATCGTGGTTCATCCGATGAGATCATCGTGGAACATGTGGGAACCAACATGGGTATCCAGATCCCGCTGTTGGTTATTTACCGGAGAACGTCTCGGTCATGTCTGCATGTCTCCCGAACCCGTAGGGTCTACACACTTAAGGTTCGATGACGCTAGGGTTATAAAGGAAGTTAGTATGTGGTTACCGAATGTTGTTCGGAGTCCCGGATGAGATCCCAGACGTCACGAGGAGTTCCGGAATGGTCCGGAGGTAAAGATTTATATATGGGAAGTCCTGTTTTGGTCACCGGAAAAGTTTCAGGGTTTATCGGTAACGTACCGGGACCACCGGGAGGGTCCCGGGGATCCACCAAGTGGGGCCACCTGCCCCGGGGGGGCCACATGGGCTGTAGGGAGTGATCCTTGGCCTACATGGGCCAAGGGCACCAGCCCCACAAGGGCCCATGGCGCCTAAGAGGTGGGAAGGGGGCAAACCCTAAAGGGGATGGGCCTTAGGGCCCATCTAGCTGCGCCTCCCTCCCCTCTCCCCTCTTGGCCGCCACCCCCTTTGCCATCTAGGGCTGCCGCCCCCCTAGGGGTGGGAACCCTAGAGGGGGCGCAGCCCCTCCCCTTCCCTATATATATGAGGCCTAGGGCTGCCCATAATACACGCGATTCAATCTCTCTTGGTGCAGCCCTGCGTCTCTTCTTCCTCCTCTTCTGTGGTGCTTGGCGAAGCCCTTCGGGATAGCCACGCTCCTCCACCACCACCACGCCGTTGTGCTTCTGTTGGATGAAGTCTTCCTCAACCTATCCCTCTCTCCTTGCTGGATCAAGGCATGGGAGACGTCACCGGGCTGTACGTGTGTTGAACGCGGAGGTGCCGTCCGTTCGGCACTAGGATCATCGGTGATTTGAATCACAACGAGTACGACTCCATCAACCCCGTTCACTTGAACGCTTCCGCTTAGCGATCTACAAGGGTATGTAGATGCACTCTCCTTCCCCTCGTTGCTAGTCACTCCATAGATAGATCTTGGTGACACGTAGGAAAATTTTGAATTTCTGCTACGTTCCCCAACACCAGGCGGCCGTAGACGAGCTGGACGGCTTGGAAGCCGAAGACCTCCCCCACATGACGCGGCGCATCCAGCAACTAATTGACGCGGCCGCTCGGCGGCACGAAGCCGACGCGTGCGCGGGGAGCCCTCCCCCGCGCCGCGACCATGGCGCGACTTCCCGATCACCGACTATAAGCAACACCCGCACGCGGCGCGAGAAAGAGCCGGCTTCCAGCCGAAGCCGGACCCAAATCTCCATCGAGCGAGATGCGGACGGCCGCCCCCGAGCCATGGAATGGCGGGGCACCCTGCCTCCGCCTCGAGCTCGCGGAGAGAGATACCCTACCCCGCCTCCAGTGGCGCACCCGACTCTCAGCGGCCGGCTTGGTCGCCGCGAGGGAGTCGGCGAAAACGACGCCCGCCACCGGATCGACCGCCTGGCCCGATCCCTGGCGCTGGAAGAAGAAGATGATGTCGGCCCGCCTTGTTTTGGCCCCCGCATCCGCGACGAGCCCTTCCCCAAAGGGTTCTCGCTCCCAAGAGACACGCCCAAGTACAACGGCTCGGTGAAACCGGAAGACCGGCTGACCGACTACTCCACAGCCGCCAGCATTGCCAATGGCAACCGGCGCGTTGCCGTAAAGTATGTGCCCCTCATGCTGCAAGGCACGGCACGGACTTGGCTTAACAGCCTCAAGCCCCTCAGCATCAACAGCTGGGTAGATTTCACTGAAGCCTTCGTTCACAACTTCACCAGCACCTACAAGCGGGCTCCCAAGCCCAGACAGCTCTCCCTGTGCGTACAGGGCCCAGCCGAGTCCACTCGCGACTACCTCACGCGTTGGGCCAAGCTCCACAACTCCTGCGAAGGGGTGCACGAGGTGCAAGCCATCGAATACTTCACTGCCGGGTGCCGAGAGGGCACCCTCCTCAAGCACAAGCTTCTCTGCGATGAGCCGACTACCCTCGACGAGCTCCTGAACATCGCTGACAAGTACGCCACCACCGACTCCTCAATGAAGACCGAGCTCCGGGTGGACGCGTCCAGAAAAGTGCTCAATCCGGCGCCCCAAGCGCCGGCTGGAGACGGCGGCCGATGCCAACACCAGAACGATCAGAAGCGCAAGGGCCCTGCGCCGCCTCCCGCTAGCCGGCAGGTGGCCACGGTCGAAGATGCGCCGCCTGAGGGGCGGCCCGCGCCCAAGAAGCCCAAGGGCGGCCGGCCGGCTTGGCAGCCGGCCTTCTCCTACGAGCAAACCCTTGATACCCCATTCAAGTTCCACAGCGACGCGAAGCCGTCCAACCACACGACCCGCAAATGCAACTGGCTCGCCCGAATCTCCAAGGGCGAAGGGCTCACGCCGACTCCGCCTGCCGGCCCGCCGCCGCCAGCTCCGCCGCCCAAGTCCGCCCGGCCCGCGGTCGACGCCGTGCAGGACGAGTTCCCCGATGAGCAAGCATCTTATGTTGTCTTCACGAGCCAGCCCGAAGACCGGCGCAGCAAGCGCCGAGAGCAACAAGAAGTCAATGTGGCCGCCGCCAGCCCAGCCAGCCACATGCACTGGTTAGAGAAATCCATTAGTTGGAGCCGGGCCGACCACCCAGAGGTGATGCCGTCCCCCGGCTCCTACGCTTTGGTCCTGGAGGCCACCCTTGCAACGGATACGCGCGCCGCACGCTTCTCCCGCGTGCTGATCGACGGTGGAAGCAGCATCAACATCCTGTACCGCGACACCATGGAGAAGCTGGGTGTCAAGGCAAAGCAGCTTGCGCCGACTCGAAAGGTGTTCCACGGCATCATACCCGGCTTGTCCTGCGCCCCCATCGGCAAAATCAAGATCGATGTACTCTTTGGGGGCAAGGATCATTTCCGCCGGGAAGCAATCTGGTTCGAGGTGGTGGACCTGGAGAGCCCTTACCACGCCTTGCTTGGCCGACCCGCCTTGGCCAAGTTCATGGTGGTCCCCCACTACGCTTACCTCAAGATGAAGATACCAAGCTCCAAGGGTGTCATCACCATCGCCGGCGACTACTAGAAGTCCGCCGACTGCGCCGCGGCTAGCAGCCGGCTGGCCGAATCCCTCGTGATTGCTGCAGAGAAGAAGACGCTGGACAAGGTCGTGGCCCTGGCCAGCAAGCAGCCAAACCAGCCCGCCGACTCCAAGGAGTATGATGCCCAAGGATCTTTCCAGCCGGCCAAGGAGACCAAGAAGATACAGCTCGACCCCGAGCACCCCGAGAGGTTTGCCGTCATTGGGGCGAGCCTGGATAGCAGATAGGAAGGCGAGCTCGTCGATTTCCTCCGTGAGAATCGGGATATCTTTGCATGGTCCCCCAAGGACATGCCGGGTGTTCCGAAGGATTTCGCCGAGCACAAATTACATGTGCGGGAGGATGCCAAACTAGTCAAGCAGCCTCTCCGCCGACTGTCAGAGGAGAAGAGAAGGATCGTAGGGGAGGAGATAGCCCGGCTTCTCGCAGCCGGCTTCATCATGGAAGTTTTCTTACCCGAGTGGCTCGCGAACCCAGTTCTCGTGCTGAAAAAGAATAACAAGTGGCGCATGTGTATAGATTACACAAGCCTCAACAAAGCCTGCCCAAAAGATCCCTTCGCGCTGCCCAGAATCGATCAAGTGATAGACTCCACAGCCGGATGCGAGCTGTTGAGCTTTTTGGATGCCTATTCGGGATACCACCAGATAAAGCTGAACCCGGATGACCAACTGAAGACCGCCTTCATCACGCCGTTTGGAGCCTTCTGCTACCTGACTATGACGTTCGGCTTGAGGAATGTCGGCGCCACTTTTCAGCGTTGCATGCAGAAGTGCCTCCTCACGCAGCTCGGCAACAATGCACACGTCTACGCGGATGATGTTGTGGTGAAGACGGAGAAGCGTGGCACTCTGCTGGAAGACTTGAAGGAGACATTCGAGAACCTCCGCCGGTTCCGAATCAAGCTCAACCCTGAGAAATGCGTGTTCGGAGTGCCAGCCGGCCAGCTCCTAGGCTTTCTGGTCTCCAAACGCGGCATAGAGTGCAATCCTGTGAAGATCAAGGCCATCAAGAGGATGGCGGTCCCAACCAAGCTTAGAGAGATTCAGAAGTTCACCGGGTGCCTGGCCTCTGTGAACCGCTTCATCAGCCGGCTTGGGGAGAAAGCTCTCCCTCTCTACCGCCTCATGAAGAAGAGCACTCACTTCGAGTGGAATGACCAGGCCGACCAAGCTTTCCACGAGCTGAAGAAAATGTTGTCCACGCCGCCTGTCTTGGTGGCACCGACTGAGAAAGAGCCCATGCTCCTTTATATTGCCGCCACTAGCCGGGTGGTCAGCACCGTCATTGTGGTCGAACGCCCCGAAGAAGGCCGAGCCCAGCCGGTCCAGAGGCCGGTTTATTACCTGAGCGAGGTGTTGTCCGCCTCGAAACAAAATTACCCGCACTACCAGAAGATGTGCTACGGCGTGTACTTCGCCGCCAAGAAGCTGAAGCCATACTTTCAAGAACATCCCATCACGGTCGTATGCACTGCCCCGCTGGCCGAGATCATAGGCAGCCGGGATGCATCCGGCCGGGTGGCTATATGGGCCATCGAGCTGGCCCCTTACACGATCTTCTACCAACCCCGCACCGCCATCAAGTCGCAAGCACTGGCCGACTTCCTCGTTGACTGGGCCGAGACCCAGTACTTACCGCCAGCTCCCGACTCCACCCATTGGCGCATGCACTTTGACGGATCAAAGATGCGCACCGGCTTGGGAGCCGGCGTCGTCCTTACCTCTCCTAAGGGCGACAAGCTCAGATACACGCTGCAGATCCACTTCGCCGCCTCCAACAACGTAGCTGAGTACGAGGCGCTCATACACGGGCTCCGGCTTGCCAAGGAACTCGGCATCCGCCGGATCCTGTGCTATGGCGACTCGGATTTGGTGGTTCAACAATCTTCTGGCGACTGGGATGCCAAGGACGCAAACATGGCGAGCTACCGCTTCCTGGTGCAGCAGATCAGTGGATACTTCGATGGATGTGAATTCCTCCATGTACGGCGGGCCGACAACGAGCCAGCAGATGCCCTGGCCCGAATAGGCTCCACGCGGCAAGCAATACCAACCGGCGTCGCCCTGCAGCGCCTCCTCAAGCCATCCATCAAGCCGTCTCCGGAATCCGACTCCATCTTCGTGCCGCCTAACCCCGATGGGGCCGGGCCCGGCTCGAAGAATCAAGCAGCCGGCCCGGGGACTTCAATACTCGGCTCGGGGACTGCAGTACCCGGCTCGGGGACTGCCGCACCTGGCTCGGGGACTGCGGTAGCCGGCCCGGGGACTGCGGTAGCCGGCCCGGGGACTTGTTCAGCACAGCAAGCGGCGGCCGACTCCAGCACTTCATTACCCAGCCCGCCCACCCTGGTGGCTGTCGCCACATTGGTGGCAGAGGAAGTCGCCGCTCCATCATGGGCCCAAACCATCCGCAACTTTCTGGTGAACCGCGACCTGCCGGCTGACGAAACCGAAGCGAGACAAGTCCAGCGCCGAGCCGGAGCATACACAATCGTCAACAAAGAGCTTGTCAAGCGCAGCGCCACCGGAGTCTTACAGCGATGCGTCGAGCAGGAGAAAGACATTGCAATCCTCAGGGATATACACCAAGGAGAGTGCGGCCACCACGCCGCATCGAGATCACGTGTCGCCAAAGCCTTCCGCCACGGTTTCTTCTGGCCGACTGCTTTGGACAACGCCAAAGAGCTAGTCAAACACTGCAAAGGCTACCAGCTTTTCAACTCACAGCAACACATGCCGGCTTCGGCACTCAAGACCATTCCCATCACCTGGCCCTTTGCCGTCTGGGGATTGGATATGGTGGGCCCATTCAAGACGGCGCGCGGCGGCATGACTCATTTGCTCGTCGCCGTCGACAAATTCACCAAGTGGATTGAGGCGAAGCCGATCAAGAAGCTGAATGGGCCGACTGCGGTGACTTTCATCGCAGATATAACAACCCAGTACGGCGTACCGCATAGCATCATCACCGACAACGGCACGAATTTCGCCAAAGGTGCCTTGGCACGGTTCTGCGCTGCACAAGGTATCCGGCTGGACCTTGCGTCAGTCGCCCACCCGCAGTCAAACGGCCAAGTGGAGTGAGCAAATGGCCTCATCCTATCCGGCATCAAGCCCCGACTGGTCGTACCTCTGGAGCGTTCAGCCGGCTGTTGGCTCGATGAGCTGCCGGCTGTCCTATGGAGTCTGCGTACTACCCCAAACAGATCAACCGGCTTCACTCCTTTCTTCCTTGTATATGGTGCCGAGGCAGTCATCCCAACAGACATCGAGTTCGATGCGCCTTGGGTAACCATGTACACAGAAGCGGAAGCCAAAGAAGCAAGAGAAGACGGCGTCGACCTGCTGGAAGAAGGCCGGCTGTTAGCCCTCAGCCGGTCTGCCATCTACCAGCAGGGCTTGCGCCGCTACCACAGCCGGAGGGTCCGACCAAGATCCTTCCAGGAGGGTGACCTTGTGCTCCGGCTGATCTAGCGAACAGCCGGCCAGCACAAGCTCGCAGCCCCCTGGGAGGGCCCCTTCGTCGTCAGCAAAGCTCTAGGCAATGATGCCTACTACCTCATCGACGCGCAGAAGCCGAAAGCACGCAAGAGAGCCGACTCCGGCAAGGAGTCGGAGCGACCATGGAATGCAAATCTTCTTCGGAAGTTTTACAGTTAAAACGCAGTATGTATTATGTCCACTTTTCTATTAAGCACGAAACAGTAGGCTCCCCGAGGAGGACTCGGGGACTGCCATCCTTTATTTTATGAATGAAAGTTATCATGCGTATGAAATCACCTGTTCATTTATTTTGTCCGGCACCGGGTTCGACGAGTCGGCCCGGGGACTAGCCGACTGGAGTTATATTAGGAGCCCTACCCGCAGTCAGACAAGTAATGTGCCGACACCCAGGTTTAGCTCTTGCCAAAATCGCAGTTCGAAGAACCGACTGCCCGGCTGGCAAGAGTCATAAGCCGGAGAGGGTGCGCACACGAAAAACGGCTAGGGACTAACGGGCTTATATATAACAAAAGTCGGCTTGCCGCCTCCCGCCGACCGCCTACCAGAGTAGCCGGCCGGCCGGCTTACATTCAGTCTGCTTCAAATCCAAGAAAGCTCGAGTACTTGCCTTCCCAAAGAGGGAAGGCGGCAAAGGAAAAAGCCTAAGGATAAAAAAAGCGCACTTGAATGGAAGCCAACACATGCATACATTAATATTTACACAAAGGACCTCCAGAGAGGTCGACATCCAACATTGTTCGATACACCCCCAGTGGGTGGAATTGCGGAAACTTAAAATTGTTCGAAAAAGCAAAAGCAGGAACAATAGGAACGGCAGATTAAGCCGGCGGGGCCGCTGACGAGCCGGGCTGGGCGGTGGAGGCGGTCGTGCCGGCTGGAGGAGCGGCCGGCTGGCCAACTTCGGCCTGATCATCGCCTGCTGGAAGCACGGTCGGCTTGAGGGCGGTCGGCCGTCTCACCAGTCGGCTCGGCGTCTTCGCCGTCTTCCTCCTCGTCGTCCTCGCCCTCGTCGCTGGAGGCGATCTCCTCGGCCGAGTCCTCGCCTTCCGCCGGGTTCAACCCGAACCACTCCTCCGGCTGGGCGGCGCCATCATCATTGAGCTCCGGCGCGAAGACGCTGGTGTCAGTACACTCGGCGATCGTTGAGGCATGCTGCGCGATCGCCGGCCGCACCTCCTCCAGCTCCGCGTCGGCCTCCAACCGCCAAGTCCGCAGCTGGTCCAGGCTTAGCCCTGGGTACCATGCGCGGACGAACTCCAGCGCACGCCCGGCTCCAAGACGGGCTGCGGACGCCTTCCAAGCCTCGAAGCGGCCGACTGCAACTTCTAGCCAGTCGGCAGTCCGACTTGGGGTGCGGGGAATCGTCTGGCCGGGCCAGAGCGCGGCCAGCACCTGCGCCCCGGCACGTTGGAGCCGGCGGAGCAGCCGATGGGCCAGCTGCAGTCGCGCTTGGATGGCGATGAGCTGCTCCGACAGCGTTCGATTCGCATCCGGCGGAATCACAACTCCGGCCTGACGGCGCGCCTCGCGATGAGCCTCGATGGCTTGGGCGGCGAGGACGGATTGGCCGGGAAAGTATTCTGCGCAAGGTAGCAAGCACAAGTCAAAACAAAACCTCAGGCGGCCGGCAGATGGAGGAAGGGCAAGAAAAGCGGCTTACCGTCGATCAGATCTTCGATCCGGCCGAAGCCTTCTTCCAGCGCCTGGCGCGTCTCGGCCCAGCTCGCCTCCCTGGTCTCGAACTCCGCCTTCAGGGCAGCCTCGCCATCCTGCGCCTTCTGCAGGGCCGCCTTGTGGCTTTCCTCCTGGTCGGCCAGTCTCTTGGCCAGGCGGTCGCGCTCCTGAACCAGGTCGGCGTACTCGGCGTCCCTGGCACGAAGAGCGGCCTGCACTTCACCGAGTTCCCTCCGCAAGTCGGCATTGGCCTCTGCACGAGCAAAAGACAAAGAGAAAAAGTCAGCAAGGGAAAAGTCGTCAAGGAAGATCCGACCCGACTGCTCTGCAGTCGGCCCGAATCTCGGGGACTACACCCAGTGGGTGCGCTGTCGCGCCCCCATGAGAAACAGATAAAAGCAACACACTTACGTCGGCTGCTGGCCAGGTCTTCGGTCCTCCGGCTCAGCTCCCGAGCCTGGGAGTTGAAGGCGGCGGCACGAGAGTTGTGATAGTCCTAAAAAGATCAGACAGAAAATAGTTAAGATAGTCGTCGAGTAAGATCCGACCCGACTGCGCTGCAGTCGGCCCGGATCTCAGGGACTACACCCAGTGGGTGCGCTAGCGCGCCCCCACGGAAAGAATCAGAGGAACAGCGCGGTCAGCAAGTAAAAAACTTACCCGGATTGCGGACCGCGTCGACAGAAACTCCTGAGTAAATTGCCTCAGGAGGCCGGCCTGTGACTGCAGCCGGCTCCGAATCCCTTGGGCCGCCACGTTCAGCTTGCCGCTTCCTCCGCTGGGAGTCCACCCGGACGTGGCGGAGCTGGCCGCCTCCAAGGCGTCTGCCGTCTGGTCAGCACCCGCGGCTCGGCGCGTGTCCGGCGGGGCCGTGCTCCCTCCGGCACGCTGGCTCGCCGCCAGCTCGATTTCAAGACCGGCTCCGGCCTCGGGTGCGGCCCGGGCCGGCTCCTCCGGCACCGCCAACGACTGGCCGCCTTCGCCTGCTCCGGCTGGCGCTGCCGGCGGCGTCCTCTCCGCGAAGATCTCGAAGAGTTCGTCCCTTTGCACCGGCGGCTGATCGGGGGTGATCTCCTCCGCCGTGGGCAGCGGGATGTCCGGATCCAAGGTGTGGAGGGGGATGGCGAGCAGCGGAGGCCGGCTACGTGTGCCCTCCGCCTCCGTCTCCGCGGCCGCCCGCTCCGATGGAGTCTCGGCCGCCGCGTTCGCTCGCTCCGTCGCCGCCCGGGCGGCCTCCCGCTCCGCCGCCTCCCTCTCTTGTCGCGCCTCGTGAGCGTTCCGCTCCGTTGCTTCTGCAAGATCAGCGCGGGGGTCCACGCGGCGGGGCCCTGAAGATCCAGCACCCGGCCCGACCACAGAGCCGCCCGGGCCTCGCTCGAGGGAGAGCGGCGCCCTGCTCAAGAAATCAGAGAAAAGTTAGAACAAAGGAAGACAACGAAAAACAAGCACATAAGCGGCCAGAGGGCTTACGCGGATACTGCTGGAGGTTTCTTCACCGCCTTCCGGAAGCGGGCCGCCTTCGCCGCCGCTTCGTCTCGCTTCGTGGCCGCGGCGGAGGCCCTCGTCTTCTTCGGCCGGCTTCCGAAGAGAGGAAGCGCGGCCCGGCGTTTCGCCTTTCCACCACCGGCAGCCGGCGCGGCGGACGAGCCCGCGCTGTGGCGGTCGGTTGCCGGCTGGTGGCGCGGGATTTCTTCGGCGTCGAAGTCATCCGGCCAGTCATCGAAACTGGCCGAGAGCCCCGTGCCTCCGGGCTCGGTGACGTCCCCCGTGGCGGCGTCCTCCATGGCGACTGCGGCCAAGTCCGGGTCATCGAGGTCGTCTACCGTGCGGTCCGGGGCATACTGGCGTTCGACTCCAGGCGCCCCGGCTGGCGGCGGGAGAAGAGGGTTCTGATAAAAGAGAAAAGAGAAGAGCCGCCTGGTTAGAAGCCGGCCGACTCAAGCCGGCTGATGACAGAAAGAAGGACTTACCACAGGCGGAGGATGGGCGCGGGAGTACGGCGCCTTGCCGAATTGCCAGTCGTCGGTGAGCTTGAGGTTGGCGATGTAGTTCACCATAAGTGCTACCTCGGCATGGGGCATCTCCCATGTGCTCAGCCGGCAGGGGTCGAAGCGGCCGCTCATCTGGCACAGCATGTGGGGCCGGCTCTGAAGGGGAAGAATCCGGCGCTCGACGAAGGCGGCCACCAGGTCGGCTCCGCGCAGGCCCTCCGACTGGATCATTACCCGAAGCCGGGCGATGGAGGCGTTCCCAGCCGGAGACAAGGACTTGGACCGGAAGCCCCAAGACGGCCGCCTCCCAGCCGGCGGGCCGGCTACGTAAGCCGACAGATTGACGTAGTCACCATGCGGGGCGACGTTCTTGACGTAGAAATAAGATTTCTGCCAGAGTTTGACAGATTGGATTAGAGGAATGTGCGGGAAGGGGTTGTTGTCGCTTGCCCTCTTCATCGCGATGAAGGCCCCGCAGGGAGCCGGCACGCCGGCGGAGACGGTGCCGAGCTTGTTCTGGAAGAGCTCCGCCCAGAGCTCCAGCGTCGGCAGCACCCCCAAGAAACCTTCACAGAGAGAAACGAAGGCCGACAGCTGCATCACCGCGTTGGGCGTGAGGTGAATGCGGCTGGAGGTTGTAGAAGTCGAGGAAGGATCGCATGAAGCCGCTCGCCAGGAAGCCGAAGCCACGCAAGAAATGCGTGCGGAAGACGACGCACTCGCCTTCCTCTGGCGCCGGCGAGATCTCTGTCTCCGGCGCCAGGCGAACCTGCACGAGGTTGGCGGCGGGCAGGCGCCGGGTCTGGCGGAGAAATTCGATGTGGTCTTCGTGGACGTTGGACCCGTCCCACGAGCTTGACAGCGCCATAGACATGGCGGCGTGGGCGGGCTGCGGCGGGAGGCTGCGTCGGGCGCGAGGAAGAAGAAAGGGAAGAAGAAGAGCAAGGAGGGACGGGGAGCGGGGGAGCGAACGAGCCTTTGTCTCTCCCCCTCCCCCTCCTACTTGTAGGCTCGTGCGCCGGAGCCGAGGAGGCGCGGCGTGGGGGATCGTGGGGATCGATCGTGCCCATCTCCCCCACGCCCCGTGTTAACTGCGCGCCTTGATGACACGAAGAAACGGCCGCGGGGAGGCGAGCAGCCCCCTCGGGCCACAGAAGATCTGCGCCCGGGCCGAGGCCAAGGAGTGGCGGGCCCGGGCCTGCGGCGGCGTCCCGTCGCACGCGTGCGACGGCAGGACTTCTCCGCCGCGTGGCCCGTCATGGGGCCCGCGACCAGCCCGCGGGTCAAGCACGGTCACATTAATAAACAAGAAAGTCCTCCGAAGTCGGCCTACGACGGCAAGGTCGGCTCCTCAGGGTGGGAAGCCGGCCAAGCTTCCCGTCCTTCTGTCCGCCGTGAAGCTCGCCCGGCTTCGCGGACTACTGTCGGGGTAAATAGTCATGGGTAGCCCAGCCGGCTTCCCCTCGCTCGTCAGAAAAAATTACAAGCCTGGCCGACTCTCAAGAGGACTCAAGACCTGGGCCGCCTCCCCCCTAGCCGACTACCTTCCTGGCCGGCTTCGGGGGCGGCCCGCCCTTCACCCTCATGAAGAAAGCTGTGGATGGCCGACTACGAGAAACCGGCTATAGCTGGGCCGGCTACCAGAGACCGGCTCCCCATAAAGCAGTCAAAGCCGTACCCGCAATGTACGCGTCCACCCTGCGATGATGAAGCGGGCGTGGCTACAGTGGAGCCTGCCACCCCCAAAACCCGGAGCACGCCTGGTACAGCATGCCGTGCGGGCAGCCACGGCCCGCCCGGCGCGGCACTGTAGCCACGGCGGCTCTGACGCCGTCCACGACGGGCCGCCAGCGTGGCCCCCGAGGCGGTGGGCCCCTTCGGGCAGAGAGATGCCGAAGGCGGCTGCACCTCCTCTCAAGCCGGCAAGACAGAGGGCCGGCTTCCCATAGCCGGCCTGCCACCTTCCTCGAAGGAGACGCCCATTAAGGAGACAAGACGCGGCGGGGCTACAGTAATCGCCCGCCAAGGCGGCGTTACTGTAGCCACGCTTACCCCGACCAAGCCTGTGTCGACAGCACGGAGTAACAGTAACCAGCCACCAACCAGGCCCTGGCTTGTGGGGCCTGCCTGTCGACCAAGGAGCCGGCAGCCGGCGGGCCCCAGAAGCCGGCGCAGAAGCCGGCGAGCATAGTCACAGACAGCTGGGCCCCGCGCCCAGTCGGATTACCATTGTACCCCCGGGGGTAGGCCTATATAAACCCTCTGGTGCACCCATGCAAAGGGTTGGACTCTCAATCTAGACCTAGACACCATACAAGGAGAGGAAGCAAGCTAGCTGAGCCCTTCTTCCTCCTTCCACCCAAAGCAGCTCAAGGAGCATTGTAGCTACTTGTTCATATAGTAACCATGCGGAGATCCCGCAGAGCAGCAGTAAGGATGTTATCTCCCCGGAGAGCCCTGAAGCTGGGTAAGATTCGCCGGCGTGCATGTCTTCGCCTCATCCTGTTTCCAGGCACCGGCGATGTTTTATTGGCCCCCGCAATGATAAGCCACCCGTTGGCATATGTCCCTCCTACCACCCGACAATGTGCCAGCCTTTGACGAACTTGGTACGTGCAAACCCTTGTATAGTTTGAGTATGGATTTGTTCCTGAATCTGAAATCACTGTCTTAAGTCAAACATTTTCCAAATTCTGAATCATCTTACTTGAGTAAATTGCTGTGTTGTCTAAAAGAAAACGAGTGACTATACCTAGAGCGAGCATTATGTTTTTCTGTACTGGTAGTCTTCAGTTCTCTTTGGATTAAACTGAGTTTATGACTGATAATGATGCAGATGAAGATAATCTGATGGGGCAGTTATTTGCCGAGAATCCCCTGGAGCTGGCTAACTATGCAAAGAATCACGTGCCAATGTATGATGACCATGGTATGCATAAACTCTTTAGTTTTAGGATGGATCTGGTTCTGAAGTCATTGTCTTGGGTCGACATTTTCCAAGTTCTAAGTTATCAACTATACATTACTCTCCTTTGTCTGGAAGAAAAGGAGTGAGTGAGCATAGTTAAAAAGAACAAAAGACAAGCATTTTCCACATTAATGCTAATCTCTTCTAGCAAAGAAAACCGAGTTAAACTAACCAGACAGTCCAGTGTACCAAAGTTATACTAGGTCCTAGAGCTTTGTCTCTACTCGGGATCTCTTTAAACAAAAACCTTAGATGTCATCTAATGTGGTCAAAATTGCATCATTCTTAAGATATTAGCTCAGAATGTCCTCCAGAAAAATATATTTTCCAGGAGACTCGCTGGCATTGGTGTTCCTTTGCAATACAATAATTCTATGCTGTTGGTAGCACCTTTCTGTTTGTACCTGCATCTGTTATGTGCTTATATTGCCTTTTTGACAGCTCTTTTATTGCGAACTTATTTCCTGGCAGATTATGGTCCTGATCGGCTGCACAAAATTCGGTGTACTCTGGCGCATTCACGGCGATATGCAGCACATGGTCTCGACATGCTGGCACACGCCGCACTGTTGTTGACCCAGCTTGTGCCTGATGCACAGTCTGACCTTGTCTCAGAGGCTCACCTTGAGAGGATCATTCAGTGGGCCGAACAGATGGCTACGTACGCGGAAGTTCTGGACGACTACAGCGATGAGGTGCATGAGTTTGCATTATACCTGTTTCACTTTGATTTAGAAGGTCCAATGTTTGCAAGGCACGAGCAGTTGGAAACAGTGGCAGACCAGTTACTAAGAGAGCATAGGAACATGAGAGCGCGGGTCGCATTGGCACGGGAGAACATTGAGCAGCGGCAGGCATGGTACCAGGAGAGCCTCAAGTTTTTGCATCTGGACTTTTACAATGGAGGAGCGCAGCAGCAAGCCCAAGATGTGGAGGCGCAATCTGCCGAGAATCAAGTGACTGTCCAGGGGAACGCTGGGGAGTCGAACGCTGTGGAGAAGCAGAATCTTCAGGACTAGGAATAGGGGGTGCCTTGGGCTGTGTCATTGGGATCTCTCCTGACTGTATCATCAGGTTGAGCAAGATACATGTATAATAGAATACGAACTTCCTCGACTGTAGCATGCGGGTTCTTATGTTCCTCTTTGCTATTGGCTTAGTTTTGGTTGGTTGGTTGGCTGAAACCAACACCAACACCATGCATTTTCTGTGCCAAGAGTTGATAAACAATCCGATCACAGTTTGCTGGACAGTATGTGCATTTCTGCCATGCCGGACCGCCAATCTCAACCGTGTGCTCCGCGATCAAGGTGTCGCCGCCGCCGCGTAGACAGCCTCCGTATCCTCCTTCACATTTGCCTCTACTGCGTCCTCATTTTCTGCCGCTGCCAACTGATCTTTCTGCCGTTGCAGCATCTGGTAGCGGATGGATTGCACGACCATTCTTGCGTCGGCACCCAAAGAGTCCATATTCAAGGTCAATATCTTGGCGTCCTCCGCATTGGTGGCGATCTTTACCTTCTTTTCCTCGAGGGCAGCCTTCCCCTCTTCGATCATGGCCCTCCTCTCTTCGAGCTTGAGCTTCTTCTCCGTCGCCTCGATCAAGAATTTGAACCTCTCCGCCTTCTTCTCCTCCTTGATGTCGGAGCGCTTCACGCATGCCTCCCTCTTCTTCGCCAAGATGTTCTCGAACCTCTCTGTCATCTTGGTCGCCGCACCTTCTCGCTTCGCCCTCTCCTCCTCCTGTTTCTTCCCCCGTAAATTTCTTCTAACCTTCTTCAGCGGTTCTTGGGTTGGGTCGGTAGGGTCACCGGTTTCTTCCTCGGTGCCTTCTTCCTCGGATCGCCCCTTGTATCATCCCGATCATCGTTCTCGCAGTTCTCCTCCTCCCCTTCCTCTCCATTAGTTGCTCTCCAGCGGCCCAATGCTGATGTTGTTGTGTACCATCGCCAGCCTGGGTGTAGGACTACTGCGTGGCCATCTGGGTGTAGGATTGCTGCTGGTGGTAGTTTTCAGACTGGGTGCGATCAGTGTCTTCCACCTGCCCGTCCTCATAGCTCCCTTCTCCTCCCTTGCCTCCGTCGTGGATGATGTCGAGCATCTCCCTGTCCCTGGTATCATACGCCAGCTCCCCCACTCTAGGCATTACAGTGAACAGCGTGCGGGCACCCATCTGCTCCCCACCCGCTGTTCGTGCCCGGACGAGCTGCGGCGAAAAATACTTCGAGGAGCGTGGCGCCGCGTTAACGTCGATGATGTAAGGACCGTACCGACGAGGTTCTGAGCTGCTTGGCGGCGTAGTAGTACGGAGACTTGTAAGGCTCCGGCAATAGCACCGTCTGTACTGTGGGCACGCCCGTCTAGCGGCGTCTGCCACGGCCAACGTCACCACCAGGCCCACCGACGGCCAACCTCTTCTTGAGCTTCTCCTTCTTTGCGGTCCTCGCTTTGACGCGACGATTTTTTGCCCCGTAGCCGAGCTGATCTTCCGGGCGAGTGTGATGGTCGGATCCTCCAGCACCTCCACTGGCTCCATCTTCGATAGGTTCTCTAGTGGTTCCATGCGTCAGCGGCGTAAGAAAGGAGAGGGTGGGAAAAAAGAGCGGGAATTGAATGGAGAGTGGCGGGGATGGAAGAAGATAGTGGGGAATTTTGGCACGGAAACAATGCGGGATGCTCCAAAAGCGTGGGCTCAGCCTTCCTTTTGGGTGGGCCAGGGGGCAGAGAGCGACGTTTCGCGTGTCCGGACTCCCGCAAAGCTCCCCACGTTTATCTTTGGTTTACGGAAGAAAACACGTCCGGACCACGCCACGGACCGATACAGTGCCGCGTTGGATAGCTTCCGCAGTTCGGACAACACGGTCCGAACGGATGCAGGCAGTTTGCGGGTCGCCGTTGGAGACGCCCTTTGTCGGTTTTTTCTCTCCTCGGGTTAGTGAATTTTCTTGGCATGAGCGAAACGAAGCGCAAAGTTTGACCTCCACGACGACACAATGACCAGCAGGGTCCACCTCCATATCACTAAAAGGGCATCTCCAACACCGACCTTGAACGCCCGCAAACGTCCGGATGGATGTGTCTGGGCAATACAAGGCATCCATTGTGTGTTCGAATTCTCGCAAAGTAAGAGGAGGTTTGCAGCACATTGGCCATGTACGTGTTGGATCCACCCAAATCCTCTCAGCGTGAAACGGGTGTCGTGCATTCATGTCGGTCAAGCCGCTCCAGAGGGGACGTGACTTGACGACATTGATGCCGTCTATAGCGAAGCGACCGGACGAGCGGTCGGTGTTGCTTTAATATCGACGCGGCGATGACCGAGAAGGCTACGTCAGCCGGTGCGCCACATTGAAGTCGACTGCCCGTCTATTCGCTTGGCGCGGCTATTTAAGCACGGCTCCAGCCCCATCCACATCATATCTTCTATTCTTTCCTCTCTTCTCACCGCCACTCCCTTCCTCTTAGCTCACCGCCGTTATAGCTCCTCTCTTCTCCGCGGTGATGACCAAGTCCTGGTTCCTCCCGTGCCAGTGATTGGTTTCTTCCAAATCCGGATCATGGCCCCACCGCCATAGCTCTCTGGGGCCATCGTTCTCCATATTTCCCGGCTCCTCAACGAAAGAGGAGATCATCCTCTCCTCCAACGAGGAGGAGGAATACTAGCCTCACCTGGCGCTCCTCATTGAGTGGTCACTCAAGGATCGCGGTCTCGCGCCACCCCTCCACCGTCTCAAGGTGGAGCTAGCATCACCGCTTGCCCGGCGCGTCAAGCAGGATCTCTTCCCATCGCAACCGCGATGTCCAAATAGAACGATGTGTGAAGGGTGAGCCGGCGTTGCCACCGCACAGCCGGTACAACCGCGTCAACCAACCAACGTTACGGTCGCGCCGCGTCTTGTGTGACAAGGCCGTGAAGGAGGAGGTGCCCATCGTGAAGGTACGCGGACGCCTCCTCCACTATATTATTGGTCGTCCCGGTAGCTACCCGTCTTTGCGGAGCACGACATTGGCAGAGGAGGGTGCGGCATTCACGAAGTCCGACGTCACGCCGGCCTTGGTTCGTGCGGACCCCGGCCTAGCGGAGGCATGGGCCCGAGACCGGTCCGTCACCACCACAGAGACGTCTGTGCGGCGCCTACGCCACGTCGATGGGAGCTTGCCAAGATAGAGGAGGAATCGTCGTTGAGCGACACCGCCTTACCTCCGGCAAGGGGAAGGGCAGGGCTCCCCAGTCAGGGTCGGCGTTGGCCGACGCGGACGCGTACAAGGCCCAGGAGGAAGCCGAGTGGCTCCTCGACGAGTGCCAGGCGGTGACCAAGCAAGGCTGTCGCGCCCCCGCGCCCTTCCGCCGCTAGAAAGGCCTCGACGGCGGTTCCAACTCTGATGATTGCACGGACGGCAACAAAGGTGCCGCCGGCCAGGCATACGAGGTCACTGCCCATTACAAATTACTTTAGGTTTTTGTTAAGTTTTAGTTGAACAAACGAAATACCGAACGGTTCATGTAAATTATCTCAAATTTTGTATGTTGCATGAGTACGTCTGCTTTAGGGTTTTTAAGTTTTATAGTTCAACATACGAAATACTGTCCAGTTTATGTAAATCATATTGGATTTTATGTAGGTCTGCATGATATTTGTCCGTCTCTAGTTTAATTTTTGTTTGTATTGCAGACGGAGGTTTGGGGTAATTTTCGTTTGTATTGCTGACAGAGGTTTTGGGCAAGTGCAGCTCCATATCGGTGTCCGTGGAAGCGTCAAAGTCGTGGACAAATACTATGTCTGTTTTGGGAGCCGGCATTGGAGATGTCATCGGTAATGTTAGCGATTTCACAACAAAAACAAGGGGCAAGCATTTGCCATGAATAACACATCCGAAACTTTCATTTGCCAAAATACTTCACACTAATGTCAAGAGTTACTCCTTATCCTCCTCGACTCAGTACAATCTCAAAACACAGATAATTGAAAAGATTGACTAAGTGACAATTAATCGATGCATACAACAACTCCTGTCAACTGCAGCTTGCAGCCCCTTAAAAAAAGAAAAAAAAAACCCCGCAGCTTGCAGCTCAAGCGCAGTGCTTTGGCCAAGTAAAAAAATTCCCTAAACTTGGGAACTGAATCCGGACGAGCGAAGACAGCATCCCCTTGCTGAGTTTGTAGCTAAGCAACGACTTCTCCTTCAACGTCCACTCCTGGAGCATGTGTTTGCAATTCTCACACACTGGACTCTTATAAAGTTTTATGTCCTCGAGATTCACCGCTGCTTCCATGACATTCCTGGCAAAGCGCACGATATTTTCTTCTGCTTCAAACCTCCCATAGATTCTGAGCTCGGCAAGGTTGTGGTGCTTGAAATCAGATGCAGATGGTTCCCACTCTAGTCCCTTGTCCTTCTCCTCGCTAAAGGCATACTTTTTTCTCCGCTCCCCCGTTACCATTTCACATAAATGGTCCCGCACCTGCATTTGGTCAGGTCAAAAATTCTTAACTGGACACAGCAAGTTTGAACTTCAAAGTGAGATAATAAAAATGAGAATCGAATAATCGGCACAAGAATTCACCAAGATGCGTAGTTCCTTAAGGGTGGGTGCACCTTGAAGTATGAACATTATCCAAGTCAGATCGCATTCTTCAGAAATGTTAATCAAATTCACAAGCCTTAGCTTGTGCAACACTGGTAACAATTGTCTTCGACCTTCTGGCTTGACCCAAATCTGCACAAGAGGGGGGAAATGCAGAATTATGTTAACCAAAAAGAATGATTATAACCTCCACCCACCACGGACACCAAAACTTACACACATCACTGACAACATTGAGAACCTTCACCAACCTTTTCACTTTTGAAGTTCAAATGCAGGTTGCTTATGGCGGTTTTACCCAGCAACTCACTTATCTTGAGCATCTTGTGCCAAGAAAAACCAGTATTAATGATGCTCACAGTCTGGAGCAGTGGGACATAGCCAAGACAGAAGGGGTCATCTTGAGATCGAAATACATTAAATTTCAGTACTGTGAGTTTTGGTACCCACTTCAGATCAACCCTCTTAATAAGCACGCTACGGGCAATCACCAGTTCACTGAGTTGTGGGTGTTCCACTTCCAGCAAAGACTCAATGCCCATATCACAGTGGTAGAGGCAGAGGAACTCGAGTTGCTTGCATATACTGAAAATTTTGGGAAAGCCTGATTCTCCTAACCTCAAATTCTCTAGCGTGAGGCGTGCAAGACCACCAAATGTGTTTGGACACGAATCAAGGAATGACATGAACTGCCTCCCATGAGTGAGCAGGTCATTATTGGTAAAATTTGTGCGCACCTTGGTCAAGATTGTAAACTCAACTGAAGCAACCTTGTGTGCTGCGATGGTGTTGGCAACAGTCTGACCAATGAAAATGGACTCCTCTCCCAAGTAGAATTGCATGCGCAGCAGGTGAATGGTGTGTGGACTTCGAGCCCTCTTTTCCAGTATGCTCCTCGTTGCTTCCAGCACGTTGGTGTTGGCCCGAACTATATCATCCGAGGTTAACTTCCCACCTTCATGCTTGCGTTGAAAAGAAGCAACCATTATAACAATCTTTGAGAGTATAGCAGGGATCTGCTTCCAGCGTCTGGAGAGGATGGTGGCTCGTGCAGCATCAGCGATATCAAGTCGCTCCACAATGTTGAGCAAAACGTCATCAGGCAACTTACTGAGCCTGTCAACTTCATCGTCCTCCTACATTTGATATGGAGACAAACCATAGTTGATTTCTTATATTAGTCTCATCACAGGTGCAATTTTAATATTCTCCACGAACATAGACAAAATTTTCATGCTTCCCACAGAAAGGCGCAATTTTGATTGTACAATTTTTATACTTACCCACAAAAGGATGCAATTTTGATTATACAGTTTTTCATACTTTCCACAGGAAAAAAAACCCGCAAATTTGATTATATACTTTCAAGGGACTGAGGCAATTTTGATATCTCCCAACCAAAAATGTTAAATTCGACGACGAATTCTGATTATGCGCTGACTTTGTAAGAGCTCTACCTAAAAGAAAAAAGGAACAGGAGGACAAACTCACCACCATAGCGAGGGAGGATTTGCCGAGGCCGTCCACGGATGGTTTGGCCATCGCTCGCCGAAGGGGGCACTACGGTTGCCGCCAGGCCAGATTTATAGCAGCCACGTTCCTGCCACCGTTGGCAGCTCGGAGACTTTATTAAAACTGAAACAGGACCTGTTTCTGATTGCAGCCCGGGAAGGACTGCTTTGATTCCGGATTGCCACTGGAAAAAGGAGACTCGGAGTTTCCTTCGATTGCGGATGGCAGCTCGAAAAGGAGCTGCTGCTGCTGCTGCTGCTGCTTTGATTCTCTTCCGAAGGACCACTCAATCCTCATACGAGGCATCAGGCGAGGGCGAGGGCGATGGCGCGTGGCGGGAGCTCGGCAGACGGCAGGCGGCGGGGCAACCGGCGCATAGCTGACCTCAGATCCCCTTTTCTCTCTGATGACGAAACCCTGCTAGGGTGGGCGGCGTGGTAGGGATCACCGTTATGTTTTTTTGTTTTTTTTTGAGGGGTCACCGTTATGTGTACTGTGGCCTGCGATGGAGGAATGATGTCACGGATGGGCCAAGGCCCAACCCGCGATTGCAGTCTCTTTCGAAAAAGAGAAGAAAAAAGCTTCTCTCAGGGCTGATTCGTGCCATCGTGCCCGAGCTTCTCAGACGTTCCCGGTGGCCTGTTACTGTCAGGACCCAAGCTTGTGGTAACTGAAAGACTAAGCAATACTGTAGGAGTATATGCTAAACGAGTTCAGCCTAGCTCACGGGTACGTGGCTGCAGTGCGCAAACAAAAGAATTCACCTGTCATTCACCATCTCTCTCCACCGGCAGACATCATTCGCCACCTCCTAGTCGGTCCGTGCCATGGCGTCGCCTCTGACACTGATAGTCGACGGCGCCCGCAAAACATCTCCGGTGCGTGACCTCTATCCTCGTGTGCATATACTTTCGCCTCTTAGCCGACTTTCAACCCGTGTAATTTGGATGTGCAACGCGAGAGAGAGACTGATTAACCCATGGTATTCTTCTAGCCAAACCACTTCGTAAATGCTTAAGAAACTTCACATAAGAAAAATACATATACAAAAAGAATGCCACTACACAATGCGACACAGTTACCGTGCTGATATCACAATTCCATCACAATCATGCGTGTCAACAGCTATGAGACAAATCATAAGGCGAATATGGTGTTGCACTTCAAGACCACCAGGAAACTTTCGTTCTCTAATTTTTTTTCGTTAGAAAATTTGTATGCATATGCTCTCGACTTTTTAATTAAGCATTTGGGGACATAAGGTCTCACCAGTTTAAGATGACTTGTTTATTTAGGCATGGAAGGCATTTACCGAATTCATTAAGAGAGGAAAAAAATACACAGTGACCCATTTTATGAGGGAAACTAAGCCGAAAATGACATGATCAAAAAAGAATTAACAATGCAAAAATCCGAAAAAGAGAAAAAAAAACAACAATGCATGCATCAGCCAACTCAAAATGCCAACATGCCCAGAACCCAGAGATGAGGGGGTCCTTTCAAGACGCCTTTAAGAAGGAAAACAATATCCAAGAAGGCCATCGTCGTGAGCATCGACCCACCTTGAAGACTTAAGCTTTTGCCCAGAGCTACCCACAACGATGTTGTCAATTTGTCATGCTTACAAAATGCAATTTTATTGTTGATAGTAGTGGTGTTGGTTGATTCTTTGAACAAGTCCACCTTACGCATAGGAAATAAACGGTGCGAGTCTGCTCACAAACTATTGTTGGTGAATTTGAAGTTTCACTAGCTTATATAATCCCACTTTATTCATCTAACTCAAGAGTTAAGTAACTTTTTCTTCATTCATATTTGCATAGCCTTCAGTTAAGTATAGGAAGGTTTATAACGGGCGCCCCATTGTATTACTTCTTACTATTGAACAGTAGTACTGAAGGTTCATGATTGTCCATTAAGGCATTAACACAACTACATTTTCCTTGAATTCTAAACCGCGTAACACCAAATAATTTAACCTGATCAGCGATGATGGGTCACGAACTAACATCTTAAACACATTCAATAAAAAAATCCTTTGCTGAGAAGGAAAAACAGAAATCCTGGTGATGATTCTGCATAGCAACATTAATGCTTATGGTTTAATTTGATCAAAGAGATGACCATAGTATGCGTGTAGTTAAGTATAGACAAAAAAAAGCTATACAGAACCATCAATCCATACATGACATGTATCGGACACAAAGAGGACAACTTAAAGATTTATGTATCATAAAGGAGGGTTTCCAACACTGCACCAACCCCGCTGACATGTTGGTCCCCTCCCCTCGTCCCCCTCGTGTCGCCCCCGCGGGCGACCCGGGGGAACCCTAGCCGTCGTCCCCCTCGTCCCTCCTCTGCCTCCACCTCTCCTCGCCGCCGTCCGCATCACCGCCGGGCAAAGCTTGGCCGGTTGGGCGGCGGCGGGGCATCTCTCTCCCTTGGAGCGTCTTGGGCGGCGCGGGACGGCCAGATCGCGAAGAGGCGTTGGGCTAGCGAGGGGTTTGGCGGTGCGGCAGACGAACATCTTGGCGGCGGCGCGACGCGGCGGCTGCGGCTTGGATGCGACTCCATGGCGAGGTGGTGGCTGTGTGGTCTTCAGATCGAGTGGTCGCGGGCGCCGCCATGTTCAGGCCGGATCCATCTGGATCTGGTGCTTGGATGTTGTCGGCCGGCGCAGGGTGGTGGTCTACGCCGCTGGCCTCATCGGATCGTTGGATCCGGCGCGTGGAGATCTACGACGGCTGCCCTTCTTGATCCTTCTTTCTGGTGGGTTGAGCCCCATGGTACTTGCATCTCTGCTGGTCTCGGTTCGTCTCGCTGTCGGATCCGGAACAGTCGGAGGTTTGGTGCTGTAGGTTGGGGACCGGAGGAAACTTTGGCCGGCTGGTCCGGTCCGTCATCGGCGGTGTCCCACGACGCCGTTACCCTCCTTGGAGGCGAAGCCGAGGTCCCTCCTATCCACATCCGAACCCCCTCTCGGACGAAAGTTCAAAATTCAGTCTGGATTGGGCGGCGGCGGCGCCCTGCGCATCGTAACCTCCATGGAGGCGTCGTCTTCGGAGACTCAGATGGTCGGGCGAGAGATGCTATGGGTGGTGGGCGCCATGTAGCTCTAGCAGCGGCGACGGTGTGAGCTCCGGGGGAGATCTGGGTCTACTGGATCGGATGATGATGGCACCTTCGATATCGTTGTCCCTCCCCGGGGCATCGTTTTGGAGCACGCGCTGGCTGGAGCGGGCAAGAGCAGGAGCGGTGTTACATCTACCGCGAGGCCGACGGCGGATCCTGGCGGCATGGCGCCGTGAAGGTTCGGCGATGGGCGCGTCTGGAGATGGACTCGCGCAGGAGGAGGAAGCTGTCTGGCGTCATGGTGGCGTTGATGGCAGAGAGGCCTGGCAAGGTCGGTGCAACAGTTTTGCTCTGAGGATGGACCGAGGGATGGTGGAGGTGACGGCCTTTGCAGCGTGCGGTGCTCACTGCGAGTGTGCCTGACCGGTGTGGGACCCAATTCAGGTAGTGGCTTGGAGGGGACACCCGGCTTTAGATGTTAGGCTTTAGTGCGATGTCTGTTTGGTATTAGGCCCGGACATTCGGCACGCCTTCATCAAGGGGATAGGAGTAGCAACGGTGTCGTCAAGATGGTGGCTTTGGGCTTATTGATGTATCATCTTGTATGGTCTTTGTGAATAATTAATAATATGGCTGCATGCATCGTCCAGATGCAGATGCAGAGGCCGGGGGTACATCCTACTTTTCTAAAAAAACATATAGGGAAGCTAGTACCTCCGTCCAAATATATAGGGCCTTATGTTTTTTGAGGTTGCTTTTGACCATTGATAAAATTACTAATATATGAGATGTATAATATAAAAATTATATCTTTAGAAACTCCTTTCACATAAGAATTTGATGCTACACATTTTTTTTTCTGTAACTTGCACAAAATATATTGTTGCTTTAACTAGTGGTCGAAGGAAAGCTCAGAAAAGCGTATTCGGCCCAATATATTTAGATGGAGCTTGGAAGCTTGGAGACAAGAGGCAGCAGCAAACAATCGCCAGAGGACTCCTTTCGCCGAGTGAGTTGCTGAAGTTGAGAGAGCGCCCTTGCGCCATGAGGCCAATGATGGGTGTAGAGCACACCATGTCCCTTGGCTATCGTCCATGAGGAATATGGATATAGCCTTCTCGAATTCTGACGGTGGCACAATTTGTTGAGTGATCTTATCTGTCATCTGATAGCGAAGTGGTTGTCTGGCACTAGCTTACCAATGCCGCAATCACGTCAGCACCTTCTTGAGGTGAGCACCTTAGGCCGAGAGATACAAGTCACCTTGCACCTGGTTGTGCAGTTCGTCGGTGAGGCACGACGGTTGTGGACGAAGAGGCTTTTGCCAGAGGTCAAACATCATGGCAGCAAGATCCATGATCTCGCCCATGAGCTCCATGGAGACGTACGTGGTGTAAAGCCAAGATTTCACCGTGGCATGGCCAACTAGAGCTCACCATTGCCCAGTTCGACGCACATGTTGTTAAATGATATAGTTGTAGTTTATGTAACGTGACTTATGTCACGATGGTGTATGCGTGAGTTGTAATCTTGGCAGGTTGTTATAATAGGAGATCCTTATTTTGTATAGACTTGGATGAGGGGTCAAGCCATCTAACAACCTGCGCCATGTACCTGTTCTCTCTATATAACACGCACGCGTCCCTGCACGAGAGCATACGCTTAAACTCTTTCCTTCTTTCATGATAATCAGAGCCTACCTCGAACTCATCCATGGCAAGCTCTTCGGCGAACTCCTTCCCCTCATCTCCGTTTGCACACATCGCAACAGAGAAGGTTACGAAAGGGAACGAGGCGCTATGGCGCGCCACCGTGCTTTCGGCCATCCGAGGGGCGCAGATGGCGTCCTTCCTCAACCTCGAGCAGGAGGTACCCCTGATGAACATTGAGGTCACCAGCGACGACGGCAAGACCAAGTCCAAGGCTCCAAATCCGGAGTTTGGTGTGTGGTACGCGCGCGATCAGCAGGTGTTCTCCTACCTGTTGACCACGCTGCCCCGCGAGATGGCCATCCAGGTGGCGACGTGCCACACCGCAGCAGAGTTGTGGAACACAATGCAGGGGATGCTGGCATCGCATACCCGTGCGCAGACCGTCAACGTCAGGATCGCGTTGGCAAATCTCCAGAAGGGCAACATGACTATCACCGAATACGTTGGTAAGGTCCGAACCCTTTGTGATGAATTAGCTGCTTCAGGGAAGAAGGTGGATGAGGAGGATGTTGTTTCTCACATCCTCGCGGGACTCGATGAAGAATTCGACCCCGTGGTGTCCGCCATGTGCTCTAGGGTTGAGCCTGTCGGGGTCCCGGAGCTGTACTCACAGCTCCTGAGCTTCGAGACTCGCATGAATCTTCGTGGCGGGTCCTCCCAGTCGTCTGCAAACACAGCCGGACGTGGGCGCTCCAACAACAGAAACAGCGGCGGCGGCGGTGACCGCGGCCGCGGCAGGCAAGGCGGCGGCGGTGATCGCGGCCGCGGCAACTCTTCCAGGCCATCCAACCGTGGAGGCGGCAGCGGTGGAGGTGGGAACTACAACAACAATCCCACCACCAAGCTGACATGCCAGATCTGCGGCAAGATGGGTCATCCAGCATGGAAGTGCTGGAAGCGCTATGACTCCGCCTACCAGGGAGGAGAAGAGCGCTCGGCGAACATGACTGCACCGCAGTATGGGGTGGACACCAACTGGTATATGGACAGTGGTGCCACTGACCATATCACCGGTGATCTGGAGAAGCTCACCGTTCGTGAGAGGTACACCGGCAACGACCAAATTCACGCGGCCAATGGGTCAGGTATGGCTATTGATCACATTGGTCACACAACTATTTCAACCCCAGATCGTGATCTATATCTCAATAATGTTCTTCACGTTCCGGAGGCCACAAAAAGTCCTAATCTCAGCAAGCAAACTCGCCCTTGATAATGATACCTTTGTTGAAATTCACCCTCATTTTTTTCTTGTCAAGGATCTGGAAACGAGGAGGGTTCTACTTCGAGGCAGGGGTAGGAAAGGTCTCTACCCTGTCAAGCACGTCGGGACAAACGTCAAGAAGCAAGTGCTAAGTGTCACCAAACCATCTTCGGATTGGTGGCACCGACGTTTTGGTCATCCATCTTCCATCCTTGTTCGGAAGATCATTAGTGAAAATAAACTCACGTGTGCTAGTAGTGATGATAATAAACTTGTATGTGACGCCTGTCAAAAAGGCAAAAGTCACCAGTTACCTTATCCTCAATCTATGAGTGAATCAAAATTTCCTTTGGAACTTATTTTCTCTGATGTTTGGGGTCCTGCCGTTGAAACCGTAGGAAGAAATAAATACTACGTTAGTTTCATTGATGATTTCAGTAAGTTTACATGGATCTATCTCATAAAACACAAGTCTGAAGTTTTTCAAAAATTTCATGACTTTCAAAAACTTATTGAAAGACAGTTTGATCGAAAGATCCTTGCCCTTCAAACCGACTGGGGAGGGGAGTATGTCAAGTTGAACTCCTTTTTCACCAAAATTGGTATCTCTCATCACGTTTCCTGTCCTCACGCTCATCAACAGAACGGCTCGGCTGAACGGAAACATCGTCACATAGTTGAAGTCGGTTTGTCCTTACTTGCTCAAGCTTCTATGCCCTTAAAATTTTGGGATGAAGCCTTCATTGCTGCTACCTATCTCATCAATAGGATGCCAAGCAAAGTCATAAATTTTGAGACACCTCTCACTAGGTTATTTGGTGAAACACCAAACTACTCATCTCTCCGTATCTTTGGATGCGCCTGCTGGCCCAATCTTCGGCCATATAACACACATAAGCTTCAGTTTCGTTCTAAACAATGCGCCTTCCTTGGATATAGTAACCTTCATAAAGGTTACAAGTGCTTGGATATTTCCACTGGACGAGTTTACATATCTCGTGATGTAGTTTTTGATGAAACATGTTTCCCCTTCTCTACTTTGCATCCTAATGCGGGTGCACGTCTTCGCGCCGAAATCCTTTTGCTTCCACCGGAGCTCTTAAATCCTACTGATCAAGGGGGTGAATGTGTTAATGATCATGTGATTAATAGTGCTACTGACCCTGATCGTCATGGTGCAGAAACAGGCAGCAAAAATGATGAAAAAAATGCTGCTACACAGCGTGATTTTATGCTACACATCACGCCAAAGGTAACCGGCGCGGGACACGAGACGGATCTGCCTGCAGTTGCTGATCCCGAGAGATCCAGCAGTGCAGGATTCGGCGCTCCAATCATGCGCACTGAAGTCCAGGAGGATCTGTCTCCTCCACCCACGGGCAGCCCCTCCACGTCCGACACGCGGCCCGGGTCTGCCGAGCGGTCGGGACCACCTGGCGGCGGCGCGTTCCCCAGCGCCAGTTGTCGCTCTTCGGATGGATCGCATGTGCCTGGCCCACGGTCTCCAGGGCGTGTGTCGCCCAGACGACAAATTGATCCAGCGCGTGATCCCACGCCTGATCACGTGGCAGCCGAGGGAGATCCTCTGACGGATCTGCCGGTACGAGGAGCAGGATCCTCTGCGGCGACAGGATCGTCTGCGGCTACTATTCCTGCGCGTCCGAATACACGGTCACAGCGAAGTGTGTTTAAACCTTTGATCTCAAAGGATGGCACGGCCAGGTATGACAAGAATTTCAAATTTGTGAACTTTGTTGCTACTGCTACAGAACCACGAGATCTAGCAGAAGCTCTAAGCAATAAAAATTGGAAACATGTTATGGAAGTTGAATATGACGCACTTATGAAAAATCAAACCTCGCACTTAGTTCCATCTAGACAAGGTAGAAATATAATAGATTGCAAGTGGGTGTACAAAATTAAAAGAAACTCAGATGGCACTATAGATAGATACAAGGCTAGATTAGTTGCTAAAGGATTTAAACAATGCTATGGCATTGATTATGAGGACACGTTTAGTCCTGTTGTTAAAGCAGCTACTATCAGACTTGTTTTGTCTATTGCTGTCTCTAGAGGTTGGAGCCTTTGCCAATTGGATGTACAGAATGCGTTCTTACATGGCGTTCTCGAGGAAGAGGTCTATATGAAGCAACCACCTGGTTTTGTGAATGCCACCAAGCCACAACATGTATGCAAATTAGACAAGGCATTGTATGGTCTGAAACAGGCACCCAGAGCTTGGTACTCAAGACTAAGCACAAAACTGCAACAACTTGGATTCAGACCTTCAAAAGGTGACACTTCCTTGTTCTTCTTCAAGAAAGAGAAGGTGATCGTTTATATGCTTGTCTATGTAGATGATATAATTGTTGCGAGCTCCTCTCAAGAAGTCACCGCAGCTTTGCTTAAAAACTTGAAAAATGATTTTGCTCTCAAAGACTTGGGAGAATTGCATTATTTCCTCGGCATTGAAGTAAACAAGATACATGATGGTATACTGTTGACCCAAGAAAAATATGCCAAGGATATACTCAAACGGGTAGGTATGAAAGACTGTAAACCCTTCAGTACACCTTTATCCACAACAGAAAAACTGTCATTGCATGAAGGAAAACTGTTGAGTGCAGAAGAAGGAACTAAATATAGGAGTGTTGTTGGTGCACTCCAATACTTAACCTTGACAAGACCAGATATTTCTTTCTCAGTTAACAAGGTCTGTCAATTTTTGCACTCACCCACTTCTCTGCATTGGACAACAGTCAAAAGGATATTGAGATATATCCAAGGAACTGCTGGTACAGGACTCAAAATATGTAAGTCACCATCAACTACTGTAAGTGCCTTTTCTGATGCAGATTGGGCAGGATGTCCTGATGACAGAAGGTCTACTGTGGGTTTTGCTGTTTTCCTTGGATCCAATCTTATATCATGGAATGCAAAGAAACAAGCAACAGTTTCTCGTTCCAGCACTGAGGCTGAATATAAGTCTCTAGCGAATGCAACAGCTGAGGTAATGTGGATGGAAACTTTACTAGATGAGCTAGAAGTAAAAAGGTCACACACCTCTTATTTATGGTGTGATAATCTCGGAGCAACGTATCTCTCTGCCAATCCAATGTTTCATGTAAGGACAAAACACATAGAAATTGATTTTCATTTTGTCTGAGAACGAGTTGCTAGAAAACTGTTGGAGATCAGATTTATTCCAACAGGAGATCAAGTGGCAGATGGATTTACAAAACCATTGCAGGTTCGACAACTACAAGCTTTCAAGAACAATCTTAACCTTGACACGTTTAGATCGAGGGGGGATGTTAAATGATATAGTTGTAGTTTATGTAACGTGACTTATGTCACGATGGTGTATGCGTGAGTTGTAATCTTGGCAGGTTGTTATAATAGGAGATCCTTATTTTGTATAGACTTGGATGAGGGGTCAAGCCACCTAACAACCTGCGCCATGTACCTGTTCTCTTTATATAACACGCACGCGTCCCTGCACGAGAGCATACGCTTAAACTCTTTCCTTCTTTCACATGTCTGATGACTTCGACAGCCATGATTAATCTCAGGGTGAGATCCTGGCTATATATACACCATCTTCATGGAGCTCTTTTTCTTTCGAACCATGCAGGAGAGCTGCATGTAGTACTCCATCGAGCTCCTCGGCACGATCATGAATCCTGCCGTCACAGAACTTGTGGACTTGTACTCATCCTCGAATGGTTCTATATATAGAAGTACATAGAGAGTGGATGAGGATAATACACACGCACACAAACCTAACTTGGCCCAAATTCTACTCTCCAGGAATGACTCCATACGTGCCATGCATGGATAAGATCGTAAGGAAGAGTGATCCCTTCCTGAAGAATTTGTTAAGAGCATAACATTCTCGTACGGGGTACTAGAAGAACAATTACTCAAATGCAACACTTTGCATGAATCACCTCAAAGCAGAAGAAATTAATGCGGACTTGTACTGATGGAATACATCAACAACAGCAAGAAGACCAAACTGCAATACCAGTGTTGAGCCTGGCATTATACTCATTCAAACACTGAAGTGCTGACTCCACCAATTTCCTACCTCATTTTTCTCTCAGCAAGGCCATGTGCTCCACGTACCATGATCGGAACCATCTCAATGACTACGAATGGGTACTGCACCCCCTTAAATGTTCTGGAGTTTTTCAGTAACCAGAACATGGTAGACAGAGTCACCTCATCCTTGTCCTCAAAAAACAATGTAATAATTATCCAAATAACATGCAAGGCTGTAAATCAATAGACATATGTTCAAAGGATTATCTACGTACACTACTTGCCTATTTCCACTCTGATTCGGCATATCCATATGCCCAGTCACATCTTTCCTGCATTTTTGGACGAGCACCACATATTATAGTGTCAAAATGCTTTTATATTATAGGACGGAGGGAGTATCAGCTAGCATTACTGTACCAACTGCTCTTGAAGCTACCATATCCAAATACAACCAAACGTATGTACGTGAGCAGGTGAAGCATATCTAATGCCAATTTCGACTTCGAGGAAGATAAATAGTAACTGACTGAACACATACCCACAGTAGGGAAGAACTTGTCCATTTGTGTTTTTATTTTTGTGAAAGAGAGAACTTGTACATTGCAATGGTGTATCATCATCTAGCCTGATCATAGTGATACATTGCCGTGCCGGTCCATCTTGGGAGAATAATGACACAAAACAGAGATATATAAACTACAAATCCAATACGTACTTGCAAGTTCACCACAAAAGAAAGTCATTAGTCTAACAAACTGACCTCGCGTATTCTTTTGTTTACATACCAATTGTAGTATATTTAAGGACAACAAAAGTACATTCTCAATTTTCAGTTGGAATCTCAATACAAAAAGCTCCCAATTGACAGAAACTCGCCCGAGGATGGAATCCCAAGGTCCTAGATTTTGGCCCAACTCTCCGGTCAGTTTTATTTTGAGAAACACTTTAGAACAGCAAAGGTATCTTATGGCTGAAGAGAGTTTGGCCAAACTCCATGATAAACTTTTACTAAAATGATTCTCTCAAAGTAGAAAGGTATCTTATGCCCACTGCCCAGCTCATATAGATTGCAGAAGTTACACCAAGTAGAGAGCAAAAGTTTTTCTTTGGCTGCTGTCAAGGTTGATTGATCACATGCCAAATTAAACAGGCAGCCACACGTACGGATACATACATATGCACTAGCGAGAGTACTCACGACAATAAGAGCCGGTATGATTGAGACATAACCTACTAAGGTTGTGTCTCCAGTCGACATAGAGTACAAGATACTCGTCAAGGTTGTAGGGTCTGGCAGCAGGAGTTAAACCCAGGGTACAACGAAGACGAACTTGTGCTCGGGTTCGGTCCTCCCATGGTTCTTCTTGTTGTTGATATGGTAGATGCTGAACCCACAAGTTTGCTGATGAAAGCAGCTCAGGTATATCGAGCCGGCAGAAATGGAGGGGAATGTCTCCGTGGAGATGTGCAAGCAGTGCGTCCGGCCAAGAAACACCGCATGCCGGCCAAGGCTCCTCACGGGGATCAGCCTCCGACGGGCGATGTCCACCTTCAACACCTCAATGCGGCCGGTAATGCCGCCCACTGTGAATAGCTCCTTTGGATCGTAAGCCTCAACGCCGCCGAACCGCTCCATGCCTCTCCAGTACCGCACCATCAGCATCCTCCCACCAATGCCACGGACCAAGAACGACATTATGTGATTGTTCCAAATGTAGTCTTTCTTGGCATGGCGGCGCTGGTAACCACCGTTACTAGCCGAGGTGTCGGCTGCAGCTTAAGAAGGTAGACCGAACCCTCTAGCGAGCTGATGTAGCAGCGTCCTCCCAGGGACATCAATGAGGAGAATAGCACCTTGCGACGCTCATCATAAAAGGGGTGGGAGACAAGGCCTGGGCTGACCAGCGTCCAGTGCGCATCGCCAGGTTTGGCGAAGATGATGGTGGCTACACCGGCTCTGACGCAGAGCATGAGCGTGGGCGGCGAGGTGGAGTCGTCAAAACCTATGCCATTGATCGTGTGCGGAATAAAGCTGAGGGGATTCTTCAACACCGGCAGGAGATTATCTTCACTATAGGGGGGACGGCGACAACGATGCTGGAGACGACCGGGAACTCGGTGAGGGCGTTGGTGAGTGGGTCGAGGAGGCGAATGGTCTTGGTGGGCTTGTGGAAGAGGACGAGGAGGCCGTCGGCGGCGCAGATGTGGCAGTGGGTGGAGAGCGCCGGGAGATGGACGCCGAGAGAGGCCGCGGTGGCCAGGTTGAGGAGGCGGCGGCGGGGCTCGACGTCAGGCATGATGGAGAGCACCATCCAGTTGCGGGGGCGGAAGCGGCTGTCGAGGAGCCCTGCTGCGCGCGGGTCGGCGGTGAGTCCGCGCCATGGCCTGCACACGGCGCGGAAGCGGAGGTACTCGGCCACGTCGAGGGAGAGCAGCCGGCCGGAGATCTCCTCGACGAGGTCCAGAGGAAGCAGGTTGGCCCAATCCCTCCATTCCTCCGGGCCGAAGTGGACCTGACGACGTGCTTCCGTCGTCTTCCTCGCCAATGGTTCATCTGACGCGCCAAGATCGCCCAATCGCTCGCGCTCGGAAGATTCTTCCAGGAGGCAGAGCCGCCGGCGCCGCGCCCGTGTCATCATCCCGTGAGATCCGTCGACGTCGGATCCCGCAGCCACCGGGGGGACGGCGAGGCTCCGGCGCAGCGACAGTTGTCTCGCCATCGTAGCGGCTTGGTGATCGGGAGGCGGGGCGCAGGTTTGGCGGCGGCGGTGGAGACTGGAGACAGGGAGGAGGGATGCAAATATGCGGGCGGGATTCATGCGTCGTGAGTGGGTGCGGGCGGGATTTGTGCGTCCTGTGAGTGGGTGCGGGCTTCTCGCAGCAAGTATCTCCGCTGCCAGGCCCAAGGATGAGTGGCCAGATGGATAAATTTGACTAGGTATTAAAAAAATTATAGACAAAATTGATGCTTCAGTCACGAGTCTAGAAAAAATCACGAGGGTTGAAAATGCATATGTGTTTTTTTTTAAACATATTACAGACGCAAGTGCTCATACATACGCGCATACACGCATCCCTATGAACACACACGCACACCCTACCCTTATGAGCACCTTCGAAAAACTGAGCCAGTATATTATATTGAGATTTACAAAGTCACCGTAGGCGCCTCGTCATCAAAGGGAATGTCTCCTCCTACTGAAAGTGAATCGCTGAAAATCCTTAAATAAATCCAGAAATAAGGTAAGCACCAGGACTTAAACCCTGATGGGCTGGGGATACCACTATTCCTCTAACCATCCAGCCACAGGTTGGTTCACAAATGCATGGTCCGACGGTCGTTTTTTCTTTAAATCAACATTTATTGGAGGTTTAAATGTTTAATTTAACAAATGATCCAATCGAGAGCTAGGTTTTCATCTCACAACTTCTGGACCCAAAACTTATACAAGAGTGTTGACGTCAGCTTTTGGCATGGATGTAAACGTAATTAAGACGGCCTCAAATGAAAGAGTTTTCAACATAAAAAGTTCCGTATCATTGAAGTGAACAACTTTTTTGTTTAGGTCATTCCCATCCGACCTCATCTCAGGGGCCCAAACTAAGCTCAGAATATTGAGATTCAGAGTTTTGGAGTATTGTTCGGCGGATTACTCCTTCAAGATGACCTCAGGTTAATGAGTTCTTTGAATGAAATATCTTCATCTTGTCAAGCCGGTCGATTTTGACGTATAAATCATCTCAATCCAAGGTCATATGCGCCCTGTGGAGCCAAAACAAGATCAGACTGAAAAATCCCGTCGGACAATCCGAGGTCCTAGGCAATCCAAAGTCATATTCGATCCGAGGACCCAGTTCGAGGTTCCAATATGAGGACCTAGGTAATCCGACGACATATGCAATCTAGGTTATATGCAATCTGATGTCCCAATCCGAGGACTCAATGCAAAGATGCCGACATTGTGCTTGTGTCATCATCCATTGAGAATCGTCGCCATCGGATCATGCAGCCATAGGGGGAACGACGAGCCTCCGACGCAACGACAGTTGCCTCGTCATCGTAGCGGCTTGGTGATCGGGAGGCAGAGCGCATGCTTGGTGGCGGCGATGGACACTAGAGACAGGGAGGAGGGAGGAAGTATTCGGGCGGAAGTCGGCGAAATCACTAATTAAGGAGTACTCTTTGCAAAGATCACCCCCATTTCATCTAGTTGCGACAAGTGGCGCACTGCATGCGTGCCACTTGTCGCCACCGGGGAGTTTTCCCTTTTTCGTTTCGTTTATTCAAAATGATTTATCTCCTAAACGGTCCGTCCAAATCTCGAACCGTTTTCACCTTTGGATTCCTCACGTCGAGCTTTTTTCTAAAAAAGATTGAGCCAAATAAAAATAGATCATGATATGATCATGAGAATTCACAAATCGAGATTCATCTATTCTATATATCTAGAATATATATATTAAGCTATAATACAATGAAGAAATACAAATAAAATAATAAAATATAGTATTATCATATGATAATGATAACAGAATCAAATACGCCTTCAAAACTAGATCCCACGTTAATAGGTTTCGACAAACTTATTTTTATGAAAAAACAAAAAAACCTGAACTGAGAGCACATTTTCCCTTTTCGAAGAGGCACGACTCTGCCCCTCACGGAATCAAATCTGTGCCTGCAAGAGAAGTTATTCCGAGCCTCTCATGGAAGGAAAAGAAAAAGGAAACATATTTTTCTTTTCCTATTCTGAGAGGCATGAGTGTGCCTCTCGCAGAAACAAATTCGTGCCTCCACGAGAAGCCAATCAGTGCCTCTCACAAAAGAAAAAAACACATCTTCCCTTTTTAAAATAAAAAAGAGAGAAAATGCATAGAGAATTTTAAAAAAAATTCAAAGGGAGCGCGCGGAGGGTGATGCATGGCAGCGGCTGAGAGCGCGCAAAGTGGTACGCTCCCAGCCCACCCAAATTGACCCTTGTGGGGGCGCCCGAAGGAGGACCCTGGCGGTATACTCAACACATGCAAGTCGAACGGGAAGTGGTGTTTCCAGTGGCGAACGGGTGAGTAACGCGTAAGAACCTGTTACTCCCGGGAGTTGGGCGTCGGGAGTGGCTGCAGGCTTCTCGCAACAAGCATCTGCGTTGCCAAGCCCAACGATTAGTGGGCCCTTTGGTATTCTGGTGGATCTACACTGCCAAATCATAATACTGTATATTCCTGTGATCAGATAGACTATAGTATTGACTAGATTAGGATCGCGCCATGGCGCGAGGGTGCTGGTCCCAACATTTTGATCAAGCGGGTAATACTAAGTTAGAAGTAATTCAAGTTTAGCATATGCTATTAAATTATGATCATTGAAAAGTTTGTTAAATATAAATAAATAATTTTAAGCTGGACCTATCCATGATCAAACTTTGGTTTCTTTGAGTGTTCCTATAACAAAATCCAATCTACATGAAAATAATTTTAAACTGACTGAATATTATCTCATAAAAACAAATGGTTAAAGTAATGAAGCTTCAAAATAGGCACTTCTCCAACACATTTTCTATATTCTAATTCTGATAAAGCCAACCGCAAATCTGAACTTACGAAAATATTATCAGTTTGAAAACATCCAGGAATGTAAGTTGACTAAAATATGTCAATTTAACTCAAAGCTACAAATTGTAGAATTCACCAAAAAAAACTAAGCATACAAAGATATCTAATGCAGAAAATTGCTGAGCCAGATCAATTAACTTCAAATTTTATTTTGGTGACCTAGAACCTGAATATGTCAATGACCTGGACTGCAAGTTATGTTGCGAACTGATCGGAGACCTCGTCAAGCTCCACGAAGCCGGCGACTTGCAAGCCTCACGTCCAAGAGGATAGGAAACAGCAACGTTGGGCCATCGGATCCACCGCTGCCACGAGCCCCTTTTCCATGTGCTCTCGCGTCAAAAAGGACAGGCAACGGCGACGGCTAGCCACCAGATCCAACGCTGCCATGAGCAGTCAGCCTCTGCTTTAGAAGTAAAAGAGAAATCGGCACAGGAAAACTAAATAAACCAATAGGCAACTGCACCTGAAAACAACACTTGTCTACCATTATCAAAAAAAGTACCCATTGTCAAAAGAAGTATGTGCCTAACCCTATATCTTAATAGTAATGCTACATCATGCAGGTTCATTAGAGCATTGACCATCATTCTTACTCCACGGTATTCAACACCAACAATGAGTCTGCACATACATCTTCAAGCAATCAAACCTTAGCCCAATGCAACAGAAGCATAGCTCCACAAGCAGATAAAGCATTGAAACTATAGGTGCAGAAGAAAAGTAGAAGTAGAAATAAAGAAGGTGCCTCCTCTCCGAGCGCCGCCGTCCCGCAGCCTCTCCCAGTGCCGCCATAGCCATAGCCCCTTCCCCTAGATCCCAAGGGGGTCAGGGTGAGCACCGTCGACCCCATCACTGGTCCTCTGCCCACGCAAGCCTGATCACCTCGGCCTCCCCCTGTGTCATCGGCGGCACAGCAGAGGTGGTCGAGCCATTGAGGCGAGCAGCAGTGGGCAGATGTACGGTATGTTCTCTTATTTTTCTCTTATTCGTCAACAACGCCTCCACGCTTTCCAGCGTCGCCTCACCAGCCACCACCACCAACAGCATAAGGATCTTGGCTAGTGAACAATGAGTGGATTGCAGAAATAGAGTAGAGGTAACTTGGAATGGAAGAAAAAAAAGTTTATTGGGTGGCAGTGACCTTGTGTGGGGTGGACAACATCGCCGTCAAGGTCCAGGTCAATGTCCTTGTCCATGGAGGGAGGGCACCTACTGCATCCAAAACGAACAAAAATAAATAAGCAAGGGTTGACAAACAAAGCAAGCAATTTTTTTACAGAGAAATAGAATGCCCAGCTCAGAGCAGAGCATAGTACAATCTTTTAACTGGAAATATCCACAAATTGATGCAAGTGTATAGAAACTTTGCTGTATATATAGCATCAAGCAATCCTCTAACCGTGCATAGCAGAGCAACAATAACTTGGAAAAAAATTGTTTAGATGCATATAGATTGTTTTCTTACTTAAAACCGAAAGAATTCAGAGTGAAGGCCTAGAGAGGGGCACTGAAGATGGCATTGTGTTGATGAATGCTGAACAGGGACGATCATCAATGGAGATTACGTTTGCTGAATAAAAAGCAGTGATGGAACCCCTTCCCCTGGTATGAGTTTCATACGAGTGATGGCACTTCTTCTTGCATGTTGAGGATCCTCAATGGAGAAGAGAAGGCATCAGCAGCATAAAAACCAAAAAAAACTCTGAAAACTGAAAGGACCATGGTTTCCTACTTACCTGAGGAGCCGTAGAGGTGGAGTTGGCCCTTGTGCACGACGTGGTCACTGGGCCAGTTCGGCTGCACCACACTGGCACAAACGACCGCAACCACAGAGAGCGACCAAGGCACCATTCTTCCGCCCAGCTCGACCATGTGCGGGGCGTCGACGCCGCTGTGGAGGTCCCGGTGGTCGTCCTCATCCATGGAGGGTTCCTGCTGCTCTGAGTCGAAGAAACGGGTAAGGGGATCAATCAATCCATGGAGAGAAGGAATAAGAGGAGACACACACGTACACACACTGCTGCTAGTATATAAAGAAATCAACCAAGCATGCTTTGTGTGTGCTTGAGTACGTATGTGGTTGGGCTCCTGGAGTACACGCGCTACTGTTCCAACTAAACTGAAATAGAGCATGCCATAGGAGAGCCAGAGCAACCATAACTTGGAAAAAGTCTCACAACCGAGAGAGAGGGATGGACCTAGTGTGGGGAAGGGGTCGTGGTGGTAGGAGTGGACGAACTCACCCTCAAGGTCCAGGCCCATGTCCTCTTCGTCCATGGCTGCATCCAAATCGAAGAAACAAAAAAAAATCAGATCACGGACTTCTTGGCCACACTGTCTCTCAGCAAACAAATAATAAGAGTTGGACACAGTTGCACAAAAATAGAACTCTGATGATTATTGGAACAAATCACCGAAGTGTGCCGTACCATAAGAGCATCAGTAAGCCATATGTACCATAAGAGCATCTAAATCTACAGTGCGCTAAATGAGAATACGTTGTTCAGTACCATAAAAGCATCAATAAGCCATATACTCCCTCCGTTCCTAAATACTTGTTTTTTTAGGCATTTCAACAAGTGACTATATACGGAGCAAAATGAGTGAATCTACACTCTAAAATATGTCTACATACATCCGTATGTAGTAGTCATTCGAAATGTCTAGAAAAACAAATATTTAGGAACGGAAGGAGTATATAATAAATCAGCAGAGATGTAACATTTCTTTGGCTAACATCTTAATACATCTATTATACCGCGTCATCATTTATCAGCCTTAGCAAGTCGAAAAGGCAGTACAAATTATATAACAACAGCAAGTGGAAGTAGTGAAATATGTATTGAAGAGATCTAACAGTAGCATGTGTATCTTGAATATGTCATAAAGTTGGAGTGGTTGGATTATATGAAGGCACTCACTAAATGAAAACAACACATAGCTCTTTACCTTGAGCAATTGTCTCATCGTTTATATCTTTAAAGTGCTTGAAATAGTAAATATTTTGTTGATCAAATGACTGAATAGAAAGAGGCTGCATACGAGGACA
The DNA here is from genome assembly GCA_034509565.1 of Triticum monococcum. NCBI lineage: Eukaryota > Viridiplantae > Streptophyta > Magnoliopsida > Poales > Poaceae > Triticum > Triticum monococcum. The sequence continues at coordinate 591,569,797 of CM067846.1, forward strand.
CTGTATTAAATTTTAAAAAATAAACTTCTTGGGTGCTTGCCTCCTTATTAGTCAAGGATGCAGTGGTACGAGCCTATAGAACAGATATTGTTCAAGTAAGCTTCTTAAATAGGTGAAGAATTTACAACATAAAACAAACTGGAACGACCCCTGATTTGGTAGAAGGTGAAAGATTCTCTGGATCAGGGTAGGCTAGATCAATCCAGTAACCTACCTTCTGCCTGTCCAGACGAGCTCGATCCAGCGCCGGCCATGGTGATGTGGTGAAGGTGGCGCTGTGGACAGAGAGTGGATGGCGGCGGTGGTGGAGCTTCCCGTGAGCACCGCGCTAACCCTAGATCGGTAGGGCGTGTAGGTGGGGTTTGTGGCGGCGATGAACTTCGTCAGTCGTGCCCCGGTCCCCACCTCTGTTAATATAGCGCGGGTCACAGGGGCCCACCAACCATAATGGGTTGGGCGCCCCCGATCAGGGCGAATTAACCAAGGGCCTGGCAGGCCGTTGGGCCTGCACAGAGGAGATCAACCTAACATTCTCCCCCTTGATCTCAACACTTTTAACCTTATACTTTCTAGTTTATCGGTTTCATCACATATTGGTACATAGAGCATGTTTCATCGTCACAGCTCAATTGCCGATAGAATCATACAGCTACAACATACGTTTTGTTCAGAAACAAATCATGTTCCTTTTGGGCCTATCCAGGAATCATAAGGCTTTCCCTTAAACTCATGCCGGCTAAGTGTTCCTTGAACACATTGGGTGGTAAGCCTTTCGTTAGCGGATCCGCAAGCATATCCTTTGTCCTTATATGCTCGAGACTTATAGTTTGATCCTGGATTTTATCTTTCACAACATAATACATTATCTCTATTGTTTTGGCAGCATTACTCGACTTGTTGTTGTGAGCATATAATACTGCGGGCTGGTTGTCACAGTACATCTTTAGTGGTTTGTGAATACAATCTACCACTTTCAAGTCGGGTACAAATTTCTTTAGCCATATCGCCTACCCCATGGCTTCGAAGCATGCTATAAATTCTGCATACATCGTGGATGATGCAACTATCGACTGTTTGGAGCTTTCTCATGAAATAGCTCCCTCAGCGAGAGTGAAGACGTATCCTGACGTGGATTTTCTATCATCTCTGACCCCCACAAAATCTGCGTCTGAATACCCTTTTATCTCTAGGGAATCACTTCTCCTGTATATTAGCATGTAGTCCTTCGTGCCTTGCGCATAACGCAATGCTTTCTTTATCATCTTCCAGTGCTCTATGCCTGGATTCTCTTGATATCTACCGAGTACCCCGGTGATAAAAGCTAAGTCAGGGCGAGTGCACACTTGTGCATACTGTAAATTGCCAACTGCCGAAGCATATGGTACTGCTTTCATTTGATCGATCTTGTACTGATTCTTGGGACATTGGAATTTCCCAAAACTATCGCCCTTAACTATAGGAGCAGGTGTGGCTTTACTCGCATGCATATTATACTTTTTAAGAACCTTTTTTAAATATGCTTTCTGCGATAGTCCTAAGACTCCATTGTTTCTATCTTGATGAATTTCTATGCCCAAAACATATGATGCTTCACCAAGATCTGATATGTCAAAATTTGAGGATAAGTATTTCTTTGTTTCTTGAAGTAGACTAACATCACTACTAGCAAGCAGGATATCATCCACATACAAGATTAGGAAAATATATTTCCCATTTTTAAACTTTGCATAAATGCAATTATCCTCAATATTTTCTTTAAATCCAAAACTTTTAATCGTTTGATTAAACTTTAGATACCACTGCCGAGAGGCTTGTCTTAATCTATAAATGGATTTCTTCAGGCGGCATCCCATATTTTCCTTGCCTTCCATGATAAAACCCTTAGGTTGTTTCATGTAGACATTTTCTTTTAAATCACCATTCAGAAATGCCGTCTTAACATCCATTTGATGTAACTCTAAATCAATATGAGCAACTAATGCCATTATGATTCTGAAGGAATCCTTACATGAGACTGGAGAAAATGTCTCATTGTAATCTATCCCTTCTCTTTGTGTAAATCCTTTTGCCACGAGTTGTGCTTTATACTTTTCTATATTCCCTTTAGAGTCATACTTAATTTTGTAGACCCATTTACAGCCTACTGTTTTGGCTCCTTTAGGAATTTCCTCTAAGTCCCAAACATCTTTGGAACTCATCGATTTCATCTCGTCTTCCATTACCTTCATCCACTTCGATGAATGAGGGCTTGTAGACCTTCTAAGGGCCTCGGTTTCTGACACATTCTGTGCCTCAACTTCTGGCACTTCTTCTAAAATTTGCTGTTGCACCTCCCTTCCATGCTCAACTACGGGTTCAGTCGGCTCCTAACGGACAGGTTCCGGGTCTACCCCCATAGTTGTCATGGGTGGAGTTGCAACTGGTAGTGAGAAAAATGGCTCGTGAATCATCGGATTAGGTGCATGCACCCTCTTCTCCTCAAGATCAATTTTCCGAGCTACCAAGCTCCCCCTTCCATGCTCAACTACGGGTTCAGTCGGCTCCTGACGGACAGGTTCCGGGTCTACCCCCATAGTTGTCATGGGTGGAGTTGCAACTGGTAGTGAGAAAAATGGCTCATGAATCATCGGATTAGGTGCATGCACCCTCTTCTCCTCAAGATCAATTTTCCGAGCTACCAAGCTCCCCCTCATCATTTCATCCTCAAAGAAGACTGCATGTCTCGTTTCTACAAACTTTGTATATCTGTCTGGGCAGTAGAAACGAAAACCTTTTGGTTTGTCTGGATAGCCAATGAAGTGGCAACTTACTGTTTTGGGATCTAACTTTGCAATGTTTGGATTAAACATTTTGGCCTCAGCAGGGCACCCCCACACCCCGAAGTGATGTAGGGAGGGCACTCTTCTTGTCCATAGCTCGTACAGTGTTTTGGGCACCGACTTGCTTGGTACTCTATTGAGAATGTGAATGGCGGTATTAAGTGCCTCCATCCATAATCCCAATGGCAACTTGGAATAACTCATCATGCTACGCACCATGTCCATAAGTGTATGGTTGCGCCTTTCAGATACTCCATTCTTCTCTCGCAGCGTGGGATACATTAAAAACACATGAGTTATCATATCTTTCTCTTGCCAGAATTTCTCCTGTCATACGGGATTTTTGACATAATTTTATGTTAGCTTTATCCCGTTACGCAGGTATTTTCCTAGACTTTTCCCGCCATGCAGGTTTATCGTAATCATCTTTTCCCACCATGCAGGTAATTCCCTATAAGGGAACATAAATGCCAGAATTGGCTCTTTTGACTGCTTATTCAATCATCAAATTTAGAAATAAATCCGAATGCTCTTTGACACACATGCTTAATCCGACGTTGGTCAAATTAAACACGCATGTTACTTGTTTCATATCAAATCATGTTAACTGAAAAATCTTTTCATAGAGAGTACATGAAAGACATTCATCAACCAAGACTCTCAATGATCTATCTCTTTTCTTTTGATGCTATTCTTTAGAGAGAACATACTCCCTCATATTATGACATCTTTCGGGTCACAAGTACCCAGCCATTTGCTTTCACGAATGAAAGCGTGGAAAAACTTTTAGTCTGAGAAAACATAGTCAATAATCAACAATAATGGGCATAAAAATAACCCTATGTTGGTCTGGTTAAAAGAAATGCACATTAAACTTTTGAAACTTTTTTTTATATTCTAAATCACTATTGTGGCAGAATTAGAATAACACATCATCCTTCTACATTAATTCCATATCACCGTTGGGCGGAAATGGAAATAATGCGTATAACTCATAAACAATGTGTGATAGTATTTCTATTAAACAATTGTGCTAAGAATTAATCATCATCATCAACTTTATTGCATCGGGAACAAAAATATACATTTTTCTAGTTCAAGAGCATTTCTTGATCTTTATCAGTTCTCTGAAAATTGATCACTTTGATACAAAATTTATCAGAGATTTAAACTTTGAACATAAGACTCATAGAATTATAGCACTGTTATCATCAACGTTGGTCAGAAAATAACAATACCATATTTTAACTTTAAACAAATATCTTTCTTTTGTCATAGTAGAAACTATCTTCATCTTATTTCACCCATAGGGGAAAAACTTTGCTAAGAACATTTCGTCCAATTAAATTTTCCCGTTGGTTCCAATTTAATTGGATGATAAAACTTTTACTTTGCAACAGAAGCTTTACAATATTCTATTAAAAACAATTCTCTACTCTTTTACTCTCTAAGAAATTTCAACCGCTTGGTTAAAAATGCATTAGAGAAGCAACAATTTAATCTTTTACTTTAGTTATATTAACTTTTATAAGAGCACTTTATTTTCAATAATAAAACATGATCATGTTATTAACAACATTGGTTGTAAAAATAACATAATCATTTCATTTCAATAATTACTTTAATATGCTCTTTAAATATAATTCCATCTAAACTTTTATTTTCTTTGTAAAAGAGCACTAATTATTTACGCAGCGGAAAAACATGAATAAAAAATTCATGAACTTTTTAATCTTTACAGTAACTTTTCTTTGACAAAAAAATCATGAACTTTATTATTTACTTTGTAAAATTCATGAGCATCACTTTTTCTGAAAATCTTCTATTTTCATTTTCAGAAACATTTTCTATTTGCTTTTCTATTTTCTAAACAAAAATTTTCGTTGGAAAAATTTTGTATAGAAAAGCTATTGTAAATCTACCCAAAAAACTGGACAGAAATCTATATAAATTTTTTTGCAGCTGGCCCGTGGCCTGCTCGCGCGCGCTCTTCTGAGCGTTAGCGCATCGTGCCTGGCCGAAAACGGCCCGGCCTAGCGCCCGCAAGCGGCTGCAGCATGAGCCCAGTCGGCTCCCCCTTTCGGCCCAAAGGCCCAGCCGGACGCTAGGGAATCTTTCTGGGTCGTCCGATGCAATCAGACGGCCGAGCGTCGATTTCGCTCGGTTAAAACGGCTCGTCAGCGAGGCCGACGGGAAAACCCTAAATCATTCCTCCCCTCGTGCGCCGCTCGCCTTCGTGTTTCTGCTCGCCTGAGCTTCGCCGGCAACGGCGTCGAGCGCCACCGCGCCGCGCCCGGCCGCCGGCGACGTCGTCTAATGCCACCGCGCCATGCGCACCTCTGTTTCCTTCCCCCACTGCACCTCTCTCGCCCGTTCGCTCCTCTCTCGCCCACAACGCCCGGATCCGCCTCCTCAAGCCACGCCGGCGCAGCGAGCCAGGGCGGAACGGCGAGCTGGGGCGGCGCGGCGAGCTGTGGCCGGTCCCCTGCGAGCATCCACTTCCCCCCTCCCCACCTTGTTTTTGCGAGAGAGAGGAAAACAGAGAGGCTCGGCCGGGCTACCCCTTTCCTTTTCATCGAGAGTAAGAGGAGCGCGGCCAGATCGCGCCGTGGCCATCCTCCTCGCCGGTCGCGCGTTCTCCCTCAGCGGTGAGCGCACCGCCGTCAAGGGACTTGGCCGCGGTGTTGGCTTTTTTTTGTCTTTTACTTTTCTTTTCCAGCAAGCCGTTGAGCTAGCTCCGGTGGTTCTTCGTCCGACGCCTCGGCTTGCCGATGCGCGCTCGGATCGAGAGGAACGGCGCGGCCATAACGGCGGCGCAACTTTTCCGGTGAGGTCCGAGGCCCTTCTCCGGTGATTTACTTTGCCCTGTCTAGGGAAGGGGTTTTTCTTTCTCTATAATTCATTGTACCGAAAAATCTTAGCCTAGCATGGCTCTGATTCCATTGAAAGATTCTCTGGATCGGGGTAGGCTAGATCAATCCGGTAACCTACGTTATGCCTGTCCAGACGAGCTCGATCCAGCGCCGGCCATGGTGATGTGGTGAAGGTGGCGCTGTAGACAAAGAGTGGATGGAGGCGGTGGTGGAGCTTCCCGTGAGCACCGCGCTAACCCTAGATCGGTAGGGCGTGTAGGTGGGGTTTGTGGCGGCGATGAACTTCGTCAGTCGTGCCCCGGTCCCCATCTCTGTTAATATAGCGCGGGTCACAGGGGCCCACCAACCATAATGGGTTGGGCGCCCCCGATCAGGGCGAATTGACCAAGGGCCCTGCACAGAGAAGATCAACCTAACAGAAGGAAACCCCAAAAAGAATTGATCAAAGAATACGGCAGAAGATCAATGCCAACCAATCTGGGCGCTCACAACAGGACAGACAGGCGGAGATGAAAAGCATCAGACACCTCCAATAATATTCAATCTTTATCTTCTGCATGTGAAGTATCCATGGAACGGATAAGCAAGGAACTATACACCATATACTCTGCACTCTAACATGCCTGAGGCAAATACATCACTACATATTTATGAACTAAAAGAATCAGACTTAACCAAGAGTGCCCTGTTCAAAGAGTTTCACTGGGTAAATAAAAACAGAGGATAGAAAGCTTGCATATTTATTAGGAACAAGTGAGTGGTACTACACACTTATTTGAAATGTTGATAACATATTTCCAATCCAAAAAAAGAGGCATTTTTCTTTCAAAAGCATATACTACTGCAGGCTGCAGCAACTCCTACATCATGTATGATGTCGGTCTGAGTGCCAATGCAGATAAGATAACCAATACAGGAATGGACTGAATTAGCATTCCTTATCTAAAAAAGGACTGAATTAGCTTCCTTTATATGTCAAAAAGGACTGAATTATCTCCCTTTCCTGAATTAGACAACTACATCAAGGTGATAAAGATATAATCAGTCCCGTCAACCTAAGCTATGCATGCCTGACAAACACTAACCTTCACAGCTCAGACAATTCTACTAATTTGCAATCAAATTGGCTAGATAAGATAGATGTGCAGGGGGTGGAGCTCACCACGTCAAAGGGGTAGGAGGAGGGAGGAGCCATGAGGGCTCGTGCCTCGACCACCTGCAGCGGCAGCAGCAGCTGCTGCTTGTCCAGATCGGAGCAACTGACCTTGTCCATGGGGACGGCGTCGTCTCCCTAATTCGATTAACCTAGATACACAATAAACAATCAAAGAAGTCAGAACGCATCAATTGCTGACTTCAACTCATAAATCAAAGCGGCGCAAAAAGTAAACTGCTAGGCATGCGAGCTAAAACACAAGAACGCAAACACCATCTTAGAGAACAGAAAGACACAGATCAGATAACAATAAGTTTCAAAAATGAAGTACCCAGTGTAAATTAAGAGAAAGAGAATAATCAAGATACGGTAAAATAAAAAAACAGAGTAAGCAACATGTAAGGAAGATAACTTCGATACTATTACCTCCATTTGGAAATAAGCAATGAAATAAAACAGCATCACTTGTTTCCAAACGGGGGAGTCTACAGTTGCAACTTAGGAAGCTTAGAGGACAAATTATTACCTCTCCTGGGTGAATGATAGTCTTGTATTTCTTTAAAAAAAGTGACCGCGCTTCCTCATTGAACTACAGTACAAACAGACGTCTGGTCAGCTCTATCCTGAACCAATTAATCACCAATATGAAAAATTCCTAGTTTATGCACTCTCAAACCTGTTATTGTAAGTATACTCCAGAATACATAAAAATCCAAAGAACCGCCATAATTATACAATTATGCACAGGCATAAGAAACACAGAGAGAAGGTTAACTAAGAACTGAATGCAGGACCTAAGAGGACAGATCTATATATTTATATGCATCTGAGAAATCACGCTATTCTGCACTAACAAACCGAAAGTGTAATGGAAAGCCAATGATCACTGAATAACCTCTGATATGTGTTCAGCAGCTACAACCCGTGGCTTGACAACTTCACAGTTTGCAATGACCAGGGTATTGGGGACACTCCCATCTATCTCAAAGCATCTCAGGATACAAAAATACTATAGTTAGATCTGAATAAGGGAATATAAATACTCATTACGTAGCAAAACTAATAATCAGTCGCAGATGCTAAAAAACTATTTGTGGAAGCATTCAAACTGAGGACTTTTGAAGGTCACCTGCTCTAATAGGTAAAGACGCTGACAATTCTTATAGGTAGCCTGCTCAAGCTGAGGACCCTACCCGTTCCGAATCAAACTAACAGACAAATAAATAATTAGTTGCAGAACCACTATTGAAATCAAAACTGAACCACTATTGAAGTCAAACTGAACCACTATTGAAGTCAAAACTGCTGCAAAACCAAACCAGCATGCTTTCAACAGAATGCCACCAATCTGGGACATTATTAGCTTCAAAGTACCTGGTGGTGAGTAAGAATGCACCACAGAGCCAATGCTCACAAAGGAATATCATTATGACGTTCCCTTTTTTGTATTTTCTGCCGAGGTATATATCTTGTGTCACCTTGCTAATCTACAAAAAAAAAATCCCCTTTTGTCAGACTAAAAGAAGGACATTCTGAAACTACATCACCAGAATTCAGGAACACCACAAATGCAGTAATTGTAAAAGTAATCATAGACCAGGACATGCATTAGCCTATATAATTATGAATAGGCAAAACACACTCTCCATAAAATCAATTATTGAGCTTAAGAAAATCTACTCAAGATGGATAGAACCAACATTCTTCAACTACACGTAGATTGATGCAAGATGAATAGCTACCTAGGCCAGGCATTGAAGCAAAGTCATTGATTTATTGAGTAGTGCAGAAAGTAAGAAACTGAATAGGTGGCCATCTCCAAGATCACGAAGAAAATATGAAACCTAAAATTTATCTAACATGAGGCCAACAACAGAAAAAAATTCCTTCCTAATTAAGCGAAGCCCCAAATACTCTTATCCATGCACAAAAGAACAAAAACACCAACATTGCATGCACAAAGGAACAACAATAGTTGGCCCTACAAGGAAGGGACAAAAGGCATGGATCTACACTCCACTAAAAATAAAATAAGGAAGCATGGCAACAACAACAAAACCATTGCACAAAGTGTTTGATACTTTTGGCTGTACCAGAAACAAGACAAGAAACAGAAGGCTCTTATTCGCCAGCCTGCACAAGAAGCATATCGCCATACAACCGTGTACCTAGCTCATGGAAAATAAAAGGAGCGTAAAGGAGGAGGAGAAGAAGGGTTGACCTGCAGATCAGTGAACGGAGACGAGCAAGCATAGATCGAAGGAGGCACCGACCAGGGGATCAAGCAACAGAGGACCAATCTGCAGTTATAAAAAAGGGAAAATTAGAGATGAGCAGCATCCAATCACCAAGAAAGGGAGAAAGTAGACACATACCTAGAGATTAACGAGTGCATCAACAGATCCGACGAAGAGACTGGAAGAAAGAGAGGACCTGCAACCAAACGAGATTCCAAATCAATGAAAGACAGGTAAACAAAGGGAACCATGTCCTTCGCTGCCTCCTCCTCATCTTCCTGGCTCTCACAGATGGTGGCGTACAAGCAAGAAAAGGTGAGGGGGTGGGCTGACCTAATATCCTCTTGTCCATCCCTATAGCGGCGCGCCTCCGCGGCTCGAGCTTGGTGACGAGAAGTGTGAGAGGAGATGGGGGCGGGGGCAGCAGGGGAACGAGCGGCCACCATGGCACCTTGGCGAGCCCCGGACCAGCTCCGGGTGCCTCTCCCCCATGCGATGGCATCTCACCTCAGCACGAGATCCTGGTTACTCTCCTCCCGGGGATGGCGAGAGGCGACCTCGATGGGGACTGCAGTGGCGGCGGCGAGCTTGGCGACGGAAGAGGAACAGGGAGGAGGAGGGGCGGAAGCGCGGGGGCGACGACTGTGCGATGGGGAGTGGGTTGGCGCGAGTGCGGGAGGAAGAGGAGGGGCGAGTGCGGGAGGAGCAGGCGGCCGCTAGGTTTAAACGGGAGATGCTGTAATATATACCCGCATGTGAAATGACGAAAATGCCCTCGACGGGGCAAGCTATTTACGTGCGGCGGCACGGTTGAGGTGAAACTATACATTCCTACAGGAGCGCCTCTTCGATCCGACGAGCGAGGTCGTTTCAGGGGTCGATCCGACGGCCGAGATCCAATCAAGCAATCAGATCCGATGGCCAAGGATCCAAACGGCCGAGGAGGCGGGAGGATGACTGTCATCCTTATTTATCGATTAGTACTCTACCAATTGAGCTACATTCCAAGTATATTCTTCTAAAAATAATAGACTATAGCAATTGTCTAAATAAAAAGATAGACTATAGTATTAGTTTTGGAAAAAAGATAGACTATATATAGGCCCTGTTCGGAACTTGGCCACTCCGCGGAGTTGGGGAGCTGGCTTTTAGCAGCTCCGTCAAATTAAGCTAAAGTCTTGTCCACTCCTGGAGTAGAGTTAAAGGAGTAGAGAGAAACCGAACGCAGCCATAGTACAGTATTTGCCTAAAAATAGATAGATACTAGCTAGTATGCTAAACGAAAAAAACTATAGCCAAATGCTGATCCTTTAATCATAAGGGTTGAAAATGCACCCGCCGGTTGGTTTTCTTTTAAATAAACACTGGTTGGAGGCTTAAATGTTCTTTTCAACAAATGGTCCGATCGAGGGCTAGGTTTTCGTCTCACTATGATTGACCAAAACTTATCTAAGTGTACACGTTAACATTTTTCAGAAGGTTCATGAGAATTATGGAACTGCTTGCAGCCTTGCAGCACTGTCTATTGAAACAATTTGTAAAAGGAAAAAAATTAATTTCATCTTTCTTAAAAATTATATGGTCATTTCATCTGTGAGAAAAAAACACAAATCCTACTATAATGCTTACTGATACTTGTAGATGTTCTACACAATGAAGACGCTCCTGGTTTTTTTTTTTGAGATAAACGAAAACTTCGTTCATCAGAGATAAAAAGTACATCGTTTGTGAGAATCATTACAATTTCATTTAAAGGTTCCTCAAACCAATCAGAAATCAATGAAATTCTAGCTAAACTCGCAAGCTCATGAACTACTTTATTTGCTTCTTTGTTACAGTGTTCGAATCTAGTAGCAACGGAGTCACAATGAAGACGCGTCCTGATAATTTAGCGATTGGGTGTAATTCGGTATGATCATTGCGGACCTGGTAAATTAATCGCTTCCATCATATCCGAGTCTTCAATTTACAAGCAGAAGTGTCCTTATATATTATGCACTACCGCAAAATATTATTAGGACCACAAGACTACTGTGATGTATAAATTATTCAGATTGTCAAAGACTATTTCATTGGTCCCTTTCAAGGTTCTACGGTGAACTTCAGAGGCATTATCAGGTTAGTTTACTACAGTGATTGTAGTCGTCGCTAGGAGGTTTTCTCGCAAGAAAAAGTTTACTACAGTGAACTTCAGTGTCGTTAGCAAGTTAGTTTATGTAGTTTATAGAGGACTTGAGCTGGGTTGTGGACATTACACATAAATGTCACGGCTAAATGTCTCCATAGTTAGCAGGTCATGAACAGTATTGTTGTTTCAATAGAGCGTGTCCTTCTCTTTAGTTCTCTCTGCTATGCTGCTTTATGGAACAAATTTTTTAGTTGCATGTCTGCTCTTTTCATGCATATATTTTGGTTGTTTCTGATTTTCAACATGTTGTATTTTGTTTCACAGTGACGTGATAGGGTTCATGGATATGTCTCACCGTTGGTGAAACAAGAATGATTGTATAGATATCAGCTTAAGAGATCGTTACATTATTAACACTCAAAGTGGTTAATAGAGACACGCAAAGTAGGATCATTCATGAACTTGCGATGCATAAACATTTACAGTCAAGAGTGAGATCAAGCACCAGCAGCCACCAAGAAACTTGTAGGAGGAATTCAAACTACAATGGACATGTGGGGGTATCTTCACGATATTAATATATTTCCTTTCTTAAATAATATAAATTATTGATCTAATCACCAGTGTCAAAGCTATCAGCCGGTGAGGAAATATAAGGACGTGGATAAGTGAGTTGGATGAGAGGCTGATTTCTGGGGAGGGGCACTGAAAACCTGAAGTGGTCTGCTCTGGGTGATCCGAGCGCAAACATGGAGAAAATTGTACTGTCCGGCTAGGCTTTTGTCGAGTGTTATGTCGAAATTAGTGTCCATTTAGGCACCTTCATACCATGCATTAATCAAGAGCATTAAGCGCATCAGATGGTCTACTGAACAAAAGAGTTGATCTTCAATTTCTTTTTTTTTGAATTTGCTACTAAACATAGTCTTATGTTCTTTTTCCCATCACAATATGTGTAGTGTCACACTGTCACTTTTGGAAATGGCAAGGAGAAACACATATTTTATAGCCTATTTATTGTCGCTGGATAACATGTAGGGTTTCATAACAAGGAAATGGTGAAAGCAAATTAGGTTCGTATGATTGTTATTGCCCGTAGCATATCCCACGGACATTTACCTAGTGCATTAACAGATCCAAACTCCTCACCACCCCCCACCTCCAAAGATAGGGGCGAGCTTCTCCCTGACTACAAGCAAAGCAGCACCACGAGCGGACACCTACCCGTACAAAGAAACATCGCCGCCGGCTGCCATCGCCAATTCCGATAACTCTTTGTGTTTCGACCAACTGCCACTGTGAGTAGGAAGATGAGAATAACTCATTCGGATGAAGAAGTGCCGGACTGTGGCCCCATGAAGAAAGGGCGGTTTTTTTATTACGGGAATAGGGGAAGTTATTTTTTTATTTTTTTTAGAAAAAACCATCATGGCTAACTTTATTAAAAATTAAACAAGAATTACATCGTCCACAAGGTTTGGAACTAGACAGCCCGAAGGCTCGACAGGGGAAGTAATTGGCTGCCCTGGCAACAGAAACAATCAAACGGAGGGTCTCTTCTAGAATCCGCGATGCTATTTTTCTTTTCTTTTTAGGGCAGCAAAGCAGCACGGCGGTGTGTTGCGTGCTTTATGGCGGAGCGAACTTTCAACGCAACGGCAAAGCCCTCCTTGATGGGCCGGACAAAGAGCGGGGTTGGGAAGGAGCTGAAAAGAGCAGCCCATGTACGGAGACGCTCGTCTCGAATCGGAACAGTTCACCTTCGGTGATTAACCGTGCGAACAATTAATTACCGTACTTAGGCTGGCCATATGTTACTCCCCACTATGACCAACCTTATAGTTAATTGTAAGACAAGTAATAAATGAGGATGTAGCTCAATTGATAGAGCGCTAATCAATGCGGAATAGAGGCATGTTTGACTCCTCGCATCTCGAATTTTTTGTTTTTTCAATCGGCTTTCAGTCCGTCTTCCATTCCCACAATTTGGTGCTCAGACTCCACTTTTGACGACGAGCTTGCCATGCATGAATCCATGCGTGACTAGCTACAACGAACATGTACGGCACCAATAGCAGATCACACGCAGTACAATTTTTGCCGGCGCCTCTAGACGTAGTACACGATAGGAGAAGAAATTTGCTATTCCACCATCTTCTTTATCCAATAGTACAATGTTTCTTCTTCAAATACTTTAACAATGTTTGTGCATCTTTGGATTCTAGGTACTTCTTGTGCTCACTTTTTATGTAGTTGTTGCTATCCATATCCAAGAATGGTACATTTTCCGCATCTCCATACCATTGCTCATAGAAATTGTATATCTCAAATGGGCGTATTCCAGATGTGTGCATTTGCTTAATTATGTGACGATCAACGTCTAATAATTTACACTGCGGCCTAAGCATATGCGACTTATTAGGAGTTACAGGATGATGATTCTGACTAAGCTCGACTTTCTGAATATTCCAAATGCCTTCCCTATTGATGTTGAATTGAACACCGTCTGTGCATTTTATGTTGAAAATATGCCCTAAAGGCAATAATAAATAAGTTATTATTATATTTCCTTGTTCATGATAATCGTTTATTATCCATGCTAGAATTGTATTGATAGAAAACTCAGATACATGTGTGGATACATAGACAACACCATGTCCCTAGTAAGCCTCTAGTTGACTAGCTCGTTGATCAATAGATGGTTACGGTTTCCTGACCATGGACATTAGATGTCATTGATAACGGGATCACATCATTAGGAGAATGATGTGATGGACAAGACCCAATCCTAAGCCTAGCACAAAGATCGTGTAGTTCGTATGCTAAAGCTTTTCTAATGTCAAGTATCATTTCCTTAGACCATGAGATTGTGCAACTCCTGGATACCGTAGGAATGCTTTGGGTGTACCAAACGTCACAACGTAACTGGGTGACTATAAAGGTGCACTACAGGTATCTCCGAAAGTGTCTGTTGGGTTGGCACGAATCGAGACTGGGATTTGTCACTCCGTGTGATGGAGAGGTATCTCTGGGCCCACTCGGTAGGACATCATCATAATGTGCACAATGTGATCAAGGAGTTGATCACGGGATGATGTGTTACGGAACGAGTAAAGAGACTTGCCGGTAACGAGATTGAACAAGGTATCGGGATACCGACGATCGAATCTCGGGCAAGTATCGTACCGAAAGACAAAGGGAATTGTATACGGGATTGATTTAAGTCCTTGACATCATGGTTCATCCGATGAGATCATCGTGGAACATGTGGGAGCCAACATGGGTATCCAGATCCCGCTGTTGGTTATTGACCGAGAACGTCTCGGTCATGTCTGCATGTCTCCCGAACCCGTAGGGTCTACACACTTAAGGTTCGATGACGCTAGGGTTATAAAGGAAGTTTGTATGTGGTTACCGAATGTTGTTCGGAGTCCCGGATGAGATCTCGGACGTCACGAGGAGTTCCGGAATGGTCCGGAGGTAAAGATTTATATATAGGAAGTCCTGTTTTGGTCACTGGAAAGGTTTCGGGGTTTATCGGTAATGTACCGGGACCACCGGGAGGGTCCTAGGGGTCCACCAAGTGGGGCCACCAACCCCGGAGGTTTGCGTGGGCTAAGTGTGGGAGGGGACCAGCCCCAGGTGGGCTGGTGCGCCCCCCCACAAGGGCCCAAGGTGCCTAAGAGGTGGAAAGGGGGCAAACCCTAAGGGGATATGGGCCTTAGGGCCCATATTGGTGCGCCTCCCTCTCCCCTCCCCTCTTGGCCGCCACCCCAAGTCCCATCTAGGGCTGCCGCCCCCCTAGGGGTGGGAACCCTAGAGGGGGCGCACTCTCCTCCCTCTCCCCTATATATAGTGATGCATAGGGCTGCCCATAACACGCGATTCGATCTCTCGTTGGTGCAGCCCTGCATCTCTTCTTCCTCCTCTCCCGTGGTGCTTGGCGAAGCCCTGCAGGATTGCCACGCTCCTCCACCACCACCACGCCGTTGTGCTGCTGCTGGATGGAGTCTTCCTCAACCTCTCCCTCTGTCCTTGCTGGATCAAGGCATGGGAGACGTCACCGGGCTGTACGTGTGTTGAACGCGGAGGTGCCGTCCGTTCGGCACTAGGATCTTCGGTGATTTGGATCACGACGAGTACGACTCCATCAACCCCGTTCACTTGAACGCTTCCGCTTAGCGATCTACAAGGGCATGTAGATGCACTCTCCTTCCCCTCGTTGCTAGTCTCTCCATAGATAGATCTTGGTGACACGTAGGAAAATTTTGAATTTCTGCTACGTTCTCCAACAGTGGCATCATGAGCTAGGTCTATTGCGTAGATTCTATGCACGAGTAGAACACAAAGTAGTTGTGGGCGTTGATATTGTTCAATATGCTTACCGTTACTAGTCCAATCTTGTTTCGACGGCATCGTGGGATGAAGCGGCCCGGACCAACCTTACACGTACTCTTACGTGAGACCGGTTCCACCGACTGACATGCACTAGTTGCATAAGGTGGCTGGCGGGTGTCTGTCTCTCCTACTTTAGTCGGGACGGATTCGATGAAAAGGGTCCTTATGAAGGGTAAATAGCAATTGGCATATCACGTTGTGGTCTTTGCGTAGGTAAGAAACGTTCTTGCTAGAAACCCATAGCAGCCACGTAGAACATGCAAACAAAAATTAGAGGACGTCTAACTTGTTTTTGCAGGGTATGCTATATGATGTGATATGGCCAAAAGGATGTGATGAATGATATATGTGATGTATGAGATTGATCATGTTCTTGTAATAGGAATCACGACTTGCATGTCGATGAGTATGACAACCGGCAGGAGCCATAGGAGTTGTCTTTATTTATTTATGACCTGCGTGTCAACTTAAACGTCATGTAATTACTTTACTTTATTTCTAAAGCGTTAGCCATAGTAGTAGAAGTAATAGATGACGAGACAACTTCAAGAAGACACGATGATGGAGATCATGGTGTCATGCCGGTGACAACGATGATCATGGAGCCCCGAAGATGGAGATCAAAAGGAGCAAAATGATATTGGCCATATCATGTCACTATTTGATTGCATGTGATGTTTATCATGTTTATACATCTTGTTTACTTAGTAAGACGGTAGTAAATAAGATGATCCCTCATAAACAATTTCAAGAATGTGTTCTCCCCTAACTGTGCACCATTGCTAAAGTTCGTCGTTTCGAAGCACCACGTGATGACCGGGTGTGATAGATCCTTACGTTCACATACAACGGGTGTAAGACAGTTTTACACATGCAAAACACTTAGGGTTAACTTGACGAGCCTAGCATGTGTACAGACATGGCCTCGGAACACAGAAGACCGAAAGGTCGAGCATGAGTCGTATGGTAGATACGATCAGCATGAAGATGTTCGACGATGTTGACTAGTCCGTCTCACGTGATGATCGGACACGACTAGTTGACTCGGATCATGTAATCACTTAGATGATTAGAGGGATGTCTATCTGAGTGGGAGTTCATAAGATGAACTTAATTATCCTAAACATAGTCAAAAGGATTTTGCAAATTATGTCGTAGCTCGCGCTTTAGTTCTACTGTTTAGATATGTTCCTAGAGAAAATTTAGTTGAAAGTTGATAGTAGCAATTATGCGGACTAGGTCCGTAAACTGAGGATTGTCCTCATTGCTTCATAGAAGGCTTATGTCCTTAATGCACCGCTCAGTGTGTTGAACCTCGAACGCGGTCTGTGGATGTTGCGAACATCTGACATACACGTTTTGATAACTACGTGATAGTTCAGTTAAACGGTTTAGAGTTGAGGCACCGAAGACGGTTTTGAAACGTCACAAAACATATGAGATGTTTCGAGGGCTGAAATTGGAGTTTCAGGCTCGTGCCCACGTCAAGAGGTATAAGACCTCCGACGATTTTCTTAGCCTACCAACTAAGGAGAAAAGCTCAATTGTTGAGCTTGTGCTTAGATTGTCTGAGTACAACAATCATTTGAATCGAGTGGGAGTTGATCTTCCAGATGAGATAGTGATGTTTTCTCCAAAGTCATTACCACCAAGCTGCTAGAGCTTCGTGATGAACTGTAACATATCGAGGACATATATGATGATCTTTGGGATATTCATGATGTTTGACACCACAAAAGTAGAAATCAAGAAGGAGCATCAATTGTTGATGGTTGGTGAAACCACTAGTTTCAAGAAGGGTAAGGGCAAGAAGGGATACTTCATGAAACGGCAATTCAGCTGCTGCTCTAGTGAAGAGACCCAAGGTTGAACCCAAACCCGAGACTAAGTGCTTCTGTAATACGGGGAACAGCCACTGGAGCAGAATTACCCTAGATACTTGGTAGATTAGAAGGCTGGCAAGGTCGATAGAAGTATATTGGATATACATTGTGTCGATATGTACTTTACTAGTACTCCTAGTAGCACCAGGGTATTAGATACCGGTTCGGTTGCTAAGTGTTAGTAACTCGAAATAAAAGCTACGGATTAAACGGAGACTAGCTAAAAGGTGAGATGACGATATGTGCTGGAAGTATTTCCAAGGTTGATCAAATATCGTACACTCCCTCTACCATCGAGATTGGTGTTAAACCTAAATAATTGTTATTTGGTGTTTGCGTTGAGCATAGACATGATTGGATTATGTCTATCGCAATACGGTTATTCATTTAAGGAGAATAATGGTTACTCTGTTTATTTGAATAATACCTTCAATGGTCTTGCACCTAAAATGAATGGTTTATTGAATCTCGATCGTAGTGATACACATGTTCATGCCAAAAGATATAGGATAGTAATGATAGTACCACCTACTTGTGGTACTGCCACTTAATTCATATCGGTATAAAACGCATGAAGAAGCTCCATGTTGATGGATCTTTGGGCTCACTCATTTTTGAAAAGTTTGAGACATGCGAACCATGTCTATTAGTGTATATGCATGAAGAAACTCCATGCAAATGGACTGTTTGGACTCACTTGATTTTGAATCACCTGAGACATGCAAATCATACCACATGGGCAAGATGACTGAAAGCCTCGGTTTCAGTAAAATGGAACCAGAAAGCAACTTGTTGGAAGTAATACATTTTGATGTGTGCAGTCCAATGAGTGCTGAGGCATGTAGTGGATATCGTTGTGTTCTTACTTCACAGATGATTTGAGTAGATGTTGAGTATATTTACTTGATGAATCACGAGTCTGAATTATTGAAAGGTTCAAGTAATTTCAGTGTGAAGTTGAAAGATCGTCGTGACAAGAGGATAAAAGATCTATGATATGATCATAGAGATGAATATCTGAATTACGAGTTTGGCACAGAATTAAGACATTGTGGAAATTGTTTCACAAGTAATACAGCCTGGAACACCATAGTGTGATGGTGTGTCCGAACATCATAACTGCACCCTATTGGATATGATGCATACCATGATGTCTCTTATCGAATTACCACAATAGTTTATGGGTTAGGCATTAGAGACAACCACATTCACTTTAAAAGGGGCACCACGTAATTCCGATGAGATGACACCATATGAACTATGGTTTAGAGAAACCTAAGCTGTCATTTCTTAAAAGTTTGGGGCTGCGACGCTTATGTGAAAAAGTTTCAGGCTGATAAGCTCGAACCCAAAGCGGATAAATGCATCTTCATAGGACACCCAAAACAATTGGGTATACCTCCTATCTCAGATCCGAAAGCAATAAGGGATTGTTTCTAGAATCGGGTCCTTTCTCGAGGAAAAGTTTCTCTCGAAAGAATTGAGTGGGAGGATGGTGGAGACTTGATGAGGTTATTAAACCGTCTCTTCAACTAGTGTGTGGCAGGGCACAGGAAGTTGTTCCTGTGGCACCTACACCAATTGAAGTGGAAGCTTATGATAGTGATCATGAAACTTCAGATCAAGTCACTAACAAACCTCGTGGGATGACAAGGATGCGTGCTACTTCAGAGTGGTACGTAATCCTGTCTTGGAAGTCATGTTGCTAGACAACAATGAACCTACGAGCTATGCAGAAGCGATGGTGGGCCCGGATTCCGATAAATGGCTCGAGGCCATAAAATCCGAGAGAGGATCCATGTATGAAAACAAAGTGTAGACTTTGGCAGAACAGCTCGATGGTCGTAAGGCTGTTGAGTACAGATGGATTTTAAAAGGAAGACGGACAATGATGGTAAGTATCACCATTAAGAAAGCTCGGCTTGTCGTTAAGATGTTTTCCGACAAGTTCAAGGAGTTGACTACGATGAGACTTTCTCACTCGTAGCGATGCTAAGAGTCTGTTGTAATTATATTAGCGATTACTGCATTATTTATGAAATCTTGCAGATAGGATGTCAAAACATTGTTTTCCTCGACGATTTTCTTGAGGAAAGGTTATATGTGATACAACCGGAAGGTTTTGTCAATCCTGAAAGATGCTAATAAGTATGCAAAGCTCCAGCAATCCTTCTAAGGACTGGAGTAAGCATCTCGGAGTTGGAATGTATGCTTTGATGAGATGATCAAAGATTTTGGTGTATACAAAGTTTATGAGAAACTTGTATTTCCAAAAAGGTGAGTGGGAGCACTATAGAATTTCTGATAAGTATATGTTGTTGACATATTGTTGATCAGAAATGACGTAGAATTTCTGGAAAGCATATAGGGTTATTTGGAAAGTGTTTTTCAATGGAAAGCCCGGATTAAGCTACTTGAACATTGAGCATCAAGATCTATAAGGATAGATCAAAACGCTTAATGGTATTTTCAAATGAGCACATACCTTGACATGATCTTGAAGGTGTTCAAGATGGACCAGTCAAAGAAGGAGTTCTTGCCTGAGTTGTAAGGTACGAAGTTAAGACTTAAAGCTCGACCACGGCAGAACAGAGAGAAAGGACGAAGGTCGTCCCCTATGCTTAAGACATAGGCTCTACAGTATGCTATGCTGTGTACCGCACCTGAAGTGTGCCTTTCCATGAGTCAGTCAAGGGGTACAAGAGTGATCCAAGAATGGATCACAGGACAGCGGTCAAAGTTATCCTTAGTAACTAGTGGACTAAGAAATTTTCTCGATTATGGAGGTGGTAAAAGAGTTCGTCGTAAAGGGTTACGTTGATGCAAGCTTAACACCTATCCGGATAGCTCTGAGTGGAGATACCGGATACGTATAATGGAGCAACAATTTAGAATAGCTCCAAGTAGAACAGTTATTTGGAATAGCTCCAAATAGAGCGTGGTAGCTGCATCTAGGAGATGACATAGAGATTTGTAAAGCGCACACGGATCTGAAAGGTTCAGACCCATTGACTATAACCTCTCTCACAAGCAACATCATCAAACCTAGAACTCATTGAGAGTTAATCACATAGTGATGTGAGCTAGACTACTGACTCTAGTAAACTCTTGGGTGTTAGTCACATGGCGATGTGACCTGTGAGTGTTAATCACATGGCGATGTGAACTAGATTATTGACTCTAGTGCAAGTGGGAGACTGTTGGAAATATGCCCTAGAGGCAATAATAAATAAGTTATTATTATATTTCCTTGTTCATGATAATCGTTTATTATCCATGCTAGAATTGTATTGATAGGAAACTCAGATACATGTGTGGATACATAGACAACACCATGTCCCTAGTAAGCCTCTAGTTGACTAGCTCGTTGATCAATAGATGGTTACGGTTTCCTGACCATGGACATTAGATGTCATTGATAACGGGATCACATCATTAGGAGAATGATGTGATGGACAAGACCCAATCCTAAGCCTAGCACAAAGATCGTGTAGTTCGTATGCTAAAGCTTTTCTAGTGTCAAGTATCATTTCCTTAGACCATGAGATTGTGCAACTCCCGGATACCGTAGGAATGCTTTGGGTGTACCAAACGTCACAACGTAACTAGGTGACTATAAAGGTGCACTACAGGTATCTCCGAAAGTGTCTGTTGGGTTGGCACGAATCGAGACTGGGATTTGTCACTCCGTGTGACGGAGAGGTATCTCTGGGCCCACTTGGTAGGACATCATCATAATGTGCACAATGTGATCAAGGAGTTGATCACGGGATGATGTGTCACGGAACGAGTAAAGAGACTTGCCGGTAACGAGATTGAACAAGGTATCGGGATACCGACGATCGAATCTCAGGCAAGTATCGTACCGATAGACAAAGGGAATTGTATACGGGATTGATTTAAGTCCTTGACATCGTGGTTCATCCGATGAGATCTTCATGGAACATGTGGGAGCCAACATGGGTATCCAGATCCCGCTATTGGTTATTGACCGGAGAACGTCTCGGTCATGTCTGCATGTCTCCCGAACCCGTAGGGTCTACACACTTAAGGTTCGATGACGCTAGGGTTATAAAGGAAGTTTGTATGTGGTTACCGAATGTTGTTCGGAGTCCCGGATGAGATCCCGGACGTCACGAGGAGTTCCGGAATGGTCCGGGGGTAAAGATTTATATATAGGAAGTCCTGTTTTGGTCACCGGAAAGGTTTCGGGGTTTATCAGTAATGTACCGGGACCACCGGGAGGGTCCCGGGGGTCCACCAAGTTGGGCCACCAACCCCGGAGGTTTGCGTGGGCTAAGTGTGGGAGGTGTGTTGGGGAACGTAGTAATTTCAAAAAATTTCCTACGCACACGCAAGATCATGGTGATGCATAGCAACGAGGGGGAGAGTCTGATCTACGTACCCTTGTAGATCGCAACGGAAGCGTTGACACAACGTAGAGGAAGTAGTCGTACGTCTTCTTCCCGACCCGACCGATCCAAGTACCGTTACTCCGGCACCTCCGAGTTCTTAGCACACGTTCAGCTCGATGACGATCCCCGGGCTCCGATCCAGCAAAGCTTCGGGGAGGAGTTCCGTCAGCACGACGGCGTGGTGACGATCTTGATGTACTACCGACGTAGGGCTTCGCCTAAGCACTACAATGATATGATCGAGGTGGAATTTGGTGGCAGGGGGCACCGCACACGGCTAAGGAACGATCTCAATGATCAACTTGTGTGTCTAGAGGTGCCCCCTGCCCCCGTATATAAAGGTTGCCAGGGGGAGGGCTGGCCGGCCAAGGAGGAGGGCGCAGGAGGAGTCCTACTCCTACCGGGAGTAGGACTCCCCCCAATCCTATTCCTAATAGGACTCATTGAGAGAGAGAGAGGGAGAAGGGGGCCGGCCACCTCTCCTAGTCCTAATAGGACTAGGCAAGGGGGGAGGCGCGCAGCCCACCTTGGGCTGCCCCTTTCACCTTTCCACTAAGGCCCAATAAGGCCCATTTGGTTCCCGGGGGGTTCCGGTAACCTCCCTGTACTCCGGTAAAATTCCCGATTTCACCCGGAACACTTCCGATGTCCAAACATAGGCTTCCAATATATCAATCTTTATGTCTCGACCATTTCGAGACTCCTCGTCATGTCCGTGATCACATCCGGGACTCCGAACAACCTTCGGTACATCAAAATGCATAAACTCATAATAACTGTCATCGTAACGTTAAGCGTGCGGACCCTACGGTTCGAGAACAATGTAGACATGACCGAGACACGTCTCCGGTCAATAACCAATAGCGGGACCTGGATGCCCATATTGGCTCCTACATATTCTACGAAGATCTTTATCGGTCAGACCGCATAACAACATACGTTGTTCCCTTTGTCATGGGTATGTTACTTGCCCGAGATTCGATCGTCGGTATCCAATACCTAGTTCAATCTCGTTACTGGCAAGTCTCTTTACTCGTTCCGTAATACATCATCTCACAACTAACATCTTAGTTATAATGCTTGCAAGGCTTATGTGATGTGTATTACCGAGAGGGCCCAGAGATACCTCTCCGACAATCGGAGTGACAAACTCTAATCTCGAAATACGCCAACCCAACATCTACCATTGGAGACACCTGTAGTACTCCTTTATAATCACCCAGTTACGTTGTGACGTTTGGTAGTACCCAAAGTGTTCCTCCGGCAAACGGGAGTTGCATAATCTCATAGTCATAGGAACATGTATAAGTCATGAAGAAAGCAATAGCAACATACTAAATGATCGGGTGCTAAGCTAATGAAATGGGTCATGTCAATCAGATCATTCAACTAATGATGTGACCTTGTTAATCAAATAACAACTCGTTGTTCATGGTTAGGAAACATAACCATCTTTGATTAACGAGCTAGTCAAGTAGAGGCATACTAGTGACACTCTGTTTGTCTATGTATTCACACATGTATTATGTTTCCGGTTAATACAATTCTAGCATGAATTATAAATATTTATCATGATATAAGGAAATAAATAATAACTTTATTATTGCCTCTAGGGCATATTTCCTTCAGTCTCCCACTTGCACTAGAGTCAATAATCTAGATTACACAGTAATGATTCTAACACCCATGGAGCCTTGGTGCTGATCATGTTTTGCTCGTGGAAGAGGCTTAGTCAACGGGTCTGCAACATTCAGATCCGTATGTATCTTGCAAATCTCTATGTCTCCCATCTGGATTAGATCCCGGATGGAGTTGAAGCGTCTCTTGATGTGTTTGGTCCTTTTGTGAAATCTGGATTCCTTTGCTAAAGCAATTGCACCAGTATTGTCACGAAAGATTTTCATTGGACCCGATGCACTAGGTATGACACCTAGATCGGATATGAACTCCTTCATCCAGACTCCTTCGTTCGCTGCTTCCGAAGCAGCTATGTACTCCGCTTCACATGTAGATCCCGCTACGACGCTTTGTTTAGAACTGCACCAACTGACAGCTCCACCGTTTAAAGTAAACACGTATCCGGTTTGCGATTTAGAATCGTCCGGATCAGTGTCAAAGCTTGCATCAATGTAACCTCTTACGGTGAGCTCTTTGTCACCTCCATATACGAGAAACATATCCTTAGTCCTTTTCAGGTATTTCAGGATGTTCTTGACCGCTGTCCAGTGATCCACTCCTGGATTACTTTGGTACCTCCCTGCTAAACTTATAGCAAGGCACACATCAGGTCTGGTACACAGCATTGCATACATGATAGAGCCTATGGCTGAAGCATAGGGAACATCTTTCATTTTCTCTCTATCTTCTGCAGTGGTCGGGCATTGAGTCTGACTCAACTTCACACCTTGTAACACAGGAAAGAACCCTTTCTTTGCTTGATCCATTTTGAACTTCTTCAAAATCTTGTCAAGGTATGTGCTTTGTGAAAGTCCAATTAAGCGTCTTGATCTATCTCTATAGATCTTTATGCCTAATATGTAAGCAGCTTCCCCGAGGTCTTTCATCGAAAAACTTTTATTCAAGTATCCCTTTATGCTATCCAGAAATTCTATATCATTTCCAATCAGCAATATGTCATCCACATATAATATCAGAAATGCTACAGAGCTCCCACTCACTTTATTGTAAATACAGGCTTCTCCAAAAGTCTGTATAAAGCCAAATGCTTTGATCACACTATCAAAGCGTTTATTCCAACTCCGAGATGCTTGCACCAGTCCATAAATGGATCGCTGGAGTTTGCACACTTTGTTAGTTCCCTTTGGATCGACAAAACCTTCCGGTTGCATCATATACAACTCTTCTTCCAGAAATCCATTCAGGAATGCAGTTTTGACATCCATCTGCCAAATTTCATAATCATAAAATGCGGCAATTGCTAACATGATTCTGACAGACTTAAGCATCGCTACGGGTGAGAAGGTCTCAACGTAGTCAACCCCTTGAACTTGTCGAAAACCTTTTGCGACAAGTCGAGCTTTATAGACAGTAATATTACCGTCAGCGTCAGTCTTTTTCTTGAAGATCCATTTATTCTCAATTGCTTGCCGATCATCGGTCAAGTCAACCAAAGTCCATACTTTGTTCTCATACATGGATCCCATCTCAGATTTCATGGCTTCAAGCCACTTTGCGGAATCTGGGCTCACCATCGCTTCTTCATAGTTCGTAGGTTCATCATGATCTAGTAGCATGACTTCCAGAATTGGATTACCGTACCACTCTAGTGCGGATCTCACTCTGGTTGATCTACGTGGTTCAGTAGTATCTTGTCCTGAAGTTTCATGATCATCATCATTAGCTTCCTCAGTAATTGGTATAGGTGTCGCAGAAACAGTTTTCTGTGATGTACTATTATCCAATAATGGAGCAGGTACAGTTACCTCGTCAAGTTCTACTTTCCTCCCACTCAATTCTTTCGAGAGAAACTCCTTCTCTAAAAATGATCCATTCTTAGCAACGAATGTCTTGCCTTCGGATCTGTGATAGAAGGTGTACCCAAAAGCCTCCTTTGGGTATCCTATGAAGACACATTTCTCCGCTTTGGGTTCGAGCTTATCAGGTTGAAGCTTTTTCACATAAGCATCGCAACCCCAAACTTTAAGAAACGACAACTTTGGTTTCTTGCCAAACCATAGTTCATAAGGCGTCGTCTCAACGGATTTTGATGGTGCCCTATTTAACGTGAATGCAGCCGTCTCTAAAGCATAACCCCAAAACGATAGCGGTAAATCAGTAAGAGACATCATAGATCGCACCATATCTAGTAAAGTACGATTACGACGTTCGGACACACCATTATGCTGTGGTGTTCCGAGTGGCGTGAGTTGCGAAACTATTCCGCAATTTTTCAAATGTACACCAAACTCGTAACTCAAATATTCTCCTACACGATCAGATCGTAGAAACTTTATTTTCTTGTTACGATGATTTTCACTCTGAAATTCTTTGAACTTTTCAAATGTTTCAGACTTGTGTTTCATTAAGTAGATATACCCATATCTGCTTAAATCATCTGTGAAGGTGAGAAAATAACGATATCTGCCATGTATGATTTCCAATAAATCTGTTGCTCTCTCCATAGTACCGAAGAACGGTGTTTTAGTCATCTTGCCTATGAGGCACGGTTCGCAAGTACCAAGTGATTCATAATCAAGTGGCTCCAAAAGCCCATCAGTATGGAGTTTCTTCATGCGCTTTACACCGATATGACCTAAACGGCAGTGCCACAAATAAGTTGCACTATCATTATCAACTCTGCATCTTTTGGTTTCAACATTATGAATATGTGTATCACTACTATCGAGATTTAACAAGAATAGACCACTCTTCAAAGGTGCATGACCATAAAAGATATTACTCATATAAATAGAACAACCATTATTCTCTGATTTAAATGAATAACCGTCTCGCATTAAACAAGATCCAGATATAATGTTCATGCTCAACGCTGGCACCAAATAACAATTATTTAGGTCTAATATTAATCCCGAAGGTAGATGTAGAGGTAGCGTGCCGACCACGATCACATCGACTTTGGAACCGTTTTCCACGCGCATCGTCACCTCGTCCTTTGCTAGTGTCCGCTTATTCCGTAGTCCCTGTTTCGAGTTGCAAATATTAGCAACAGAACCAGTATCAAATACCCAGGTGCTACTGCGAGCTCTAGTAAGGTACACATCAATAACATGTATATCACATATACCTTTGTTCACCTTGCCATCCTTCTTATCCGCCAAATACTTGGGGCAGTTCCGCTTCCAGTGACCAGTTTGCTTGCAGTAGAAGCACTCAGTTTCAGGCTTAGGTCCAGACTTGGGTTTCTTCTCCTAAGCAGCAACTTGCTTGCTGTTCTTCTTGAAGTTCCCCTTCTTCTTCCCTTTGCCCTTTTTCTTGAAACTAGTGGTCTTGTTGACCATCAACACTTGATGCTCCTTCTTGATTTCTACCTCCGCAGCTTTCAGCATTGCGAAGAGCTCGGGAATAGTCTTGTTCATCCCTTGCATATTATAGTTCATCACGAAGCTCTTGTAGCTTGGTGGCAGTGATTGGAGAATCCTGTCAATGACGCAATCATCTGGAAGATTAACTCCCATCTGAATCAAGTGATTATTATACCCAGACATTTTGAGTATATGCTCACTGACAGAACTGTTCTCCTCCATCTTGCAGCTATAGAACTTATTGGAGACTTCATATCTCTCAATTCGGGCATTTGCTTGAAATATTAACTTCAACTCCTGGAACATCTCATATGCTCCATGACGTTCAAACGTCGTTGAAGTCCCGATTCTAAGCCGTAAAGCATGGCACACTGAACTATCGAGTAGTCATCAGCTTTGCTCTGCCAGACGTTCATAACATCTGGTGTTGCTCCAGCAGTAGGCCTGGCACCCAGCGGTGCTTCCAGGACGTAATTCTTTTGTGCAGCAATGAGGATAATCCTTAGGTTACGGACCCAGTCCGTGTAATTGCTACCATCATCTTTCAACTTTGCTTTCTCAAGGAACGCATTAAAATTCAACGGAACAACAGCACGAGCCATCTATCTACAATCAACATAAACAAGCAAGATACTATCAGGTACTAAGTTCATGATAAGTTTAAGTTCAGTTAATCAAATTACTTAAGAACTCCCACTTAGATAGACATCCCTCTAATCCTCTAAGTGATCACGTGATCCAAATCAACTAAACCATAACCGATCATCACGTGAGATGGAGTAGTTTTCAATGGTGAACATCGTTATGTTGATCATATCTACTATATGATTCACGCTCGACCTTTCGGTCTCTGTGTTCCGTGGCCATATCTGCATATGCTAGGCTCGTCAAGTTTAACCTGAGTATTCTGCGTGTGCAAAACTGGCTTGCACCCGTTGTAGATGGACGTAGAGCTTATCACACCCGATCATCACGTGGTGTCTGTGAAGGAAATATGCCCTAGAGGCAATAATAAAGTTATTATTTATTTCCTTATATCATGATAAATGTTTATTATTCATGCTAGAATTGTATTAACCGGAAACATAATACATGTGTGAATACATAGACCAACAGAGTGTCACTAGTATGCCTCTACTTGACTAGCTCGTTAATAAAAGATGGTTATGTTTCCTAACCATGAACAAAGAGTTGTTATTTGATTAACGAGGTCACATCATTAGTTGAATGATCTGATTGACATGACCCATTCCATTAGCTTAGCACCCGATCGTTTAGTATGTTGCTATTGCTTTCTTCATGACTTATACATGTTCCTATAACTATGAGATTATGCAACTCCCGTTTACCGGAGGAACACTTTGGGTGCTACC
This sequence comes from Triticum monococcum, assembly GCA_034509565.1. NCBI lineage: Eukaryota > Viridiplantae > Streptophyta > Magnoliopsida > Poales > Poaceae > Triticum > Triticum monococcum. The sequence goes on from CM067846.1 coordinate 591,598,082, forward strand.
AAACGTCACAACGTAACTGGGTGATTATAAAGGAGTACTACAGGTGTCTCCAAAGGTAGATGTTGGGTTGGCGTATTTCGAGATTAGGGTTTGTCACTCCGATTGTCGGAGAGGTATCTCTGGGCCCTCTCGGTAATGCACATCACATAAGCCTTGCAAGCACTGCAACTAATATGTTAGTTGTGAGATGATGTATTACGGAACGAGTAAAGAGACTTGCCAGTAACAAGATTGAACTAGGTATTGGATACCGACGATCAAATCTCGGGCAAGTAACATACCGATGACAAAGGGAACAACATATGTTGTTATGCGGTCTGACCGATAAAGATCTTCGTAGAATATGTAGGAGCCAATATGGGCATCCAGGTCCCGCTATTGGTTATTGACCGGAGACGTGTCTCGGTCATGTCTACATTGTTCTCGAACCGTAGGGTCCGCACGCTTAACGTTACGATGACAGTTATTATGAGTTTATGCATTTTGATGTACCGAAGGTTGTTCGGAGTCCCGGATGAGATCACGGACATGACGAGGAGTCTCGAAATGGTCGAGACGTAAAGATTGATATATTGGAAGCCTATGTTTGGACATAGGAAGTGTTCCGGGTAAAATCGGGATTTTACCGGAATACCGGGAGGGTTACCGGAACCCCCCGGGAGACTAATGGGCCTATTGGGCCTTAGTGGAAAAAGAGAAAAGGGGCAGCCCATAAGCTGGCCGGCGCCCCCCCTTTCCCCAAGTCCTAGTAGGACTAGGAGAAGGGGCCGGCCCCCCCTCTTTCTCCTTTCTCCCCAAGAGTCCTAATTGGATTAGGATTGGAGGGAGGAGTCCTACTCCCGGTGGGAGTAGGACTCCCCTGCGCCTCCCTCTCCCTGGCCGGCCGGCCCCCCTTCCTCCAACCTTTATATACGGGGGCAGGGGACACCCCAAGACACACAAGTTGATCCTTGAGATCGTTCCTTAGCCGTGTGCGGTGCCCCCTGCCACCAAATTCCACCTCGATCATACCGTTACAGTGCTTAGGCGAAGCCCTGCGTCGGTAGTACATCAAGATCGTCATCACGCCGTCGTGCTGACGGAACTCTTCCTCGATGCTTTGCTGGATCGGAGCCCGAGGAACGTCATCGAGCTGAACGTGTGCTAAGAACTCGGAGGTGCCGGAGTAACGGTGCTTGGATCGGTCGGATCGGGAAGAAGACGTACGACTACTTCCTCTACGTTGTGTGATCGCTTCCGCAGTCGGTCTGCGTTGGTACGTAGACAACACTCTCCCCTCTCGTTGCTATGCATCACCATGATCTTGCGTGTGCGTAGGAAAATTTTCGAAATTACTACGTTCCCCAACAGTGGCATCCGAGCCTAGGTTTTATGGTTTGATGTTATTTGCACGAGTAGAACACAAGTGAGTTGTGGGCGATACAAGTCATACTGCCTACCAGCATGTCATACTTTGGTTCGGCGGTATTGTTGGGTGAGACGATCCGGACCAACCTTACGCGTACTCTTACGCGAGACCGGTTCCCTCGACGTGCTTTGCACATAGATGGCTTGCGGAAGACTGTCTCTCCAACTTTAGTTGAACCAAGTGTGACTACGCCCGGTCCTTGAGAAGGTTAAAACGGAGTCTATTTGACGAACTATCGTTGTGGTTTTGATGCGTAGGTGAGATGAGTTCTTACTTAAGCCCGTAGCAGCCACGTAAAACTTGCAACAACAAAGTAGAGGACGTCTAACTTGTTTTTGCAGGGTATGTTGTGATGTGATATGGTCAAGGCATGATGCTGATTTTATTGTATGAGATGATCATGTTTTGTAACCGAGTTATCGGCAACTGGCAGGAGCCATATGGTTGTCGCTTTATTGTATGCAATGCAATCGCGATGTAATGCTTTACTTTATTACTAAGCGGTAGTGATAGTCGTGGAAGCATAAGATTGGCGAGACGACAACGATGCTACGATGGAGATCAAGGTGTCGCGCCGGTGACGATGGTGATCATGACGGTGCTTCGGAGATGGAGATCACAAGCACAAGATGATGATGGCCATATCATATCACTTATATTGATTGCATGTGATGTTTATCCTTTTATGCATCTTATCTTGCTTTGATTGACGGTAGCATTATAAGATGATCTCTCACTAAATTATCAAGAAGTGTTCTCCCTGAGTATGCACCGTTGCCAAAGTTCGTCGTGCCCAGACACCACGTGATGATCGGGTGTGATAAGCTCTACGTCCAAATACAACGGGTGCAAAATAGTTGCACACGCAGAATACTCAGGTTATACTTGACGAGCCAAGCATATACAGATATGGCCTCGGAACACGGAGACCGAAAGTTCGAGCGTGAATCATATAGTAGATATGATCAACATAACGATGTTCACCATTGAAAACTACTCCATCTCATGTGATGATCGGTTATGGTTTAGTTGATTTGGATCACGTGATCACTTAGAGGATTAGAGGGATGTCCATCTAAGTGGGAGTTCTTAAGTAATATGATTAAATTGAACTTAAATTTATCATGAACTTAGTCCTGGTAGTATTTTGCAAATTATGTTGTAGATCAATAGCTCGCGTTGTTGCTTCCCTGTGTTTATTTTTGATATGTTCCTAGAGAAAATTGTGTTGAAAGATGTTAGTAGCAATGATGCGGATTGGATCCGTGATCTGAGGTTTATCCTCATTGCTGCACAGAAGAATTATGTCCTTGATGCACCGCTAGGTGACAGACATATTGCAGGAGCAGATGCAGACGTTATGAACGTTTGGCTAGCTCAATATGATGACTACTTGATAGTTTAAGTGCACCATGCTTAATGGCTTAGAATCGGGACTTCAAAGACGTTTTGAACGTCATGGAGCATATGAGATGTTCCAGGAGTTGAAGTTAATATTTCAAGCAAATACCCGAGTTGAGAGATATGAAGTCCCCAACAAGTTCTATAGCTAAAAGATGGAGGAGAATCGCTCAACTAGTGAGCATGTGCTCAGATTGTCTGGGTACTACAATCGCTTGAATCAAGTGGGAGTTAATCTTCCAGATAAGATAGTGATTGACAGAATTCTCTAGTCACCATCACTAAGTTAGTAGAACTTCGTGATGAACTATAATATGCAAGGGATAACGGAGACAACTCCCAAGCTCTTTGTGATGCTGAAATCAACGAAGGTAGAAATCAAAGAAAAACATCAAGTGTTGATGGTTGACAAGACCACTAGTTTCAAGAAAAAGGGCAAAGGAAAGAAGGGGAACTTCAAAAAGAACGGCAAGCAAGTTGCTGCTCAGGTGAAGAAGCCCAAGTCTGATCCTAAGCCTGAGACGAAGTGCTTCTACTGCAAAGGGACTGGTCACTGGAAGTGGAATTACCCCAAGTGATTGGCGGATAAGAAGGATGGCAGAGTGAACATAAGTATATTTGATATACATGTTATCGATGTGTAATTTACTAGTGTTTATTGCAAACCCCTCAGTATTTGATGCTAGTTCAGTTGCTAAGATTAGTAACTCGAAACGGGAGTTGCAGAATAAACAGAGACTAGTTAAGGGTGAAGTGACGATGTGTGTTGGAAGTGGTTCCAAGATTGATATGATCATCATCGCACACTCCCTATAATTTCGGGATTAGTGTTGAACCTAAATAAGTGTTATTTGGTGTTTGCGTTGAGCATGAATATGATTTGATCATGTTTATTGTAATACGGTTATTCATTTAAGTAAGAGAATAAATTGTTGTTCTGTTTACATGAATAAAACCTTATATGGTTACACACCCAATGAAAATAGTTCGTTGGATCTCGATCGTAGTGATACACATAATCATAATATTGAAACCAAAAGATGCAAAGTTAATAATGATAGTGCAACTTATTTGTAGCACTGCCGTTTAGGTCATATTGGTGTAAAGCGCATGAAGAAACTCCATGATGATGGGCTTTTAGAATCACTTGATTATGAATCAGTTGATGCTTGCGAACCATGCCTCATGGGCAAGATGACTAAGACTCTGTTCTTCGGAACAATGGAGCGAGCAACAGATTTGTTGGAAATCATACATACTGATGTATGTGGTCCGATGAATATTGAGGCTCGCGACAGGTATCATTATTTTATGATCTTCACAGATGATTTGAGCAGATATGAGTATATCTACTTGATGAAACATAAGTCTAAAATATTTGAAAGGTTCAAAGAATTTTAGAGTGAAGTGAAAAATCATCGTAACAAGAAAAATAAAGTTTCTATGATCTGATCGTGGAAAAGAGTATTTGAGTTACAAGTTTGGTCTTCAGTTAAAACAATGTGAAATAGTTTCACTACTCACGCCACCTGGAACACCACAGCATAATGGTGTGTCCGAACATCATAACCGTACTCTATTGGATATAGTGCAATCTATGATGTTTCTTACCGATTTTCCACTATCGTTTTTGGGGTCATGCATTAGAGACAGCTGCATTCACATTAAAAAAAAGGGGCACCATCTATATCCGTCGAGACGACGCCTTATGAACTATGGTTTGGCAAGAAACCAAAGTTGTCGTTTCTTAAAGTTTGGGGCTGCGATGCTTATGTGAAAAAGCTTCAACCTGATAAGCTCGAACCCAAATCGGAGAAATGTGTCTTCGTAGATATCCAAAGGAAACTATTGGATACACCTTCTATCATAGATCCGAAGGCAAGACTTTTGGTGCTAAGTTCGAAAACTTTCTAGAGAAGGAGTTTCTCTCGAAAGAAGTGAGTGGGAGGAAAGTAGAACTTGACGAGGTAACTGTACCTGCTCCCTTATTGGAAAATAGTACATCACAGAAAACTGTTTCTGCGACACCTATACCAATTAGTGAGGAAGCTAATGATGATGATCATGAAACTTCAGGACAAGATACTACTGAACCACGTAGATCAACCAGAGTGAGATCCGCACCGGAGTGGTACGGTAATCCAATTCTGGAAGTCATGCTACTAGATCATGATGAACCTACGAACTATGAAGAAGCGATGGTGAGCCCAGATTCCGCAAAGTGGCTTGAGGCCATGAAATCTGAGATGGGATCCATGTATGAGAACAAAGTATGGACTTTGGTTGACTTGCCCGATGATCGGCAAGCAATTGAGAATAAATGGATCTTCAAGAGGAAGACGGACGCTGATAGTAGTGTTACTATCTACAAAGCTAGAATTGTCGCAAAAGGTTTTCGACAAGGTCAAGGTGTTGACTACGATGAGAGTTTCTCACTCGTATCTATGCTTAAGTCTGTTCGAATCATGTTAGCAATTGCCGCATTTTATGAAATCTGGCAAATGGACAAACAAAACTGCATTCCTTAATGGATTTATTAAAGAAGAGTTGTATGTGATGCAACTAGAAGGTTTTGTCAATCCAAAAGGTGCTAACAAAATGTGCAAGCACCAGCGATCCATCTGTGGACTGGTGCAAGCATCTCGGAGTTGGAATATACGCTTTGATAAGTTGATCAAAAGCATATAGTTTTATACAGACTTGCGGTGAAGCCTGTATTTACGAGAAAGTGAGTGGGAGCACTACAGCATTTCTGATAAGTATATGTGAATGACATATTGTTGATCGGAAATAATGTAGAATTATTCTGTAAAGCATAAAAGGAGTGTTTGAAAGGAGTTTTTCAAAGAAAGACTTCGGTAAAGCTGCTTACATATTGAGCTTCAAGATCTATAGAGATAGATCAAGACGCTTGATAAGTTTTTCAATAAATACATACCTTGACAAGATTTTGAAGTAGTTCAAAACGGAACAGTCAAAGAAAAGTTTCTTGCCTGTGTTACAAGGTGTGAAGTTAAGTAAAGACTCAAAGCCCGACCACGGCAGAAGATAGAAAGAGAATGAAAGTCATTCCCTATGCCTCATTCATAGGTTCTATAAAGTATGCCATGCTGTTTACCAGATCTATTGTATACCCTGCACTGATTTGGCAAGGGAGTACAATAGTGATCTAGGAGTAGATCACTGGACAGCGGTCAGAATTATCCTTAGTGAAATAAGGATGTGTTTCTCGATTATGGACGTGACAAAAGGTTCGTCGTAAAGGGTTACGCCGATGCAAGTTTTGACACTAATCTAGATGACTCTAAATCTCGGTCTAGATACATATTGAAAGTGGGAGCAATTAGCTAGAGTAGCTCCATGCAGAGCATTGTTGACATAAATTTTTTGCAAAATACATGTGGGTCTGAATGTGGCAGACCCGTTGACTAAGATTCTCTCACAAGCAAAACATGATCACACCTTAGTACTCTTTGGGTGTTAATCACATAGCGATGTGAACTAGATTACTGAATCTAGTAAACCCTTTGGGTATTGGTCGCATGGTGCGATGTGAACTATGGGTGTTAATCACATGATGATGTGAACCATCGATGTTAATCACATGGTGATGTGATCTAGATTATTGACTCTAGTGCAAGTGGGAGACTGAAGGAAATATGCCCTAGAGGCAATAATAAAGTTATTATTTATTTCCTTATATCATGATAAATGTTTATTATTCATGCTAGAATTGTATTAACCGGAAACATAATACATGTGTGAATACATAGACCAACAGAGTGTCACTAGTATGCCTCTACTTGACTAGCTCGTTAATCAAAGATGGTTATGTTTCCTAACCATGAACAAAGAGTTGTTATTTGATTAACGAGGTCACATCATTAGTTGAATGATCTGATTGACATGACCCATTCCATTAGCTTAGCACCCGATCGTTTAGTATGTTGCTATTGCTTTCTTCATGACTTATACATGTTCCTATAACTATGAGATTATGCAACTCCCGTTTACCGGAGGAACACTTTGGGTGCTACCAAACGTCACAACGTAACTGGGTGATTATAAAGGAGTACTACAGGTGTCTCCAAAGGTAGATGTTGGGTTGGCGTATTTCGAGATTAGGGTTTGTCACTCCGATTGTCGGAGAGGTATCTCTGGGCCCTCTCGGTAATGCACATCACATAAGCCTTGCAAGCACTGCAACTAATATGTTAGTTGTGAGATGATGTATTAAGGAACGAGTAAAGAGACTTGCCAGTAACGAGATTGAACTAGGTATTGGATACCGACGATCAAATCTCGGGCAAGTAACATACCGATGACAAAGGGAACAACATATGTTGTTATGCGGTCTGACCGATAAAGATCTTCGTAGAATATGTAGGAGCCAATATGGGCATCCAGGTCCCGCTATTGGTTATTGACCGGAGACGTGTCTCGGTCATGTCTACATTGTTCTCGAACCGTAGGGTCCGCACGCTTAACGTTACGATGACAGTTATTATGAGTTTATGCATTTTGATGTACCGAAGGTTGTTCGGAGTCCCGGATGAGATCACGGACATGACGAGGAGTCTTGAAATGGTCGAGACGTAAAGATTGATATATTGGAAGCCTATGTTTGGACATAGGAAGTGTTCCGGGTAAAATCGGGATTTTACCGGAATACCGGGAGGGTTACCGGAACCCCCCGGGAGACTAATGGGCCTATTGGGCCTTAGTGGAAAAAGAGAAAAGGGGCAGCCCATAAGCTGGCCGGCGCCCCCCCTTTCCCCAAGTCCTAGTAGGACTAGGAGAAGGGGCCGCCCCCCCCCTCTTTCTCCTTTCTCCCCAAGAGTCCTAATTGGATTAGGATTGGAGGGAGGAGTCCTACTCCCGGTGGGAGTAGGACTCCCCTGCGCCTCCCTCTCCCTGGCCGGCCGGCCCCCCTTCCTCCAACCTTTATATACGGGGGCAGGGGACACCCCAAGACACACAAGTTGATCCTTGAGATCGTTCCTTAGCCGTGTGCGGTGCCCCCTGCCACCAAATTCCATCTCGATCATACCGTTACAGTGCTTAGGCGAAGCCCTGCGTCGGTAGTACATCAAGATCGTCATCACGCCGTCGTGCTGACGGAACTCTTCCTCGACGCTTTGCTGGATCGGAGCCCGAGGAACGTCATCGAGCTGAACGTGTGCTAAGAACTCGGAGGTGCCGGAGTAACGGTGCTTGGATCGGTCGGATCGGGAAGAAGACGTACGACTACTTCCTCTACGTTGTGTGATCGCTTCCGCAGTCGGTCTGCGTTGGTACATAGACAACACTCTCCCCTCTCGTTGCTATGCATCACCATGATCTTGCGTGTGCGTAGGAAAATTTTCGAAATTACTACGTTCCCCAACAGTCTGGGCACGACGAACTTTGGCAACGGTGCATACTCAGGGAGAACACTTCTTGATAATTTAGTGAGAGATCATCTTATAATGCTACCGTCAATCAAAGCAAGATAAGATGCATAAAAGATAAACATCACATGCAATCAATATAAGTGATATGATATGGCCATCATCATCTTGTGCTTGTGATCTCCATCTCCGAAGCACCGTCATGATCACCATCGTCACCGGCGCGACACCTTGATCTCCATCGTAGCATCGTTGTCGTCTCGCCAATCTTATGCTTCCACGACTATCACTACCGCTTAGCAATAAAGTAAAGCATTACATCGCGATTGCATTGCATACAATAAAGCGACAACCATATGGCTCCTGCCAGTTGCCGATAACTTGGTTACAAAACATGATCATCTCATACAATAAAATAAGAATCATGCCTTGACCATATCACATCACAACATGCCCTGCAAAAACAAGTTAGACGTCCTCTACTTTGTTGTTGCAAGTTTTACGTGGCTGCTACGGGCTTAAGCAAGAACTCATCTCACCTACGCATCAAAACCACAACGATAGTTTGTCAAATAGACTCCGTTTTAACCTTCTCAAGGACCGGGCGTAGCCACACTCGGTTCAACTAAAGTTGGAGAGACAGTCGCCCGCAAGCCATCTATGTGCAAAGCACGTCGAGGGAACCGGTCTCGCGTAAGCGTACGCGTAAGGTTGGTCCGGGTCGTCTCGTCCAACAATACCGCCGAACCAAAGTATGACATGCTGGTAGGCTGTATGACTTGTATCGCCCACAACTCACTTGTGTTCTACTCGTGCAAATAACATCAAACCATAAAACCTAGGCTCGGATGCCACTGTTGGGGAACGTAGTAATTTCAAAAATTTTCCTACGCACACGCAAGATCATGGTGATGCATAGCAATGAGGGGGAGAGTCTGATCTACGTACCCTTGTAGATCGCAACGGAAGCGTTGACACAACGTAGAGGAAGTAGTCGTACGTCTTCTTCCCGATCCGACCGATCCAAGTACCGTTACTCCGGCACCTCCGAGTTCTTAGCACACGTTCAGCTCGATGATGATCCCCGGGCTCCGATCCAGCAAAGCTTCGGGGAGGAGTTCCGTCAGCACGACGGCGTGGTGACGATCTTGATGTACTACCGACGTAGGGCTTCGCCTAAGCACTACAACGATATGATCGAGGTGGAATTTGGTGGCAGGGGGCACCGCACACGGCTAAGGAACGATCTCAATGATCAACTTGTGTGTCTAGAGGTGCCCCCTGCCCCCGTATATAAAGGTTGCCAGGGGGAGGGCTGGCCGACCAAGGAGGAGGGCGCAGGAGGAGTCCTACTCCTACCGGGAGTAGGACTCCCCCCCCCAATCCTATTCCTAATAGGACTCCTCGAGAGAGAGAGAGGGAGAAGGGGGCCGGCCACCTCTCCTAGTCCTAATAGGACTAGGGGAGGGGGGAGGCATGCAGCCCACCTTGGGCTGCCCCTTTCACCTTTCCACTAAGGCCCAATAAGGCCCATTTGGTTCCCGGGGGGTTCCGGTAACCTCTCGGTACTCCGGTAAAATTCCCGATTTCACCCGGAACACTTCCGATGTCCAAACATAGGCTTCCAATATATCAATCTTTATGTCTCGACCATTTCGAGACTGTTCATCATGTCCGTTATCACATCCGGGACTCCGAACAACCTTCGGTACATCAAAATGCATAAACTCATAATAACTGTCATCGTAACGTTAAGCGTGCGGACCCTACGGTTCGAGAACAATGTAGACATGACCGAGACACGTCTTCGGTCAATAACCAATAGCGGGACCTGGATGCCCATATTGGCTCCTACATATTCTACGAAGATCTTTATCGGTCAGACCGCATAACAACATACGTTGTTCCCTTTGTCATCGGTATGTTACTTGCCCGAGATTCGATCGTCGGTATCCAATACCTAGTTCAATCTCGTTACTGGCAAGTCTCTTTACTCGTTCCGTAATACATCATCTCACAACTAACATCTTAGTTATAATGCTTGCAAGGCTTATGTGATGTGTATTACCGAGAGGGCCCAGAGATACCTCTCCGACAATCGGAGTGACAAACTCTAATCTCGAAATACGCCAACCTAACATCTACCATTGGAGACACCTGTAGTACTCCTTTATAATCACCCAGTTACGTTGTGACGTTTGGTAGTACCCAAAGTGTTCCTCCGGCAAACGGGAGTTGCATAATCTCATAGTCATAGGAACATGTATAAGTCATGAAGAAAGCAATAGCAACATACTAAACAATCGGGTGCTAAGCTAATGAAATGGGTCATGTTAATCAGATCATTCAACTAATGATGTGACCTCGTTAATCAAATAACAACTCTTTGTTCATGGTTAGGAAACATAACCATCTTTGATTAACGAGCTAGTCAAGTAGAGGTATACTAGTGACACTCTGTTTGTCTATGTATTCACACATGTATTATGTTTCCGGTTAATACAATTCTAGCATGAATAATAAAAATTTATCACGATATAAGGAAATAAATAATAACTTTATTATTGCCTCTAGGGCATATTTCCTTCAAGGGGACCAGCCCCAGGTGGGCTGGTGCCCCCCCCCCACACAAGGGCCCAAGGTGCCTAAGAGGTGGAAAGGGGGCAAACCCTAAGGGGATATGGGCCTTAGGGCCCATATTGGTGCACCTCCCTCTCCCCTCCCCTCTTGGCCAACACCCCAAGTCCCATCTAGGGCTGCCGCCCCCCTAGGGGTGGGAACCCTAGAGGGGGCGCTCCCTCCTCCCTCTCCCCTATATATAGTGAGGCATAGGGCTGCCCATAACACGCGATTCGATTTCTCGTTGGTGCAGTCCTGCATCTCTTCTTCCTCCTCTCCCGTGGTGCTTGGCGAAGCCCTGCAGGATTGCCACGCTCCTCCACCACCACCACGCCGTTGTGCTGCTGCTGGATGGAGTCTTCCTCAACCTCTCCCTCTCTTCTTGCTGGATCAAGGCATGGGAGACGTCACCGGGCTGTACGTGTGTTGAACGCGGAGGTGCCGTCCGTTCGGCACTAGGATCTTCGGTGATTTGGATCACGACGAGTACGACTCCATCAACCGCGTTCACTTGAACGCTCCCGCTTAGCGATCTACAAGGGTATGTAGATGCACTCTCCTTCCCCTCGTTGCTAGTCTCTCCATAGATAGATCTTGGTGACACGTAGGAAAATTTTGAATTTCTGCTACGTTCTCCAACATTTTACCCGTGATGTAGCTTGTTCTTTAACATCTCATGAGTTGGATGTTTAGAGGCTGTTTGGATGGGAGCCATCGGCTGCCCTGCCAATATATTGACATCGACTAACGAGGTTGTATACCATTTGGATTGAGACCAAAATTTTGGCATGCCACCTCGCCCCGGCGTTTCCTTTTCACTTCTGCGCGAAAGCGATGGCAAAACGGGGATGGCCGAATTGGCCGCCAATTTTTTGGCGCGGCCATGAAGCCCGTGATTTGGCATGGCAGTCTCGGGAAGGAACCTTAGCCTTCATACCTTCCTTGCTACAAACAACATACTCGGGAAGCCCGTGATTTGGCATGGCAGTCTCGGGAAGGAACCTTAGCCTTCATACCTTCCTTGCTACAAACAACATACTTTGAAGATAAAGTCCGATCTGCTCTTACTTTTTTGTGACACTTTCTGATGCTGAATCCTTTGCCTTTAGCATATGAATTATTGAATGTGTATGCTTCTTCTGATTGAAAACACATTCCAACTTTTGGCACCTACCACACGAAAACAGTATAGCACATGTTAAGTAATGGTCAAATGGTGGATACACTTCATATACAATAACGGGGGCCACATCAATCAACAAGTACCTTATCATCCTTGAGCCCCACTAACTCGGGATCATACAGTAATGTGCTACTTGCGCCGACAACCTTCATCAGTGTAACAGGTTCACGACTAGCATTGCCTCCCGTTGTACTGTGTTAAAAAAATCATGATTAAAGAATCATATTTTTATCCACTAGCATATTTCCAATGTACGTTAATATTATGAAGGGAATTAATTACATGTTGATATTAGGTAAGATATCGGTTATGTGTTAATTATGTGATTAACATAGATGTTGATAATTTGGTACGATATTAATTACGCACTAAACATGTTGAGCACTCACCATTGAAGTAATCTAGGTCATTTGATTGACATGGTTTGATGGACAAGATTAATTGTATCGGTCTCTTTGAATATAATAGAATATAATATAGATAAACAAATAAAGAATCAGATTTTTTTTGAACCCTTTGAACATTTTGTAACAAAAAATGAAAATAAATGTATGTACACATTTCGCGCTCTGTATATTACAGAAAAAGAACTTGTACACAACGTCACACTAGCCTCCTTCCTTCCTATCGGACGGGGGCTTGAAAATGGTTATACACTTGTATTAATACAACGTCTGTGCTACCTCAGTTTCCCCTCAGCAAGACAATGTGCATGACCAGAACATGGGATGTTTTCACCTTCACTGCGCCACTACCTTGCTTCTACGTACCTTGCTTCTAAGATGCGGGAGCGTTGGGAGAAGCATTACGTGGTGAAACATCAGCTCAATGGAATGGCAAATCGCTTCTGCTAATATTTCGGGCCATTCTGCAACCATCTTTACTGTAGGAGATAACACATGGTAGATCGTCTGACCATGACTTGGTATTGATCAGACTGAAGTAAGCATGCAGAGTCGTACTGTCAAATTTCACACTACAAGTATCCATGGATGTTGTAGAAGCACGCAGAGTTGTAATCAACCGTGACACAAGGAGGAGTCGCCATGATATTCCTAGGACACAAGCTCTTTAGTTAGCCAAAGTGCAGCGAACTACTAAACAAAAGGGTGACAGTTATACTCACAAAGAGAATGCAGAATCCTGATCTCTCTCATTCCCAAAAGGCTAGATGGCCATCATTTGGATCATAATACTTTCAAGCTAACAACTGACTCTGGAATATGTCTCTGCTATCCACTATAGACTATAGTCTTTCACTCATATATGTTTGACTCCCTTCTCATGGCTATGTGGATGCTCATGGGACTACCAATTTGTAGGCAATTGGTGGTGACTCATGAACATTCAAAGCTTGTCTTTTTTTATTATTTGTACCAACATTCGGTAGTCACTCTCTTAGTCTCATCAAACTAGTTGGTACCGTATATGTCATTGATCACAAATCCAATTCATTTATAGAATTTAAGACTTTGGAACAACCTCTCTTTGAATGCCATTCATGTAAATTTCCAGAGGTGTTGTTCACTTATATGTCCAACTGACAAAACACACAACCACCATATATATGCGTGCACCATACAACCAAACATATACTTGTGTCAATCCTGGAACTGAAACCTGGTGAGAGAAGCGGAAGAACCAAGCTCCCAACGCTAGGCCACATATCTCTCTCAAAAAAAAACGCTAGGCCACATACTCATATTTATTCAAGAGTCCAATTACTAATACCAATGTATATGCTACCAACCAAGCTCTTTTGTTTAATGTTGTGTGTGAAAATTGGAATGTGTCGAAGCGTATTCCAAACTAGCCAGAGAGAAAATTATGTCATTATCGTGCCATCGACCATATTATATTTTAATTAAAGTAAATGTAAATAAATTTAGGGAGTTTCTAATGAGCATCTGATTGTTTTTTTTTTTTTTGAAATGAAGACGCCTACGTCCGGCTTTAAATTAATAAAGCCAACACGGCAGCGTTCACAAAGTCTGAAAACAGGTACCACGGCAGTCTAGCTTAAGCATTATAGAACCAGCCAAAATAAAACGAGGTCCACCAACATCAGCACGCAGGCTGGAATAGCATAAGTCATCGACAAGCATACGTAAGGAGACGAGATGCAAAATGATATCAATCTTGAGTAGCTACTTGGCGCGCTTCCATCTGAATGTTGCGAATCCTCTCCATCGTCTCGATCATGCACTGCACTCTTCATCACGCGGTTTCTCCAACGGTGTCCAGGTCTGCAAGAATAAGTGACATTTGAACAGGACATCAGCTAGGTGAGAAGGGAATTTCTTCTCAATGGTCATCTTATTACGCGCAGTCTATAAGGACCAAAGCAGCGCCCCTACACGACATCTGAGTGTTTTTACTTAGGAATCTCTCAGTAAAACTGAATGTTGACAACGGACTTTGGAACTCCTTCTCATGAACAGCCTTTTGCTTTGCCTATACCATATAGCCCACATGATAACCAGGACCTTGACGACTACCACCGATGGGAGATAATCAATCAAGTCAAAGAGCCACAACTTGGGACCCGGCTGCTTGCTCGCCGCAATATAATCCACAATGTCTTCCCCCTTGGCCAAGTTGCAGTCAAAAAGAAATGACGCCATGAATCAAGAGCCGAGCTACACAGTTGACACACATCTGAATCTGCCATATTTCTATTCGCCCTCACGTCCGCTGTTGGCAGCGAGACTTTAGCTAGCCGCCAAACAAATACCTTCACCTTGGAGGGTACATCAATGTTCCACAGTTTGGACCAACTTTTATGCCTACGCTGTTCATCGGAGCACCCTTGTCGTTGCTCAAGCCAGTCCCCGGCCGCGCTGTTTTTTCATGTCAACAAGCAGCCTATAGGCAGACCTGACTGTGAATCTCCCAAGACTTTTCATCATGCCAAGCCCACGAATCCTCCTGCCTAACTGTGCTCAAGGGAATGTTTAGCACCGCCTGTGTTTTGATTTTCGGTTTGAGATTATTTTTTCATCCTAGGCTGAGATGGCCGAATTTTGCCATTTTTTTTTCAACAATTGGCCGATATTTGACTAAAATTCGACCAATTTCGGCCGAAAGATAGATTTCGCCCCAGACCAAGATGGCCAAAATTCGGCTGAAATCTTTTTTTTTCAGCCGAAAATCAAAACACACCACCACCTTGACATCCATGGGAAGAAGATGAGCTCGAACTACCTGATGGTTCCATGAGCAGCTAGCAGAATCCATCAGATCACTGACCCTTTGCGGTGGATTAGCTGATAAAGCACATACATGCCGCAACCCGAAATCCCTAGCTAGGGATCCAATTGTCTCCAAGAAAACTAGTATCAACCCCGTTACCGATCCATCGAATAATCCCAGGTTTCAGAGCATCACGTCCCTCGCACTGAAGGGCGAGGTCCAAACTCTGCATGCAATGCTGAATCTTGAAGGAAATACACTGCCTTGAGAATCCTTGCGCTGAGAGACACTACAACACGGCAGATATTACGAGGCATTCTAAAATGCCTCTAGATGACACAGAAATGCCTTTACATGTTTTTGGAGGCGTTCCTCCAGAACGCTAGAAATAACCCCGAAGACTAACAATCAGCGGTGTTTTTCAAAGTGCCTCCGAAGCTCCCACGTTCGACGGTGTTTTTGAAAGTGCCTCCAAAGCTCCCATGTTTCGGAGGCGTTTTTGGTAGACGCTGCTAATCAGTTCGAGAGAAAAATTATTTAAATCCAATATCCAGTCAAGTCACCCACCCTCGCCAATGTCAGTACTTTCAATGTTCCTCAGCCGAGGCTACAACACAACTCTACATATATTAAGCATTATAAGCCCACCAAGTTTTTTTAAGACGCACCCACGGCCCATCAAGTGAAAGTGAATTCTAAATCAACCAGCCTGCATGGAAGGCCCATCTGTAGCTGTCATCCTTGAAACTCGCGCGCAAGAAAAAGGAACAAGTCAAGAGTCATACGCAGGATACGAGCACAACATCAATTGGAATACTCCTTTATTGCATGCCTACCACTACACCACCTAAGAGCATCTCCAACAGGCGCGCCAAACTAGCACCGCGCCACAAAATCCCTCTTTTATCGCGCGCGTAACCGGAATAGCTGCTCCAGCGGATGCGCGAAAACTACGCGCGCGGCATACATAGTTCAGTGCACGGGACGAAACACAATCGCGCGCTGCTTATTTGCTGCGCCCGCTCCCGCGCGCTGGACTCTCGCGCGCTCGCTCGCACCTCCCACCCCCCCTCCAGCCGCACCGCCGCTACCGACCGCGCCGCCTAAGCCTATCTAAACAAGCAACAAAGCGCTTAACCATCTGAACATGCATGCATCGCCGGCGGCCAAAGCTGGGATAAACAACCACGCCGGCACTGGAGTTGTGAGCAACGCGCCGCCAACGCGTTATTCTCATGCATGGCCGCAGAAGCCGCAAAACAGGACCAATTTGCAGCTGCTCGTCACCTGAGCAACTGTACGGCGGCACCATCATAGTCCGCCGCCGCCGTTCCGAGTCCGTCGCCGCAGCAACGGCCCTGCGCCCAATTAGTGGCTGCTCCTCGCCTGATCAGCTGTCTGCCAGCACCATCCCCGTCCTCCCGCCGCCGTCCCAATCCGTCGCTGCAGCAAAACAGCCGTGCGCTCAATTAGTGGCGCCGTCCTTTACGCCAGCGCCGCTGAGGCGATTAAAAAAACACCTCAAAACCTTCGATTTGAAGGCTTTTCCTGAAAACGCCCCCCATTCATGTCTGTTTAGTGGCAATTTGAGAAAATGCCGTGAAAGCTACGTACAATCGAAGGCATTTTCCTGAAATGCCTTCTTATATACAGGAATCTGAGGCAAATCAAAAAAGTGCCTTCTTATATACAGGGATCTGAGGCAAACCGAGAAAGTGCCTTTTTAGAGCATCTCCAACAGCCGCGCTAAATTAGCGCCGCGCCGCAAAATAGGCCGTTTTTGCGCGCGCGCAACGCGGAGGGTCGCTCCAGCGGGTGCGCAAAAATGGCGCGCGCACTATAACGGGTTGGGCGCGCGGACAAAAACGCTTAGCCGCGCGGTGTATTTGGGGCGCCAGCTGCAGCGCGCGGCACACTCCAGCGTTCGCGCCCGCACATCCTCTCCCACTTCCACCCCCTGTCCGGTCGCGCCGCCGCCGCCGCCCTCGCCCCCGGCGACCGTTCAGGCTTCCCCGGCCTATACCCGCGCGCCCGCGCTTCCGCCCCTTCCCCTCCTAGTCCCGCCGGCCATCGCGCGCCTCCGTCGTCCGAGGAACAGCGCCCGAGCGCTCACTGCCGCGCCGCGCCCGCAAGGTGTTTGACAAAACGCCTACAAGGTATGTATTGCTCAAACTTCATGAATTTGATGCATGTTTTGAATTGTAGTTTTTATAGTATAGTATTGAACATTGTAGATGAGTTCGTCGTATGATTCTTCCGAAGAAGAATTTGATATGGAAGAGGAGGAGGATCTTGCAATGATCCTAGCTATGCATATAAAAAAAACCGAAGCACGGTGGTTCGGTTATGGGTCGGCAGAAAATTTGAAGGGACAGGATCGATGCCCACAACAGATTGATCAGGCATTATTTTGCGGAGAATCCCATATACCCCGAGTCGTATTTTCGTCGCCGGTTTAGGATGAGCACCGAGTTGTTCAGGCGCATTGCAGAGAAACTAGCGAGCCATGACCGTTTTTTTTTCCAGCAAAGAAGGAATGCCGCCGGAGAGCTCGGGCATAGCACCTTTCAGAAGGTGACAGCTGCTTTGCGTATGTTGGCATACGATATACCGGCTGATCTTGTAGATGATCACTTGGCTATGGGTGAGAGCCAAGCCATCATGTGTGTCGAGCGCTTTGCAGTGGGAATTGTGCAAGTGTTTGGCGAGGAGTATTTGAGAGCTCCCAATGCTGAAGACGCCGCAAGGCTATTGGCGATGAGCAAAGCTCGCGGATTTCCTGGCATGCATTCTTTGGAATGACTGGATCTCTGAATGACATCAATGTTGTCAACCGGTCACCACTTATGAATAAGATTGCAAACGGTGAGTTGCCACCGTTGCAGTTTGTAGCAAATGGCCGTACGTACAACTATGGCTATTATCTAGCGGATGGCATCTATCCAAAGTGGCAAACCTTCATGAAGCCGTTGAAAAAGCCGGAAGGTAAGAAATATCTTGACTTCCACAATACTCAGGCGGCGGCTAGAAAAGATGTGGAGAGAGCATTTGGGATTCTGCAAGCCCAATTTGCTATTGTGAGAGGACCGGCTAGATTTTGGGATTAAAAAATGCTTTGGTACATCATGCATGCTTGTGTGATCATGCACAACATGATCATTGAGAATGAGCGTGGCCAAGATTTAGACTACTCACAGTATGAGCTCTTGGGAAATCCCGTGCGAGTGCGACGGAGGGCTGAAAGGGTAGCCCGTTTTATTGCCTGCTATCATGCCATTCGGCGTCAATCAACGCACAATGAACTTCAGAATGATTTGATTGAAGAGTGGTGGGCATGGCATGGACGACAAAGAGCATGATGATATCTGCATTCGACATTGTATTGTTTATGGACGACAACGCACTATTTGTTGTGTTTATTGCATTTGTTGTACTAAATGATAAACTATTTGTTTGAGTTGTAATGATAACAAAATTGAACTATTTATCGTTGATTTATTTTGTTTGTTTGATCATTTTTGCTATGTATATGTGGTTTGTGCGGCGCGCGCTATATTTTTGCGCTCTGCTGGAGCGGCGCGCGCGCGCTGCATTATAGCGCGGCTGCTGAAGCCAGCGCAGGCGGGCGCGCCAAACCAGCCGAAGCACGCGCGGCAAACAGGTTTTTTGCGCACGGCGCATAGCGCGGCTGTTGGAGATGCTCTTATATACAATTTGGAGGCATTTTCAGACACGCCTTTACAAAAATGCCTCCGATTGACAACCGTGGTGTAGTGAGATGATGGATCGACGAGAACTCGCCACACGATTCTCGTTGCTTGGAGGGCGAGATTAAAAAGTTTGATGTCCCTAAAACCGCATCCACCATCATGCTTCGGACGACACATCGACCCCCATGAGACCCATGTTGTTTTCCGAAACACACTTCACAGGTTTTTTTAGAACTTCTTCACTGACAACTTTTTTTAGCAACCTTCACTAACAACTTGTTTGACAGTGGTCTGTTACCTAGATCCTTGGGCCTACAAGGCCATCTGCAAAGTTCAACTCGAGAAGCCCAAGGCCGCTAGCAACACCCGCACGTACACTGCCTCCTCCCCTTTCGTCGACCCCCCGCCGCCAAACCTCTGCGCCGACGCCCGACGCCCGACTCCCCCTCACCAAATCCCTTTCTCATGCCTGCAGCCTAGATGACGAGGCAATCGACGCTGCGCCGCAGCCTCGCCGTCCCCCCCTGTCGCTGCGGGATCCGACGGCGACGGATCTCACGGGATGATGACGCGAGCACGGCACCGGCGGCTTAGCCTCCTCGCACAATGGAGGGATTGGGCCAACCTGCTTCCTCTGGACCTCATCGAGGACATCTCCGGCCGGCTGCTCTCCATCGACGTGGCCGAGTACCTCCGCTTCCGCGCCGTGTGCAGCCCGTGGCGCGGACTCACCGCCGACCCGCGAACAGCAGGCCTCCTGCATAGCCGCTTCCGCCCCCGCAACTGGATGGTGCTCTCCATCATCCCTGACGCCGAGCCCCACCGCCGCCTCCTCAACCTGGCCACCACGGCCTCCCTCGGCGTCGATCTCCCGGCGCTCTCCACCCACTGCCACATTGGGTGAATAGCTCCCAGGCGACGTCGTTGATGTGAACTGTCTCTCATGCGACGTTGTTGGCTGTAATAGCTCTCATGCGACATCTCCATTGGAAAAAATAGCTCCCATGCGACACACCATTTACGCGGTTAGTTGGCTGTTAGTTAGGCTGAGGTTTGGTTAGGACACTGGGGGTTATGTGCTCTGACTAGTGGGGTCCACCTATGGTCACGTAGACAAGAGTCAACCGTCCACGACTCGACCTGGGACTGTGTGACCGTGCTCGACTCGCCCGTGCTGGACTGAGCGAGCGGCGCCGCCATAAGCATCTTCTCCGGCAGCGGTTTCTTCTCAGAGGTGGTGGAGCGCATTTCTCGACAGCGGCAGAGCTATTGCGAGGTGAGCCTGAAACCCTAGTCCCACTCCCCTGAATTTTGGGGGATCTGTGGCCTCATGCTGCCCTCTGTTTCTTGGCGATTTAGAATCGGGCTCCATTGGATACGGGGGTTGTTTCTTCTCCGCGGCCCGGTGGTGGAGCGCCTATTGCGAGTGAGTATTTTCCAAACACTACTCCCATTCCATTGAATTTTGCATAAATCTGTGGCCTCATGCTGCCCCTGTTTCTTGGCGTTTTAGAATCTCGATTGGATAGGAGATGGAGCGAGGGCTGGATGAGATGGAGCGAGGAGACAGTGCTTCAAATCGGTAATGCCACCCTCTTTTCTTGGCGATTTAGAATCGAACTCGATTTGGTAGTGACTGCCGCCGCTTCCTGCCATTGACAAAACAGGGGAGGTTCAAGTTCTGCCACCACATTCGCAATTATAGTGGAATTTTTTCCCTGTAAAGCCAAGCTCAGTGATGGCAGTTTCCAAGACATTGATAGAGATACCACCGTGAGGTTGGATGTCGAATTTGCAGATGTTGATCCCCAGGAATTGGAGAGCATGAAGGAGAAGGTCGTGGGCAATTTGGTGAAGAGAATTGGGGAGAGTATTGTTTGGGGTCCAGAACAAGAGGTATGTCTGCAACGTTTCGATAACTATAATGGTGAATATGTGAGAATTGAAGATGGAGAATCCATGGTTGCTGAAATTGATCAGCAAGAAGGATGGGCAAGCAAAAAAGCAACATTTTATGCAGAGCTAATTGATCTGCAAACTCATTCCAGAGTTGGTTATGTGCAATCAAAGAGGGCTGCACAGATGGAAGATGATGAGTGGGTTTCACAAAAGAAGATGTTGGCATTGTTGACTGAACCGACTGTAGTAGCTGAAGATACAGGGATTGATGCAGATGGAGAGGAGGGAACCCATGGTGCTAGGAAGATTGTTGTTGACTGGAATGTAGTAGAGTTGAATGAAAAAACAGATTTGGTCATTACACCAATATCTGACATTGATATGGCCGAAATGTTTGGCATTCAAGTTGATGACAAAGATAAGGAGAAGGATGACAGTTCTTTGCCTGCTGAAGGTAACACAGGCCCTAGAAATGCAAATGAGGATGAAGAACAACTGATGAGAGAGGCTGCAGATGATGTGGATGATGCAGATGATAATGAGCTGGTTTGTTTGTATGACAAAGATAACCCAGTTATTGAGGTGGGAAAGTTGTGGCCAAGCATGTAGGAGTTTAGGATGTCTTTCAGGACCTATGCAGTGAAAAAAGAGTTTGATGCCAAGACTATGTGGACTGATCGAAAGAAATTTTATGCTCGGTGCAAAGGTTATGATGGTGGTGGCAATCCTTGCAAATGGTACTTGTCTGCCAGACTACAACCTGATGGAAGTACAGTAAGGGTAAATCAAATACCACACCAGCATACATGTATGACCACTTCACAGAGAGTTTCAAAGATGACATCACAGCTTTGGGTTACAGAGAAGATTACTCCTATTTTAGCCAAGACTCCAAACACTACTGCAAAGAGGCTTAAAGTTGACTTGGAGAAGCTGTACCCCATCCAGCTGCAATATACCACAGTGTGGAAAGAAAAACAAAGGGCCATGAAATCATTGTATGGTGACTGGACAAATACATTTAGGATGTTGTATAGTTTTAAAGCAGAGGTGGAGAAGAGGTCACCTGGGAGTGTGGTGGAGATAGATACAGAGGTAACAGAGGATGGCAAGGTTTTATTCAGCAAGTTTTTTATGTGTTTGAAGCCTTGCATAGATGGATTCAAAGCAGGTTGTCATCCATATTTGAGCATAGACTCATCTTTTTTGACTGGAAAGTGGAATGGTCAGTTGGCTGCATGCAATGCTCTAGATGGACACAACTGGATGTTCCCAATTGCAATAGGAATGTTTCAATCAGAGACAGAGGCATCATGGATATGGTTCATGATGCAACTGAAAATATGCATAGGGCCAGTTTCTCCTTTGGCCATCCACACAGATGCATGTAAAGGGTTGGAAAATGCAGTAAAAAATGTTTTCCCCCATGCTGAGCAGAGGGAGTGCTTTGGACATATGTGGATGAATCTGATAAAAAAATTCAGAGGAGATGAATTTGGGCGCATGTGGCCAGCAGCAAGATCCTACACCAGACAGACACATTCCTATCACCTTGGTAAGATATTGGCATCATGTAGTGATAATGAATTTGCTTCATGGTTGAACACCCACCATTCTCTGTTGTGGTATAGATCAGGTTTTAATACTGCCATAAAATGTGATCATATCAATAACAACTTGGCAGAAAGTTTTAACAACAAAGTGAAGGATTTGAAAGACTTGCCTGTGCATGACATGGTGGACCAAATAAGGATCATGATCATGCGTTTGTGGGAGTTGAGAGGAAAAATTTCTAATATTTTGGAAGGGGACAAGCTTCCAGCAGTGGTACAACAGGTGGTCAACAGGAGTAGAAATCTTTCACATCTATCTGTTGAGAAATCTTCCTTGTGGGGTGCTGAAGTTAGAGATACAAAGAGTGGCAAGAGGCATGTGGTAAATACTGAGTTGCATGAGTGCACTTGCCAAGAGTGGCAACACACTGGAAAACCATGTGAGCATGCCATACTTTTTTTGGCATCTAAACCCAGGTTAAATATGCACCCATATTTGCATGAGTATTATTCAGTACAAAAATTCAAAGCTGCATATGCAAGTCCAATTCCTGCACTGACTGACCAATCTCAGTGGCCTGAGGTGGAAATAGAATTTACCTTGTGTCCCCCTGTCACTAGAAGAAAGGTTGGGAGGCCCAAACAGAGCAGATTCAAAGCTTGGTTTGAGAAAGGTGGTTGTAGTAAGAAGGGGAAAAAGGAAAAGGAAAAGAATGATAAGCCCAAAAGGGCTCAAAAAGGTAACAAAAATAGGTGCAAGTTGTGTGAGGTACTTGGGCACAGAATTGGTTCATCCAAGTGCATCTATACTCCTCAGATGCCAAAGTATGTTCATGTTACTGTTTTTGCAATTTTTTGATTTTGCTACTTGTTCTAGTATCTAACCAAGTCAAATGCTTTATTTTTTAGGAGGAACCTGTTGGGGAATGTTGTAGAAAACCAAAATTTTCCTACGGTTTCACCAAGATCCATCTATGAGTTCATCTAGCAATGAGTGACTGGATGCATCTACATACCTTTGTAGATCGCGAGCGGAAGCGTTCACTAGAACGTGGATGACGGAGTCGTACTCGCCGTGATTCAAATCACCGATGCCCAAGCACCGAACGGACGGCACCTCCGCGTTCAACACAAGTACGGAGCGGATGACATCTCCTCCTTCTTGATCCAGCAAGGGGAAAGGAGAGGTTGATGAAGATCCAGCAGCACGACGACGTGGTGGTGGATGCAGGGCGTCACAGTAGCAGGGCTTCGCCGTGTACTACGAGAGAGAGAGAGGTGTAGCAGGGGAGAGGGAGGCGCCAGGGATGCAGGGTGCGGCTGCCCCTCCCTCCCCCCTTCTTATATAGGCCCCCTAAGGGGGGGCGCCGGCCCTAGGAGACAGGATCTCCTAGGGGGGCGCCGACCAAGGCAAGTGCCCGTGCCTCTTTGGATGCTCTGGCCGCCATTTTTTGAATTAATGCCCGCAATTACTTATGCCAGTGCGAACGGAGAAGAGAAAAAGATCGAGATGGGGCACCATGTACACATTGACCACGGTTGCAACGCGGCTATAAAAGGGCACCATTTCCTCATCCTCTCACACTCATCTCTCAAGCCTCCTCCCCTTCTTCTTTTCGAGCCAAATCCACCACTCGAGCCACCATGCAGTTCAATGGCCCTACCTACCGTCGCCCTCGCACCGTGCCGGAGAGGCAGTACCCGGCCGGAGTCGTCGTCGAGAAGAGCCTGAGGGTGTGGGCCATCTCTAGGTGGAGGGGCCCTAGAGAGTTGGCTCGCTTCTTCCTCCAAGCCGGCTACCGCCACCTACCTCTGGGCACTCCGCCCATGTTCCACCTCCACGAGCAGTACGATGGCAACGCCGGCCCCAACGGCTTCGTCATCGGCCTCTACGTCACCTTCACCAACCCCTATGACGCTCACCACCTCCTCGGGGAGGTGTTCTGGTGTGGATGCGAGTTTATAGCGTTCACGACCTACAACATCTTCACCAACTTCCACCACATCTTCCCTCACCCCAACGGCATGCACACCCTCCCCTACCAGATGCCGGAGGACGACGAGTGAGGGGTCCAAGGAGGAGGGGCCAAGGAGTGGCAAGGAGGAGGGGCCAAGGAGTTGTTCAAGGGGCGAGTCTTCTATCTATCTAGTTTGGGGCTCTAGTTTGTGTTTGTGTTGGTTCGGGCGTGTGTGCCCGTGTCTTTTATATATCTAGTTTTAATTATTTTACTTTCATGTTTTATGAACTATATGTAGTGGGGGGATGCCCCTCTATATGTTTTATCTATCTATGCTACTAGGGTACCCGATGCCCCTCTATCTATCTATATGTTTTTTCGGTCCTAAAGTTTCTCCATTGCATTTTATTTATGTGGCCATGTGTACTAAAAAACAATTGATCTAGTATCTAAAATGTACGTTACCAAGAAATTGACAATAAAGATTATGTACTGTACTACATAATCATACAGTTGGTATACAATGCATTTGAAGACAATGGGCAAGAAAAATGCTAATTATCTGGTGCTGATGACATGCGTAAGTGTTGTCTGATGTTTAAATCATGCTTGCTATGTCATTTTTGGCTGCCAAACATGGCATTAGCGAGAAAGGTCATTTGGGCGCTGAATGTATTAAAGTATACACCATATATAAAAATGTCTAGCCAAAAGATTTGGGTGTACAACTGTACACCCATGACAAAGTATGGATCCGCCCCTGGTTGTAAGGGGATGCCCCTCTATGTTGTAAGGAGATGCTACTAGGGGCACACTAGATGTCTTCTTTTTTTGAGAGGGGCACAACCTTTTTCGGTTGAAACATCTTCGAGACATCTTCTATTGGGAAGGAAAGTGGATATTTTCACTGATCACAAGAGTCTCAAGTACATCTTCACCCAGCCTAATCTCAACCTCAGGTAGACTCGATGGGTCGAAATGATTCAAGAGTACAATCCGAGTATCGAGTATACTCCAGGCAAGGCCAATGTGATTGCTGATGCTTTGAGCAGGAAAGCATATTGCAACAGTCTGATTCTCAAGCCTTATCAACCTGAGCTTTGTGAAGCTTTCCGCAAACTTAATCTGCAAATTGTTCCTCAAGGTTTCCTCGCCAACCTTCAAGTCTCTCCTACCCTAGAAGACCAGATTCGCCAAGCCCAGCTTCTTGATGCTATGGTGAAAAAGGTGAAGATTGGTATTGCAAAGAGTCAGTCCAAGTACAAGTGCTACCGACTTGATGACAAGGACACTCTCTTCTTCGAGGATCGAATTGTTGTGCCCAAAGGTGAACTTCGTAAAGTGATTATGAACGAGGCTCACAATTCTCTCCTCTCCATCCACCCTGGGAGCACGAAGATGTATCAGGATCTGAAGCAAACTTATTGGTGGACTCAAATGAAGTGCGAGATCGCTCAGTTCGTGAATGAATGTGATGTCTGCAGAAGAGTGAAGGCAGAACACCAAAGGCCAGCAGGTCTCCTCCAACCTCTTGCCATTCCAGAATGGAAGTTTGACCACATTGAAATGGACTTCATGACTGGGTTTCCAAAGTCCAAGCGTGGCAATGATGCTATATTCGTTGTCATCGACAAGCTCACCAAAGTGGCTCACTTTCTGCCTATCAAAGAGTCAATCACTGCATCTCAATTGGCGGAACTCTATACCTCTCGAATTGTCTCTCTGCATGGTATTCCTCAAGTGATATCTTCAGACCGTGGCAGCATCTTTACCTCCAAGTTTTGGGATTCTTTTCAGAAGGCCATGGGCACCAACATTCGCTTCAGCACTGCTTTCCATCCTCAAACAAGCGGTCAAGTCGAGCGTGTTAACCAGATTCTTGAAGATATGCTCAGGGCTTGTGTTATCTCCTTCGGCATGGAGTGGGAGCATTGTCTTCCTTATGCTGAATTCTCATACAACAACAGCTTTCAAGCAAGTTCGGGCAAGGCCCCATTTGAAATTCTGTATGGTAGGAAATGCCGTACCCCTCTCAACTGGTCTGAAACCGGTGAATGTCAGCTGCTGGGTAATGACTTAATCACAAAGGCAGAAGAAATGTGCAAGGTCATTCATGATAACCTCAAAGCAGCCCAATCCCGCCAGAAGAGCTACTATGATAGTAAGCACCGTGATTTGGCTTTCGAGATCGGAGATCATGTTTACCTCCGCGTCTCTCCTATGAAAGGGACTCGTCGCTTCGGTATCAAAGGGAAGCTTGCCCCCAGATACGTGGGACCTTTCAAGATTGTCAGCAAGAGAGGCGACCTCGCCTATCAACTCGAGCTTCCTTCAAACTTTGCCAATGTTCATGATGTGTTCCATGTCTCCCAACTCCGAAAGTGCTTCAAGACGCCTGAACGCACCGTCAACTTCGAGGACATTGAGCTCCAAGAAGATCTCTCCTATCGTGAGCACCCAGTTGCAATCCTTGAAGAGACTGAACGCAGGACTCGCAACAAGTCAATCAAATTTCTCAAAGTCAAGTGGTCACACCATTCCGACCATGAGGCTACCTGGGAACGCGACGATCACCTCCGTTCTGAGTACCCGGAGTTCTTTCAGTCCTAGATCTCGGGACGAGATCTTTTCGTAGTGGTGGAGTGTTGTAACGCCCCAGATATTACTTTCCCAATTTGTACTCCAACTCTTGCCGTTTCCGGCGTTAAGTTATATTTATTCCTCGGGTTCGGGTCTTTGTCTCCGTGTGTTGTTTTCGTTTTCATGCATCTCATATCATGTCATCACGTGCATTGCATTTGCATACATGTTCATCTCATGCATTCAAGCATTTTCCCCGTTGTCCGTTTTGCATTCCGGCGCTTCGTTCTCCTCCGGTGGTCAAATCTAGCATTCTTTCGTGTGTGGGGATTAAACATTTCCGGATTGGACCAAGACTTGCCATGCGGCCTTGGTTTACTACCGGTAGACCGCCTGCCAAGTTTCGTACCATTTGGACTTCGTTTGATACTCCAACGGTTAACCAAGGGACCGAAAAGGCCTCGTGTGTGTTGCAGCCCAACACCCCTCCATTTTGGCCCAAAACCCACCAAACTCTGCTCCATGTCCTAGAGCGTTCGATCACGATCGCGTGGCCGAAAACCGCACCTCATTTGGACTCTCCTAGCTCCCTCTATGCCTATATAAAGACCCCCTCCAAATTCGGATCTCCTCCTCCCCGAAACCCTAGATTCATTCGTCCTCGCGCGCGCCGGACACCTGCCCCGCCGACGGACATGTCCGGCCTCCCCGTCCGCCGCCACGTGTCAGCCGCCTAGTGGTCACCGCCCGGACCACATCCCCGCCGCCGCCGAGGCCCGCCCGGCCCACGCGGGGCCCTCCCGGGCCCGGGCGCCGCCTCCCCGTGCCTCCTCCACCCGACGCCGAGCTCCGCCTCCAACTCCGGCGACCGGACGCCGCCGGCCACCGCGCCGCCATCCCCGGACGTCTCCGCCGCCGCTCGGCTCCCCGATCTGGCCGCCGCACCGCCTCCCGAGGCCGCACGCCTTCGTCCTGCGCCCTGCCGCGCCTCCCCGGGGCCGCTCCTCGTCGCCGGCGAGCGCCCCGGCCACGGCCTCCCTCCGGCGAGCTCCCTCGACCTCGACTCTGGCCGTCCTTGTAATCGTGCTCCGGCGTGAACAGTGCAGCCCCGGCCGATCCAGATCTGGATCCAACCCTAGGGGTTGACTTTCCCTCTTCTCCCCCTGTTTTTTATGCAATCTTTGACTGATCATATCTCCGCATCCGTAGCTCCGTTTTGGACATGTGATATATCAAAATCTTCGTCTCGACGAGTACATCATTTCATTCCATTGCATCATTTGCATTTGAGTTCATCTTGATGCCCAAAATGCTGTTAGAAGGAGTCTTCATGAGTTAAATTGCCGATCCGTTAGTTCATCATAGACTTTTGTCATTTTTGCCATGATTATTGTGTGCATGATATGCAGGTGAGTCTTTGGGATGAATTGTTAATCATTTTGTCTTCTTTCCAGAGGTGCCAACCATGCATTTTTAGGATGTGTGTGGTGACTTGTGCAAGCTTGCAAAGAGAGGCACCTGAGAATTCTGTTTTCAGGGACTTTGTGAATTTCACTAAGTCTGGGATATTTTAGTTCATGATGCCATATGTTCAGCTTGTTTCCTAGTGATCCGTGCCTCTTTTGAGGATGATTAGTAAGGGAGTTTTGATATTTATGTTATGCTCTATCCATCCATGTCTTTGTTTGCATATGTGGAGTGCTCTAGCTTGAGTCAATCGAGCTCTACTTTTGCTTCGTGGTAAATCTGGGCAGATCGTCAACTTGTTTGCGATTTTGCCGATACTATTGTTAGTGATCCATGCATGCTATGCCATTGTTCTTGCCATGTCTAGCTAGCATTTTGTGCCTTCTTTTTGGATATATGCTTGCCTTGCCATGACTTGCACCGTAGAGAGTGCATCGAGCTCGTTTACATGCCTTCGTGAGTTATAATTTCCGCATGTCTCAGTTTTCACTAAGTCTGAAAACTGATTGTGTTTCATCTATGATCGTGTGCTCATTTGAGTATTTTGTGAACCCTTTTGGCCCCAGGTCACTTGGGGTGTTTTGTTAAGCTTGTTGAGTAGCTCCATGCCATGTTCTTACTTGTCATGTTCAGGCTTTGTATCATGTTTTGCTGCTCCGAAGAGAGCATCGTGGTCTGAAATTTCAGACTAGTGTTAATTTCACTAAGTCTGAAATCTGTTTTGCATATTCATTTTTGCCATGCTTGTTTGAATCTCTTAATGGATGAATTTGGCTATGGCTCAGTGCTAGTGTTTTGATAAGCATCTTGTGTACATTCCTGCCATGTATTTTGTTTTCATGTTTGGTGGCTGTAGCATGTTCATTTCGTTGCATTTAGGAGCCTACTTGCTGTAAATCGCAGACCGGTTCATTTCGTAAAACGCTTGCCATTTCCAAACCGTAGCTCCGATTCCTATGATCTTTATATCGTTTTCAGGTGATTTCATCCCCTCTATCCAGTGGCACACTTGGTTTTCCAAGTTGAGGCCAGGTTCATGCTTTTCCTGTCACGTCTTGCATGTTTGCATCCCACATAGCATACCATCTTTGCATCTTATTGGTTGCCCTTGCACGTGGTTAATTGTATCCTTGTTGCTTGTTTGTGTTGTTGGGTAGAGCCGGGAGACGAGTTCGCTAGCGAGGAGCCCGTTGAGTTTGCTTTTGAGGATCCAGTCAACTCTGACAACTGTGCTGGCAAGATGATCATACCCTCGAAATCACTACTATCTTTGCTATGCTAGTTTGCTCGCTCTTTTGATATGCCAATGCTACGATGCCTACCACTTGCTTGTCAGCCTCCCAATTGCCATGATTGAGCCTCTAACCCACCATTGTCCTAGCAAACCGTTGATTGGCTATGTTACCTCTTTGCTCAGCCCCTCTTATAGCGTTGTTAGTTGCAGGTGAAGATTGGAGCCGTCCCTTGTTGGGACATTTATTTACTTGTTGGGATATCATTATATTGCCATGTTATCTTAATGCATCTATATACTTGGTAAAGGGTGGAAGGCTCGGCCTCTCGCCTAGTGTTTTGTTCCACTCTTGCCGCCCTAGTTTCCGTCATATCGGTGTTATGTTCCCGGATTGTTGCGTCCCTTACGCAGTTGGGCTATAATGGGAACCCCTTGATAGTTCGCCTTGATTAAAGCTTTTCCAGCAATGCCCAACATTGGTTTTACCATTTGCCACCTAGCCTTTTTTCCCTTGGATTTCCGGAGCCCGAGGGTCATCTTATTTTAACCCCCCTGGGCCAGTGCTCCTCTGAGTGTTGGTCCACCCTAGAGCACCGTGCCGGGCCGTCCCTTGGCAACTTGGGTTACGTTGGCTCCCGTATGCTTAGCTTATCCGGTGTGCCCTGAGAACGAGATATGTGCAGCTCCTATCGGGATTTGTCGGCACAGCGGGTGGTGTTGCTGGACTTGTTTTAACCTGTCGAATCATCTTGTTGTACCGAGATACCGAGTCTGATCGGTGTGTCTTGGGTGGAGGTCTATTACTTCGTTGACTGTGAGAGCTTGTTATGGGCTAAGTTGGGACCCCCCTGCAGGGATTGATCTTTCGAAAGCCGTGCCCGCGGTTATGGGCAGATGGGAATTTCTTAATGTCCGGTTGTAGATAACTTGAACCTTAATTAATTAAAATGAATCAACTGAGTGTGTTGCCGTAATGGCCTCTTCTCGGCAGAGTCCGGGAAGTGGACACGGTGTTGGAGTTATGTTTGCGCAGGTTGCTCTCTAGTTTCCCGCTCGTGCTTTGCCTCCTCTTCTCGCTCTCTTTTGCGAATAAGTTAGCCACCATATTTGCTAGTCGCTTGCTGCAGCTCCACTTATACATTACCCCTTTCCTACCTATTAAGCTTAAATAGTCTTGATCGCGAGGGTGCGAGATTGCTGAGTCCCTGTGGCTCACAGATTACTATTACACCAGATGCAGGGACAGATGATACAGCTCCAGATGGCGCGCTCGAGCTCAAGTGGGAGTACGACGAGGACTCTTAGCGTTACTATGTGTCTTTTCCTAATGATCAGTAGTGGTGCCCAGTCGGGGTTAGATTCAGGGCCTTGTCGCATGTTGGGGTCTTTTCTATTTTGGCGCCGTAGTCGGGCCATGAGTGATTTGTATGATGGATGTTATTTATGTACTTTGTTGTGACGTGGCGAGTGTAAGCCAACTATGTACCTCCCCTTTATCTTATTTATGTACATGGGATGTGTGATGATTTCCCGACTTGCGACATTGCTTTCAATGCGGTTATGCCTCTAAGTCGTGCCTCGACACGTGGGAGATATAGCCGCATCGAGGGCGTTACAAGTTGGTAATCAGAGCCTTCCCCGACCTTAGGAGCCCCCATTGCTTGATCATTTTTAGCAGCCGAGTTGTGTCTAGAAAAATGTTTTGAGTCATTTAGGAATTATATATCGGAGAGCTTAGGAATTCTTTTTACTTCCCAGTCTCCTCATCGCTCTGGTAAGGCATCCTGACGTAGAGTTTTGACTCTTCTCTTCTCAAATTTCACTAAAAAAATTTAGGATCACGCGAGTATCTTGGATTTGTTCCGATGGCTTATGATGAGAATACTGTCTTGGTGCCTCATGTCAGGGGTTTAGTGGAAGTGTCCCGGGGAGTTGAGCTCTAAGGTGTTGTCATCATAATTTTATCGTTGCAATTCTGGTATACTTGAGATATGTTCGCGACATCGAAAATCTCCTTTATGCAGTTCGTTGGTGAGATAACCTCGACGCCACCCAATACTGGGGCGGGAGTTCGGGAGTATCGCCATAACTTGTATAACGGATGCTTTTCGAAGGTTGAGGTAGATGGTTTCCGAAGGTTTCTTGGTTATGTGTTGAAGGATGGATACAGCTGGATGTAGGTATTGCTAGTTTGGGCGAGATATTATGGCTTCCCCTGTATCCCCAACACCTGATTGCATAACCGGAAAGTTTCGGGAATTTCATAGGTGGGAATTCAAGTAGCTCTTAGGATATCCTTCCAACAGATGTATGATATGAAATTGGGGTTCGACGTCTAGTGGTTCGCCTATTCACGGTTGATTTTACAGTGGTCTCGTTATGTCTTAAAGAGTCCTTGGCTATGCTGACTCGGGGACGCTTCGTATGTCATGTGCACTGCCTTGGACATGATGGTGCTGTACGATCGAGCCCGTGTAGGTCCCACCACAAAAACTTCAGACGAAATTTCTATCATATGTTTGTTCTGGCTTATTTCGCAAGCCAATCCTTGGTTTTATTTTGAGTAGTGGTATTCGAGTTGCTTCGAAGACATATATTGATTCCACCCCTCGTTGATGTACCTCTTCTACCTAATTCTTCGTGGCTTCACAATTTAGGAATATGTGACCACTTCAAGAGAAGCGCATTCGTTCATTTTGTTCGGATGTGAAGACTTTATGTTGCAATTTTCATTCCGTTGGATTCAGCTTCAATATTTGTCTATTTGTGTGCTAATGGTGGTCAACCTCTTCAGGATGGCTCCTCCAACGCGCACGACTCCGAATTCTGATCCGCCACCACCTCCACCTCCTCCGGAGGCTTGGCAAGCTGTGATGGCCGCAACCAATGCAAATACACAGTTGATCATGCAAATCCTCCAAGAACGCAATCAAGGCAGTCAAGGGAATCAAGGCAACAATCAGAACCATTTTGCTACTCTGAACCAGTTCCTCGCTAATGGTCCAAAGACGTTCAGCAATTGTGTTGAGGCTACCGATGCTGACGATTGGCTAGTGGATCTGGGCAAGCATTTTCAATGCAGCAACGTCAGGCCTGAAGATTTCGTCAAGTTCGCTTCTTTCCAGCTCAAAGATCAGGCTGCAGAGTGGTTCCAGCAGTACAAGGATTCCAGAGGTGGACGTTTGATCACTTGGGATGATTTCCGTCGAGATTTCCGAGCTCATCACATCCCTCAGAGTGTGACTGAAAGCAAACGTGAGGAATTCCGCAATCTGAAGCAAGGCTCTTTGTCTGTCTATGACTACAACAAGTTGTTCCAGAAGCTCGCCCGTTTTGCCAAGCAGGATGTTCCTAATGAGAAGAGCATGATATATCAGTTCAGGGGTGGTCTCCGTGAAGAAATTCAGCTCGCTCTTGTCCTCTTCGAGCCGCTGAGATACGATGAGTTCTACAACATGGCACTGAAGCAAGAGGCTGCTCAGTTGAGGTGTGATGCTTCCAGGAAGCGAGTCAGAGACACTACGCCTTCTTCCTCTACTCAAGTGGCCAAGCAGCAGAAGTATTGGCTTCCTCCTCCTCCGTTCCGTCAGCCGTATCAGCAGAAGAGCAAAGGTGGCAGTGGTTCTTCCCACCCACCCAACCCAGGCTTTCAGAACAAGACTTTGTCTCAAGCTCCAAGATCGAGTGCTCCGTACCACCGTCCGCTTTCAGAGGTCACGTGCAACAAGTGCCAATAGAAGGGTCACTACACCAACAAGTGTTTCAACCAGAGGCGTCTTCCTCCTCCTCCTGTCAGATCGGCAAGTACAGCTGTGGTCAACCATAATCCCAAGCACGCCAAGGTCAATATGGTGAATGCAGCTCAAGCAGAGGATTCTTCGGATGTCATCATGGGTAACTTTCCAGTTAATTCTATTCCCACAAGAGTTCTTTTTGACACTGGTGCATCGCATTGTTTCATGTCAAGATCTTTTGTTTCCAAGCATGACTTCGTTTCAAAAATGTTGGGTAAACCTATGGGAGTGGTGTCTCCGGCTAAGTCTATGAGGGCTACTTCAATAGTCCCGGATATTTCTATCTTGATGGGTGATTTCAAGTTCCTGGCTTCTCCTATGGTTCTTGGTGATTCGGATATCGATCTTATTCTTGGAATGGACTGGCTCTCTAAGCATAAGGCTCGGCTCGATTGTGCAGCCAGGCAGATTCAACTGACTCATTCGTCTGAGGATGTCATTGTCTTTGCCGCTCGTGGTGATACAATCCGGTTGTTTTCTCTCAATGAGAAGGGTGAATTGGATGCTATTTCACAAATCCCAGTCGTTTGTAAGTATCAAGACGTCTTCCCAGAAGAACTCCCAGGAATGCCTCCACATCGGCCGGTTGAATTTGTTATTGAACTTGAGCCCGGTACGGAACCTGTGTGCAAACGTCCCTACAAGCTCGGCCCTGAAGAGTTGAAGGAGTTGAAGAAACAACTCGATGTTCAAGAAAGAATGGGTCTCATTCGGCCTAGTACTTCTCCGTGGGGTTGTGGTGTTCTTTTTGTGAAGAAGAAGGATGGAACGGACCGACTTTGTGTTGATTATCGTCCATTGAACAAGAAGACCATCAAGAACAAATACCCACTTCCCAACATCAATGAGATGTTCAAACAACTCAAGGGTGCCCAAGTATTCTCCAAGCTTGATCTTCGTATGGGTTATCATCAGATTCGCATCCGTGAGCAAGATATTCCCAAGACGGCCTTCAGAACAAGCTATGGGTCATATGAATACACTGTCATGTCTTTTTGCCTCGCCAACGCTCCTCCAACGTTCTCTCGCATGATGAACTTCATCTTCAACCCCTACACCAATGACTTCGTTTTGGTCTATCTCGACGACATTCTGGTTTTCTCCAAGAACAAGGAAGATCATGCCAAGCACTTGCGTTTGGTTCTTGACAAGCTCAGGGAACATCGGTTCTACGCCAAGTTCTCCAAGTGTGAATTTTGGCTCGATGAGGTGCTTTATCTTGGTCATATCATCTCTGCCAAGGGCATTGCCGTGAATCCTGAGAAGGTGTCTGCAATTGTTAATTGGGAACCTCCTCAGAATGTGAAGCAACTCCGTAGCTTCCTCGGTCTTGCAAGCTACTGCCGAAGATTCGTTGAAAACTTTTCCAAGATCGCGAAGCCTCTCTCAAATCTTCTTCAGAAGCACGTCAAGTACGTTTGGTCTCCGGAGTGTGATATTGCTTTCAACACTTTGAAAGAGAAGTTGATCACTGCTCCAGTTCTGACTCCACCCGATGAAACCAAGCCGTACGAGGTCTTTTCTGATGCCTCTCTCCAAGGTCTAGGTGTTGTACTGAAGCAAGAGAAGAAAGTTGTTGCTTATACCTCTCGCCAGTTGAAGCCTAATGAGAAGAACTACCCCACTCATGATCTCGAGTTGGCGGCAGTTGTGCATGCTTTGTTGACTTCGAGACATCTTCTATTGGGAAGGAAAGTGGATATTTTTGAAGGAAATATGCCCTAGGGGCAATAATAAAGTTATTATTTATTTCCTTATATCATGATAAATGTTTATTATTCATGCTAGAATTGTATTAACCGGAAACATAATACATTTGTGAATACATAGGCAAACAAAGTGTCACTAGTATGCCTCTACTTGACTAGCTCGTTAATCAAAGATGGTTATGTTTCCTAACCATGGACAAAGAGTTGTTATTTGATTAATGGGATCACATCATTAGATGAATGATCTGATTGACATGACCCATTCCATTAGCTTAGCACCCGATCGTTTAGTATGTTGCTATTACTTTCTTCATGACTTATACATGTTCCTATGACTATGAGATTATGCAACTCCCGTTTGCCGGAGGAACACTTTGTGTGCTACCAAACGTCACAACGTAACTGGGTGATTATAAAGGAGTACTACAGGTGTCTCCAAAGGTACATGTTGGGTTGGCATATTTCGAGATTAGGATTTGTCACTCCGATTGTCGGAGAGGTATCTCTGGGCCCTCTCGGTAATGCACATCACTTAAGCCTTGCAAGCTTTGCAACTAATGAGTTAGTTGCGGGATGATGTATTACAGAACGAGTAAAGAGACTTGCCGGTAATGAGATTGAACTAGGTATTGGATACCGACGATCGAATCTCGGGCAAGTAACATACCCATGACAAAGGGAACAACGTATGTTGTTATGCGGTCTGACCGATAAAGATCTTCGTAGAATATGTAGGAGCCAATATGGGCATCCAGGTCCCGCTATTGGTTATTGACCGGAGACGTGTCTCAGTCATGTCTACATTGTTCTCGAACCGTAGGGTCCGCACGCTTAACGTTACGATGACAGTTATTATGAGTTTATGCATTTTGATGTACCGAAGGTTGTTCGGAGTCCCGGATGTGATCACGGACATGACGAGGAGTCTCGAAATGGTCGAGACATAAAGATTGATATATTGGAAGCCTATGTTTGGACACCGGAAGTGTTCCGGGTGAAATCGGGATTTTACCGGATTACCGGGAGGGTTACCGGAACCCCCCGGGAGCCAAATGGGCCAACATGGGCCTTGGTAGAAAGGTGAAAGGGCTGCCCCATGGGCTGCGCGCCTCCCCCTTCCCCTAGTCCTATTAGGACTAGGGAAGGTGGCCGGCCACCCCCTCTCTCTTTCCCACTTGAGAAAACCTAGTTGGACTAGGATTGGAGGGGGGAGTCCTACTCCCGGTAGGAGTAGGACTCCTCCTGCGCCTCCCTTGCTTGGCCGGCCAGCCCTCCCCCTCTCATCCTTTATATACGGGGGCAGGGGGCACCTCTAGACACACAAGTTGATCCTTGAGATCGTTCCTTAGCCGTGTGTGGTGCCCCCTGCCACCAAATTCCACCTCGATCATACCGTTGTAGTGCTTAGGCGAAGCCCTGCGTCGGTAGTACATCAAGATCGTCACCACGCCGTCGTGCTGACGGAACTCCTCCCCGAAGCTTTGCTGGATCGGAGCCCGGGGATCGTCATCGAGCTTAACGTGTGCTAAGAACTCGGAGGTGCCGGAGTAACGGTGCTTGGATCGGTCGGATCGGGAAGAAGACGTACGACAACTTCCACTACATTGTGTCAACGCTTCCGTTGCGATCTACAAGGGTACGTAGATCAGACTCTCCCCCTCGTTGCTATGCATCACCATGATCTTGCGTGTGCGTAGGAAATTTTTTGAAATTACTACGTTCCCAAACAGTGGTATTAGAGCCTAGGTTTTATGGTTTGATGTTATTTGCACGAGTAGAACCCAAGTGAGTTGTGGGCAATACAAGTCATACTGCCTACCAGCATGTCATACATTGGTTCGGCGGTATTGTTGGACGAGACGACCCGGACCAACCTTACGCGTACGCTTACGCGAGACCGGTTCCCTCGACGTGCTTTGCACATAGATGGCTTGCAGGCGACTGTCTCTCCAACTTTAGTTGAACCGACTGTGGCTACGCCCGGTCCTTGAGAAGGTTAAAACGGAGTCTATTTGACAAACTATCGTTGTGGTTTTGATGCGTAGGTGAGATGAGTTCTTGCTTAAGCCCGTAGCAGCCACGTAAAACTTGCAACAACAAAGTAGAGGACGTCTAACTTGTTTTTGCAGGGCATGTTGTGATGTGATATGGTCAAGGCATGATGCTAAATTTTATTGTATGAGATGATCATGTTTTGTAACCAAGTTATCGGCAACTGGCAGGAGCCATATGGTTGTCGCTTTATTGTATGCAATGCAATCGCGATGTAATGCTTTACTTTATTACTAAGCGGTAGTGATAGTCGTGGAAGCATAAGATTGGCGAGACGACAACGATGCTACGATGGAGATCAAGGTGTCGCGCCGGTGACGATGGTGATCATGACGGTGCTTCGGAGATGGAGATCACAAGCACAAGATGATGATGGCCATATCATATCACTTATATTGATTGCATGTGATGTTTATCCTTTTATGCATCTTATCTTGCTTTGATTGACGGTAGCATTATAAGATGATCTCTCACTAAATTATCAAGAAGTGTTCTCCCTGAGTATGCACCGTTGCCAAAGTTCGTCGTGCCCAGACACCACGTGATGATCGGGTGTGATAAGCTCTACGTCCATCTACAACGGGTGCAAGCCAGTTTTGCACACGGAGAGTACTCAGGTTAAACTTGACGAGCCTAGCATATGCAGATATGGCCTCGGAACACGGAGACCGAAAGGTCGAGCGTGAATCATATAGTAGATAT
Organism: Triticum monococcum; assembly: GCA_034509565.1. Lineage (NCBI taxonomy): Eukaryota > Viridiplantae > Streptophyta > Magnoliopsida > Poales > Poaceae > Triticum > Triticum monococcum. The sequence continues at coordinate 591,635,933 of CM067846.1, forward strand.
GATCAACATAATGATGTTCACCATTGAAAACTACTCCATCTCACTGAAGGAAATATGCCCTAGAGGCAATAATAAAGTTATTATTTATTTCCTTATATCATGATAAATGTTTATTATTCATGCTAGAATTGTATTAACCGGAAACATAATACATGTGTGAATACATAGACCAACAGAGTGTCACTAGTATGCCTCTACTTGACTAGCTCGTTAATCAAAGATGGTTATGTTTCCTAACCATGAACAAGGAGTTGTTATTTGATTAACGAGGTCACATCATTAGTAGAATGATCTGATTGACATGACCCATTCCATTAGCTTAGCACCCGATCGTTTAGTATGTTGCTATTGCTTTCTTCATGACTTATACATGTTCCTATAACTATGAGATTATGCAACTCCCGTTTACCGGAGGAACACTTTGGGTACTACCAAACGTCACAACGTAACTGGGTGATTATAAAGGAGTACTACAGGTGTCTCCAATGGTAGATGTTGGGTTGGCGTATTTCGAGATTAGGGTTTGTCACTCCGATTGTCGGAGAGGTATCTCTGGGCCCTCTCGGTAATGCACATCACATAAGCCTTGCAAGCACTGCAACTAATATGTTAGTTGTGAGATGATGTATTACGGAACGAGTAAAGAGACTTGCCGGTAACGAGATTGAACTAGGTATTGGATACCGACGATCGAATCTCGGGCAAGTAACATACCGATGACAAAGGGAACAACGTATGTTGTTATGCGGTCTGACCGATAAAGATCTTCGTAGAATATGTAGGAGCCAATATGGGCATCCAGGTCCCGCTATTGGTTATTGACCAGAGACGTGTCTCGGTCATGTCTACATTGTTCTCGAACCGTAGGGTCCGCACGCTTAACGTTACGATGACAGTTATTATGAGTTTATGCATTTTGATGTACCGAAGGTTGTTCGGAGTCCCGGATGAGATCACGGACATGACGAGGAGTCTCGAAATGGTCGAGACGTAAAGATTGATATATTGGAAGCCTATGTTTGGACATAGGAAGTGTTCCGGATGAAATCGGGATTTTACCGGAATACCGGGAGGGTTACCGGAACCCCCCGGGAGGCTAATGGGCCTATTGGGCCTTAGTGGAAAAGAGAGAAGAGGCGGCCCACAAGCCTAGCCGGCGCCCCCCCTTCCCCAAGTCCTAGTAGGAATAGGAGAGGTGGGCCGGCCCCCTCTCTCTCCTTCCCCCCCCCCCAAGAGTCCTAGTTGGAATAGGATTGGAGGGGAGGAGTCCTACTCCCGGTGGGAGTAGGACTCCCCCTGCGCCTCCTCTATCTTGGCCGGCCAGCCCCCCTCCTCCAACATATATATACGGGGGCAGGGGGCACCCCATAGACACACAACTTGATCCTTGAGATCGTTCCTTAGCCGTGTGCGGTGCCCCCCGCCACCAAATTCCACCTCGATCATACCGTTGTAGTGCTTAGGCGAAGCCCTGCGTCGGTAGTACATCAAGATCGTCATCACGCCGTCGTGCTGACGAAACTCTTCCTCGACGCTTTGCTGGATCGGAGCCCGAGGAACGTCATCGAGCTGAACGTGTGCTAAGAACTCGGAGGTGCCGGAGTAACGGTGCTTGGATCGGTCGATCGGGAAGAAGACGTACAACTACTTCCTCTACATTGTGTGATCGCTTCCGCAGTCGGTCTGCGTTGGTACGTAGACAACACTCTCCCCTCTCGTTGATGTGCATCACCATGATCTTGCGTGTGCGTAGGAAATTTTTTGAAATTACTGCGTTCCCCAACACTCACGTGATGATCGGTTATGGTTTAGTTGATTTGGATCACATAATCACTTAGAGGATTAGAGGGATGTCTATCTAAGTGGGAGTTCTTAAGTAATATGATTAAAGTGAACTTAAATTTATCATGAACTTAGTCCTGGTAGTATTTTGCAAATTATGTTGTAGATCAATAGCTCGCGTTGTTACTTCCCTGTGTTTATTTTGATATGTTCCTAGAGAAAATTGTGTTGAAAGATGTTAGTAGCAATGATGCGGATTGGATCCGTGATCTGAGGTTTATCCTCATTGCTGCACAGAAGAATTATGTCCTTGATGCACCGCTAGGTGACTGACCTATTGCAGGAGTAGATGCAGACGTTATGAACGTTTGGCTAGTTCAATATGATGACTACTTGATAGTTAAGTGCACCATGCTTAATGGCTTAGAATCGGGACTTCAAAGACGTTTTGAACGTCATGGACCATATGAGATGTTCCAGGAGTTGAAGTTAATATTTCAAGCAAATACCCGAGTTGAGAGATATGAAGTCTCCAACAAGTTCTATAGCTAAAAGATGGAGGAGAATCGCTCAACTAGTGAGCATGTGCTCAGATTGTCTGGGTACTACAATCGCTTGAATCAAGTGGGAGTTAATCTTCCAGATAAGATAGTGATTGACAGAATTCTCTAGTCACCATGACCAAGTTAGTAGAACTTCGTGATGAACTATAGTATGCAAGGGATGACGAAAACGACTCCCGGGCTTTTCATGATGATGAAATCGATGAAGGTAGAAATCAAGAAAAACATCAAGTGTTGATGGTAGACAAGACCACTAGTTTCAAGAAAAGGGCAGAGGGAAGAAGGGGAACTTCAAAAAGAACAACAAGCAAGTTGCTGCTCAAGTAAAGAAGCCCAAGTCTGGTCCTAAGCTTGAGACTAAGTGCTTCTACTGCAAAGGGACTGGTCACTGGAAGCGGAACTACCCCAAGTGATTGGCGGATAAGAAGGATGGCAAAGTGAACATAAGTATATTTGATATACATGTTATTGATGTGTACTTTACTAGTGTTTATAGCAACCCCTCAGTATTTGATACTAGTTTAGTTGCTAAGAGTAGTAACTCGAAACGGGAGTTGCAGAATGAACAAAGACTAGTTAAGGGTGAAGTGACGATGTGTGTTGGAAGTGGTTCCAAGATTGATATGATCATCATCGCACACTCCCTATACTTTCGGGATTAGTGTTGAACCTAAATAAGTGTTATTTGGTGTTTGCGTTGAGCATGAATATGATTTGATCATGTTTATTGTAATACGGTTATTCATTTAAGTAAAAGAATAAATTGTTGTTCTGTTTACATGAATAAAACCTTATATGGTTACACACCCAATGAAAATAGTTCATTGGATCTCGATCTTAGTGATACACATATTCATAATATTGAAACCAAAAGATGCGAAGTTAATAATGATAGTGCAACTTATTTGTGGCACTGCCGTTTAGGTCATATTGGTGTAAAGCACATGAAGAAACTCCATGCTGATGGGATTTTGGAATCACTTGATTATGAATCACGACCATGCCTTATGGGCAAGATGACTAAAACGCCGTTCTCCGGAACAATGAAGCAAGCAACAGATTTGTTGGAAATCATACATACCGATGTATGTGGTCCGATGAATATTAAGGGCTTACAGCAGGTATCATTATTTTCTGACCTTCACAAGATGATTTGAGCAGATATGGGGATATCTACTTGATGAAACATAAGTCTGAAACATTTGAACAGTTCAAAGAATTTCAGAGTGAAGTGGAAAATCATTGTGACAAGAAAATAAAAGTTTCTACGATATGATCGCAGAGGTGAAATATTTGAGTTATGAGTTTGGTCTTCAGTTAAAACAATGTGAAATAGTTTCACTACTCACGCCACCTGGAACACCACAGCATAATGGTGTGTCCGAACGTCATAACCGTACTTTATTGGATATAGTGCAATCTATGATGCTTCTTACCGATTTACCACTATCGTTTTTGGGGTCATGCATTAGAGACAACTGCATTCACATTAAAAAGGGGCACCATCTATATCCGTCGAGACGACGCCTTATGAACTATGGTTTGGCAAGAAACCAAAGTTGTCGTTTCTTGAAGTTTGGGGTTGCGATGCTTATGAGAAAAAGTTTCATCCTGATAAGCTCAAACCCAAATCGGAGAAATATGTCTTCATAGGATACCCAAAGCAGACTGTTGGGTACACCTTCTATCACAGATCCTAAGGCAAGAAATTCGCTGCTTATAATGGATCCTTTCTAGAGAAGGAGTTTCTCTTGAAAGAAGTGAGTGGGAGGAAAGTAGAAAACTTGATAAGGTAATTGTACCTTCTACCTTATTGGAAAGTAGTTCATCACAAAAATTTGTTCTTGTGACTACTACACCAATTAGTGAGGAAGCTAATGATGATGATCATGTAACTTCAGATCAAGTTACTACCGAATCTCGTAGGTAAACCATAGTGAGACCCGCACCAGAGTGGTACGGTAATCCTGTTCTGGAGGTCATGTTACTTGACCATGACGAACCTATGAACTATGAGGAAGCGATGGTGAGCCCAGATTCCGCAAAATGGTTTGAGGCCATGAAATCTGAGATATGATCCATGTATGAGAACAAAGTTTGGACTGTGGTTGACTTGCCCGATGATCGGCAAGCAATTGGGAATAAATGGATCTTCAAGAGGAAGACGGACGCTGATAGTAGTGTTACTATCTACAAAGCTAGAATTGTCGCAAAAGGTTTTCGACAAGTTCAAGGTGTTGACTACGATGAGAGCTTCTCACTCGTATCTATGCTTGAGTCTGTCCAAATCATGTTAGTAATTGCCGCATTTTATGAAATCTGGCAAATGGATAAACAAAACTGCATTCCGTAATGGATTTATTAAAGAAGAGTTGTACATGATGCAACCGAAGGTTTTGTCAATCCGAAAGGTGCTAACAAAATGTGCAAGCTCCAGCGATCCATCTGTGGACTGGTGCAAGCATCTCGGAGTTGGAATATACGCTTTGATGAGTTGATCAAAGCATATAGTTTTATACAGACTTGCGGTGAAGACTGTATTTACAAGAAAGTGAGTGGGAGCACTACAACATTTCTGATAAGTATATGTGAATGACATATTGTTGATCAGAAATAATGTAGAATTATTCTGTAAAGCATAAAGGAGTGTTTGAAAGGAGTTTTTCAAAGAAAGACTTCGGTGAAGCTGCTTACATATTGAGCTTCAAGATCTATAGAGATAGATCAAGACGCTTGATAAGTTTTTTCAATGAGTACATACCCTGACAAGATTTTGAAGTAGTTCAAAATGGAGCAGTCAAAGAAAGAGTTCTTGCCTGTATTATAAGGTGTGAAGTTGAGTAAGACTCAAAGCCCGACCACGGCAGAAGATAGAAAGAGAATGAAAGTCATTCCCTATGCCTTGGCCATAGGTTCTATAAAGTATGTCATGCTGTATACCAGATCTATTGTATACCCTGCATTGATTTGGCAAGGGAGTACAATAGTGATCTAGGAGTAGATCACTGGATAGCGGTCAGAATTATCCTTAGTGAAATAAGGATATGTCTCTTGATTATGGACGTGACAAAAAGGTTCGTCGTAAAGGGTTACGTCGATGCAAGTTTTTGATACTGATCCAGATGAATCTAAAGTCTCAATCTGGATACATATTGAAAGTGGGAGCAATTAGCTAGAGTAGCTCTGTGTAGAGCATTGTAGACATAGAACTTGCAAAATACTTACGGATCTGAATGTGACCGACCCGTTGACTAAATTATCTCACAAGAAAAACATGATCACACCTTAGTACTCTTTGGGTGTTAATCACATAGATATGTGAACTGGGTTACTGACTCTAGTAAACCCTTTGAGTGTTGGTCACATGACGATGTGAACTATGGGTGTTAATCACATGGTGATGTGAACTATTGCTGTTAAATCACATGGCGATGTGAACTAGATTATTGACTCTAGTGCAAGTGGGAGACTGAAGGAAATATGCCCTAGAGGCAATAATAAAGTTATTATTTATTTCTTTATATCATGATAAATGTTTATTATTCATGCTAGAATTGTATTAACCGGAAACATAATACATGTGTGAATACATAGACAAATAGAGTGTCACTAGTATGCCTCTACTTGACTAGCTCGTTAATCAAAGATGGTTATGTTTCCTAACCATGGACAAAGAGTTGTTATTTGATTAATGGGATCACATCATTAGATGAATGATCTGATTGACATGACCCATTCCATTAGCTTAGCACCCGATCGTTTAGTATGTTGCTATTGCTTTCTTCATGACTTATACATGTTCCTATGACTATGAGATTATGCACCTCCCGTTTGCCGGAGGAACACTTTGTGTGCTACCAAACGTCACAACGTAACTGGGTGATTATAAAGGAGTACTACAGGTGTCTCCAAAGGTACATGTTGGGTTGGCGTATTTTGAGATTAGGATTTGTCACTCTGATTGTCGGAGAGGTATCTCTGGGCCCTCTCGGTAATGCACATCACTTAAGCCTTGCAAGAATTGCAACTAATGAGTTAGTTGCGGGATGATGTATTACAGAACGAGTAAAGAGACTTGCCGGTAACGAGATTGAACTAGGTATTGGATACCGACGATCGAATCTCGGGCAAGTAACATACCCATGACAAAGGGAACAACGTATGTTGTTATGCGGTCTGACCGATAAAGATCTTCGTAGAATATGTAGGAGCCCATATGGGCATCCAGGTCCCGCTATTGGTTATTGACCGGAGACGTGTCTCGGTCATGTCTACATTGTTCTCGAACCGTAGGGTCCGCACGCTTAACGTTACGATGACAGTTATTATGAGTTTATGCATTTTGATGTACCGAAGGTTGTTCGGAGTCCCGGATGTGATCACGGACATGACGAGGAGTCTCGAAATGGTCGAGACATAAAGATTGATATATTGGAAGCCTATGTTTGGACACCGGAAGTGTTCCGGGTGAAATCGGGATTTTACCGGATTACCGGGAGGGTTACCGGAACCCCCCGGGAGCCAAATGGGCCAACATGGGCCTTGGTAGAAAGGTGAAAGGGCTGCCCCATGGGCTGCGCACCTCCCCCCTTCCCCTAGTCCTATTAGGACTAGGGAAGGTGGCCGGCCACCCCCTCTCTCTTTCCCACTTGAGAAAACCTAGTTGGACTAGGATTGGAGGGGGGGAGTCCTACTCCCGGTAGGAGTAGGACTCCTCCTGCGCCTCCCTTGCTTGGCCGGCCAGCCCTCCCCCTCTCATCCTTTATATATGGGGGCAGGGGCACCTCTAGACACACAAGTTGATCCTTGAGATCGTTCCTTAGCCGTGTGCGGTGCCCCCTGCCACCAAATTCCACCTCGATCATACCGTTGTAGTGCTTAGGTGAAGCCCTGCGTCGGTAGTACATCAAGATCGTCACCACGCCGTCGTGCTGACGAAACTCCTCCCCGAAGCTTTGCTGGATCGGAGCCCGGGGATCGTCATCGAGCTGAACGTGTGCTAAGAATTCGGAGGTGCCGGAGTAACGGTGCTTGGATCGGTCGGATCGGGAAGAAGACGTACGACTACTTCCACTACGTTGTGTCAACGCTTCCGTTGCGATCTACAAGGGTACGTAGATCAGACTCTCCCCCTCGTTGCTATGCATCACCATGATCTTGCGTGTGTGTAGGAAATTTTTTGAAATTACTACGTTCCCCAACAATTTTCACTGATCACAAGAGTCTCAAGTACATCTTCACCCAGCCTAATCTCAACCTCAGGTAGACTTGATGGGTCAAAATGATTCAAGAGTACAATCCGAGTACCGAGTATACTCCAGGCAAGGCCAATGTGATTGCTGACGCTTTGAGCAGGAAAGCATATTGCAACAGTCTGATTCTCAAGCCTTATCAACCCGAGCTTTGTGAAGCTTTCCGCAAACTTAATCTGCAAATTGTTCCTCAAGGTTTCCTCGCCAACCTTCAAGTCTCTCCTACCCTGGAAGACCAGATTCGCCAAGCCCAGCTTCTTGATGCTATGGTGAAAAAGGTGAAGATTGGTATTGCAAAGAGTCAGTCCAAGTACAAGTGCTACCGACTTGATGACAAGGACACTCTCTTCTTCGAGGATCGAATTGTTGTGCCCAAAGGTGAACTTCGTAAAGTGATTATGAACGAGGCTCACAATTCTCTCCTCTCCATCCACCCTGGGAGCACGAAGATGTATCAGGATCTGAAGCAAACTTATTGGTCGACTCAAATGAAGCGTGAGATCGCTCAGTTCGTGAATGAATGTGATGTCTGCAGAAGAGTGAAGGCAGAACACCAAAGGCCGGCAGGTCTCCTCCAACCTCTTGCCATTCCAGAATGGAAGTTTGACCACATTGAAATGGACTTCATGACTGGGTTTCCAAAGTCCAAGCGTGGCAATGATGCTATATTCGTTGTCATCGACAAGCTCACCAAAGTGGCTCACTTTCTGCCTATCAAAGAGTCAATCACTGCAGCTCAATTGCCGGAACTCTATACCTCTCGAATTGTCTCTCTGCACGGTATTCCTCAAGTGATATCTTCAGACCGTGGCAGCATCTTTACCTCCAAGTTTTGGGATTCTTTTCAGAAGGCCATGGGCACCAACATTCGCTTCAGCACTGCTTTCCATCCTCAAACAAGCGGTCAAGTCGAGCGTGTCAACCAGATTCTTGAAGATATGCTCAGGGCTTGTGTTATCTCCTTCGGCATGAAGTGGGAGGATTGTCTTCCTTATGCTGAATTCTCATACAACAACAGCTTTCAAGCAAGTTCGGGCAAGGCCCCATTTGAAATTCTATATGGTAGGAAATGTCGTACCCCTCTCAACTGGTTTGAAACTGGTGAACGTCAGCTGTTGGGTAATGACTTAATCACAGAGGCAGAAGAAATGTGCAAGGTCATTCGTGATAACCTCAAAGCAGCCCAATCCCGCCAGAAGAGCTACTATGATAGTAAGCACCGTGATTTGGCTTTCGAGATCGGAGATCATGTTTACCTCCGCGTCTCTCCTATGAAAGGGACTCGTCGCTTCGGTATCAAAGGGAAGCTTGCCCCCAGATACGTGGGACCTTTCAAGATTGTCAGCAAGAGAGGCGACCTCGCATATCAACTCGAGCTTCCTTCAAACTTTGCCAATGTTCATGATGTGTTCCATGTCTCCCAACTCCGAAAGTGCTTCAAGACGCCTGAACGCACCGTCAACTTCGAGGACATTGAGCTCCAAGAAGATCTCTCCTATCGTGAGCACCCAGTTTCAATCCTTGAAGAGACTGAACGCAGGACTCGCAACAAGTGAATCAAATTTCTCAAAGTCAAGTGGTTACACCATTCCGACCGTGAAGCTACCTGGGAACGCGAGGATCACCTCCGTTCTGAGTACCCGGAGTTCTTTCAGTCCTAGATCTCGGGACGAGATCGTTTCGTAGTGGTGGAGTGTTGTAACGCCCCAGATATTCCTTTCCCAATTTGTACTCCAACTCTTGCCGTTTTCGGCGTAAAGTTATATTTATTCCTCGGGTTCGGGTCTTTGTCTCCATGTGTTGTTTTCGTTTTCATGCATCTCATATCATGTCATCACGTGCATTGCATTTGCATACATGTTCATCTCATGCATTCGAGCATTTTCCCCGTTGTCCGTTTTGCATTCCGGCGCTTCGTTCTCCTCCGGTGGTCAAATCTAGCATTCTTTCGTGTGTGGGGACTAAACATTTCCGGATTGGACCGAGACTTGCCATGCGGCCTTGGTTTACTACCGGTAGACCGCCTGCCAAGTTTTGTACCATTTGGACTTCGTTTGATACTCCAACGGTTAACCGAGGGACCGAAAAGGCCTCGTGTGTGTTGCAGCCCAACACCCCTTCATTTTGGCCCAAAACCCACCAAACTCTGCTCCATGTCCTAGAGCGTTCGATCACGATCGCGTGGCCGAAAACCGCACCTCATTTGGACTCTCCTAGCTCCCTCTATGCCTATATAAAGACCCCCTCCAAATTCGGATCTCCTCCTCCCCGAAACCCTAGATTCATTCGTCCTCGCGCGCGCCGGACACCTGCCCCGCCGACGGACATGTCCGGCCTCCCCGTCCGCCGCCACGTGTCAGCCGCCTAGTGGTCACCGCCCGGACCACATCCCCGCCGCCGTCGAGGCCCGCCCGGCCCACGCGGGGCCCTCCCGGGCCCGGGCGCCGCCTCCTCCACCCGACGCCGGGCTCTGCCTCCAACTCCGGCGACCGGACGCCGCCGGCCACCGCGCCGCCATCCCCGGACGTCTTCGCCGCTGCCCGGCTCCCTGATCCGGCCGCTGCACCGCCTCCCGAGGCCGCGCGCCTCCCCGGGGCCGCGCCTCGTCGCCGGCGAGCGCCCCGGCCACGGCCTCCCTCCGGCGAGCTCCCTCGACCTCGACTCCGGCCGTCCTCGTAATCGTGCTCTGGCGTGAACAGTGCAGCCCCGGCCGATCCAGATCTGGATCCAACCCTAGGGGTTGACTTTCCCTCTTCCCCCCTATTTTTTATGCAATCTTTGACTGATCATATCTCCGCATCCGTAGCTCCGTTTTGGACATATGATATATCAAAATCTTCGTCTCGACGAGTACATCATTTCATTCCATTGTATCATTTGCATTTGAGTTCATCTTGATGCCCAAAATGCTGTTAGAAGGAGGCTTCATGAGTTAAATTGCCGATCCGTTAGTTCATCATAGACTTTTGTCATTTTTGCCATGATTATTGTGTGCATGATATGCCTATGAGTTTTTGGGATGAATTGTTAAGCATTTTGTCTTCTTTTCAGAGGTGCCAACCATGCATTTTTAGGATATGTGTGGTGACTTGTGCAAGATTGCAAAGAGAGGCACCTGAGAATTCTGTTTTTAGGGACTTAGTGAATTTCACTAAGTCTGGGATATTTTAGTTCATGATGCCATATGTTCAGCTTGTTTCCTAGTGATCCATGCCTCTTTTGAGGATGATCAGTAAGGGAGTTTTGATATTTATGTTATGCTCTATCCATACATGTATTTGTTTGCATATGTGGAGTGCTCTAGCTTGAGTCAATCAAGCTCTACTTTTGCTTCGTGGTAAATCTGGGCAGATCGTCAACTTGTTTGCGATTTTGCCGATACTATTGTTAGTGATCCATGCATGCTATGCCATTGTTCTTTCCATGTCTAGCTAGCATTTTGTGCCTTATTTTTGGATATATGCTTGCCTTGCCATGACTTGCACCGTAGAGAGTGCATCGAGCTCGTTTACATGACTTCGTGAGTTATAATTTCAGCATGTCTCAGTTTTCACTAAGTCTGAAAACTGATTGTGTTTCATCTATGATCATGTGCTCGTTAGAGTATTTTGTGAACCCTTTCGGCCCCAGGTCACTTGGGGTGTTTTGTTAAGCTTGTTGATTAGCTCCATGCCATGTTCTTACTTGTCATGTTCAGACTTTGTATCATGTTTTGCTGCTCCGAAGAGAGCATCGTGGTCTGAAATTTTAGACTAGTGTTAATTTCACTAAGTCTGAAATCTGTTTTGCATATTCATTTTTGCCATGCTTGTTTGAACCTCTTAATGGATGAATTTGGCTATGGCTCAGTGCTAGTGTTTTGATAAGCATCTTGTGTACATTCCTGCCATGTATTTTGTTTTCATGTTTGGTGGCTGTAGCATGTTCATTTCGTTGCATTTAGGAGCCTACTTGCTGTAAATCGCAGACCAGTTCATTTCGTAAAACGCTTGCCATTTCCAAACCGTAGCTCCGATTCCTATGATCTTTATATCGTTTTCAGGTGATTTCATTCCCTCTATCCAGTGGCACACTTGGTTTTCCAAGTTGAGGCCAGGTTCATGCTTTTCCTGTCACGTCTTGCATTTTTGCATCCCGCATAGCATACCATCTTTGCATCTTATTGGTTGCCCTTGCACGTGGTTGATTGTATCCTTGTTGCTTGTTTGTGTTGTTGGGTAGAGCCGGGAGACGAGTTAGCTAATGAGGAGCCCGTTGAGTTTGCTTTTGAGGATCCAGTTAACTCTGACAACTGTGCAGGCAAGATGATCATACCCTCGAAATCACTACTACCTTTGCTATGCTAGTTTGCTCGCTCTTTTGCTATGCCAATGCTACGATGCCTACCACTTGCTTGTCAGCCTCCCAATTGCCATGATTGAGCCTCTAACCCACCATTATCCTAGCAAACCGTTGATTGGCTATGTTACCGCTTTGCTCAGCCCCTCTTATAGTGTTGTTAGTTGCAGGTGAAGATTGGAGTCGTTCCTTGTTGGGACATTTATTTACTTGTTGGGATATCATTATATTATCATGTTATCTTAATGCATCTATATACTTGATAAAGGGTGAAAGGCTCGGCCTCTCGCCTAGTGTTTTGTTCCACTCTTGCCGCCCTAGTTTCCGTCATATCGGTGTTATGTTCCCGGATTGTTGCGTCCCTTACGCAGTTGGGCTATAATGGGAACCACTTGATAGTTCGCCTTGATTAAAGCTTTTCCAGCAATGACCAACATTGGTTTTACCATTTGCCACCTAGCCTTTTTTCCCTTGGGTTTCCGGAGCCCGAGGGTCATCTTATTTTAACCCCCCCGGGCCAGTGCTCCTCTGAGTGTTGGTCCACCCTAGAGCACCGTGCGGGGCCGTCCCTTGGCAACTTGGGTTACGTTGGCTCCCGTACGCTTAGCTTATCCGATGTGCCCTGAGAACGAGATATGTGCAGCTCCTATCAGGATTTGTCGGCACAGCGGGTGGTGTTGCTGGACTTGTTTTAACCTGTCGAATCATCTTATTGTACCGAGATACCGAGTCTGATCAGTGTGTCTTGGGTGGAGGTCTATTCCTTCGTTGACCGTGAGAGCTTGTTATGGGCTAAGTTGGGACCCCCCTGCAGGGATTGATCTTTCGAAAGCCGTGCCCGCGGTTGTGGGCAGATGGGAATTTGTTAATGTCCGGTTGTAGATAACTTGAACCTTAATTAATTAAAATGAATCAACTGAGTGTGTTGCCGTGATGGCCTCTTCTCGGCAGAGTCCGGGAAGTGGACACGGTGTTGGAGTTATGTTTGCGCAGGTTGTTCTCTAGTTTCCCGCTCGTGCTTTGCCTCCTCTTCTCGCTCTCTTTTGCGAATAAGTTAGCCACCATATTTGCTAGTCGCTTGCTGCAGCTCCACTTATACATTACCCCTTTCCTACCTATTAAGCTTAAATAGTCTTGATCGCGAGGGTGCGAGATTGCTGAGTCCCTGTGGCTCACAGATTACTATTACACCAGATGCAGGGACAGATGATACAGCTCCAGATGGCGCGCTCGAGCTCAAGTGGGAGTACGACGAGGACTCTCAGCGTTACTATGTGTCTTTTCCTGATGATCAGTAGTGGTGCCCAGTCGGGGTTAGATTCAGGGCCTTGTCGCATGTTGGGGTCTTTTCTATTTTGGCGCCGTAGTCGGGCCATGAGTGATTTGTATGATGGATGTTATTTATGTACTTTGTTGTGACGTGGCGAGTGTAAGCCAACTATGTACCTCCCCTTTATCTTATTTATGTACATGGGATGTGTGATGATTTCCCGACTTGCGACATTGCTTTCAATGCGGTTATGCCTCTAAGTCGTGCCTCGACACGTGGGAGATATAGCCGCATCGAGGGCGTTACAGCTCGGGTGCTGCACGGCTCGGGCCACGGCTCGGTGTCCTCTTGTACCAATGCTGACCTGAATAAGTTAGTGGGTCCCACGCAATGGGTCCCGCTCACCTGACCAATGCTGAGTTGGATAAGTTAGTGGGTCCCACGCTGTGGGTCCCGCTCACCTGATTCAAGTTTTAAACATGTGTCTTTGGATTAGGCAGCAGTGTCGCATGGGAGCTATTTTTTCCAACGCAGATGTCGCACGAGAGCTATTACAACCAACGTCGTCGCATGAGAGACAATACACACCAACGACGTCGCATGGGAGCTATTCGCCCCTGCCACATCTGCAACGTCGACGGCCTCCTCGTCCTCTACCACAAGCCCACCACGACCATCCGCCTCCTCGACCCACTCACCAGTGCCCTCACCGAGTTCCCGGCAATCTCGAGCATAGTTCCCGCCGTCCCCCTGGACTACCACACCGTTTTGTTCAAGAATCCCCTGGGCACTATTCCGAGGGCGATCAATGGCGCAGCTTTTGATGACTCCACCTCCCCGCCCACACTCCTGCTCTGCCTCAGAGGCGGTTTGGCCACCATCATCTTCGCCAAACCCGGCGATGCGCACTGGACGATGGTGACCCCAGGCCGGTCCACCCACCCCAGGAACTACGAACATCAACAGTTACTATTCTTCACATTGCTCTCCCTGGAAGGACACTGCTACATCAGCTCGCCGGAGGGTTCGGTCTACCTTATAGAGCTGGAGCCGCTACCTCGCCTGGTGGATGTGGTTGACGAGCGCCGCTTTGCCGAACCAGATAACATTTGGTGCGAGCACATAATGTCGTTCCTGGTGAGTGGCACCGGTGGGAGGATGCTGATGGTGCGGTACTGGAGCGGCATGGAGCGCTTCGGCGGCGTTGAGGTTTACAATCCAGGGGAGCTATTCATGGTGCGCGGCATCACCAGCCGCATTGAGGTGTTGGAGGTGGACATAGCCGGCAGGAGGCTGCTCCCCATGAGGAGCCTTGGCCAGCATGCAGTGTTTACTGGCCCGACGCACTGCTTGCACATCTCTACCGAGACATTTCCCTCCATTTCTGCCGACACGACATACCTGGGCTGCCATCATCAGCAATTCTATGGGTTTGGCATCTATCATATCAATAACAAGAAGAACCACCCGAGGACCGAGCCTAATGACAAGTTCGTCTTTGATATATCCCGGTATTTATGTCAACCCGCTGCCAGCCCCTACAACCTTGATGAATATCTTGTATTCTATGTGGACCGTAGACACAGCTATAGCAAGGCGTGTATCAATCATACCAGCTGTCTCTTTTGCTAGAGCCTTCTCTAGTGCATATAATGTATCTGTATGGCTGTCTGTTTAATTTGGCATGTGTGGTCGATCACCCTTGACAGCAGCTAAAGAAAAACTTTTGCTCTATATATACTTCTGCAACCTAAATGAGGTGCCTGTTTAACATGTTCTTTTTTCATAGGGACTTGCTCTCTGATTTTGTTCTAGATGTCATTGGTCAAAATGATGAGCACATCCTTTTCTTTCCCATTCTGCTTATGCTAGAACCATTTGGTTTGGCTCTCCATTGGCTTTACAAACTGATAATTTGTAGAGTTCTTGTGCGCAAGTCCTATGCTCTCTAATTAAGCACCTTTCCTCTAGGTAAACACTGACCTTATTTTTTTACATCCTACGGCAAATATGGAAAGGTTAGAAATAGCTTCAGATTTCAAAGAAAAGATTGGACTGTCTGCTTTGTTATTTCCCAGGCGAATGCAGCAAGCCCAAAAGTTCCATTGTGAGTCATTTGATTTGGGGGACAACACTGTTAGCAAACCTGCTAGAACCCCTTTGAATAATCTCTCAACTCTTGGTTATCTTAGAACTCTTGGTTCCTCCCTGCAAATTTACGCTTATGCTAATTGTTCATTGCTCTGAGTGATGTTTCAACAGCCTGAAGATATTTTGTTATGCCATTTGTTTCGCATCAGAGAAAAGAAGGGAATTCAGTAGTATTTGTTGTCGGTGGTCGGTTTAAAACATGACTATTTTTTTCATTGTGTTGTTTAGCTAAGATTTATATTTGGCAGTGGAGCATCCGCACATCACACTTTTGTAAAAGGCGATTCAATTCACATGGCTTCAATTTTGATTACGCAATGTTGCGTTTCTCCCTCTTTCTTTTTGAGAATTTTCAGGCTTGGCTTTACATATTTATTTCACTTTAATTAAGCAGCGATCTGAACAATGCATTTTTAATGATTTATGCTATCTGAGTGCATCCAAGGTTATATGGGGTTGGAGCCTTAAAACTTGACCATGTTTTTTTATAATAAGCGCAGTCTTGGTGAGATAATATATAGAGAAAATGATTTTTGTTGTTGTTGTTAACTTCTCCTCAAATACATGGGTATTTATACCGAAAACATGCAAGAGCAGTTTGTTAGACTAATGACTTTTTTGTCGTAAACTTGTGTACACTCTGTATTCCTAAATGTGTGCCAAAACATCTTACATTTAAGAACAGAGGTAGTAACGTATTGAACTTAAAATTTTGTGTGCGCAACAATTGTTTAAATTTTCCTATGGTTTTTTCCTTCAGTTTTTTCTCTATATTTTGTGTCTCTGGTCTCTAAAAATATGACGCGCACGGCAATGTATCACTGTAAAGTTTTTTTTAGAACATCACTGTAATCAGGCTAGATGCACCATTGCAAATTTGCAATGGGCAATTTCTCTCGGCCTTATCATTTCCTAGTCTAGGTATATGTTTCAATTTGTTTATTTATCATCTCCGAAACAGGCATTAGATGTGCTTCATCTGCTCACGTTTGGTGGTGTCTGGACATGATAACTTCATCAAGTTCAGTTTCTACGGTGGTGAAGCTGGAAACTGAGGGAACGTAATGCTGCTCTTTGAAAAATGCAGGAAAGATGTGAGCATACTGATTTGCGGAAATGGACATGTATAATCCTTTGAACGTACATCTGTTGCTGAGAGAAAAATGAGGTAGCAATAGCAGTGTGTTCTGTTTATCAAACCCTTGTAGAAAAACGACCACTGTATGTAATTAAAAATGCATCCTAAGACTAATTAGTTGATTGCTTAATCAAGTGCTAATTTTGGATGCTCTTCTTCATTCTTTCTCAGCAACAACATTTAGTTGTTATCTACTCCCTCCATTCATTATTATAAAATGTTCTAACTTTTATATTCACACCAAAATTCATCATACAAAAATACATATCAACTACAGCAAACATCACTATGCAATAGCAAAAAAATTGTGTTACACACATATGTGGGGGAAAAAAATCATCACAACTCAAATCATAGGACGAGCTAAATTTTATGTTCCATAACCAAATTATCTTACATCTGAGATCTAATATCCTTCTCTCACATCACTACACAATTGTCTAACAGATATATCTTAATTATATATCTACCAATATAACACCTGGCTTCCTGTATAAGCAGAGTGCTTTCCAAGGGGTACTCAAACATTTTTGCCATTTTGAAGAAAGAAAATAAATTTTGTAAGCCCAGTACGCAATTAGACTGCGATGGGCTTATAGCGCCCATCGTCATGTGTCGTCAAGTGCGGTGAGAGTATCACGTAGTTCCTTTGTCGAGCATCGATTATAAGTTGAGTGTTGTTTTGGGCATACTCCCTCCTTCCATCTATATATGGCCTAATGTGTTTCTCAAGACGGCCTTTGACTATTGACAAGATTAATAGTACATGACATGCATAATGTGAAAATTATATCATTGAAATCTCCTTTCACATATGAATTTGACGACATGCTTTGTGTAAGTTGCATGTCATATATTGTTGCTCTAACATTTGGTCAAAATTAACCTCGAAAAACGCATTAGGCCCTATATAGATGGAAAGGGGGAGTATGTCAAGTTAGTGGCGATTCCACCAGGGAGGCTTCAATAGGCTTAAGCCTACCCTCCAAAATTCTATTTAAACTAAACAAACCACTTGACAAGTATATTCTGGTGGTTTACATGCAACAGTTGCAATGCATTTGCTAATTAGACTTAGGAAATTTGTGTTTTAAGCCTACCCTCCAATGTCCTGCTAGATTCGCCACTTTCAAGTGCTACCTGTAAGACGATGGTTTTTTGAGGCGTACACGGAACACGGGCTAGTCTGATATATATGGAGGGCCCTGTAGTTGTCATGTTTTTTCTATGGATTGTGCTCCGCTTACACAGGTCTAAGCCGCGTGCCCAAAAAAGACACTCGGCTTATGCCCAAACAGTACCCAATGCATGTTTTCCCGAAAACTAGGCGTGGTATTAAGCATGTCTTTTTTTTTTACAGTCAAACCCACCATTTATTCATTCAAAACGAGAGTGACATCCTTTACAATAAGAAACGAGAGTTATCTCCTTGTCAGAAGCTACCCAAGCAGCGTTTTCAACTAAAAAAAACGTTTGTTCGCAGCAAGGAAATATACTTTGGCTGTGTGTGTACTTTTGTTTTTTTTGAGAAGAGTCCATGGGCCGCATTTCTCAACTGAAGAAGCCCGCAGCCACTCGCGACGCCCGACTCCCGCCCGCATATTTGCCTCCCTCCTCTCTGTCCCCGCCGCCGCCGCCGCCGCCGCCAAACCTGCGCCCCGCCTCCCGAGTCCCGACCACACCAGGCCGCTACGATGACGAGGCAACGGTCGCTGCGCTGGAGCCTCGCCGTCCCTCCCGTGGCTGCGGGATCCGATGGCGACGGATCTCACGGGATGATGACACGAGCGCGGCGCCGGCGGCTTTGCCTCCTCGCAGAGTCATCCAGCCCGAGCGATTGGCCAATCTTGGCGCGACAGATGAATCATCGGCAAGGGAGACGACGGAAGCGCGTCGTCAGGTTCACTTCGGCCCGGAGGAATGGAGGGATTGGGCCAACCTGCTTCCTCTGGACCTCGTCGAGGAGATCTCCGGTCGGCTGCTCTCCCTCGACGTGGCCGAGTACTTCCGCTTCCGCGCCGTGTGCAGCCCGTGGCGCGGACTCACCGCCGACCCGCGCACAGCAGGGATCCTCGACAGTCGCTTCCGCCCCCGCAACTGGATGGTGCTCTCCATGAACCACGAGGCCGAGCCCCACCGCCGCCTCCTCAACCTGGCCACCGCGGCCTCTCTCGCCGTCCACCTCCCGGCGCTCTCCACCCACTGCCACATCGGCGCCGCCGACGGCCTCCTCGTCCTCTTCCACAAGCCCACCAAGGCCATTCACCTCCTCGACCCACTCACCAACACCGTCACCGAGTTCCCAGCCGTCTCCAACATCGTTGTCGCCGTTCCCCCCTATAGTAAACGTTACATCCCGAAGTTGTTGCAGAATCCCCTCCGCGTTGTTCCGAGGGTGATCAATGGCGCATGTTTTGACGACTCCACCTCCACGCCCACACTCATCCTCTGCCTGAGAGCCGGTGTAGCCACCATCATCTTCGCCAAACCTGGCGATGCGCACTGGACGCTGGTCAGCCCAGGCCAGATCTCCCACCCCATGTACGACAGTCATCGCAAGGTACTATTCCGCACATTGCTGTCCCTCGGAGGACGCTGCTACATCAGCTCGCCAGAGGGTTCGGTCTACCTTCTTGAGCTGCAGCCGCTACCTTGGCTGGTGGAGGTGGTTGACCAGCGCTGCTTTGCCGAGAAAGACTACATTTGGTTCAATCACATTATCTCGCTCCTGGTCCGTGGCACCGGTGGGAGGATGCTGATGGTGCGGTACTGGAGAGGCATGGAGCGGTTCGGCGGCGTTGAGGCATACAATCGAAAGGAGCTATTCACAGTGGACGGCATCACCAGCCGCATTGAGCTGTTGGAGGTGGACATCGCCGGCAGGAGGCTGGTCCCCGTCAGGAGCCTTGGTCAGAACGCGCTGTTTGTCGGCCTGACGCACTGCTTGCACATCTCCACGGAGACATTCCCCTCCATTTCTGCCGACTCAGTATACCTGGGCTGCCGTCATCAGCAATCTTATGGGTTCAGCATCTATCATATCAACAAGAAGAAGAACCACAGGAGGGTTGCAGCCAAGCACAAGTTCGTCTACGATATGACACAGGGTTATACTCCGGATGCCAGACCCTACAACCTTGACGAGTATCTTGTACACTATGTCGACCGTAGACACAACTTCAGTAAGTCATGTATGAATCATATCAACTCTTGCTTTGTCTAGAGTACTCTTTCTAGTGCATATATATCTGTGTGGCTGCCTGTTTAATTTGGCATGTGATCAATCAACCATGTCAGCAGCTAAAGGAGAAATGTTGCTCTTGAATTGGTGTAACCTTTGCAACCTAAATCAGCTGGGGCTTTTTGTTGAGATTTCAATTGAGAATGAACTTTTGACGTCCTTAAATATACTGCAGAGGGTATGTAGACAAAAGAACACGCGAGGGCAGTTTGTTAGACATGACTTTTGTTTCTTTTGTCGTAAACTTGTGAATACTTGTCAGACTTGGTAGTATTTTTCTCTCTATTTTGTGTAGTCGTGCTCTCAAGATTTATCGGCACAATGATATATCATTATAACCATGCTAGATGCACCATTGCAATGGACAAGTTCTCTCTGTCGGAAAAATAAGAATACAAATGGACAAGTTCTCTTGGCCTTCTTGTTTCCTAATGTATGTATGTGTCAAATCATTTATTAATCTGCCTTGAAACTAGCATTAAATATGCTTCACCTGCTCATTGTACGTACGGGTACGTTTGGTAGTATTTGGATATGATAACTTCAAGAGCAGTTGATGCAGTAATGCTAGCTGATGGAACACAATGCTGCTCTTCCAAAAATGCAGGAAACATAGACTACTATCAAATGATGTACTATTCTGATGATCTCACTTTGGTCGCATCGCCTAAAAACACCTGGGACTCATGCCAGTCTGTGGCATGATTTCTTTTCCTCAGCCTGTTTGGTAAACTTTGGGAAGGGGAAGGGGAGTTCGCACGAGGGAGTAGGCATGTGAAATAGAATTTCACTCTTATTCCCTTGTTTGGTATATGATCGGAATTAGTTTGGGATGAAGGTCTGCCCATGAGAAGAAATTGGTGGGAATTGACACCCTCTCAACTCCCATTCCCCTTTCCACTTAATATCTTTTACCTTTCTGCTATATTCTTCTGCAGTTGAACAATTTCATTTGTACAGATTTTCTTCAGTGTCAGAGACTTCCCGTAAAATGAACAAACGTATGTGAGTGGACCAATGTACAGAGGACATATCCTTGAGTCATAAATAACGAAGACCTGCAAAATACAATAGGCGGTTACATAATCGCAATTGTCCACAAACTCTGATCAGTGACATTCCATGTTTCCAGCCTAAACAAAACATACTCTTGCGGGCCATGAGATTGAGATCATCATTATGGTCTGTGGTGTTTGTAGTTACAGGAAGTATCTTCTAATTAAGAAATTTTAAAGACCAAGCTTATGTTGCTTATACTACAAGAAATACATGATGTGTGGATTTTACCTTGGAAGTGTTCAAGGTCTTATCGTGATAGCCTTTTGCTACGAATTTGGTAATTCCCAGGAAACAATTGAAGAAGGTAAAAACTCTCACTTGTAAAGCATAATGACATTACAAAAAACAAATCTGGACTGATTAGACATAACATACTGCTTTGTATGTACACATATTAGTTCCAAATATAAATACTCCCTCCGTTCGGAATTACTTGTCGTAGAAATTGATGTATCTAGACATTTTTTAGTTCTAGATACATTCATTTCTGCGACAAGTAATTCGGAACGGAGGGAGTATATGCTAAACTATTACTCCCTCCGTTCCTAAATATTTGTCTTTTTAGACATTTCAAATGGACTATCATATACGGATGTATATAGACATATTTTAGAGTGTAGATTCACTCATTTTGCTCTGTATGTAGTCACTTGTTGAAATCTCTAAAAAGACAAATATTTAGAAACAGAAGAGGTAGTGGGTTGGATCATATAGCATATAATATCACGTTTTGAATTTGGGGGGAGCAGAAGAGCTAGATCGAAGAATTCTCATGCGGCCTCCACCAGGTGAAAACTCAACAATTTGGCCCGTTCCATCTTCGTGTATCTTCATGCATACATCCATCGGCGCTTTCTAACTTGAATTGATATTGCACAATATTTTCCTCTCCAAACCGCTAGCCTGCCTTCAAAAAGAAACAAAAATCAACGTCCTAGCCCTCTCCGTACGCCTCACAAGCCCATGGTCAGTATCCTCTCCAGATCGTCTGCAGCTGCATCCTCATCACCCGGGAGAGTCCTTGAGCCGCCAGCACCCTCGAATCGGGGAGTCCTCAGACCTCCTCCCCGTCCTGCAGCCGTCCGTCATGACTCTTCTTGCCTCCTCAAATGGTAGATATGTATTCTATGTCGTCCCACATGCCGCTGGCCTACAAATTGGGGTGGAGGACGCCATGGGAGAAATCCAATGCAATGGGAGGGGGAGTTCGGGGGATGGGGGCGGAAGAGGAGTCGTCGTGAAGGAGGAGGCTAGTGTCCTCTTTCATACGTACGGAGCAATGCATCGGAACGTATGCAACCTACACTTATTGTCTTTTTTAGGAACTTGTGACTATTAAGGTGAGGATACGTGTCCAGCTACAAAAGGAAGTCCATCTTTTTTTTTGTAACCTATAAGAAAAAGAAGTCCATCTAATATATCGTATGAGATCTCCATGCAAAAGAAACACATGAGATCTATTCTGATTTTGTAGGTTATGATATCTCCATGCAAAAAATAAATAAATCAAATGAGATCTATTTTGATTGCGTGGGTTCTTTGGAAGTGAGATTAAATCTAGACTTTAAGTTTAGGGTCCACCAAACCAATGATCGGATGTTTCTAATTTTTTGGTAATTCCTAGCATATTTATCTTTTTTTGGTTAACCCATATAAAAGGAGTATTCTATTTGTCTAGACATGTTAGAGGCTTGTATTCAAGCCTTTTTTGTCCACCAGTTTCTGGTACTCCTAGACGGCTTTACAAACTATAAAGTAGTGAGAATTATTCAGTCTTTGTGTCTGTCCTTTTGTTTTGGATATGTATCATAATTCTGGAACAGTCCTGTAGGGAACATTCTCTTCCAGAAATGAAATTGGGGAACCCCTTAATTTCGAAAGAAAAAAAATGACTTATCATAGATAAGCTGTCACCATACTACTGCCCCATTAATTTGGGCAAGGCAGGTCGGGAATTCGCAGGTAGGAAAATGTGATATAGTTCAGACAAAGAAACAAATGACATGCTTAGTTTGTTGAAGTGTCAAAGGAACGATCCATAAAAAACACGTGGATTGGTTGATAACAATGAAATCAGTTGGTTTGAACTTCCCCGTCTGTATATGGGATCGCGGTACCAGGCACCAGCCACATTCTATCCCTACACCCTCTCCCGCGCACGCACTTCAACAGCATGAGTTTAGCACGAATGAGCAGCCAGCCCAAATATGTGAACAAGATCATCGTGAACAACTTTCTACCAATGGTAACTGTGCCAATAGCCCTAGCCGTTGTCGTTGTAACTAGTACAGAATAGTTCTTCAGTGAAGGGCGCCTAAACCCCCTCCAGCTGGATGCCCGTCAATGGTGACAAAAGAACATCACTGATGAGCTCTCAGCACCCATCAGTGGTGATACAAGAGAAGAACTAAAAGAAGCCCAGGGACACCAGCTCGGGCTCGCAACCACATGGTCCTTCTAGCAAGAGTTCTTGTTATCAGAAATATCGAATATCAGTCAAGGGGAAAAAAGTCCCAAGTACCATGTTACACGTTATCAGAATGGATTGGGTATCTTAATGTCTGTTTGGGCTATTTGGAACAATATGTTTAGTTCGGTGATCTATAAAAAAACATGTGATTGCTTAATGCTACACCGTGTTAATGGATACATTTCATTTGCACAATTAGTTGGTAGTTGGTAGCAATAAAACCAGCTGTTATATGTAAGACAAGTCTATCTTCACATTCACAACACTCACACGCACACAGATAGAACCACATGTTTGCGCTTTGGCAGCATGAGTTCATCAGGAATTTGGAAGAACCTCAAATTTCTCTTCAAGCTCGTAGTAGACAACTTCCTATCCATGGTGACCGTGCCAATAGCGGCAGCCACTATTGTTGTGGTAGCAAGGCTCGGGCACGATGAGATCCTGGGTCGGCTCAGAGCCCTTACACCTGCATACCTCTTCTTGTCATGCTTCCTCCCAGCCTCTGCAGTTACCATGTATCTATTATCACAACCACGGAAGGTGTACCTCGTCGACTACGCCTGCTTCCATGGCACTCATCTTAACCGCGTCTCATTTGCCGCATTCCTGGAGTGCGCACGCCAATCGTCTACACTCAACGAACGGAGCATCCGTTTCATGTCGCGGCTTCTCGAGAGCTCAGGGCTCGGCGAGGAGACCTGCTTGCCCACACCAGTCCACTATATCCCATGGAAGAAGTACTTAACATTAGAGGCGGCCCGCGAAGAGGCTGAGCTCGTGGTCTTCTCAGCCATTGATGAATTGTTTTCCAAGACAAACGTATGTCCTGACACTATCGACATACTAGTCGTCAACTGCAGCGGCTTCAACCCAACACCGTCCTTCATCGACATGATAATAAACAAGTACAAGCTACGAGGCGACATCCGTAGTGTGCACCTATCTGGAATGGGGTGCAGCGCTGGGCTGATATCAGTAGAGGCTGCGAGGAACCTTCTACAGACCGCGCGCCGAGGCGCACGAGCGTTGGTGGTATCTACAGAAACTCTATCCCCCCTTCTTTATGATGGGAATGAGCGAGCTATGCTTCTGCCATTTTGCCTGTTCCGCATGGGCGGAGCAGCCGTGCTACTGTCCACATCCACCGCCAAAGCCCGACTCCGGCTCATGTCGGTTGTGCGTACGCTTACCGCGGCGGATGATAACTCATATAGATGCATACATCGAGAGGAGGATGACAAGGGGCACACTGGTGTCAATCTCTCCAAGGACCTTATCGCTGCTGCCGGCCGCACTCTCAAAGCCAACATCGTCACCCTTGCACCCATCGTCCTCCCAATCTCGGAACAACTTTTGTTTGCAATGTCTTTTGTGGCACAAAAGCTGACCAATGGGCGTTTCAAAGTGTACGTGCCCAACTTCCTCACAGCATTTGAGCATTTCTGCATACACGCTGGTGGGACTGCGGTCATCGGTGAGGTTCAACGCAGCCTCAGCTTGTTCGACGAGCATGTTGAGCCATCGAGGATGACCCTGCACCGCTTCGGAAACACATCCAGCAGTTCAACTTGGTATGAGCTAGCATATATAGAGGCCAAGGGCCGTATGCATCGTGGTGATCGCGTATGGATGATCGGCTTTGGCTCAGGATTCAAATGCAACAGCGCGGTGTGGAGGTGCATCATTCCATCCCCCGACACGAATGGGCCATGGGCAGGGTGCATCCACCGCTATCCAGTGAAGATCAAGTCCCCTAAAACAAGTACCAACAATACACGCATGCCAGGTCACAATAATAAGCAGTTCAAAGACACTTGAAACGGGCTAACAAAAGGATGCTTTGTTTCTTTTTTTTACCCGCTTTGATTTCTAAAATAAATAGGGAGTACAAGGGAAGGCAAAGCCTCACTATTATAATGTATCATCTCCATTATTGTACCTGTACACCGCAGAAAATATTGTACTCAATCTTTTCTTACCTTGTAATGTTATTTGTATATCCTTGGTTGTGTTTCTCCCAAAGATGTTATACACTAATGTGGTTGCTGATATGATTGTTGGTCTGGTTGTTTAATAAACTAGTGTAACAAAGATAGTGGTGGGCACACGCCCATGCCTAAAATTAGGAGGCTTAAAAAGTACTACATCGAGTGATCTAAAAAGTCTTATATTAGTTTACAGTGCTCCCTTGGTTCACAAATATAAGATATTCTAACTTTTTTGTGAATCCATATTTTAGTGTGTTTGTTCTGTATGTAGTCCATATTGAAATATTTAAAACATCTTATATTTGTCAAGGGAGGGAGTAGGTGACAGAGGAATGATCACAAATAGGATAGATAGGCCACATTCAAACTACACTAAAAACAGATATGCACAAGTGACATATCACGAGATGTCTTCTATAGAATCGGATCGCTGATCTCGCCACCCCATTCACCCTCATTTTCTAAGACGACACGACGGCTGCTACGAACACCTGTCGGCACCGGCAGAGCCATCTCCATAGGGCCTGGTTCAACGGGTTTCCATGGTGGACACGTGACCCGGGTCGTGACAGCGTGCGGCTTGCCCAAGGACGCCGGGGTCCATGGATCCGGGGCCAGTGCTCGTACAATAGTGTGCTGGTCGTCCTTGCTGGGGGTGTCCCATGTCCGGAGGCAGTGACAACTTTTACCACCTATTACCACCAGGAGGGTCGCCTCCGTCGACTCGGGCTCCTCCATGGAGAGTGGGACGTTGCATGCGGCGTGTTGACTACCAGCTTCACACGTTGTAGACACGGATGTTCTTCATCGCGGCATGCCCCCGTCCTAGCGGAATCGATGCTATCTGCCATAGGAAACGATAAAGAGGCATGCCTGGTACGGCCGACGACGGATTCATGTAGTGTGGTGGAGCTAGGGCATCTCCAACCGCATCCTCAACAAGCCCTTTCAAAACGATTTTGTCGCGTCAGTGTCAAAAAAAAGGCCCAGTCGTGTTTCTAAAAGTCCGTTTTTCGCCGGCTCGGCCCAAAACTGGTGTCGGCGGATCCAGGCCGAACCCGGCATCCTGGGGGCCGCTTGGGGAGCCGGCACAAGCGAAAAAGGCGCATGGGCCCGCCCTGGCGGCGACCCGAGGGCCTTTTCCCGCCGCTTATTGATGCTTTTCCCTCGCATCTCTTCCGCTCGCTCGCCTTCCTCCCGCCATTCCCTCCCTTTCTCCCGCCAAACCCCCTCCAGCTCGCCTTCCAGTCGCTGCCGTGCCGCCGAAGAAATACGCCACGCCGCGCGCGGCGGCAACCACGACTGGCACCGTGGCCCAGCCGAAGCAGAGGAAGCCGAGGGCGCCGCCATCGAAGCCACCGGGCATGTCGAACCCCGAGTGAAGGGTGGAAGTTCAGCGACGCGACGCAGTCACCACCGATCGGCGGAACAGGGCCATTGCCAAGAAGGCCCGCGACAACGCGGCGCGCGCGGCGGCGTCTTCCTCATCGGTCGACCACGCGGGGATGATGAATTCACCCGTCGTCAGCCACGCCCAGTACGCGCCCTGGGGACAGCAAGGCGTCGGATCTCCATGGGGATCGTCGTCGCCCGGCTACGCCGACGGCGACGCGCACGGGGGGTTCAACCCAAACGTGACCTTCCCCATGGCCACCCCGTGACGCGCACACCCTCGCTCGCCTTCGTCGGCGTGCAGTACCCTCCATATAACTACTCGCCGCCCGCCGCCTACGCGTCCACACCGACGCCCCATCTCCGCCGTGGACCGTTGCCCTTCTCGCACCTCGGCGACACGGACGACACAGGAGCCGACATGGACGACATCATCGCGACAGGATCAACCGCGGCCGCAGCGTCTCTCGGGTTCGCCACCCAGGACGAGGTAGTGGATCTCAGCGGCGACATGGAGGCCGAGCTTGGCTACGTCTACGGCGAGGACGCGCACGAAGCACAGGAACCCGAGGAGGAGGAGGAGGAGGAGCCGGCTCCTGTTCCGACGAAGGGGCGCCAGCAGAAGAAGAAGAAGGGGGCGGCTAGGTCAGGCGAACCGCGTATCAAGTGGACGTCCAAGGAGGATGAATGCCTCGCCGAAGCATGGAAAGTCGTCTGCCTCGACCCGACCACCGGTGCGAACCAGAGCTTGGAGACGTACTGGGACCGCATCAAGGCCGAGTTCGATGAGCGAAAGCTCGTCGACCCGTACTTCAAAGGCGTCTACATGCAGCGCGGCTCCAAGGCGATGGCGAACCATTGGGGGCGTATCCAGTTGGCGTGCAACAAATGGCATGGAATCGTCGAGGAGATCGCGGCTCGCCCGGAGAGCGGCGCCAGCGTTGAGGATCAGGTGCGCACGCCGTTCGCCCGCATCTCTTCGTCGTCAACGCCCGCCGCCCGCCAACTGTTTGTTCCTCCGTGCAGCAGCTGCGTATGTTCACCATGTATCGGCGCGACAACCAAGACGCCGACTTCAAGCACCTCCACGTCTACAAGCGCATTGACAAGTGCGAG
This sequence comes from Triticum monococcum, assembly GCA_034509565.1. Classification (NCBI taxonomy): domain Eukaryota; kingdom Viridiplantae; phylum Streptophyta; class Magnoliopsida; order Poales; family Poaceae; genus Triticum; species Triticum monococcum. The sequence continues at coordinate 591,663,696 of CM067846.1, forward strand.
AAGTGGGCGGAAGTCCGACGTACCCTCGACAAGGCCAAGGAGACATACAAGCCGGACGCGATGACTCCGGGCGCGTCAGAGGGGCGGCCGGACGGCCACAAATTGGCAAAGAAGGGGAAAAACGCTGACGCGGCAACCGCGCAAGTGCAGGAGTCCATCGAGCATTGCCTCGCCGACGCCCAGGCCCGGGCCGTCCTACGTGAAGAGAAGACCGAGGCGCGGTGGTCGTCGCTGATGAAGAACAGCGCCATCAAGCTCGACCTGCTCCGGACGAACGTCGCCGCGAAGAAGAGGAACACCGACATGGCTTTTCTGATGGGCGGGGCGGACATGCTCCAAAGCAACGACGAGCAGCTCAGGGCGTGGTACATGGTGGAGCGCGGCCTCATCCTGAACCAGATGCAGACGGCAACGCCGACGACGCAAGCTCCCGCGCCCACGACCACACGGACGCCAAGCCCGAACGACGCCTCTACATTGCCGCCCAGCAGTGCCGAAGCCGGCCGACACAGCCCAACACCGAAGCAGCTCCGACACCGCCGAGCCCGCACACACCGACTCCGCCAACGCCTGGAGCCGACCCCGCCGAGTGAATCATTGCGCACGCGAACTTGCGGCGTGCGGCGCTCTTTTTTTTGTAACACCAGACTACGTCCGATCGTCGAATTTGTGGCGTATTTTGAGAGCGGGAATGACCAAGTTTAAATTTCCCGCATCTCGAGGCTGGCGCTTGGGGGCGTGACTGGGAGCTAGGTCACCCCCAAGGGCCGAACTAGCGCCAGCACGCCCCCAGGCCGCTCTATTTAGGCGCCTTGGGGGGCCGAACGGCTGGAGATGCCCTTACGGGGCTCTATCGCATTGATCCAACTCGACGTCGTTGGCTCTGGGTCGAAGATGGGAAGTACGATGCATTTGGAGGTTGTGTTGACGGCGTGTGCATGCAGCGCGGGGGTTGATCCATGCCGGCGCGGGGAGTATCTACTCGGAGTCACTGCGGTGAATCTTGGCTGTTATGGGCCTTCAGCATGAGCCCACTTTAGGTGGTGCTTTTGGAAGCTATGCTGATAGCGAGCACGTGCAGCACAGTGGTTGCTTTGTGGCGGCACGAAAGGCTTCTTCTAGGAGCGTCAAACCAACATTTGGGTCCGAGCAGGCCTACAACATATGGGCACAATTAGGCGGCGTATCGGCCGCGATTGGTGGTGAAGCCGCGGGTTGGAAAGGTCCGATATCTCGAGCTTGAGGACGCAAACTTGGCGAGTGGCTGGCACCACATGGATCAATGACTTGCGACCCCTCTCAATATTCTTTAGGGGTCTTAGAGCATCTTCAGCCGCGCCCCTAACAAGGCCCCCAGGCGATATTTCGACCGCTAGCGCCGAAAAATTGGCCCAGTCGCGTCCCCAAAGGTCTTTTTTTCGCCGGCTCGGGCCGAAATTGGCGCCGGCGGACCCAAGAAGAACCCGGCGTGCTGGGGGCGCTTGGGGGCGCCGGCCGAATCGTTTTTGGCGCGAAAGTTGGCGGGCCCTCCTTGGCAGCGACTCGGCTCTTCTCGCCGCTTCGTCGTCCTCATCGCCTCAGTTCCCGCGGCGAATCAATGCCAAAGCTGTCGCGGCGGTCAGCCTCCTTCATTGATGCCTCATGGGCGGCGCAGTGAAGACCGGACGACGCACGTCCCTCGCCCGCCACGCGTAACACGGCGGCCGCGCGGCACCTCCGCCTATATAAGCCACCCCCAGCGCGCCGGTGACGCACAGACTCTCCACCGCCGATGCCCCGTTCCTCCCCGTCCCTCCCTCTCCTCTCGCCGTTCTAGTTCAACCATGGCCAAACACTTCCCAGGTGACGGCGCAGCGGCGAACGGCTTCGGCTGCCGCCACCTCCACAAGGACGAAGCTCGGCTCCTCTATGAAGCCGAGTACCCGGCCCCGCCAGACATGCGGGTGCCCGGGGCGTGGAGGACTAGCGCCGGGGGGTCCCGGTGCCACCACCGCCCACCGGAGCAGCGCGGCGTGCGGAGATCACGCGTATCCGCGGCTCTCTGCCGCATGCGGCGAGGGAAGGCGCACGGTACGTCCCCGACAGCCCGCTGTGGGAGCCCTACTTTCGCCACCGCCACGTCGAGCAGCTCGAGGCCACCAATGGCGTCGTGCCCTTCGGAAGGCTCAACTCCGAAGGCCGTCGCCGATGGTGGGGCGTGCCCGGCCGCACGCTGGAGGCCGTCCTCGAATACATCGAGGGCGGCAACACGCCCAGGCTGGAGTACCCCGCTCCCCCGTCCTTCTCCCGCGTCGGCGTGGGAGCTCGTGGACGCCGAGGCGCATGGACCCGGGGCATCCTCCTCCTCGTCCGGCCGCTCGACCGGCTCTCCCTGCCTCCGTCCCGTCAAGCCGGAGCCCCAGGACACGCCGGTCAGCCACCGCACCCGCAGCTCCGGCGTCCGCATCGCTGACTCCTCCCCCACCTCTGGCCGCCTCGTCCTCGTCAGGCCGAAGACGGAGCCCGGCCTCCCCGCGGAGTATGAGGCCATAGTCCGGCGCGGCTTCTCCGACGAGGAGGCCCTAAAGTGGGCGCGGGACGACTACCTCCACAACGAGATGGTCCGGCAGCGCCGAGCCCTGGAGGAGATAGCCGCCCGCAAGCGTGGGCGCGAGGACGAGCACAGCGTGGTGATCCTCGACAGCGACGAGGACGAGGACGCCCCCGGACCATCCAACCCGCCGCGCCAACCTGAGGAGGGATGCAGTAGGGACGGCGGTCGCGGAGAAGGCGACAACGACGACGACGACTACACGTAGTTCTACAGGCTCCTCGGCCTGTAGAGCTTCAAGGGCGGCGGGCGGCAAGGAGCGGCGAGGGTGACAACGGGCCTAGTAGCGTTTTTTTAAATATTTTAAATATGTATGAACTCGCCGAAGTTTGGATGAATTTACGTCTAGTTTGTGGTTTTCAAATAAATCATGGACGCCGCGACTGGGGGCATCACGCCCCAGCACGCGGTTTTCACCGATGCACTCCCAGGGGGCGATTTTTAGCGCCTCCTGGAAGGCCAACGGTTGGAGATGCTCTAATCTATCTATTTATATATATCATAATTTCTTCTGCAAGTTATTATAGTCACGTATGCCCGTTCTTTCACGTTCTTTTGGACTATTTCACCGGCCCATATATGTTTCCAGCCAACCAGCCCACGTTTTCTTAGTTCGTTGATCCATTAAGAGGACGTAGTGTGTACAGCACCGCCGTCGCTGTCGCCGTGTATGTTTTGGATATAATACTTCCACCGTCTGGAAATACTTGTTATCAAAATGAATAAAAAGGATGTATCTAGATGCATTTTAGCTCTAGATACATCTCTTTTTATCCATTTTGATGACAAATATTTTCGGACAGAGCGAGTATCATCATACGAGAACTATTCCAATACGAAGTCATAAGTGTCCCGAGCCGGATTTCACACAGAATTTCATCTACTGTCATCACTATAAAAGAAAGAGAAAGGCAAATTCAAACAATCAGGTGCGTCCGTCGACAAGATCATTCCGTGTTTAACCCAACAAGCCACGCAATTAAGCCACCTGCAGTCCATCGATCGCTAAAAGAAATCGTTCGGACGACCTCTCGCTCGCCCACACAACCTCACGCCCCCGCGCGGTTCCTCCCGCACGACCTTGCGCCCCCGCGTCGTTCGTCCCGCAGCCGGGAGCAGGTCGTCGAGCCGCCCGAGCCGCGCCCCGCAGGTCCCCCAGCCGCCATTCGCCGCGGCCTGCAGGTCGCCGAGCCGCCGCCCCGGAGCCGCCCGAGCCGCGCCCCGCGGGTCCTCCAGCCGCCGTCGGAGCCACCCTTCGCCGCAGGTCGCCGCCGCCGGAGCCGTCCTTCTCCGCAGGTCTCCTCCCTTCTGGCCGCCCTGCCCTCCACCGCTCTTAACTCCTCATCAACGTGCAGGGGTTGGCATCACACTCACCACGGAGAAGATCGCCAAGTACTTCGTATACATCCGCTGTAAACGATCACCGTGTTGCGCCAAGAAGTGCCGCCACCGCCTGGGTTCGCTAGCCGCCACGTGGAGTCGCCCTGGCCGCCGTCTCGACTCACCTCCATCGCCGCCGCGAGTCATCTCCGCCGCCGCCAGGAATCCCGTCGCCGGCAAGGTATATGTTCTCGGTCCTCTCGCCCTGCTTGCTACGTGTGGGTGTGTGTGTGTTGTCTGGGTGCTTGATGTCGCTGGGTGCTTGATGTCGCTGGGTGCTTGTCGCTGATGGCCTGCTGCTGCTTTGCGCTTGTATCTTGTAATATGCTGCTATGCTTTGTTGTATAGCGACGTTGTTTCTTGCTGCAAATGACCTGATGATGTTGTTGCTGTGTTGGCCAGGGTGTGAGTCCAGTGACACATAACATTCAATTATGAGGATTGAGGAAATTATGATTATTCAGTCATTGAGGATATGAAAAGAGGCATAAGGCAACATGTTCTATCAAAAAGTTTCGTTTGCAAAGTAGATAAGCTTTATTTTGAGTCTCCACCAATTTATTGTTCTCCTTGTGTTGCTCGGACAAAACGAAGTGCATCATACTATACTGCTGCTGCTACTGAGATTTGCCACAATTTATGTATCCTGTGTTAGAATGAGGCTCGCAGTTGCACGATTCAGGTGGAAAGGTAATCAATTTCCTAAGGCTAACCTTCATACTTGAATTCTCTAAACTCTTTTTGTTCATGCTAATTTGTTCAAATTGATTGGCTCTAAGGTGGGTTATGTGTGACACATGTGAACGCTGGAAGCATCAAATTTGTGCCCTTTTTAATTTCAAAAGGGCCGATTATAAAGAAGCAAAATGTACTTGCCCTTAAGTGTTGTTCTTGGGGCTAAAGATCTGCCAGGGGCCGTGCTTAGCAATCATATACAAGAACAACTCTTTAAACCGTTCAGCGAAGAGAGACACGAACATGCCGTTCATCATGGGAAAAGCTTTGATGAGGTTAGTGTTGCCTCATCAATTCACAGAATCTTACGTTTATGGATCCTATGTTTTCTTTTTCTTGGTTATGTCTTGGTTCCTCTTTCCTGAATATGAAATTTGTAGCTCGTGTACTTCTTAGAAACAGAGATTTGCTGCTCCATCTACTTATTTTTATTCTGTTTGAAGAATTTGACAGTATTTATATGTTTGTTTTGCTACATCCTTGTTTCATGCACGTGCACCTTTTTCCGAATCAGGAGCTTTTCATTACTGAATAAGTACATAGTTATAGTCATATACCGAAGGCTGAAAACGAAGCTAGGATTCATTATTTATCCTGGCACACCTTTGTTGCTGAGGCAAAGCATTTTTTGCACGCAGGTCAGCAGCAACATTAGCTGGTCTATGCACAAACTTAAATTGAAAACTATAAAATCCACTTAGCTCGGTCACTTCCTTCAGGATGGGGGTGTTCAGTCTTCACCATCACTGGACCAAAATATATTGTTGCTTGATGTATTGTTTTAATGAGGGTTTTGTTTACGAGTGTGTGCAGTATGTATAAGACTAGGAGTATTGGATGGTTGTCAGTCGGCTGTGTGTATTTTGAACGAAGTTTGTAGTATGTATAGGGTTGTAGTTAAATTACTATGGGGTGATAAGTTTGTAGTTTGTTAGTAACATCTCCATATTATTGAGTCTGAAAAACTATTGTAGCATCTTTATTATACTGGATTTATTTCATTTTGGTGGGCTGTGAGAATACCTTGAAGTACAGAGAATACCTTGAAAAAGAATTTAAATCCCACTAGGCTAAGAAAACTGCAGCGAAATCATCCTCCCATCTCTGGGTCGGTTCAGCGTGTCCCTTTTAAATATGCAACAAACAGAACGGAAATAGGTTAGTGCATGTACTTCATCTTACCTTATATAGTTTTTCTTTAATCTAACCATGTCATCTCATAATATTTTGGTCGATATTTTACCATGTGCAACATATATGCAAATGTAAACACACGGCAAAAGGTCAGTCAATTCGCAGGGACTAACCTTGTACTGCAGCTATTTGTCCCAAACATCTAATACTCATAACTAACTTCATTGCCTCCATTGTTAGGCTAAAATCTGGAGCCGATAATGGAGTAATTAGTTAATTACTAACCATCAGTTCGGAGAAACGCAATCTGACGAATAGTTACAGAGTAGATACTGATATGCCATGACCATTTGATAAGAAGAAAGCAGAGTATCTAAAGAAGTAAAACATATCCCGCTAGCAAGAGAAAGTTGCGGCGGCCAGTGAGAATATCGATGGATCTAGCTCAAGACCCCACAATTTTCTTTCTCTGTATATATTTTGCCTTCTAAAGGTTAGTTATTGACAATTGAGATTTAATAGAATGCCCAGAAGCATGAGTATTCAATATCTGTCTTTGTTCTGATCTATAGAAGCAGTGGAAATAGAACTTGATTTATCATTCAGTGAGAAATCATAAATTTTCCAGTAAATCTCATATCTTCAGCAATTTGCTGGCGGGGAGAGTGATGATTGTGGCAGCAAGCACGCTAGCGATGGAGGGAACGTGAATGGGATTGGGCGGTTCTATAGTGAGTGTGTTAGTTTCGGTCAGGCTGCCCACCATGTTTGTGTTTCAGCTGAAACACCATAAAGCTATTTAATTATTCATGTTTATTTGTCTTTCATTTCATCAAATTAAAATGTCTAATCAAAATTTTGTAATCACGTAGGTGGATTATATTGGTATTTATGGATGTTAAACTTCTGGATAGGAATGTTTCATTTGACTATTTGGAGCATGTATATTTCACTCGGAATCCCCACCATTGTTCTTGGTGGACTAATTCTAATTAATACTTGGCAAAAGCATATTAGACTATTCTTTTATAATTAATCCCGATTACTATATTTTGGGTAATTCTGATTACTACTATGTATTTGGTAGGAGCATAGGACACACTTTAGAACAAAATTATCTACCATTTTAGTGGACTCAGAATTGAATGATGATATGGTGAGAAGTAGAAACTATGAAAGTGATGAACACAACGGTGAACTCTTATATCCTATGATTTTGGACAACATATTATACTATTCTTATATAATTAATTCTGATTACTATATTAATTTGATTCTTATAATGCTGGTCTTGCTAGCTTTCAAAGTAGGCTTCTTATGCGTTTTCTTACAACAAATGCTCATGGAGCTGATATATATAGTAGTGCTCTTTGTGTTCATATTGTAGCATGCCTCATGGATTGAGCTCGAGCCTGACTCCAGCGAGCTTTCTTTTAGTTGGTTGTGCTACAGTTTTTAATTTGGTTTCAGATTTTTCAACTTGACATATATGTATTTAGCCCTCCTCACTTACGCATTCTCTGATCCTTTGGTTAATTTTATAAGTTCTAATAGTTTAATTTATTAGCAGCACGGTGTCGATGATGTCCTACGACATAGCAGAAAAATTCTAATACACCTTTTATTTTCTTACATAGTGTTCCCTACGCTCCCGCAAAAAAGGTGTTTCCTATGCGCAAACTCCGCTTTAGTGCTTATGTGTGTAGACTATTAACTCGATGTAAATTGATTTCTTTACATTTCTTTGTGCTTGTTACTGCATATTGCTTGTTTTGGACCATTGTACAAAATTGCATCTAAATTGAGACTGATACCTACTTTTCAAATTGTCAGAGATGACGAGATCCACTTTCTTTTGAAAAGGAGAAGGGAGGACAGAGAGAATCAAATCAAAGGAATGTAACCATCAACTTATTACATTTTTTCTTTAAGAACTAACATTGTTGCTGGAACACACAAAACCTATATCCTTTTAGTAGAACATCCATTCTTATTGTCAGCCTCTCACCTGCAGCAGTACATACAAATAAATTCCTACCAGTAGGCAAAAACCATGTGAAGCCCCTAATCCTTCGCTGATATTTTTCCTAGGCAACTTCACATGGAACTAGGATCAGTTAATAAGTTTCTGGTATATTTTCAAATTTTCTTGCTTTATGCATGAACATATCATCAAGATTTCAATATCTTATATGTGCTTTTGCTGCTGTAGATTTTTTGGTGTTGATTTGCAGTAAGAGGAGATGTACTATTGTTCTCATCAATTTCTTTCATACCATGTGTATGGTTAGTTCTTAATATTCTTCATTATTCAAAATACCTGAACCCACTAGGATTCATTTATTATTATTTACCTCCAAGCACTATATATTACTGTTGTTTATTGTCCACCTTGATCCTTTGCTGATGTTTTTCCTAGGAAACTTCACATGGAGTTAGGATCGCTTAATAAGATTCTGGTATATTCTGCAAATTTTCTTGCTTTATGCATGAACCTATCATCAATATTTGGATCTCTTATATGTGCATGTGCTGTTGTATATTGGCCGGTGTTGATTTGCAGTAAGAGGAAATGTACTATTGTTCTCATCAATTTTCTTTCATACCATGTTATAGAAATATGTTGTTTAAATATGAAGAGGCGGATAAGTTTCTGGCATTAATTACTGACTATCCAGATCCGGCTTGCTTCTCAGCCATGGCCTACATTTAGAAGAAATATGTTGTTGAAATATGAAGAGGTGGATAAGTTTCTGGCTTTAGTTACTGAATATATCCGGATCCGGCTTGCTTCTCAGCCATGGCCTACATTTAGAAGATATATGTTGTTGAAATATGAAGAGGTGGATAAGTTTCTGGCTTTAGTTACTGAATATCCGGTTCCGGCTTGCTTCTCAACCATGGCCTACATTTAGAGAAGACATGTTCATTGTAAGAGATTTTAGGTCAATGATCTCCCCCTGTTGTAATGCTCATCATCTTAATTCCGACATTGCTATATGTTTGCACCATGGTTCATGACTGTACTTTTTTCACACGTCTTTACAAAGTTTGTCAGTATTATTATGCAGAGATAACCTGTCATGGTTCTGCGTTGATGTGTTTTTTCATTTGTCAATTTCTTTTGCTTTGAAACAATGTTGATTGGCTGAAAGAATGGTTTCGCGTGTCTTACACGCTTATACCTACTTGAATGTTAAATTTTATTAGCAAATCCATAGAGAACAATGTCAACATTTTACGTCTTGCTACATGAAGCTATGTACTGCACGGCACAACAGTGTTAACATTTCCGGTGCTCATTACATTAAGATTGAAGATGTATTTTCTTGATTGGAAATATTATACCTCAAATTTAATTCAATTGTGGATACAGTGACAACTTTATGCACTGAATAACAAAGTGATTATGTGAGTGTAGGAACTAGGACCGGTGACAACAACATTTTGAGCGGCACAACAAATGGTGCTGTGGGGGTACCGAAGCAAGGGCAGTTAGGCAAATCCAACGGCGTGAACGTCCCAATGTATAGCTTGGGAGGGGTCCCATCGCTGACTGCGATCGCCCTATTTGAAGAAGGGGCACGTTGGTTCATGAAACAATCAACACGTCTTTATGACTAGGAATTAGGAATTCCACGCACTTTGCATCAAATTTGAATTCCCAAAAGAGTTATTCATGTTATGATAGAAATATTTATGTTTCATAGTCGAGACGTGCGTTGCACGTACATGTTTACTACTCCCTCCGTTCGTAAATATTTGTCTTTCTAGAGATTTCAACAAGTGATTATATACGGAGCAAAATGAGTGAATCTACACATTAAAATATGTCTATATATATCCGTATGTGGTAGCCATTTGAAATTTCTAAAAAGACAAATATTTAGGAACGGAGGGAGTAGTTGTTAGAAGATGAAAGGCTCGACCTGAAATCCAGCTAAATTGCGCCTCTCGCCGGACCCGCTGTCCCACGCACAGTCATAAGCACTCCCTCCACGCGTTCCATGAGCCACGCACCAAGCGCCATCGTGGACGACTCGAGCGACCGGCCACCGACCCCCGCGTTCAATCTGCAGCCCAACCCGCCACCAAACGCACGCCACCGTCCCGATCTCCTCCGTCGCCTCTCTTCCCCGACGCCACGAGCTCGACACGCAAATGCCATGGCGGCCGCTGCCTACCTTCGCTCGCCCGCGCGTTGCGGAAGAAGACCATGCATGGCAGGCACCATGAACCGAGTCGGCCTGCCGCCGGGACCAAAGCCCGCGAAGGGAGCCAGCATGTTTGTTGCGGAGCACGATGGCGCCGCGCCGGGGACCGATGGAGCTCGGGTTGGAGATCCAGGTGGTAGAAGTCGTAGAGGACCAGCCATGGCCGCCAGTGACAAGGAGCTTTCCGCGTCGGCGAAGGGGCGCGATCGGGGAAGCCCACCGCCCAGATCACTAGGCCATGCCATCGCCGCAGGCTATCTCCACAACGAAACCACCCCGCCTTGATTCCCAGCTTGCAGGCATGTGCGGATGTGCCCAGCCACCGGCAGAACAATCACGCGACAGCACAATGAACTTCCCATGTAGCCGAGCCATCCACACCGCGTCATCTTCCTTGGCGCCGATTATACTGGCTTCTCGGTTTCTTTTGTACGTGTCCATCATAACCGTGTGCAGTTTTGTATGTGGCTCATGTACGTGCGTGCACGTGCTAAGTTGCTAATATGCTCGGCGGCATTCCGCAGAGACCGCAGGCCATCTACATGGCGGCCGTCATCTCGCCAGAGCAGCGGCGGCTGCTCTCCTTGCCGTTCATCTATGATGGCGATGCTGTCTCTTACCTTCTCCAGTCTTGCAGTACGAGGAAGCACCCAGGTACCGTGGTACGTGTGTGACTGTGCTAATAGCTATATCTATACCAAATTCATGTATTATACAGGAGAACTCCAGTTCCTTTGTCTCTTTTCTTTAATTTTTCTGTAGTTTATTTTGTATTTCTGGACATCAATGAAAAAAATTCAACGACTCCATCTATAAACTCCTGACAAACCGACCCCTTAATTTATTTTTTCTCAGTTAATTTTTTTCATCAACTTAGCAATGGTTCCACCCAAATCCTTCCAAGAAAGCAGTCCGTTTAATTTCATTCTAATTTTTTAATTCTTCTTTAGGTCAACAAAGGAGTCTCCTGTAAAAAAAAAGGAGTCCGCACAAAAAAACCGAGGAAAAAAAATTGTGTCCACACAAATTTCACTTGGAAACCATGTAAGCTTCCATTAATTAGTTCATAGCTCAGTTTTCCTGAGTTTGTTATGAACTTCTTTTATTTCCTGAGTTTGTTATAAACCATGTAAATGACTAGATTCTGGTGGGCAGGGTCAGGATAAAGGCCACATTGCAGAAGTTGCACCATGATCGATATGCTCAGTTCCAGGCTTAAATTTAGCTTTTATGTAGCATGGTAAATTATGGTCACTATATATATGTCTATATCCTCAAAATTGTGATATTTCTTCTGCTTTTCAAAATTGCATGGACTAGGATTATATTCTGGTACTATTCAAAGTGGAAAGATATAAACCAAGTATAAGAAATCTGAAGTAAAGAGAGATCCAATGAATTAAAAGATATTGGAGTTAATGGCGATTATTGTGTATTGGTACATAACGATCTATTCAGACAATCTTCGGCCCAGTAACCGAATCCTTGGTACCACAGCTCTCCACGCAAATGGATACGTCAGGTAATTCTTTCCAGTAACATTCTTCTATTAAAGGGAGGGATGCCTTTTCTCAATAGTGATTGAAACAGTCCCTGAAGTTAAAGGAAATTGCTCACCATACCATCGATAAGTAGGAAAAAAAACATCGATCCTCCCATACGCCACTTGGCATGCCGCTGCCCGAGGTAGCTTATTGTTTTTGTACTTACAAAAAGTATTTTGAGTCATAAATAATTTTGTATCCGTTGCAACGCACGGGCCCTTTTGCTAGTTATGTATAAGTATGTGTGTACATACAAGACAAAAGAAGACCACAAAATGCATGCGTGTATAAGACAGAAGGCATTCTAGAATCTTCTATCTAGAGGTGTTTGATATGTGGAACCAGGGCGCATATGAAAGATCACACGAGTCTAGGACTCTAGGTTCATCGAGAATAAGGAAGACAATTCCTTGTCATACGATGGCTGAATGTCGACCTGGTTTCTACTACTTGGATCCCACAATAAGGGACGCCTATACAAAGGACTAGAAGGCCCAACATAAAGATAATGTTGACATTAACAACAACACCATCATGTAGTTTGAAGCTATGTACATCGACATTGCACCGAGAATCCTAGATTGCTTGCAAGATTTAAGAACACTAGGGTTTAGCTCTTGTTAGCCACCACAAACACATGTAATATATCTTACATTGAGATAGTTAGAGATCCACAAAAGCAAGACGGTGGGATGTTAGTAACCTCGGGGTCCTAAACCTAGTTACATTGTGTGTTCCCAACTTCTAATTTCTTGCCAGTTCTGTTGATGAGATCCTTGTGTCACATCTGAACTTACAAAATCCACTTTGTGTACCTTCATATACACGATATAGATAATTTGTGTATCGATAGCTAGTGCACATAATGGGCACGTACATCAATATAGGATAAATGATTCCATGTACCAATACTTTGCAGTACATGCCTTTTACATGATACTCCCTCCGTTTTTCTTTAGTTTGCGCATAAGGCCAGGCCCGCATACCAAGAAGAGGCTCGCTGGTTTTTTCCTTGACTGTTTTGCCCATGCGCCTGTACAGATCAGAAGCTGCCCGCTATTAATGCGCATGCAACCGATTGGGCCTTCTCAACCGTCTCCTTATTTTATTCCTTGCATGCGTGCACTGAACCTATCACTCTGCATGCGAGTAATTATGAACCGTTGCATGTGAAGCGGAAAGCAGGGGCACGATTGGAAACTCTCGCTGAATCACTGGAACGCGCAGAGTATTGAGGGAAAAAACGAAAAAAGTTATACGCAGACTAATTAGGATCGGAGGGAGTACTTTGACGGGGGATTCCACGACAACCTTAGCCTCTTATCGGAGAACTTGGATCATCGCCCTAACTAAGAGATTGAGGATCATGATGATGTCAATATTTCAACTTAAAATTGATGAATTTATTCTCCATCAACAATTTCATGATGCTCACCACCGAGAGTGAGTAATTCCTCTGTAGCCTTGCTGAACGGTGATGGAGATGGATGAGATTTCTTATGTAATCATGTCAATTTGTTAGGGATTGATCCCTAGTATCCACTATGTTGAGATTGATGTTGCCACCGGAAGTGAGTAAGTCCCCAAGTACATGGATGGCAGGTCACAACAATAAGCAGTTCAGAGACACTTGAAATGGGCTAACAAAAGGATCTTTTTTTCTACCCGCTTTGATTTCTAAAATAAATACAAGCGAAGGCAAAGTTTCACTGTTATAATTTATCATCTCCATTTGTACCTGTACACCACAGAAAATATTGTACTCAATCTTTTCTTACCTTGTAATGTTATTTGTATATCCTTGGTTGTGTTTGGGTGTTTCTCTCAAAGATGTTATATACTAATGTGGTTTTCTGATAAGATTATTGGTCTGTTTGTTTAATAAATTATTTTAACAAATATAGTGATGGGCACACGCCCATGCATAAAATTAGGAGGATTAAAAAGTACTCCCTTGGCTCACAAATATAAGATGTTCTAACTTTTTTGTGAATCGGATGTATGTAGATACATTTTAGTTTGTTTGATCACTCATTTCAATCCGTTTGTAGTCCATACTGACATATTCAAAACATCTTATATTTGTGAATGGAGGGAGTAGGTGATAGAGGGATGATCAGAAATAGGATAGATAACGAGCCACATTCAAACTACATTAAAAGCAAATACGCAGAAGTGATATATCATGAGATGGTTTTGAAAGAAATGGATGGCTTATCTCTCCACCCCATTAGACGACGCGGCGGCTGCTATGAACACCTGCTGCTGAAGGAAATATTCTTTAGAGGCAATAATAAAGTTATTATTTATTTCCTTATATCATGATAAATGTTTATTATTCATGCTAGAATTGTATTAACCGGAAACATAATATATGTGTGAATACATAGACAAACAGAGTGTCACTAGTATGCCTCTACTAGACTAGCTCGTTAATCAAAGATGGTTATGTTTCCTAACCATGAGCAAAGAGTTGTTATTTGATTAACGAGGTCACATCATTAGTTGAATGATCTGATTGACATGACCCATTCCATTAGCTTAGCACCCGATCGTTTAGTATGTTGCTATTGCTTTCTTCATGACTTATACATGTTCCTATAACTATGAGATTATGCAACTCCCGTTTGCCGGAGGAACACTTTGGGTGCTACCAAACGTCACAACGTAACTGGGTGATTATAAAGGAGTACTACAGGTGTCTCCAATGGTAGATGTTGGGTTGACGTATTTCGAGAATAGGATTTGTCACTCCGATTGTCGGAGAGGTATCTCTGGGCCCTCTCGGTAATGCACATCACTTAAGCCTTGCAAGCATTGCAACTAATGAGTTAGTTGCGGGATGATGTATTACGGAACGAGTAAAGATACTTGCCGATAACGAGATTGAACTAGGTATTGGATACCGACGATCGAATCTCGGGCAAGTAACATACCGATGACAAAGGGAACAACGTATGTTGTTATGCGATCTAACCGATAAAGATCTTCGTAGAATATGTACGAACTAATATGGGCATCCAGGTCCCGCTATTGGTTATTGACCGGAGATGTGTCTCAGTCATGTCTACATTGTTCTCGAACCGTAGGGTCCGCACGCTTAACATTACGATGACAGTTATTATGAGTTTATGCATTTTGATGTATCGAAGGTTGTTCGGAGTACCGGATGTGATCACGGACATGACGAGGAGTCTCGAAATGGTCGAGACATAAAGATTGATATATTGGAAGCCTATGTTTGGACATCGGAAGTGTTCCGGGTGGAATCGGGATTTTACCGGAGTACCGGGAGGTTACCGGAACCCCCCGGGAATCATATGGGCCATAGTGGGCCTTAGTGGAAAGGAGAAGGGGGCAGCCCAAGGTGGCCGCGCGCCTTCCCCCTCCCCTAGTCCTATTAGGACTAGGAGAGGTGGCCGGCCCTCCTCTCTCTCTTTCCCCCTTGATGAATCCTATTCCAACTAGGATTTGGGGGGGGGGAGTCCTACTCCCGGTAGGAGTAGGACTCCTCCTGGCGCGCCCCAAGGTTGGCCGCACCTCTCCCCCCTTGCTCCTTTATATACAGGGGCAGGTGGCACCTCTAGACACACAAGTTCATCATTGTGATCGTTCCTTAGCCGTGTGTGGTGCCCCCTGCCACCATATTCCACCTCGATCATATCGTTGTAGTGCTTAGGCGAAGCCCTGCGTCGGTAGAACATCAAGATCGTCACCACGCCGTCGTGCTGACGGAACTCCTCCCCGAAGCTTTGCTGGATCGGAGCCCGGGGATCGTCATCGAGTTGTACGTGTGCTAAGAACTCGGAGATGCCGGAGTAACGGTGCTTGGATCGGTCGGATCGGGAAGAAGACGTACGACTACTTCCTCTACGTTGTGTCAACGCTTCCGTTGCGATCTACAAGGGTACGTAGATCAGACTCTCCCCCTCGTTGCTATGCATCACCATGATCTTGTGTGTGCATAGGAAATTTTTTGAAATTACTACGTTCCCCAACAGTGGCATCCGAGCCTAGGTTTTATGGTTTGATGTTATTTGCACAAGTAGAACACAAGTGAGTTGTGGGCGATATAAGTCATACTGCCTACCAGCATGTCATACTTTGGTTCAGCGGTATTGTTGGACGAGACGACCCGGACCAACATTACGCGTACGCTTACGCGAGACCGGTTCCCTCGACGTGCTTTGCACATAGATGGCTTGCGGGCGACTGTCTCTCCAACTTTAGTTGAACCGAGTGTGGCTACGCCCGGTCCTTGAGAAGGTTAGAACGGAGTCTATTTGACAAACTATCGTTGTGGTTTTGATGCGTAGGTGAGATTGGTTCTTGCTTAAAGCCCGTAGCAGCCACGTAAAACTTGCAACAACAAAGTAGAGGACGTCTAACTTGTTTTTGCAGGGCATGATGTGATGTGATATGGTCAAGGCATGATGCTAAATTTTATTGTATGAGATGATCATGTTTTGTAACCGAGTTATCGGCAACTGGCAGGAGCCATATGGTTGTCGCTTTATTGTATGCAATGCAATCACGATGTAATGCTTTACTTTATTACTAAGCGGTAGTGATAGTCGTGGAAGCATAAGATTGGCGAGACGACAACGATGCTACGATGGAGATCAAGGTGTCGCGCCGGTGACGATGGTGATCATGACGGTGCTTCGGAGATGGAGATCACAAGCATAAGATGATGATGGCCATATCATATCACATATATTGATTGCATGTGATGTTTATCTTTTTATGCATCCTATGTTGCTTTGATTGACGGTAGCATTATAAGATGATCTCTCACTAAATTATCAAGAAGTGTTCTCCCTGAGTATGCACCGTTGCCAAAGTTCGTCGTGCCCAGACACCACGTGATGATCGGGTGTGATAAGCTCTACGTCTATCTACAACGGGTGCAAGCCAGTTTTGCACACGCAGAATACTCAGGTTAAACTTGACGAGCCTAGCATATGCAGATATGGCCTCGGAACACGGAGACCGAAAGGTCGAGCGTGAATCATATAGTAGATATGATCAACATAGCGATGTTCACCATTGAAAACTACTCCATCTCACGTGATGATCGGACATGGTTTAGTTGATTTGGATCACGTGATCATTTAGAGGATTAGAGGGATGTCTATCTAAGTGGGAGTTCTTAAGTAATATGATTAATTGAACTTAGATTTATCATGAACTTAGTCCTGGTAGTATTTTGCAAATCATGTTGTAGATCAATAGCTCGCGTTGTTGCTTCCCTGTGTTTATTTTGACATGTTCCTAGAGAAAATTGTGTTGAAAAATGTTAGTAGCAATGATGCGGATTGAATCCGTCATCTGAGGTTTATCCTCATTGCTGCACAGAAGAATTATGTCCTTGATGCACCGCTAGGTGACAGACCTATTGCAGGAGCAGATGCAGACGTTATGAACGTTTGGCTAGCTCAATATGATGACTACTTGATAGTTTAGTGCACCATGCTTAACAGCTTAGAATCGGGACTTCAAAGACGTTTTGAACGTCATGGACCATATGAGATGTTCCAGGAGTTGAAGTTAATATTTCAAGCAAATACCCGAGTTGAGAGATATGAAGTCTCCAACAAGTTCTATAGCTAAAAGATGGAGGAGAATCGCTCAACTAGTGAGCATGTGCCCAGATTGTCTGAGTACTACAATCGCTTGAATCAAGTGGGAGTTAATCTTCCAGATAAGATAGTGATTGACAGAATTCTCTAGTCACCATCACCAAGTTAGTAGAACTTCGTATAATATGCAAGGGATAACGGAAACGATTCCCAAGCTCTTCGTGATGCTAAAATCGACGAAGGTGGAAATCAAGAAAGACATCAAGTGTTGATGGTAGACAAGACCACTAGTTTCGAAAAGGGCAAAAGGAAGAAGGAGAACTTCAAGAAGAACAGCAAGCAAGTTGCTGCTCAAGTGAAAAAGCCCAAGTTTTGTCCTAAGCCTGAGACTAAGTGCTTCTACCGCAAAGGGACTGGTCACTGGAAGCGGAACTACCCCAAGTGATTGGCGGATAAGAAGGATGGAAAAGTGAACAAAAGTATATTTGATATACAGATTATTGATGTGTATTTTACTAGTGTTCATAGCAACCCCTCGGTATTTGATACTAGTTCAGTTGCTAAGATTAGTAACTCGAAACGGGAGTTGCAGAATAAACAGAGACTAGTTAAGGGTGAAGTGACGATGTGTGTTGGAAGTGGTTCCAAGATTGATATGATCATCATCGCACACTCCCTATAAATTCGGGATTAGTGTTGAACCTAAATAAGTGTTATTTGGTGTTTACGTTGAGCATGAATATGATTTGATCATGTTTATTGTAATACGGTTATTCATTTAAGTAAGAGAATAAATCGTTGTTCTGTTTACATGAATAAAACCTTATATGGTTACACACCCAATGAAAATAGTTCGTTGGATCTCGATCGTAGTGATACACATATTCATAATATTGAAACCAAAAGATGCAAAGTTAATAATGATAGTGCAACTTATTTGTGGCACTGTAGTTTAAGTCATATTGGTGTAAAGCGCATGAAGAAACTCCATGCTGATGGGCTTTTGGAATCACTTGATTATGAATCACTTGATGCTTGCGAACCATGCCTTATGGGCAAGATGACTAAAACGCCGTTCTCCGGAATAATGAAGCAAGCAACAGATTTGTTGGAAATCATACATACTGATGTATGTGGTCCGATGAATATTAAGGCTTGCAGCAGGTATCATTATTTTCTGACCTTCACAGATGATTTGAGCAGATATGGGGATATCTACTTGATGAAACATAAGTCTGAAACATTTGAACAGTTCAAAGAATTTTAGAGTGAAGTGGAAAATCATCGTGACAAGAAAATAAAAGTTTCTACGATATGATCGCAGAGGTAAAATATTTGAGTTACGAGTTTGGTCTTCAATTAAAACAATGTGGAATAGTTTCACAAATTCGTGCCACCCGGAACACCACAGCATAATGGTGTGTCCGAACGTCATAGACGTACTTTATTAGGTATAGTGCAAATCGATGATGTTTCTTACCGATTTACCACTATCGTTTTTGAGGTTATGCATTAAAGACAGTTGCATTCACGTTAAAAAAGGGGCACCATCTAAGTCCGTTGAGACGACACAATCTGAACTGTGGTTTAGCAAGAAACCAAAGTTGTCGTTTCTTAAAGTTTGGGGTTGTGATGCTTATGCGAAAAAGTTTCATCCTGATAAGCTCAAAACCAAATTGGAGAAATATGTCTTCATAGGATACCCAAAAAGAGACTGTTGGGTACACCTTCTATCACAGATCCTAAGGCAAGACATTAGTTGCTTATAATGGATCCTTTCTAGAGAAGGAGTTTCTCTCGAAAGAAGTGAGTGGGAGGAAAGTAGAACTTGATAAGGTAATTGTACCTTCTCCCTTGTTGGAAAGTAGTTCATCACAGAAATCTGTTCCTATGACTACTACACCAATTAGTGAGGAAGCTAATGATGATGATCATAAAACTTCAGATCAA
Organism: Triticum monococcum; assembly: GCA_034509565.1. Lineage (NCBI taxonomy): Eukaryota > Viridiplantae > Streptophyta > Magnoliopsida > Poales > Poaceae > Triticum > Triticum monococcum. Next base: position 591,682,825 of record CM067846.1, read on the forward strand.
GTTACTACCGAATCTCGTAGGTAAACCAGAGTGAGATTCGCACCAGAGTGGTACAGTAATCCTGTTCTGGAAGTCATGTTACTAGACCATGACGAACTTGCGAACTATGAGGAAACGATGATGAGCCCAGATTCCGCAAAATGGCTTGAGGCCATGAAATCTGAGATGGGATTCATGTATGAAAACAAAGTATGGACTTTGGTTGACTTGCCCGATGATCGGCAAGCAATTGAGAATAAATGAATCTTCAAGAGGAAGACGGACGCTGATAGTAGTGTTACTATCTACAAAGCTAGAAATGTTGCAAAAAAATTCGACAAGTTCAAGGTGTTGACTACGATGAGAGCTTCTCACTTGTATCTATGCTTGAGTCTGTCCGAATCATGTTAGTAATTGCCGCATTTTATGAAATCTGGCAAATGGATAAACAAAACTGCATTCCTTAATGGATTTATTAAAGAAGAGTTGTATATGATGCAACCAGAAGGTTTTGTCAATCCGAAAGATGCTAACAAAATGTGCAAGCTCCAGCGATCCATCTGTGAACTGGTGCAAGCATCTCGGAGTTGGAATGTACACTTTGATGAGTTGATCAAAGCATATAGTTTTATAGAGACTTGCGGTGAAGCCTGTATTTACAAGAAAGTGAGTGGGAGCACTACAACATTTCTGATAAGTATATGTGAATGACATATTGTTGATCGGAAATAATGTAGAATTATTCTGTAAAGCATAAAGGAGTGTTTGAAAGGAGTTTTTCAAAGAAAGACCTCGGTGAGGCTGCTTACATATTAAGCATCAAGATCTATAGAGATAGATCAAGACACTTGATAAGTTTTTTTCAATGAGTACATACCTTGACAATATTTTGAAGTAAGTTCAAAATGGAACAGTCGAAGAAAGAGTTCTTGGCTGTATTACAAGGTGTGAAATTGAGTAAGACTCAAATCCCGACCACGGCAGAAGATAGAAAGAGAATGAAAGTCATTCCCTATGCCTTGGCCATAGGTTCTATAAAGTATGCCATGCTGTGTACCAGATCTATTGTATATCCTACCACTGAGTTTGGCAAGGGAGTACAATAGTGATCTAGGAGTAGATCACTTGACAGCGGTCAAAATTATCCTTAGTGGAATAAGGATATGTTTCTCGATTATGGAAGTGAAAAAAGGTTCGTCGTAAAGGGTTACGCCGATACAAGTTTGACACTAATCTAGATGACTGTAAGTCTCGGTCTAGATACATATTGAAAGTGGGAGCAATTAGCTAGAGTAGCTCCATGCAGAGCATTGTTGATATAGAAATTTGCAAAATACATGCGGATCTGAATATGGCAGACCCGTTGACTAAGATTCTCTCACGAGCAAAACATGATCACACCTTAGTACTCTTTGGGTGTTAATCACATAGCGATGTGAACTATATTACTGAATTCAGTAAACCCTTTGGGTGTTGGTCACATGGCGATGTGAACTATGGGTGTTAATCACATGGTGATGTGAACTATTGCTGTTAAATCACATGGCGATGTGAACTAGATTATTGACTCTAGTGCAACTGGGAGACTGAAGAAAATATGCTCTAGAGGCAATAATAAAGTTATTATTTATTTCCTTATATCATGATAAATGTTTATTATTCATGCTAGAATTGTATTAACCAGAAACATAATACATGTGTGAATACATAGACAAACAGAGTGTCACTAGTATGCCTCTACTAGACTAGCTCATTAATCAAAGATGGTTATGTTTCCTAACCATGAGCAAAGAGTTGTTATTTGATTAATGAGGTCACATCATTAGTTGAATGATCTGATTGACATGACCCATTCCATTAGCTTAGCACCCGATCGTTTAGTATGTTGCTATTGTTTTCTTCATGACTTATACATGTTCCTATAACTATGAGATTATGCAACTCCCGTTTGCCGGAGGAACACTTTGGGTGCTACCAAACATCACAACGTAACTGGGTGATTATAAAGGATTACTACAGGTGTCTCCAATGGTAGATGTTGGGTTGGCGTATTTCGAGAATAGGATTTGTCACTCCGATTGTCGGAGAGGTATCTCTGGGCCCTCTCGGTAATGCACATCACTTAAGCCTTGCAAGCATTGCAACTAATGAGTTAGTTGCGGGATGATGTATTACGGAACGAGTAAAGAGACTTGCCGGTAACGAGATTGAACTAGGTATTGGATACCGACGATCGAATCTCGGGCAAGTAACATACCGATGACAAAGGGAACAACGTATGTTGTTATGCGGCCTGACCGATAAAGATCTTCGTAGAATATGTAGGAACCAATATGGGCATCCAGGTCCCGCTATTGGTTATTGACCGGAGATGTGTCTCAGTCATGTCTACATTGTTCTCGAACCGTAGGGTCCGCACGCTTAACGTTACGATGACAGTTATTATGAGTTTATGCATTTTGATGTACCGAAGGTTGTTCGGAGTACCGGATGCGATCACAGACATGACGAGGAGTCTCGAAATGGTCGAGACATAAAGATTGATATATTGGAAGCCTATGTTTGGACATCGGAAGTGTTCCGGATGAAATCGGAATTTTACCGGAGTACCGGGAGGTTACCGGAACCCCCCGGGAATCATATGGGCCATAGTGGGCCTTAGTGGAAAGGAGAAGGGGGCAGCCCAAGGTGGCCGCGCGCCTTCCCCCTCCCCTAGTCCTATTAGGACTAGGAGAGGTGGCCGGCCCCCCTCTCTCTCTTTCCCCCTTGATGAATCCTATTCCAACTAGGATTTGGGGGGGGGGAGTCCTACTCCCGGTAGGAGTAGGACTCCTCCTGGCGCGCCCCACGGCTGGCCACACCTCTCCCCCCCCTTGCTCCTTTATATACAGGGGCAGGGGGCACCTCTAGACACACAAGTTGATCATTGTGATCGTTCCTTAGCCGTGTGCGGTGCCCCCTGCCACCATATTCCACCTCGATCATATCGTTGTAGTGCTTAGGCGAAGCCCTGCGTCGGTAGAACATCAAGATCGTCACCACGCCGTTGTGCTGACGGAACTCCTCCCCGAAGCTTTGCTGGATCGGAGCCTGGGGATCGTCATCGAGCTGTACGTGTGCTAAGAACTCGGAGGTGCCGGAGTAACGGTGCTTGGATCGGTCGGATTGGGAAGAAGACGTACAACTACTTCCTCTACGTTGTGTCAACGCTTCCGTTGCGATCTACAAGGGTACGTAGATCAGACTCTCCCCCTCGTTGCTATGCATCACCATGATCTTGTGTGTGCGTAGGAATTTTTTTGAAATTACTACGTTCCCCAACAGCTGCCACCGCGACGGCCATCTCCATAGGGCCTGGTTTTACGTGTAGTCATGGTGGACACATATCCCCGGTCGTGACATCATGTGGCTGGTCGGAGGACGCCGGGATCCATGGATCCGGGGCCGGTGCTCGTACAATAGTGCACTAGTCGTGCTCGTTGGGGATGATCGTGTCCAGTAGTAGCGACCGCTTGGACCACCTATTACCACCAGGAGGGTTGTTTCCTCCGACTCAGGCTCCTCCATGGAGAGTAGGATGTTGCATGCGGTGTGTTGACAGATTTAGGGTTTTCACACCGGGAAATAAGACTGGGTACTCGAGAAGCACCACCAAATCAAAGTCATCATGCATTGTCGCCACTATTTTTTGCAATCCCAACAGCTATGTGTGTGAATGGTTTTGACGTGAGAAGCCACACAAACACAACAAGATTCAGTCATCGTGGACGTTTTTTGACGTGAGAAGCCACAAAAACACAACAAGATTCAGTCGCCACCAAAGGCTCCAAATGGTGAAGGTCGTCATCACACACATAACAAAGATTGACAAGGAAGGGAAGTCACCAATCCCATCCCAAGATGGGATGAGCCGGCAGTCCCGCATCATCCTGGCGAGTGACAATCGGTGTGGTAGATCTGCAGATGACGACACCACCGTGACCAACTCTTGTTTCGTCGTCTTCGACTATGGCGATAGAATCGGCCGACAAACATACCAAGGAGGAACACCGTTGTTGCCAAATCTAAAGGTCCAAGACCCTCTGACCCATAGGTGAAAATCGTCGTTTGGCCGCTATCACGACAAATGGGGCAGCTCTAGCCAACTAGAGCGGCTATTGACGATGCCATATGCGTGCCAGAGCGGAGGACCGCCTTGTGGGGACGCAAATGATCATCGAAGATGAATCGCCACTATTGCCCACAAACTTGTTGTAGGGATCGCGGCCACAAATGCATGACCGACCTTCTGTATAGTCTGGGACCTCCCATTCAGTGGCGACCAGCGAAGCTCGGAAAGATATCAACACTAGTGCGCAGCTATACCCACCTTCTCTTGCCGCAACCCGTAAATCACATCTCCTCATTTAAGGCAAACGGAGCAGACACTTCCCCAGCGCCGCCTTCATCGGCCGGTGTCGAGGTTTTGTCTGACCCTAATCTCAAAGTAGCGGCAAAAATAAGAAAAGGAAGAGGTTGGCGGGCAGACATAGGGCTAGGGCGGCGGCGGGCTTTGATAAGGCTGGTCATAGTGGGAGTAACTTAGCAAGTAACATAGCGCATTCCAAGACAAGTTTGCTTATGTGGCATCTAGTTAATGAGGAGAGATGTGTTTGGAGTAACATAATATATTACTGTAACATAACCCAAACCAAAGCAAAATGAGTCTATAATGTAATAAATGCAATCATCTATGATACTACTTGTATGCTACTTTGCACTATGAAGATAGTAACAAAGACTAGTGTCTATGCATGACACTAGTTTAAATTACTCCCCATTATGAGCAGCCTAAGGGAGGAAGAAGTCACTCCCAAACTCCCGTGTCATCAGGACATGCTATTAAGATGTTTCAGTTCAGTTTTGTACGCCGTTTACACACATTTTCTTTTCAAGAGTACTCTCTCTGTAAATAAATACAAGATCGTAAGAGTACATGATAACCAGCTTTCTCTCAATCAAACTCGTGTAAGGACCAGCTACTTACGACATGGTTTGCACGTATACATGCGAAGAACAAAAGGAAAAAGTAAGTTATTGTACCGACATATGCACCATCACTCACTTTTGCTGTTGTGATGATATTTTCTGATCACGTGTATGGTATGGCAGGGTGGTTGCAGCAGCAATCACTCCCCCTAACACTCCCCAACCATCTGTACCAAACTCCTGTAGTGATGTCCTCAACTTAAAGCTAAATCAGGCTGAGCGGTGCTAACATTCCAATCCCAATACTATTCCGAGAAAGGCACAACCAAAGACAGTGGTAATATTTAATTGCATCCAATGTGTGTGCACCTATAGGGTAAGTTATTCGGGGCCCTAGTGCACACCCAATATCTTTGCTTCTTCCAGGTAGCTTTGCAATGGAGGGTAATGTCGGACCAGTGGTGCGCCGGCTCTAGCTACCTCTCTGTCTATAATTGGGCTGTGTTCTTCGGATGGTCAGTGTTCCAGCCATTGTTTTTAAGTTCTAGACAGATCTGGCCGTTTGTTTTTTGGTAGAGGATGAAGTTTATCAACTCAAAATTAAGCATTATGAGGAGATATATAAAAACACAATAAACACACCCGATCTCTACATAATTAGGCTACACGCAGTCAACATTAACATATGCACATAAAGAATCACATCGGTAGAAAACAAAGTCATACAAGACCAAAGCTATGCCTTGACGGATGAAAAAGAGGTCATTTGTTACTTTGTTTGATTGAGCACTTAAATTCCGATCATGCAGTGCACAGGTGTTGTGCCATGCAACATTAGCATTGTTGGTGAGGAAGCCTGAGGCTATCTACACCGCTATCGAGCAGCCGCTACTGGTCACGCAGACTGCCGCTTTAATGGAGGTCTGGTATTCTTCTTCATGTCAGTTGCGCACTATGGTTCTTACCTTTTATCTTCGTAAAGTACTAATTATTTGCATAGGTGCATGATTTGTTCAACAAATTAAGTTTAAACTAGATGGTACGGTACGCTTCGATGCGCCCACTATAGTCACACTTTCATATATACTCCTATCTCAGATAGCTTGGGCAACTTAGTGTTGGTAATGTCCTCTTGTCGGTGTGTATTTCTCTTATTTGTCATTTTACTAGGAGACTGGTCGTGTGAACCGACAGGGTAGATGGTACATCAATCATGCACTACCCTCGCCGGTGCAGAATGTTTCTTCATTTTTTTGGGTGAGTATACTGACATCTGGGCCTGTTGCGGGCTTAGAAAATTATATGCCATACAAATCGCATGTGCCTCTCGTTGTTTTAGGGCATCTCCAGCCGTTGCCCCCCCCCCCCCCCCCTCAGGACGCATAAAAATCGCCCCCTGGGGCGAGCTGGCGATGCACTCGCGCTGGGGGCGGATTTGCGCCCAGTCGTCGCCCCCAGCTCGCCCCCAGGCGCCGAAATTGGCCCACTTTGCAGCCCAATTTCGGCGAATAAACGGCACATATGGGCGAGAATAGGCTCATATTCGGCGTGGTTTCGCCGTGTCTCGGCGTTCAATTATCAACACAATTATTTCTTATCACATATTTCATCACAGAAAAATCAAATATTTCAACAAAATACTACAACAACAAATAATTCAATACAAATTATATTGTTCAACAAATAAAAACTCGTATTTCATCACGAGGCGTCCCCCTTGAGCCTCCATAGGTGCTCAATCAGATCTTTCTGCGGTTGATTATGCACCTGTGGGTCTCAGATCTCCTGACACATACTGAGATAGGCAGTCCAAGTTGCCGGTAGCTGGTGATCAACTTCGGCTAGAGGGCCCTGCCTGTAGTATGGTTCAGTGTCAATCACTGGGTCTTCTTGCTCGCTCTCGATGATCATGTTGTGCAAGATGACACAGCAAGTCATGATCTCCCACATTTGATCTTTCGACCAGGTCTGAGCGGGGTACCGAACAACAGCGAATCGAGATTGGAGCACACCAAATGCCCGCTCGACATCCTTCCGGCAAGCCTCCTGAACTTTTGCAAACCAGGCGTTCTTGCCTCCTGGCACAGGGTTTGAGATCGTCTTCACAAATGTCGACCATCTCAGATAGATGCCGTCAGCTAGATAGTACCCCTTATTGTATTGGTGCCCATTGATCTCGAAGTTCACCGGAGGAGAATGGCCCTCAACGAGCTTGGCAAAAACAGGAGAGCACTGCAGCACGTTGATGTCATTGTGAGTTCCTGGCATACCAAAGAAGGAGTGCCAAATCCAGAGGTCCTGTGTGGCTACCGCCTCAAGCACCACACTGCAACCTCCTTTGGCGCCTTTGTACATCCCCTGCCAACCAAATGGGCAGTTCTTCCATTTCCAATGCATGCAGTCGATGCTTCCAAGCATCCCAGGAAATCCTCTTGCTACATTCTGGGCTAGGATCCGAGCAGTGTCTTCTGCATTGGGTGTTCTCAAGTATTGTGGCCCAAACACTGCCACCACTGCCCGACAGAACTTGTAGAAACACTCTATGCTGGTGGACTCGGCCATGCGCCCATAGTCGTCGAGTGAGTCACTTGGAGCTCCATATGCAAGCATCCTCATCGCTGTCGTGCACTTCTGGATGGAGGTGAATCCAAGAGCGCCAGTGCAATCCATCTTGCACTTGAAGTAGTTGTCGAACTCCCGGATGGAATTCACAATCCTGAGGAAGAGCTTTCGGCTCATCCGATAACGGCGCCGAAATGTTCTCTCGCCATGAAGTGGAGCATCGGCGAAGTAGTCGGAGTAGAGCATGCAGTAGCCTTACAGACGATGCCGGTTCTTTGCTTTCACCCGCCCCGGCGCCGAGCCACCTCGCCGCGGCTTTTCACTGCTCGCCAGCAGCTGGGCAAGGGCGGTGAGCACCATGAGATGCTCTTCTTCCTGGACGTCGGCCGCGGCTTCCTCCTCCAGCAGCGCGGCGAGCTCTTCCTCCTCGTCTGAGTCCATCGCCGAGGCAGGCAAAACGCCGAACACCTTGCGCTCGGTGGGCATGTACCCGCCGTTAAACCGCGCCTCCGTGGCCGGAAACGGCGGCCGGAAACGCCCAGCTGCTGTGGGAGGGGCTGCCGCGGCGAAGTGCTGCTATTTTCCAGCGGGGAATGGCTATCTAGCGGAGTAGGGCGACGGCCGTCGCCGGGATATAGCTAGTGGTGGCCGAGGGCGCGGGGGGTGCGAGGCGAGTCGGGGGAAGAAAACCTTGACTTTTCCCCTGTCGGTGTGGGCCAGGCGTGCTTTTCCCTAGCGCCGGAGCCCCCAACAGCTCCCCAGCGCGCCGGGTTCGGCCTGTGACCGCCGGGCGGAAAAAAAAGGTCCGAACCGGCGATTTTCGGCGTCCTGGGGGCGCGACTGGGCCATTTTTTCGGCGCCGGCGCCGAAAAAGTGGCCTGGGGGGGCCTGTTGGGGGCGCGGCTGGAGATGCCTTAGCCTTCGCTCGTTCGTGGAAAAAATCTCCATGGGCCTGTGATTCTCAAAAGCTACTCCCTCCGTTCTAAATTACTCGTCGCAGAAATGGATGTATCTAGAACTAATATACATCTATATACATTCATACTTGAGACAAGTAATTCGGAACGGAGGGAGTACTTTTTTGTGATTCTCAAAACATGGTATAAATAAAAAACATGAACAATTTTTAAAAAGGGGGGATAACCCCCATCTCCGCATCATCGTGATGCACACAAACGTTTTATTAAAAAACTATTCAACATAAATAAGACGCATGATAACAGTAAAGATAAAAATAGAAATAAATAACAAGACCACAGTTGGTCGATAATGGGGTTAAATGACTCAGAGAAATATTCTATTACTAGCACGCCAGTCAAATTGGTTGAATAATCATCATGCAACCGTCTCTATACAGTTGCACCAAAAGGCCATATGCCCCTGAGCATTCACACACAGAAGTAATGAGTAATAACCATGTACGGATCGACGTGGTAGCTTTGAAGATAACCTGCCAAAAAATTGGTGTAGATGATCTGTTAAACATCCAATCATTCCAGCAATTCTTAATTGCCCAAAGAAGGGTACAAACTCCAACTCAGAGGTCTGCCTTGAGTTTTGGATGACAACATGGGACGCATGTTGGGGAACGTAGTAATTTCGAAAATTTTCCTACGCACACGCAAGATCATGGTGATGCATAGCAACGAGGGGGAGAGTATTGTCTACGTACCAACGCAGACCGACTGCGGAAGCGATCTCACAACGTAGAGGAAGTAGTCGTACGTCTTCTTCCCGATCCGACCGATCCAAGCACCGTTACTCCGGCACCTCCGAGTTCTTAGCACACGTTCAGCTCGATGACGATCCTCGGGCTCCGATCCAGCAAAGCGTTGAGGAAGAGTTCCGTCAGCACGACGGCGTGGTGACGATCTTGATGTACTACCGACGCGGGGCTTCGCCTAAGCACTACAACGGTATGATCGAGGTGGAATTTGGTGGCAGGGGGCACCGCACACGGCTAAGGAACGATCAACAATGATCAACTTGTGTGTCTATGGGGTGCCCCCTGCCCCCGTATATAAAGGAGCAGGGGGAGGGGGTTCGGCCGGCTAGGGAGAGGGCGCGGGAGGAGTCCTACTCCTACCGGGAGTAGGACTCCCCCCTCAATCCTATTCCAACTAGGATTCCAAGGGGAAAAAAGAGAGAGGGGGGCCGGCCCCTTCTCCTAGTCCTACTAGGACTTGGGGAAGGGGGGGGCGCGCGACCAGCTGTGGGCTGCCCCTTTTCTCTTTTCCACTAAGGCCCAATAGGCCCATTTGCCTCCCGGGGGGTTCCGGTAACCCTCCTGGTATTCCGGTAAAATCCCGATTTCACCCGGAACACTTCCGGTGTCCAAACATAGGCTTCCAATATATCAATCTTTACGTCTCGACCATTTCGAGACTCCTCGTCACGTCCGTGATCACATCCGGGACTCCGAACAACCTTCGGTACATCAAAATGCATAAACTCATAATAACTGTCATCGTAACGTTAAGCGTGCGGACCCTATGGTTCGAGAACAATGTAGACATGACCGAGACATGTCTCCGGTCAGTAACCAATAGCGGGACCTGGATGCCCATATTGGCTCCTACATATTCTACGAAGATCTTTATCGGTCAGACCGCATAACAACATACGTTGTTCCCTTTGTCATCGGTATGTTACTTGCCCGAGATTCGATCGTCGGTATCCAATACCTAGTTCAATCTCGTTACTGGCAAGTCTCTTTACTCGTTCCGTAATACATCATCTCATAACTAACATCTTAGTTATTATGCTTGCAAGGCTTATGTGATGTGTATTACCGAGAGGGCCCAGAGATACCTCTCCGACAATCGGAGTGACAAACCCTAATCTCGAAATACGCCAACCCAACATCCACCATTGGAGACACCTGTAGTACTCCTTTATAATCACCCAGTTACGTTGTGACGTTTGGCAGTACCCAAAGTGTTCCTCCGGTAAACGGGAGTTGCATAATCTCATAGTTATAGGAACATGTATAAGTCATGAAGAAAGCAATAGCAACATACTAAACGATCGGGTGCTAAGCTAATGGAATGGGTCATGTCAATCAGATCATTCAACTAATGATGTGACCTCGTTAATCAAATAACAACTCTTTGTTCATGGTTAGGAAACATAACCATCTTTGATTAACGAGCTAGTCAAGTAGAGGCATACTAGTGACACTCTGTTTGTCTATGTATTCACACATGTATTATGTTTCCGGTTAATACAATTCTAGCATGAATAATAAACATTTATCATGATATAAGGAAATAAATAATAACTTTATTATTGCCTCTAGGGCATATTTCCTTCAGTCTCCCACTTGCACTAGAGTCAATAATCTAGATTACACAGTAATGATTCTAACACCCATGGAGTCTTGGTGCTGATCATGTTTTGCTCGTGGAAGAGGCTTAGTCAACGGGTCTGCAACATTCAGATCCGTATGTATCTTGCAAATCTCTATGTCTCCCACCTGGACTAAATCCCGGATGGAGTTGAAGCGTCTCTTGATGTGTTTGGTCCTTTTGTGAAATCTGGATTCCTTTGCCAAAGCAATTGCACCAGTATTGTCACAAAAGATTTTCATTGGACCCGATGCACTAGGTATGACACCTAAATCGGATATGAACTCCTTCATCCAGACTCCTTCGTTTGCTGCTTCCGAAGCAGCTATATACTCCGCTTCACATGTAGATCCCGCTACGATGCTTTGTTTAGAACTGCACCAACTGACAGCTCCACCATTTAAAGTAAACACGTATCCGGTTTGCGATTTAGAATTGTCCGGATCAGTGTCAAAGCTTGTTGGGGAACGTGGTAATTTCGAAAATTTTCCTACGCACACGCAAGATCATGGTGATGCACAGCAACGAGAGGGGAGAGTGTTGTCTACGTACCAACGCAGACCGACTGCGGAAGCGATCACACAACGTAGAGGAAGTAGTCGTACGTCTTCTTCCCAATCCGACCGATCCAAGCACCGTTACTCCGGCACCTCCGAGTTCTTAGCACACGTTCAGCTCGATGACGATCCCCGGGCTCCGATCCAGCAAAGCTTCGGGGAGGAGTTCCGTCAGCACGACGGCGTGGTGACAATCTTGATCTACTACCGACGCAGGGCTTCGCCTAAGCACTACAACGGTACGATCGAGGTGGAATTTGGTGGCAGGGGGCACCGCACACGGCTAAGGAACGATCTCAAGGATCAAGTTGTGTGTCTTGGGGTGCCCCCTGCCCCCGTATATAAAGGCCAGGGGCAGGGGGTTCGGCCGGCTAGGAGAGAGGAGGCGCAGGGGAGTCCTACTCCCACCGGGAGTAGGACTCCTCCCCCCAATCCTAATCCTATTAGGACTCCCGGGGGAAAAGAGAGAGAAGGGGGGCCGGCCCCTTGTCCTATTCCTAATAGGACTCTAGGGGGGCGCCGGCCAGCTAGTGGGCTTCCCTTTTCTCTTTTCCACTAAGGCCCAATAGGCCCATTAGTCTCCCGGGGGGTTCCGGTAACCCTCCCGGTATTCCGGTAAAATCCCGATTTCACCCGGAACGCTTCCGGTGCCCAAACATAGGCTTCCAATATATCAATCTTTACGTCTCGACCATTTCGAGACTCCTCGTCATGTCCGTGATCTCATCCGGGACTCCGAACAACCTTCGGTACATCAAAATGCATAAACTCATAATAACTGTCATCGTAACGTTAAGCGTGCGGACCCTACGGTTCGAGAACAATGTAAACATGACCGAGACACGCTTCCGGTCAATAACCAATAGCGGGACCTGGATGCCCATATTGGCTCCTACATATTCTACGAAGATCTTTATCGGTCAGACCGCATAACAATATACGTTGTTCCCTTTGTCATCGGTATGTTACTTGCCCGAGATTCGATCGTCGGTATCCAATACCTAGTTCAATCTCGTTACTGGCAAGTCTCTTTACTCGTTCCGTAATACATCATCTCACAACTAACATATTAGTTGCAGTGCTTGCAAGGCTTTATGTGATGTGCATTACCGAGAGGGCCCAGAGATACCTCTCCGACAATCGGAGTGACAAACCCTAATCTCGAAATACGCCAACCCAACATCTACCATTGGAGACACCTGTAATACTCCTTTATAATCACCCAGTTACGTTGTGACGTTTGGTAGTACCCAAAGTGTTCCTCCGGTAAACGGGAGTTGCATAATCTCATAGTTATAGGAACATGTATAAGTCATGAAGAAAGCAATAGCAACATACTAAACGATCGGGTGCTAAGCTAATGGATTGGGTCATGTCAATCAGATCATTCTACTAATGATGTGACCTCGTTAATCAAATAACAACTCTTTGTTCATGGTTAGGAAACATAACCATCTTTGATTAACGAGCTAGTCAAGTAGAGGCATACTAGTGACACTCTGTTGGTCTATGTATTCACACATGTATTATGTTTCCGGTTAATACAATTCTAGCATGAATAATAAACTCTTATCATGATATAAGGAAATAAATAATAACTTTATTATTGCCTCTAGGGCATATTTCCTTCAGTCTCCCACTTGCACTAGAGTCAATAATCTAGATTACACTGTAATGATTCTAACACCCATGGAGCCTTGGTGCTGATCATGTTTTGCTCGTGGAAGAGGCTTAGTCAACGGGTCTGCAACATTCAGATCCGTATGTATCTTGCAAATCTCTATGTCTCCCACCTGGACTAAATCCCGGATGGAGTTGAAGCGTCTCTTGATGTGTTTGGTTCTTTTGTGAAATCTGAATTCCTTTGCCAAGGCAATTGCACCAGTATTGTCACAGAAGATTTTCATTGGACCCGATGCACTAGGTATGACACCTAGATCGGATATGAACTCCTTCATCCAGACTCCTTCGTTTGCTGCTTCCGAAGCAGCTATGTACTTCGGTTCACATGTAGATCCTGCTACGACGCTTTGTTTAGAACTGCACCAACTGACAGCTCCACCGTTTAAAGTAAACACGTATCCGGTTTGCGATTTAGAATCGTCCGGATCAGTGTCAAAGCTTGCATCAACGTAACCTCTTACGGTGAGCTCTTTGTCACCTCCATATACGAGAAACATATCCTTAGTCCTTTTCAGGTATTTCAGGATGTTCTTGACCGCTGTCCAGTGATCCATTCCTGGATTACTTTGGTACCTTCCTGCTAAACTTATAGCAAGGCACACATCAGGTCTGGTACACAGCATTGCATACATGATAGAGCCTATGGCTGAAGCATAGGGAACATCTTTCATCTTCTCTCTATCTTCTGCAGTGGTCGGGCATTGAGTTTGACTCAACTTCACACCTTGTAACACAGGCAAGAACCCTTTCTTTGCTTGATCCATTTTGAACTTTTTCAAAATCTTGTCAAGGTATGTGCTCTGTGAAAGTCCAATTAAGCGTTTTGATCTATCTCTATAGATCTTTATGCCTAATATGTAAGCAGCTTCCCCGAGGTCTTTCATCGAAAAACTTTTATTCAAGTATCCCTTTATGCTATCCAGAAATTCTATATCATTTCCAATCAGCAATATGTCATCCACATATAATATCAGAAATGCTACAGAGCTCCCACTCACTTTCTTGTAAATACAGGCTTCTCCAAAAGTTTGTATAAAGCCAAATGCTTTGATCACACTATCAAAGCGTTTATTCCAACTCCGAGATGCTTGCACCAGTCCATAAATGGATCGCTGGAGTTTGCATACTTTGTTAGCTCCTTTTGGATCGACAAAACCTTCTGGTTGCATCATATACAACTCTTCTTCCAGAAATCCATTCAGGAATGCAGTTTTGACATCCATCTGCCATATTTCATAATCATAAAATGCGGCAATTGCTAACATAATTCTGACGGACTTAAGCATCGCTACGGGTGAGAAGGTCTCATCGTAGTCAACCCCTTGAACTTGTCGAAAACCTTTTGCGACAAGTCGAGCTTTATAGACAGTAATATTACCGTCAGCGTCAGTCTTTTTCTTGAAGATCCATTTATTCTCAATTGCTTGCCGATCATCGGGCAAGTCAACCAAAGTCCACACTTTGTTCTCATACATGGATCCCATCTCAGATTTCATGGCCTCAAGCCACTTTGCGGAATCTGGGCTCACCATCGCTTCTTCATAGTTCGTAGGTTCATCATGATCTAGTAGCATGACTTCCAGAACTGGATTACCGTACCACTCTGGTGCGGATCTCACTCTGGTTGATCTACGTGGTTCAGTAGAATCTTGCCCTGAAGTTTCATGATCATCATCATTAGCTTCCTCACTGATTGGTATAGGTGTCGCAGAAACAGTTTTCTGTGATGTACTATTTTCCAATAAGGGAGCAGGTACAGTTACCTCGTCAAGTTCTACTTTCCTCCCACTCACTTCTTTCGAGAGAAACTCCTTCTCTAGAAATGATCCATTCTTAGCAACGAATGTCTTGCCTTCGGGTTTGTGATAGAAGGTATACCCAACAGTTTCCTTTGGGTATCCTATGAAGACACATTTCTCCGCTTTGGGTTCGAGCTTATCAGGTTGAAGCTTTTTCACATAAGCATCGCAGCCCCAAACTTTAAGAAACGACAACTTTGGTTTCTTGCCAAACCATAGTTCATAAGGCGTCGTCTCAACGGATTTTGATGGTGCCCTATTTAACGTGAATGCGGCCGTCTCTAAAGCATAACCCCAAAACGATAGCGGTAAATCAGTAAGAGACATCATAGATCGCACCATATCTAGTAAAGTACGATTACGACGTTCGGACACACCATTACGCTGTGGTGTTCCGGGTGGCGTGAGTTGCGAAACTATTCCACAATTTTTCAAATGTATACCAAACTCGTAACTCAAATATTCTCCTCCACGATCAGATCGTAGAAACTTTATTTTCTTGTTACGATGATTTTCAACTTCACTCTGAAATTCCTTGAACTTTTCAAATGTTTCAGACTTATGTTTCATTAAGTAGATATACCCATATCTGCTTAAATCATCTGTGAAGGTGAGAAAATAACGATATCCGCCACGAGCCTCAATATTCATCGGACCACATACATCGGTATGTATGATTTCCAATAAATCTGTTGCTCTCTCCATTGTACCGGAGAACGGTGTTTTTGTCATCTTGCCTATGAGGCACGGTTTGCAAGTACCAAGTGATTCATAATCAAGTGGTTCCAAAAGCCCATCAGTATGGAGTTTCTTCATGCGCTTTATACCGATATGACCTAAACGGCAGTGCCACAAATAAGTTGCATTATCATTATTAACTTTGCATCTTTTGGTTTCTACATTATGAATATGTGTGTTACTATCTTCGAGATTCAACAAGAATAGACCACTCTTCAAAGGTGCATGACCATAAAAGATATTATTCATATAAATAGAACAACCATTATTCTCTGATTTAAATGAATAACCGTCTCGCATTAAACAAGATCCAGATATAATGTTCATGCTCAACGCTGGCACCAAATAACAATTATTTAGGTCTAATATTAATCCCGAAGGTAGATGTAGAGGTAGCGTGCCGACCGCGATCACATCGACTTTGGAACCGTTTCCCACGCGCATCGTCACCTCGTCCTTTGCTAGTGTCCGCTTAATCCGTAGTCCCTGTTTCGAGTTGCAAATATTAGCAACAGAACCAGTATCAAATACCCAGGTGCTACTGCGAGCTCTAGTAAGGTACACATCAATAACATGTATATCACATATACCTTTGCTCACTTTGCCATCCTTCTTATCCGCCAAATACTAGGGGCAGTTCCGCTTCCAGTGACCAGTCTGCTTGCAGTAGAAGCACTCAGTTTCAGGCTTAGGTCCAGACTTGGGTTTCTTCTCCTGAGCAGCAACTTGCTTGCTGTTCTTCTTGAAGTTTCCCTTCTTCTTCCCTTTGCCCTTTTTCTTGAAACTAGTGGTTTTGTTAACCATCAACACTTGATGCTCCTTTTTGATTTCTACCTCCGCAGCTTTTAGCATTGCGAAGAGCTCGGGAATAGTCTTGTTCATCCCTTGCATATTATAGTTCATCACGAAGCTCTTGTAGCTTGGTGGCAGTGATTGGAGAATTCTGTCAATGACTCAGTCATCTGGAAGATTAACTCCCATCTGAATCAAGTGATAATTATACCCAGACATTTTGAGTATATGCTCACTGACAAAACTGTTCTCCTCCATCTTGCAGCTATAGAACTTATTGGAGACTTCATATCTCTCAATTCGGGCATTTGCTTGAAATATTAACTTCAACTCCTGGAACATCTCATATGCACCATGACGTTCAAAACGTCGTTGAAGTCCCGATTCTAAGCCGTAAAGCATGGCACACTGAACTATCGAGTAGTCATCAGCTTTGCTCTGCCAGACGTTCATAACATCTGGCGTTGCTCCAGCAGCAGGCCTGTCACCCAGTGGTGCTTCCAGGACGTAATTCTTCTGTGCAGCAATGAGGATAATCCTCAGGTTACGGACCCAGTCCGTGTAATTGCTACCATCATCTTTCAACTTTGCTTTCTCAAGGAACGCATTAAAATTCAACAGAACAACAGCACGAGCCATCTATCTACAAGCAACATAAACAAGCAAGATACTATCAGGTACTAAGTTCATGATAAGTTTAAGTTCAGTTAATCAAATTACTTAGGAACTCCCACTTAGATAGACATCCCTCTAATCATATAAGTGATCACGTGATCCAAATCAACTAAACCATAACCGATCATCACGTGAGATGGATTAGTTTTCAATGGTGAACATCGTCATGTTGATCATATCTACTATATGATTCACGCTCGACCTTTCGGTCTCTGTGTTCCGAGGCCATATCTGCATATGCTAGGCTCGTCAAGTTTAACCTGAGTATTCTGCGTGTGCAAAAACTGGCTTGCACCCGTTGTAGATGGACGTAGAGCTTATCACACCCGATCATCACGTGGTGTCTGGGCACGACGAACTTTGGCAACGGTGCATACTCAGGGAGAACACTTCTTGATAATTTAGTGAGAGATCATCTTATAATGCTACCGTCAATCAAAGCAAGATAAGATGCATAAAAGGATAAACATCACATGCAATCAATATAAGTGATATGATATGGCCATCATCATCTTGTGCTTGTGATCTCCATCTCCGAAGCACCGTCATGATCACCATCGTCACCGGCGCGCCACCTTGATCTCCATCGTAGCAACGTTGTCGTCTCGCCAATCTTATGCTTCCACGACTATCACTACCGTTTAGTAATAAACTAAAGCATTACATCGCGATTGCATTGCATACAATAAAGCGGCAACCATATGGCTCCTGCCAGTTGCCGATAACTTGGTTACAAAACATGATCATCTCATACAATAAAATCAGCATCATGCCTTGACAATATCACATCACAACATACCCTGCAAAAACAAGTTAGACATCCTCTACTTTGTTGTTGCAAGTTTTACGTGGCTGCTACGGGCTTAAGTAAGAACGCATCTCACCTACGCTTCAAAACCACAACGATAGTTCGTCAAATAGACTCCGTTTTAACCTTCTCAAGGACCGGGCGTAGTCACACTTGGTTCAACTAAAGTTGGAGAGACAGTCTTCCGCAAGCCATCTATGTGCAAAGCACGTCGAGGGAACCGGTCTCGCATAAGAGTATGCGTAAGGTTGGTCCGGATCGTCTCAACCAACAATACCGCCGAACCAAAGTATGACATGCTGGTAGGCAGTATGACTTGTATCGCCCACAACTCACTTGTGTTATACTCGTGCATATAACATCAAACCATAAAACCTAGGCTCGGATGCCACTGTTGGGGAACGTGGTAATTTCAAAAATTTTCCTACGCACACGCAAGATCATGGTGATGCACAGCAACGAGAGGGGAGAGTGTTGTCTACGTACCAACGCAGACCGGCTGCGGAAGCGGTCACACAACGTAGAGGAAGTAGTCGTACGTCTTCTTCCCGATCCGACCGATCCAAGCACCGTTACTCCGGCACCTCCAAGTTCTTAGCACATGTTCAGCTCGATGACGATCCCCGGGCTCCGATCCAGCAAAGCTTCGGGGAGGAGTTCCGTCAGCACGACGGCGTGGTGATAATCTTGATGTACTACCGACGCAGGGCTTCGCCTAAGCACTACAACGGTACGATCGAGGTGGAATTTGGTGGCAGGGGGCACCGCACACGGCTAAGGAACGATCTCAAGGATCAAGTTGTGTGTCTTGGGGTGCCCCCTGCCCCCGTATATAAAGGCCAGGGGCAGGGGGTTCGGACGGCTAGGAGAGAGGAGGCGCAGGGGAGTCCTACTCCCATCGGGAGTAGGACTCCTCCCCCCAATCCTAATCCTATTAGGACTCCCGGGGGAAAAGAGAGAGAAGGGGGGCCGGCCCCTTGTCCTATTCCTAATAGGACTCTAGGGGGGCGCCGGCCAGCTAGTGGGCTTCCCTTTTCTCTTTTCCACTAAGGCCCAATAGGCCCATTAGTCTCCCGGGGGGTTCCGGTAACCCTCCCGGTATTCCGGTAAAATCCCGATTTCACCCGGAACGCTTCCGGTGCCCAAACATAGGCTTCCAATATATCAATCTTTACGTCTCGACCATTTCGAGACTCCTCGTCATGTCCGTGATCTCATCCGGGACTCCGAACAACCTTTGGTACATCAAAGTGCATAAACTCATAATAACTGTCATCGTAACGTTAAGCGTGCGGACCCTACGGTTCGAGAACAATGTAGACATGACCGAGACACGCTTCCGGTCAATAACCAATAGCGGGACCTGGATGCCCATATTGGCTCCTACATATTCTACGAAGATCTTTATCGGTCAGACCGCATAACAATATACGTTGTTCCCTTTGTCATCGGTATGTTACTTGCCCGAGATTCGATCGTCGGTATCCAATACCTAGTTCAATCTCGTTACTGGCAAGTCTCTTTACTCGTTCCGTAATACATCATCTCACAACTAAGATATTAGTTGCAGTGCTTGCAAGGCTTTATGTGATGTGCATTACCGAGAGGGCCCAGAGATACCTCTCCGACAATCGGAGTGACAAACCCTAATCTCGAAATACGCCAACCCAACATCTACCATTGGAGACACCTGTAATACTCCTTTATAATCACCCAGTTACGTTGTGACGTTTGGTAGTACCCAAAGTGTTCCTCCGGTAAACGGGAGTTGCATAATCTCATAGTTATAGGAACATGTATAAGTCATGAAGAAAGCAATAGCAACATACTAAACGATCGGGTGCTAAGCTAATGGATTGGGTCATGTCAATCAGATCATTCTACTAATGATGTGACCTCGTTAATCAAATAACAACTCTTTGTTCATGGTTAGGAAACATAACCATCTTTGATTAACGAGCTAGTCAAGTAGAGGCATACTAGTGACACTCTGTTGGTCTATGTATTCACACATGTATTATGTTTCCGGTTAATACAATTCTAGCATGAATAATAAACTATTATCATGATATAAGGAAATAAATAATAACTTTATTATTGCCTCTAGGGCATATTTCCTTCAAAGCTTGCATCAACGTAACCTCTTACGGTGAGCTCTTTGTCACCTCCATATACGAGAAACATATCCTTAGTCCTTTTCAGGTATTTCAGGATGTTCTTGACCGCTGTCCAGTGATCCACTCCAGGATTACTTTGGTACCTCCCTGCTAAACTTATAGCAAGGCACACATCAGGTCTGGTACACAGCATTGCATACATGATAGAGCCTATGGCTGAAGCATAGGGAACATCTTTCATTTTCTCTCTATCTTCTGCAGTGGTCGGGCATTGAGTCTGACTCAACTTCACACCTTGTAACACAGGCAAGAACCCTTTCTTTGCTTGATCCATTTTGAACTTCTTCAAAATCTTGTCAAGGTATGTGCTTTGTGAAAGTCCAATTAAGCGTCTTGATCTATCTCTATAGATCTTTATGCCTAATATGTAAGCAGCTTCCCCGAGGTCTTTCAACGAAAAACTTTTATTCAAGTATCCCTTTATGCTATCCAGAAATTCTATATTATTTTCAATCAGCAATATGTCATCCACATATAATATCAGAAATGCTGCAGAGCTCCCACTCACTTTCTTGTAAATACAGGCTTCTCCAAAAGTCTGTATAAAACCAAATGCTTTGATCACACTATCAAAGCGTTTATTCCAACTCCGAGATGCTTGCACCAGTCCATAAATGGATCGCTGGAGTTTGCATACTTTGTTAGCTCCCTTTGGATCGACAAAACCTTGTTGCATCATATACAACTCTTCTTCCAGAAATCCATTCAGGAATGCAGTTTTGACATCCATTTGCCATATTTCATAATCATAAAATGCGGCAATTTCTAACATGATTCTGACGGATTTAAGCATCGCTACGGGTGAGAAGGTCTCATCGTAGTCAACCCCTTGAACTTGTCGAAAACCTTTTGTGACAAGTTGAGCTTTATAGATAGTAATATTACCGTCAGCGTCAGTCTTTTTCTTGAAGATCCATTTATTCTCAATTGCTTGCCGATCATCGGGCAAGTCAACCAAAGTCCATACTTTGTTCTCATACATGGATCCCATCTCAGATTTCATGGCCTCAAGCCACTTTGCGGAATCTGGGGTCACCATCGCTTCTTCATAGTTCGTAGGTTCATCATGATCTAGCAGCATGACTTCCAGAACTGGATTACCGTACCACTCTGGTGGGGATCTCACTCTGGTTGATCTACGTGGTTCAGTAGTATCTTGTCCTGAAGTTTCATGATCATCATCATTAGCTTCCTCACTAATTGGTATAGGTGTCGCAGAAACAGTTTTTTGTGATGTACTATTTTCCAATAAGAGAGCAGGTACAGTTACCTCGTCAAGTTCTACTTTCCTCCCACTCACTTCTTTCGAGAGAAACTCCTTCTCTAGAAATGATCCATTCTTAGCAACGAATGTCTTGCCCTCGGATCTGTGATAGAAGGTATACCCAACGGCTTCCTTTGGGTATCCTATGAAGACATATTTCTCCGCTTTGGGTTCGAGCTTATCAGGTTGAAGCTTTTTCACATAAGCATCGCAGCCCCAAATTTTAAGAAACGACAACTTTGGTTTCTTGCCAAACCATAGTTCATAAGGCGTCGTCTCAACGGATTTTGATGGTGCCCTATTTAACGTGAATGCGGCCGTCTCTAAAGCATAACCCCAAAACCATAGCGGTAAATCAGTAAGAAACATCATAGATCGCACCATATCTAGTAAAGTACGATTACGACGTTCGGACACACCATTACGCTATGGTGTTCCGGGTGGCGTGAGTCGCGAAACTATTCCACAATTTTTCAAATGTATACCAAACTCGTAACTCAAATATTCTCCTCCACGATCAGATCGTAGAAACTTTATTTTCTTGTTACGATGATTTTCAACTTCACTCTGAAATTCCTTGAACTTTTCAAATGTTTCAGACTTATGTATCATTAAGTAGATATACCCATATCTGCTTAAATCATCTGTGAAGGTGAGAAAATAACGATATCCGCCACGAGCCTCAATATTCATCGGACCACATACATCGGTATGTATGATTTCCAATAAATCTGTTGCTCTCTCCATAGTACCGGAGAACGGTGTTTTAGTCATCTTGCCTATGAGGCACGGTTCGCAAGTACCAAGTGATTCATAATCAAGTGGTTCCAAAAGCCCATCAGTATGGAGTTTCTTCATGCGCTTTACACCGATATGACCTAAACGGCAGTGCCACAAATAAGTTGCACTATCATTATCAACTCTGCATCTTTTGGCTTCTACATTATGAATATGTGTATCACTACTATCGAGATTCAATAAGAATAGACCACTCTTCAAAGGTGCATGACCATAAAAGATATTACTCATATAAATAGAACAACCATTATTCTTTGATTTAAATGAATAACCGACTCGCATCAAACAAGATCCAGATATAATGTTCATGCTCAACGCTGGCACCAAATAACAATTATTTAGGTCTAATATTAATCCCGAAGGTAGATGTAGAGGTAGCGTGCCGACCGCGGTCACATCGACTTTGGAACCGTTTCCCACGCGCATCGTCACCTCGTCCTTTGCTAGCGTCCGCTTATTCCGTAGTCCCTGTTTCGAGTTGCAAATATTAGCAACAGAACCAGTATCAAATACCCAGATGCTACTGCGAGCTCTAGTAAGGTACACATCAATAACATGTATATCACATATACCTTTGTTCACCTTGCCATCCTTCTTATCCGCCAAATACTTGGGGCAGTTCCGCTTCCAGTGACCAGTCTGCTTGCAGTAGAAGCACTCAGTTTCAGGCTTAGGTCCAGACTTGGGTTTCTTCTCCTGAGCAGCAACTAGCTTGCTGTTCTTCTTGAAGTTCCCCTTCTTCTTCCCTTTGCCCTTTTTCTTGAAACCAGTGGTTTTGTTAACCATCAACACTTGATGCTCCTTCTTGATTTCTACCTCCGCAGCTTTCAGCATTGCGAAGAGCTCGGGAATAGTCTTGTTCATCCCTTGCATATTATAGTTCATCACGAAGCTCTTGTAGCTTGGTGGCAGTGATTGGAGAATTCTGTCAATGACGCAATCATCTGGAAGATTAACTCCCATCTGAATCAAGTGATTATTATACCCAGACATTTTGAGTATATGCTCACTGACAGAACTGTTCTCCTCCATCTTGCAGCTATAGAACTTATTGGAGACTTCATATCTCTCAATTCGGGCATTTGCTTGAAATATTAACTTCAACTCCTGGAACATCTCATATGCTCCATGACGTTCAAAACGTCGTTGAAGTCCCGATTCTAAGCCGTAAAGCATGGCACACTGAACTATCGAGTAGTCATCAGCTTTGCTCTGCCAGACGTTCATAACATCTGGCGTTGCTCCAGCAGCAGGCCTGGCACCCAGCGGTGCTTCCAGGACGTAATTCTTCTATGCAGCAATGAGGATAATCCTCAGGTTACGGACCCAGTCCGTGTAATTGCTACCATCATCTTTCAACTTTGCTTTCTCAAGGAACGCATTAAAATTCAACGGAACAACAGCACGAGCCATCTACCTACAATCAACATAAACAAGCAAGATACTATCAGGTACTAAGTTCATGATAAGTTTAAGTTCAGTTAATCAAATTACTTAGGAACTCCCACTTAGATAGACATCCCTCTAATCCTCTAAGTGATCACGTGATCCAAATCAACTAAACCATAACCGATCATCACGTGAGATGGAGTAGTTTTCAATGGTGAACATCGTCATGTTGATCATATCTACTATATGATTCACGCTTGACCTTTCGGTCTCTGTGTTCCGAGGCCATATCTGCATATGCTAGGCTCGTCAAGTTTAACCTGAGTATTCTGCGTGTGCAAAACTGGCTTGCACCTGTTGTAGATGGACGTAGAGCTTATCACACCCGATCATCACGTGGTGTCTGGGCACGACGAACTTTGGCAACGGTGCATACTTAGGGAGAACACTTCTTGATAATTTAGTGAGATATCATCTTATAATGCTACCGTCAATCAAAGCAAGATAAGATGCATAAAAGGATAAACATCACATGCAATCAATATAAGTGATATGATATGGCCATCATCATCTTGTGCTTGTGATCTCCATCTCTGAAGCACCGTCATGATCACCATCGTCACCGGCGCGACACCTTGATCTCCATCGTAGCATCATTGTCGTCTCGCCAATCTTATGCTTCCATGACTATCACTACCGCTTAGTAATAAAGTAAAGCACTACATCGCGATTGCATTGCATAAAATAAAGCGACAACCATATGGCTCCTGCCAGTTGCCGATAACTTGGTTACAAAACATGATCATCTCATACAATAAAATCAGCATCATGCCTTGACCATATCACATCACAACATGCCCTGCAAAAACAAGTTAGACGTCCTCTACTTTGTTGTTGCAAGTTTTACGTGGCTACTACGGGCTTAAGTAAGAACACATCTCACCTACGCATCAAAACCACAACGATAGTTTGTCAAATAGACTCCGTTTTAACCTTCTCAAGGACCGGGCATAGCCACACTTGGTTCAACTAAAGTTGGAGAGACAGTCTTCCGCAAGCCATCTGTGTGCATAGCACGTCGAGGAAACCGGTCTCGCGTAAGAGTACGCGTAAGGTTGGTCCGGATCGTCTCGTCCAACAATACCGCCGAACCAAAGTATGACATGTTGGTAGGCAGTATGACTTGTATCGCCCACAACTCACTTGTGTTCTACTCGTGCAAATAACATCAAACCATAAAACCTAGGCTCGGATGCCACTGTTGGGGAACGTAGTAATTTCGAAAATTTTCCTACGCACAAGCAAGATCATGGTGATGCATAGCAACGAGGGGGAGAGTATTGTCTACGTACCAACGCAGACCGACTGCGGAAGCGATCTCACAACGTAGAGGAAGTAGTCGTACGTCTTCTTCCCGATCCGACCGATCCAAGCACCGTTAGTCCGGCACCTCCGAGTTCTTAGCACACGTTCAGCTCGATGACGATCCTCGGGCTCCGATCCAGCAAAGCGCCGAGGAAGAGTTTCGTCGGCACGACGGCGTGGTGACGATCTTGATGTACTACCGACGCAGGGCTTCGCCTAAGCACTACAACGGTATGATCGAGGTGGAATTTGGTGGCAGGGGGCACCGCACACGGCTAAGGAACGATCAACAATGATCAACTTGTGTGTCTATGGGGTGCCCCCTGCCCCCGTATATAAAGGAGTAGGGGGAGGGGGTTCGGCCGGCTAGGGAGAGGGCGCGGGAGGAGTCCTACTCCTACCGGGAGTAGGACTCCCCCCTCAATCCTATTCCAACTAGGATTCCAAGGGGAAAAAGAGAGAGAGGGGGGCCGGCCCCTTCTCCTAGTCCTACTAGGACTTGGGGAAGGGGGGGCGCGGCTAGCTGTGGGCTGCCCCTTTTCTCTTTTCCACTAAGGCCCAATAGGCCCATTTGCCTCCCGGGGGGTTCCGGTAACCCTCCCGGTATTCCGGTAAAATCCCGATTTCACCCGGAACACTTCCGGTGTCCAAACATAGGCTTCCAATATATCAATCTTTACGTCTCGACCATTTCGAGACTCCTCGTCACGTCCGTGATCACATCCGGGACTCCGAACAACCTTCGGTACATCAAAATGCATAAACTCATAATAACTGTCATCGTAACGTTAAGCGTGCGGACCCTACGGTTCGAGAACAATGTAGACATGACCGAGACATGTCTTCGGTTAATAACCAATAGCGGGACCTGGATGCCCATATTGGCTCCTACATATTCTACGAAGATCTTTATCGGTCAGACCGCATAACAACATACGTTGTTCCCTTTGCCATCGGTATGTTACTTGCCCGAGATTCGATCGTCGGTATCCAATACCTAGTTCAATCTCGTTATTGGCAAGTCTCTTTACTCGTTCCGTAATACATCATCTCATAACTAACATCTTAGTTATTATGCTTGCAAGGCTTATGTGATGTGTATTACCGAGAGGGCCCAGAGATACCTCTCCGACAATCGGAGTGACAAACCCTAATCTCGAAATACGCCAACCCAACATCCACCATTGGAGACACCTGTAGTACTCCTTTATAATCACCCAGTTACGTTGTGACGTTTGGCAGTACCCAAAGTGTTCCTCCGGTAAACGGGAGTTGCATAATCTCATAGTTATAGGAACATGTATAAGTCATGAAGAAAGCAATAGCAACATACTAAACGATCTGGTGCTAAGCTAATGGAATGGGTCATGTCAATCAGATCATTCAACTAATGATGTGACCTCGTTAATCAAATAACAACTCTTTGTTCATGGTTAGGAAACATAACCATCTTTGATTAACGAGCTAGTCAAGTAGAGGCATACTAGTGACACTCTGTTTGTCTATGTATTCACACATGTATTATGTTTCCGGTTAATACAATTCTAGCATGAATAATAAACATTTATCATGATATAAGGAAATAAATAATAACTTTATTATTGCCTCTAGGGCATATTTCTTCAACGCATGCTAACCAGAATGCTAAAAAGTACTTTGATGATTCTTGTGGCACTTTTCTTCCATGGGTGAAATTTGTGTTAAACTCTTAATGGCGGTATCGTTTAGTTCAAATTTATAGGTTTTTATTCTTTGAACATGATGAATGTGAGTTGCTAACCATTTTGGTGTTGCATGGTGACGGCGTTGCTTTTAGCATAGATTGTCCATTCACTTGTAGGTAAGGATTCTTCATTATGTTCTAGTTATACAGTATCATGTTCCTTTTTAATCACTCTTTTGAATACTGAATTCATGAAAGGGCTTGTGAAGTCTCCTGTCTCCGCAACAATTCTACAACTTACTGGAAGGATGTTTGTTACATGGGGTGTCTTGTGGAGCTTTCCCGAGGTATCAATTTGAATAACGCATCACTAAGCAAGTCTGGAGCTATAGATAGAAAAACATCATTTCCCCTTTGTGATGTACAAAACAAGCTCTTGATTTAAAAGCATTTGGTAAATGATAAATTTTAGATGCAAACTTTTATTGCAACTCTTAAAAGTAGACATGCATCACATTTTATTTCTGGTCATCAAATAGTCCATTGTAATACTTTTCATAAAGAATAAAACAATGGCAAGAATTGCGTTATAAATTCAAAAGTGGAGCCTCTGTAGGCATATTTATGTTTTGTGAAGTAGTATCAAGTAATGTTGTTGATGCTGGTAATTTCCTTACTATGGTCAAACCTAGAAATATTTAACACACAGATATTCTACACTTACAATTAATGGGAATATGAGCTAATGATTATTTGGTTTCTCAACAATATTTCCCGATCATTAAGTACACTTTTCTTGCAGACACGCCCTCATTACTTCCTTGATCCTAGCATGGTCCATCGCTGAGGTATATGTTGCTTCCATAGATATTTTTAAATTAGTCAAGTGAAACATGATCAATTTAGAAAGCAGAATCAACATAAGACACTGAAAAGCGACGCTTGGTTCTTCATGTGAGAATAACGCTTGAAGATCACTAATTTAAGACCCGCAGTTACGACATTTCTTATGTGAACCTAATCAATCCAAGATTTCGAAATTCTCTTTATTTGATCATAATCTTATGGTAAAATTGCTATTGATTTGCAGGTCATCAGATATCCTTACTATGGTATGAAGGAGACATTTGGATTTGCTCATTTCTGGCTATTATGGCTTAGGTTGGTATTGGATCTAAAGAAATATCACATCTTAGATGTATTACTATTTTAGTATATTTACGTTAAAAGCGGCTAGCTTCATTGTTTTTGTATCGATTGTTTGCAGGTACAACATGTTCCTCATACTCTATCCTATTGGTATGTTAAGTGAAGTTGGCCTCATATACGTTACACTGCCTTACATGAAGGTAATCCAAATAACCGAATACATGAAGAGCTCCATGTGAGTCACTTCAATGGGTGTTTTTCTTAACAGTTCTATATATTGTGGGTGACTACTGGCAGGCCTCCAATAAATACTGCCTTCAAATGCCCAATAAATGGAATTTCTCCTTCAACTACCACTATGCATCTGTTCTTCTAATGGGTATCTATTTTCCAGGTACACTTTCTTTACAATTATTGACCAAAGGTATACATATGTAGGATTTGATAAGACACCTCTTCGTTTCATCTGGATGATTGCAGGATTTCCACACTTGTTCCATTATATGCTCGTTAGGAGGAAGGTGGTCTTATCAAAGGCAAAAGCCGCATAATACGGCTCACAAGCTTTCTAGAGTATATGTCAAAGTCTGACTTCTCAATGTGCGAGCGGTGTGCTTCCAACCACATGATACTTCCCACTAGAGTATATCTACTATTTGTGTGACATTGTTCCCATGTTTGCTACCATGTCTGGATCAATAAAGTTGGGGTGGTGGGTGTTCCCCACCTAAGTACCATTACTCAATCGGCTTCTTTAAGCTGATAAGCCGAGAGCGTCATGTCACTAACTATAGTTTTAACAATGATTGTGACATGCTCATTGATATTCCTGAAACTTTTTGCATTCCTAGCCGCCAAAATTTTCCATACGACGAGGATGATAGCTTCAGTCCAAAACTCCAAATCGAGAAATTGAGTGTGTTGGTTGTGTTAGGGTTCTGCACGTCACTAAAGGACACCGGGAGTGATGCCGATCTTATGGATGCCAAACTGGTAGCACAGAGGCAGATGCATCCGAGTTTCGGTGTGATCTTGGCGGTGCAGGCTGAGGACATCATTCAGGGTTTTATGCCAAGGCTTTTCCATTTGATGTTTAGTTTGTTTCTCATAAGGAGCATTTGGCACTGAAAGTTGAAGTTCATAGAATGAGGAATATCATAATAAAGCTCTTCTCATGATGCATTAATGGTGTTCTACCATTTGTTAGCTCCTCTGATATGGGTACATGAAGATCGGTTAGAAATAGATACCTAAAGTTTGCCTGGTTTTCAGTATGGGGTGTGACTGTTGTAGCAAGTGTAAATATAGTTAGTTATTACTCCCTCCAATTCATATTATGTGTCACTGAATTAGTACGAAGTTAGTAAAACTTTATACTAAACCAGCGATAAGTAGTAGGTTTAGTACAAAGTTGTATTAACTTTGTACTAACCAGTGACAAGTAATATGAATCGGAGGGAGTAGTTAATTGTACCGACAGTCTGTGAAGTTGTCCAGACCACTCATGATGTAGTATCCGCGTTTTTTTTTCTTCAAAACAGAATATTTTGTGCATCAAGTTAGGCTCCTGGAGCTACAGAATAGCCCACACCAAACGAATTTTGCCAGCCTAGCAAACTTTGCAAAAGAACTCCAGCCCTGACGAGATGGCGCAGTTCCAAACCAGTGAAAGAAGCCAGCATATAAAAGTGTAGTAGAAATGCGTATGTGTATGTGTACACGGTGGAGTGGTGGTTGTAGTGACTAGTGACCGTCCCCTGGGGTGCGTGCTGCTGGTGGCTGAATCGTGAGTTCCACCAGCGGCGTCCTCCAGATCCTGGCGGAGTAGCTGCGCTCGTTTTTCTTTTTTTCGAAATGGAGGCAAAAATATTGCCTCATCTATTAATTAAATAGAAGAGAATTATCTAGTTAATTAGTGAAAAGCTGGGCGACAACCGACACAACAAGGGCTAAGCCCACTCCTACACAATCAAGCACACATGACTAAGCCCACTCTTGCTGACAACATGTCGAACACACAACTTTCGCCGCTGCCGAAAAAAAGAATCCAAAACTACTATGAGAGGAGCAGCCACGGGGCCCTCCTGCAGAAATGAAGAGCATGCACTCCATATGGCCCGCGTTCCTGATATGACAACAAGCAACATCGAAGGCAACCTTGCCGTCCAGACGACACGAAGCTGAAGCTCTCAATGCTGCAAAGTCTCGGAGCCGCCGTCCCGACATCCACTGCTCCGTTGCACCCTGTGCGGTCCATCGACATCACCTTCCGGGCCGCTGCCCTGACATACCACCGCTCACCCTCGAGCTACAACGCCGCACGACGTAGCAATCCGCAACCCACGCTGCACAGGGTGACTGTCCGCAGACCACGGCTGTCGCACCACTTCCGGGGCCGCTGCCTCGACATATCGTCCAACCGTCCACTCTTGAACGCGTCGACTGAGCCGACGACCCTGCTGCCCTCGCCACTCAAGATCGTCATCCAAACCATGCTGAGCAGCAACCCTACCTCATGGAGTTATCACCGCATTGGTTTCCGAGATCGCCGTCTTGGTGCACAAATTCAGTGCCGCTGCCCCAACATCCACTAACCTTGGTGGTGAAAAGATCGCTCGCAACAGTCTCTCCCATGCAACGCCTTCAAGGAGGTTACGACGTAGACGCTGCTGCCGCCCGTTTTGGAAGACCGAAGCAAAGATTTTTATCCGGAGAGCCAAATCCGTCATGATGTCGACGGCTGCATTCGTTTTTTACCATCAAAATGGCGTCCTTTCGCGCTCGTGGCTGACCTCGCCGCCACGCCCGTGTGCCCCATGTATACGTATATGCAGGAGGACGTGTCAGCACTCGTGCAGAGTCTTGACTATATCTTTGTATTAACACGTTTACTAAAACAGAGAGTGATTTAGGCTGTGTTTGCTAGCAAAGTATTATATAAACTAAAGTATCAAAAACTACAGTAATCTTGTTTTTGGTGTGAGATATCATAGTTTTATCAAAACAAAGTATTTTACAGTATTCACAATACATAGAATATGTTTGGCTATTGCCGCATAACGCTGTAAATTTTGTTATTTAACCGTTGTGTTTAAGCACTCAGTAGCTCTGTTTTTTTTTAAAAAAAGGTTTGAGGTTTTTTTATGCAGAGAAAAAACTGCAGTTTGCCCAATACTATAATATTAAAAGTACAGTTGTTAGAGGCAACCAAGCAGCTCATTGTAAACAAAAATGTGATAATCTAAAAAACTGTAGTATTCTCAAAATACTTTAAAAAATACTTTTATCAAACAGGGCCTTACTAGCTTATTTTCAACAATATAACAGTTGCAGACGCCGTGGACGCATCCACCTGCATCGCCAGCCATGTAGGGAGACGGCATTCGCTGTCTTTTTTTATTGAGGGGCGACTAAATTAATTGACGCTCGTTCAATTACTTTTTATGTTTTTTAGGGGTCGCTCGTTCAACTAATGCACTCTACACTTGAACCAGGCAAATGTGCTAGCACATTATGGCGAGCTCATTTTGAGCGGTTTTTCTTTGTTCTTTTTTTCCTTCGGTGTTCGTGAGAAATAGATTGTTGGTTATTTTACTGAGCTAAATAATATTAAGTTTAGAAAAATATATTGAAAAAAATCTTTATTATGTGTTTAAAATAGTTCAATCCGTATTAAAAAAGTTCATTGTATGTTAAAATAATGTTCACCATATATGAGAAAATTCTGTCTGAATATTAAAAATGTTGATCGCGTGTTAAAAAAGTTTACTGTATATAAACTAAATGTTGAATGTGCATTTGAGAAAAATGTTCACCGTATATTAACCAATATTTACCATACAAAAAGTATAAAAATAATAAGTGCAAAAAATCAAGAAGATAAGAGAAAGAAACAGAAAAATTAAGCAAAATAAATAAAAAAAGAAAAACATAAAACATAAAGGGAGACGCTACGCGCCCGCCGGCTGATCCGTATGAAATATCCGCCACCTCGATGGCCGTTTGATGTACACGCGTGTAGCCGTCTGATCTAGTTCTGGCATACGGCCCGGTCGCCTCCCCTGACCCATTAATTCCTGAAACAACAGCCGAGTTGCAGAAACAAGCGCTTTGTTGCAGAATAACTTTGCAACATAGATGAGGTTGCAGAAACCTTTGCAGTAGAGTTTATGTTGCAGAAAAACTTTTGCAATAAAGAGCATGTTGCAGAATATTTTCAAAAATAAAGATTATGTTACATAAATTTTTTTGCAACAAAAGAGCATGTTACGCCCAAACTTCTGCAACATAGGTGTTGTTGCAGAAGGAATTTTTGCAACATAGATGATTTTCCAAAAAAAAAATCCGCCTTTACTTTTCTGCCACATGGGTGGCGTGGTCTGGCACGGGCAAACTTCCACTGGTGAAGTTGCAAAAAAAATTGTTCGTTTTCATTTTTGTACTAACATGGATGTTGTTGTGGAAAAAAAATTTACAACACAGATGATGTTGTAGAAAACAGGGGTCGCACAAAACCATGAAAAGTAGTATTGAAGGAACCCATGCAGGACACGTGTCGTAAAGAGGAGGAGGCGGACGCACGAGAGATCCACCTATTGAAAACCAAGCATGGTCGTTAAACTAGCTATGCCCAAGGGACCACGCATGTGAAGAAAAAACATGTCACGTGCCGTAGCATTACTGAATCACGCGCCCGATCGGACGGTGCATCAGGTGGCAGACGCGTGCGTTATAATCAGCCGGATGAATTGAAGACTTTTCCAAACATAAAACCAAAAATATGAAACACAAATACCCCAAAAAAGAACGAAAAAAGAAACAATGAACGAAAACAGAAAAGCGAGCACAAGTAAGCCCGTAACTACGCTGGTCATTGCCCCTCGCTCGTGGGTGTACTCTCCTAGACGTACTAAATGGAGTTCGAGAGCCTGACGCCAAAAGATGGATTTTCTAATTAATGAAACAACTTCCACATGACAACTTCATTCAAGTTCTTCTCACTCTTTGGGCCATATGGGATGCACGTCGGCAAGCTCTACATGAGCAAATATTTCAGAGCCCTCATGCCACTCATAGTTTCATAACGAAATATATTAAGGAGCTGGAGGATTGCAAACCTAGAAAGAAACAGATATCAGCTATCCTTGTGACAAGACAACATCGAGCAAGATGGATCCCGGCAGTGCAAGGTTTCGCCAAGATTCGAGTGGATGACGTAGTGCCGCGTGAAGCAAATGAGGGAGCTATTAGTGCAGTTTGCAGAGATTCATCGGGTGTCTATCTAGGCGCCTTGGCCATAAGGATCTCCGGAATTACAGATCCAACGTCTCTTGAATCACTAGCTTGTCGAGAGGCTATGGCTCTAGCTCTTAACCCATCTATGACATTAAGCACAGAAAATTGGAGGAACACATCCTAGCATCATCAGGGAGATAATGGCTACTTCGAATCAGTTCCAACAGTGCTCTTTCATCTTTGAAGGGCATGATACCAATTTCGAGACATTTAGCCTTGCTAGACATGCTTTCGTTCTCAAGATAAGGCGTCATCTTTGGCTCTTGAACCCTCCCGATCTCTCTTGTATTACCAGAAACATTATTGAGTAATAAATAAAGTGTGTTTAGATTAATAAAAACTACATATTTCGTCCAGCAAATCCGACTGGGCTATATCTCGCCCATAACGATTCCTAATAAGAATCGCCTACGATGAGCAAATCAGGCCGGCCCATTAGCTCGCCTCTAATAAGTCGGCGTGATTAGCTCGCCCGTACGCTATTCCTATAAAAAAATCAGTACAAATAATATATAACACCTGCGCCTAATTGGCGCCATCTGAGATAACAAGCACTCACGTGCAGGAGCATATGGACCGGCCCAGCCGCATTTTGTTTAAAATCGGTTAGCAAGTGGACCTGCGATCGGTGACCGTTAACCGGTAACCATGAAGAATTGACAGATGGCTTTTTCAAAAGAAAGAGAAAAGGCTCACAAAAATCATAAGAAAATCCTACATTAAAAAAAGTTCAGTAAATAACAAAAATTTCATGGAAAACAGTTCACAAATTTTTAAAAAATCAAAAATTTCAAAAACTGTTCAACACTTGGAAAAGTATGCAAAACTAAAAAAATATATGAATTAGAAAAACGATTCAAAAAAAGCTCGTAAGTTGATTTTTTAAACGAATTTAAAAAGAAATCATGTATTTGAAAAAGGTTCATAAAACTTTTAATGTTTTTACAAAATGTGTCTAAAATTAACGAATTTGATAAAAACCAAAAAAAGAAGAAGGAAAACGAAAAAAACTAACAAATCAAACGAAAATGTAAAATATATATGTGACGACCAGGAAAACTCATGATTCGGTGAAATCAGAAGAAAAAACTCTCAGAAAAACCGGCAAAACTATCATGGGGGGGCTCAAATAATAATAATAATAATAATATAGAAAGAACTAATTCGGCTGGCCCATTTAGATACACAATATTACTAACGCCTGAGGCGGCTAATAGTAGTTGGGTGTTCTACTCCAGCTTTAGCTCGGAACGATAGGCGCGGCTATATGCTGCCTACTGTGATGCCTAAGCACGACTCTCCTGCAGGAGCCGAACCTCTGTGCCCTGTGTGCTGATTTCATGTTGAACTCATGCGCCTTTCCTCTTTTTTCTTCACGCTTTTATTTCCTTTTTCTTTATTATACTTATTTATATTACAAAGCAATTTTAAATATATCAAATACAGAATTAAATCCAATAGTAGTATAAAAAACATTATTATTGCATTTAAAAATGGTAAACATGTGTAGGAAATGTTTCTGATGTATATGACAAATGTAGAAATATAAATGTAAAATCTAGAAAATGTTAGTCATATTTATGATACATGTTTGTGACCATTAAAAAATGCACACATATCAAATAATTTTACGTGACATTTAGAAAAAATGTTCATGTAATTCAAATGTTTGTCATATTTAAAGAAATGTTACAAATGTTTTTAAAAATGTTAATATTTCTCCCTAAATTTTCTAAACGTCTATAGGAACATATTTAGGATGTATACAAAAAAATTATAAATATAAATATAAAACATAGCAAAATTTTAACTATGTATACGAAAATGTTAATCATATATATGATAAATGTTCATGATGGTCAAAAAAATGTGGCACATTTCAAAAAAATGTCACATATTTCAAAAAACTTGTACATCAGAACTGAAAAAATAGTTTGATATTTCAAAATATGTTCGTGTCACTTTCTACAAATATTTTGCATTTATACTAAACCAGTACTATCTGTATGAAAAAGTAAAAATGTATCAAAAATAAAAAGACAACAAGGAAACAAATAGAAGACAAAGATATGAAAAAAAATCAGAACCACAAGAAAGAAACAAAGAAAACCAAAGTATAAATATAAAAACAAAAAACAGTAAAAAAACCTAAGAAAAACTAAAAGCTAACAAAGATAACAAGAAATAAAATGAAAAACAAAACAAAACTAGAGCAAGGACGAGCTGAAGAACCGGTAAAAACAAGAGCAAAAATAACAAAAAAGGACAAATAAAAAACATAAATAAAACCCGGACTTAAGAGATCGAACGGGCAAGGACGAGCGAAGGCAGCAAGCACTCCAACTTATGGACCGGCCCGTAGTTGTCCACCGTAGGCTATTCCTACTTAGAATCAATACCGGCGAGACATAGCCCTCACATGGATTGCTTGTCAACTCTTTTTCATATGTTTCTCTGTCAATTTCTGGCTTCCTAATCGGTTGATTGCATCTATTTTTTTCTTTTCACTTCTCTTTTTTACATTTTATTTTTCTAATTCGCAAACTTTTTCCAGTTTATGAGTATTTTTAAATTCATGAACATTTTCATTTGGAATTTTTATTTTTAATTGACCAGAATTTTTTGATTCGTGAATTATATTTCAATTACTATAAATTTATTGTATATGCGAACATTTTTTAATCTTGCAAACATTTCTGGAATTCACCGTAAACATATTCAGAATTAATACAAAATTGAAATCCCCGAACAGTTTTTCAGTCATGCACATTTTTCAGATACAAGAACATTTTTTTAAGTCGCCTTTTTTAATAAATATAAAAAATTGAATACATGAATATATTTTTCAATGCATGGACATTTTATGAATTGTCCACGAATATAATATGGAATCACGAAGATCTTTTGAATCTGCAGATATTTTTGGAATATGAAAACATTTTTTAATTCATGATTTGGAATTCATGAACATGCCTTGAATTTGTGAACAATTGGAATTCATAAGCAGCTTTTTGAACTAACGATTTTCTTTAATGCATGAACAGCTTTGAATATTTAGACTTTTGAAATTAGTGAATATGTTTTATTACAATAAAACTATTGAGAAAGAAAGTGGAAATAATTGATAAAAAATCACTAGCTCTCATTGGGAGCGTCAAACGTTTTGTTTTTGACAGGCAACTTCCTGCATGTCTCAAACAGTCTAGTACCCGGTCGCCACAAGGCCGAGTGAGCGTTAGCACGAGAGCTATATCTTGATTGTGGCAAAATGGAAGGAGCTCTCGGCTGAAGGATTTTATTTCCTAGCGTACCCAATGTGTCAACCTGGTTTGATGTATTTTTATTCGCTCACATGCTTCAGAAATGGCTCTCGCTCGCTTGGTATAAGTTTCATTTTTTTTCACCTGTTTATTGGTTGGACTGGTTTTTATTTGTCCCTTTCTTTCTTTTCTGTGTTTTTCTTTATTGTTTTCTTCGGGTTTCACTGGTTTTTAATTTATTTTCTTTGCCATCATTGGTTTTCTTTGTTTTTTTGTTACTTTCTCATTTTTCGCTGTTTTTATTTTTCAAATTAATTTTGTGTGGATTCTTTTCTTCAGTTTTCTTTGTTTCGTATACGGGTTTTAATGGGATTTTTGTTAGTCTTTGTTTCTGTGTTGGTTTCCCTGTTTCCACTCTTTTGCATTGCTTTTCCTCATTGGTTTTTTGTTTCCTTCTTAACTTTCTTTGTTTTTCTTTGTTTATTTGTCGATTTTCATCGAGTTATTTTATTTTATCTTGTCGTATAGAACATGAATTTTTTTGTACACATTTAGTATTTTGCAAATAAGTGAAACATTTTTCGTGTACATCTGAAACACATTCTTCGGACACATTGAACAATTTTGAAATACATGATTAACATTTTTGTCAGATATATCGTTCTGACGTCTACCTTTATATATACATTGTACATTTTTTGTATACATAAGGAACACTGTACACATGTTTCACATTTTATTAATACATGATTAACCTTTTTATCATATATATGTTTTTATGCCAATTTTCATACAAATTGTATGTTATCTTTACACATGGCTAATAGTTTTCAAAGACATGCATGATATTTTTTTAAATTATATATCTTTGAAGTATAATTTTTCCATACACATTGTACATTTTAAGTATACATCATAAATATTTTTGGACACATGCTTAACATTTTTTAAACAAACTATTAACATTTTTTCATACATACATTTTTTATGTCTACTTTTTTTAATACACATTATTATTATTGGAATACATCAGAAACATTTTTCTATATGCGTTTAACACTTTTCAAAGACAATATAAATTTCAAATACATGTTTTCCAATGTTCTACTACACATTATACAATTTTTGCATACATCCGACACATTATTACTATACAAGTTTTGACGTCTATTATTTTCATGCACATAGTATACTAGTTGTATACATCTATAACATTACTTTGTACACATTTAACCTTTTTTAATACGTGAGTAACATTTTTTTCAAATACATATTTGATGTCCAGTTTTTTAATACACACTGTATATTTCTGTATACATCTGAAACATGATTTATACATTTAATATTTTAAAAGTACATGATTTTTAAATACACGTTAAACATTTTGTTAGTACACGATGAACATATTTTAATACATGAGTGGACATTTTTTTAACACGGTCAACATTTTTATATAACTAGTAAAAATAAAAATAAACTACATATATACTTAACAGGAAAAAAAGGGAAGGCACTTGCGCCTGCAGAATTCAACACTGCGCCGCTGCGGTCAAACATGGCCGCTCCAGCCACTGCGATGTGTGTGTGTGTGTGTGTGTGTGTGTGTGTGTGTGTGTGTGTGTGTGTGTGTGTGTGTGTGTGTGTGTGTGTGTGTTTTAGACATTCTCACGATACTTTATTCAAACTGTCACAACATTTACAGGGATAAAATTCAAATCTTCTTGGTGCAAACATGGCAACCAAACATGTTGGCCTAACCAAACATGGCAACCGAACCCAAGTGAAAGAGCATGTCTAGCAAGATTGTGAGTCTCAAAATTCGAGCTCCTAAATTCGTGAATAATGTTACAAGCGATAAAAAGACGCGAACAATTTGTGATTTCATGTTTACTAGCTGCATGCTCCGCCGATGATCCCCGCTTGATATCATCACAACCATCTTGCAATTAGACGCCACTTGAATTTTTTGTAAATATAAATCCTCCGCAATTGCTAGCGCCTCATGTACCGCCAAAGCTTCAAGTGTAACAGGGTTATGAATATATTTAAAAGTGATTGTCGACGCACACAAAAAGATTCCGTTGATGTCCCTGCACACCGCCGCCGCTGCACCAATATTCTCATTCGAAACCGCTACATCCACATTCAGCTCCGCATGTTCAGGTGGCGGTGGTAGCCACTATGATGGCCTGCTCAGCAAACTCTTAACTGGCGATTGCTTTGGAGTTGATACAATCTGGATGTACCTCATAGAAGCATTGACGAAGTGATGGATTTGCAACGGGCTGTCATATATACACGGCCGAAAGAAACGGCGCAACAAACCCCTGCACCAGGACAGCGTAGCTGTCTACAATCAAAAACCAAACTATTTAATACTTCTCCTAGTACAACATTAACATCAATACCCCTAAAAAACAACATTAACATAAATTTTGTACCATATAAATCATTTCAAAAAGTAAAAACGTAAAAATGAAAAATAAAACCATATATTTGTAATAAAAGTTCCATTTTAACAAACATTCTTGGAATTCGAAAAAAATCGTCAAATTTTGAAAAGAATACAAATTTGAAAAAGGTTAATCGATTTTGAAAATAGTTCACAATTTTGAAAAAATAGTTCACCAATTCTGAAAATAGTTCACAATTTTGAAAAAAGTTCATCGAATTTGAAAAAAATAGTTCACCGAATCTGAAAATAGTTCACAAATTTGAAAAAACTACATCGATTTTCAAATAAAAGTTCATCGAGGAAAACTTCATCGGATTTGAAAACTAGTTCATCGAATTTTATAACTAGTTCATCGAATTTGAAAAAAAGTTCATCAAATTTGAATAAAAGTTCATAGAATTTGAAAAAAAAGTTCATAGAATTTGAAAAAAAAGTCCATCAAATTTGGAAAAAGTTCATCAAAAAATGAAAAAAAATAATCAAATCCAAATAAGAGTTCATCAAATTGAAAAAAAGCATGTATTTTGAAAAGGAAATAAGTTCATCTGTTTGAAGGAAACTTCACGAATTACAAAAAGGAAAAAAGGACAGAGGAAAAAGAAAAAAGAAATGAAAGGAAAAAAAAAGAGGCGGAAGAAGAAAATAGGAGAAACATCTACCTAATCACATCAAGGTGTGGTGGCCGGATTGTTATCGCGTCACAGAGGATACTCGGAGGTCGCCGGATCGAATCCCAGTTTGATTCCCACTTGCGTATTTGTAGAGATGTATTGTAACGGGCGCCTACCGCGCTAAATAGGAAATGCCACACATATCACGACCTGTACACAACAGCGGGAAAAAATTGTTTTGCACGTACATGTATAGCACATATTCAGCTGGGCACCCGTAAATATTTTTTTGTGTCATACTTGGGCTGGTAGAGATATAATGTCAAGTAAGATTAATTCTATAACCATGCAATTGAAGTGTCAAATATATATGTTTTTATTGTTCCGATCTTCTTGGTGCAAATATAAATTATCTAACACAATATTGAATTAAAAAAATTCAGAATACAATAGGAAATGGAAATGTTTCGGAAAGGGAGTACCCCAATACATGATGAGAATGTTCGTCTGTCACATGAACAAAATTTCTGAAAATTATAATTGATGCAGAAATTGGTTGCTTCGATGCCATAAAAGAACACATAAAACCACTTAAAATGTTGGTTCTTAATTTTATGCATCATTATTAACAATTTTTTATATGCTACTAATTAAGTGTTTTGTTTTTGTAGTCAACCGAGATCTAATGTCGTATTTTTCTGGTCCTGTGGGTATTTTATTCATAACTTTGAGGCCTTTGGTACTTTATTTTTCAAGTGAGATATTTTATTGGTAAGAATTTTCACTGTCGCGCTTGAATATAATCATGTTTGATTACAAAACTTGTTAGCGTTATACATATACATGGGACACAGATTTTTGTCCTGGATCCGCCCCTAGAGCCCAATAAACTGAAAATGAGTGACTAGTATCAACTCGTTTGGTGAGACGAATGGAGTAACTATCTATTGGTGGTACAGAAGACTTGTGCACCCAATCGATGGATTGTGCACGTTTTCTTCCGATTTTCCTCTAATTAATTAGGAAATTATCTTCTTCTTAATTAACAAAAAAATGGAAAGTATTACCTTTGTCTTAGAAAAAGGAGTGTGAGGCCTAGTGTTGGGAGCATGGTTTTCCCTTCTCTCACAAGGTTTGAATTCTAGGATTGACACATCATATGTTAGATTGGATAGGATGTTCCTACATCTAGGGAGAGCATGGTGTCTCTTATTTTATTTTTATTGTGTGTAGTGGGCACACATGTGTAAATGTTGTACGGAGTTGTGCATTTTACCATATAGACATATAAATGAACAAAACCTCTCAAAACTCACAAGGACAACACTAAAAGAGGGGTTGTACCATAGTCTTAAATTGTAGAAAATATCTTAGAAATTAATAACAAGATTCCTGATAACAATACAAACTCATTTGGTGAGATGAATGAACTAATCTACTGACGGCACAAATACTAAATAGGAAAAGCTTTCATTAGTGTTTAATATTGTGCTGCCCAAAAATTGGAAGGCTCATGAGCATACCTCGGTAGCCATGAGAAGGAAGTGAAGCATAGGAGGGGCTATATAGTTGTGAAGCAGAGACATATATGGGGATCAACCACTGAGTGGAACATATAATGTAGATAGACCTGTAGTTTGTGCAGTCAGTGGATATGATATTATGCTCCAAACAATTGTCATATTGATTTTTTGGAGAGAGAGGGATCGGGATTCTGCATCCTCTTTGTGAGTGCAAAGATCACCCGGGTGTCTAGTAGTTCGGTGCATGTACTTGATGCACTTTTGGCTAACAAAAGAGCATATGTCTAGGAATATCACCACAATTCCTCCTTGCACCATGGTTGACTACAACACAACATATCTCTATCGCGAGAGTAGGTAGTTCTTGGTCGGCAATTGATGTTGTGACTCCCCATACTTACAATTGCCTGACCGATGCCATGTCATGGTCAGACGATATACCGTGTGTTTTATGCTTGCAAGAAGATACTTGTAGAGAGATGATGAGGATCAGCTGAGCTACAAAAGCCGTTTGCCAAGCCACAGATATGCATGTCGTCCCCATGCCGCCTCCACTTGGCAGCAGCTCCCGCAGCCAAGCGATTCCTCCTGCGGTCATTTTCTGTTGTGAGGCTGGACGAGCTTTTCTCCCAACACTTTCGGGCTTCGGCGCCTATCTTCCCTAGCGGTAGAAGCAACCACCACTGCCAGCAGGTAGTAGTGGGGGACGGTGGTGGGATGCGATAAAGAAATATCCTCGTTAGATAGTGGCTTTTGTAAACTGTGTGGAAGATAATATGGACACATCTAAGTTTTTCTTAATCGTTAGTATATTGCAAAAATGAGGAAGAACAATATGGATTTTAATCCCCTAATTTTTTCTTTCGGATAATTGGTTATATATTAGTGTCCTGTAAATACATTTACCAAGAATAATTGGTGATGCCAATCATAACTCCCATCGTTGTTACAATTTACTTGAAGGAAATATGCCCTAGAGGCAATAATAAAGTTATTATTTATTTCCTTATATCATGATAAATGTTTATTATTCATGCTAAGAATTGTATTAATCGGAAACATAATACATGTGTGAATACATAGACAAACAGAGTGTCACTAGTATACCTGTACTAGACTAGCTCGTTAATCAAAGATGGTTATGTTTCCTAACCATGAGCAAAGAGTTGTTATTTGATTAACGAGGTCACATCATTAGTTGAATGATCTGATTGACATGACCCATTCCATTAGCTCAGCACCCGATCGTTTAGTATGTTGCTATTGCTTTCTTCATGACTTATACATGTTCCTATAACTATGAGATTATGCAACTCCCGTTTGCCGGAGGAACACTTTGGGTGCTACCAAACGTCACAACGTAACTGGGTGATTATAAAGGAGTACTACAGGTGTCTCCAATGGTAGATGTTGGGTTGGCGTATTTCGAGAATAGGATTTGTCACTCCGATTGTCGGAGAGGTATCTCTGGGCCCTCTCGGTAATGCACATCACTTAAGCCTTGCAAGCATTGCAACTAATGAGTTAGTTGTGGGATGATATATTACGGAACGAGTAAAGAGACTTGCCGGTAACGAGATTGAACTAAGTATTGGATACCGACGATCGAATCTCGGGCAAGTAACATACCGATGACAAAGGGAACAACGTATGTTGTTATGCGGTCTGACCGATAAAGATCTTCGTAGAATATGTAGGAACCAATATGGGCATCCAGGTCCTGCTATTGGTTATTGACCGGAGATGTGTCTCAGTCATGTCTACATTGTTCTCGAACCGTAGGGTCCGCACGCTTAACGTTACGATGACAGTTATTATGAGTTTATGCATTTTGATGTACCGAAGGTTGTTCGGAGTCCCGGATGTGATCACGGACATGACGAGGAGTCTCGAAATGGTCGAGACATAAAGATTGATATATTGGAAGCCTATGTTTGGACATCGGAAGTGTTCCGGGTGAAATCGGGATTTTACCGGAGTACCGGGTCCGGAACCCCCCGGGAATCATATGGACCATAGTGGGCCTTAGTGGAAAGGAGAAGGGGGAAGCCCAAGGTGGCCGCGCGCCTCCCCCCTCCCCTAGTCCTATTAGGACTAGGAGAGGTGGCCGGCCCCCCTCTCTCTCTTTCCCCCTTGAGGATTCCTATTCCAACTAGGATTGGGGGGGGGGGGGGAGTCCTACTCCCAGTAGGAGTAGGACTCCTCCTGGCGCGCCCCAAGGCTGGCCGCACCTCTCCCCCCTTGCTCCTTTATATACAGGGGCAGGGGGCACCTCTAGACACACAAGTTGATCATTGTGATCGTTCCTTAGCCGTGTGCGGTGCCCCCTGCTACCAT
Source organism: Triticum monococcum (assembly GCA_034509565.1). Taxonomy (NCBI): domain Eukaryota; kingdom Viridiplantae; phylum Streptophyta; class Magnoliopsida; order Poales; family Poaceae; genus Triticum; species Triticum monococcum. The sequence continues at coordinate 591,726,019 of CM067846.1, forward strand.
ATTCCATCTCGATCATATCGTTGTAGTGCTTAGGCGAAGCCCTGCATCGGTAGAACATCAAGATCGTCACCACGCCATCGTGCTGACGAAACTCCTCCCAGAAGCTTTGCTGGATCGGAGCCCGGGGATCGTCATCGAGCTGTACGTGTGCTAAGAACTCGGAGGTGCCGGAGTAACGGTGCTTGGATCGATCGGATCAAGAAGAAGACGTACGACTACTTCCTCTACGTTGTGTCAACGCTTTCGTTGCGATCTACAAGGGTACGTAGATCAGACTCTCCCCCTCGTTGCTATGCATCACCATGATCTTGCGTGTGCGTAGGAAAATTTTGAAATTACTACGTTCCCCAACATTACTTACATTATAACAGAAGGTCTTCTTCGGTATGGATTGGTAAATATGAGTCATCCATCAGGTTTGATCTATAGGTTTAGATCTAATCAATACTAGGAGTCAATAGCAGTTGTATAACTTGGTCAAGGGACAAAGTTGGCAAAATAATATCACACGTCCCTCAAAAACTATCGCATGTCCATAAGCATATTCTGTAGAGGAATATTTTTACGAGTACCAAGTGTAGTAGCAAAATGTAATTTGGAACCTGAGCTCACATGCTCTTAAGTTCCCAGCTTAACATATGCCATGGGATGCGTGTTGGGCCTCGTATTTCTATTGTGTAGTATTACATATGTATTTGGCGCTGAGGACATCACAGATTTCAGACCCATTAGTCTCATCTATGCCGTGGCCAAACTTATTGCCAAAATCCTTGCCACTCGATTGCCTCCACACATGAACAATATTGTGTCTTTTGCGCAAAGTGCATTCATCAAGAGAAGAAACATTCACAACAACTTCATGTATGTGCGAAATATGGCTAGAAGATTCCATCGCATCAAAAGGCCAATGCTCCTCTTCAAGCTCGACATCAAGAAGGCGTTTGATTCTGTTAGGTGGGATTATTTGATGGACATGCTCAATCATCATGGCCTCCCTGCCCGCTTCCGAGGATGGATCTCGACCCTCCTCTCCTCGGCATCTTCTTAGGTCATGCTTAACGGGATTGCCGGAGACCCGATAAAGCATGGTTGTGGCCTCCGTCAGGGTGACCCGTTGTCCCCTTTGCTTTTCGTGCTCGCCATCGACCCGCTGCACCATATTCTAAGCAAGGCCGCTGATCAAGGGAAGCTTCACCCTCTTGGTGGTCGACACACGGGCATTCGAGCTTCACTCTACACCGATGATGCAGCGGTTTTCTATGCCCCTATAAAGGAGGATGTTCAATTCCTCACCACTACACTTGCCTGCTTTGGTGAGTCTACCAGCTTGGTCACAAACTGCGCTAAGAGCCTTGTTGCGCCTATCCGATGTGAGAGCATTGACCTTGATGACATCCTGCAGTCCTTCCCAGCTTGTCGTTCATCCTTCCCCATCCGATACCTAGGTCTGCCACTCGCAATCAAAAGGTTAAGGAGGGTCCACCTGCAACATTTAGAAGATAAAGCCGCCGGGAAGCTTGCACCATGGAGAGGGAGAAATGTGGCCGCATGACCCTAGTCAAGGCAATCCTCACGGCGGTGGCAATTTATCAACTTACACCGCTTGACCTCCCGGTGGAGGTGCTTATGAAGATTGATCGCGAGGTGAGCCTATCTTTGGGCTGTCTCTGACAAGGTGTCCGGTGGTAAATGCAAAATCAATTCGGAGCAAGTGTGCAAACCCAAGGAGTTTGGGGGACTATGAATTCTTAACCTTGCGAAGTTTGCTACTGCGCTCCGTTTGCGATGGCTTTGGCTTGGATGGGATGCCACTCCAAGAGCTTGGTGCGGCATGGAGACGCCATGCAACAAGGACGACATGGACCTCTTCGCAGCAGCTACTAAGGTTACTATTGGTGATGGGACAATTGCAAAATTCTAGGAGTCATCTTGGTTAGAGGGGTTGAGGCCCAAAGATATTGCACCAAAAATCTTTGAGATTTCAAGGAAAAAGGGGCCATAGTGAGCAAGGTGATTGGGGATAATGTTTGGGCCACTCACATGGACACCCAATAGGGGATGACGCTTGAACACATTCAACAATTCACCACGCTGTGGGGAATGATAACCAATGTCACCATCCAACCGGGAGTCAATGATTCTATTATGTGGAAGCTCACTAATGGAGGGACCTATACTACATCTTCGGCTTACATAGCCCAGCTCGCTGGTCTCGTTCGCTCCAATATGCAGGCCATGGTTTGGAAGGTATGGGCGCCCCCAAAATGTAAATTCTTTGCTTGGCTGGTCATTCAAAACAGAATTTGGACGTCATATAGGGTTCAACGTAGGGGATGGCCCAATTGCGACCGGTGCCCTCTCTGCAACCAAGTGCAGGAAACGGCGGCTCACCTCCTCTTCAAGTGTCAGTTCTCTACGCGAGTCTGTAACGATATATTCACTTGGCTAGATCTCTATGTCAACCCGGCGCCCTGGCATAGCTTCCACACGGTCAAGGCATGGTGGGAAGGGGTCATCGGCCATGCGCATCAAAAGAAGGCTTTGTCCTCCCTGCTGCATCTTGTTGGATGGGAGATATGGAAATAAAGAAATGCGCGTGTCTTTAGGAATAAAGCGGCGCCAGTGGTGGTGGTAGTTCGTGGTATAAAGGAAGAAGCATCACTGGCTATTGCGGGTGCCAAGCATTTGGGTAATGTAATGCCGCAAGAGTAATTCGTTTGTGTTGTGCCGGTGTGGCGGTGTGTGTCTTACAAACTCTTCTTCTTAATCAATGAAATGACAAATCTTTGAGAGCGGCGTTTTGGCTCCTAGGTGCATATGCACCTATTGTCGAAAAACACATTTCGAAAAGTTGAAAAATTCGGAACAAAAATCCCACGTGTATATCCGGACATTTTATGTGCGTTCACAAGGTTTCGGCGAAAAACGACGTTTTTTGTGGCTTGTGTAAAAAAGATAAAAAAATGCCTCGTGAATAGTTAGAATGAAGCATCAGAAATTGTCTTTTTTACACAAGCCACAAAAAACCTCGTTTTTCATTGAAACCTTGTGCACGCACATAAAATGTCCGGATATACACGCGGGATTTTTGTTCCGAATTTTTCAACTTTTCGAAATATGTATTTTGACAATGGATGCATATGCACCTAGGAGCCAAAGGCAATTACCGCAAATCTTTTGCCTTGTTTCAAAAAATATATTTCTGTTTCTAGTCGTTAGAATATTATGCCACATGCGACTGCACTGAACCACGGACAATGGTTGGGCCACAGCCATCATGGCGATATCTGTATGCATGGTGTTTCGGTCTCAAACTGCAAGCTAGACACAATGACTAGGAGATGAACATTTAAAGGGAAACTTGTAACCAAACAACACCATTAGCCCCCCGTTAGTATGGTGAATGCAGGTGCTAACACATAGCTGATGGGAGGATTAGCCCGAGTTGACATTTGTTTTTCAGACTATCCCTGTGATTAACCGAAGAGTGAATTCCGCCTTTTACCTCCTATTTTGACATTTTTGACTATAATTACCCCATTTAGCGAATTTCATCTGTTTTACTCCATTTAACAAAAAATTTGACACAATTTAACATGTTTAAAGTTTTGTGCACATTCTAACCGGTCGGTCACAATTGTTAGGTCCAACTAGCATGCCACGTCAGTGGTTTTTCATGGCTATTTTTCTCACTGTTGAGCCAGGCCGCGCAGCTTCTCCCGATCGCCTCCGCCCGATGGCGGTCGCTCGCGTCACATCCGACGCACAACGTCCAAGTCGCCCGTGTGCCACGTTCCCCTTCGATGGCTTCTCATTTGCGTTGCTCGCCCCCAATCAAACATGCAAACTGATTTCCGTATAAGCGTCGAATTCATATAGCATGTTCATCATGCCTCCATCATTTGTTAACTCAACCATGCAGTTCCCGTTGGCCACCTTCTTCTGATAATAAACGGTGTCCCAAGGGTTGGAAGCCAACTCCTCGATCTTCTCCTTTATATCAAAATAACTAATGAAGTCCCTCTCAATCATCTCTGGCTTTGGATTCTTTTATCCACGGACATGTAAAATATGCCTAACACTCCACATCTTGGTTGGCATCCTCTTTGTGCAAGAAAAAAATGTATTAGTGGCTGCAATCATCATAAATCATAATCTACTCTAATAAGGTAAATACACATGTTTCAGCATGCATTGTAAGATACAAATATCCAAAATTCCTTTACAGATAGCAAGTAGCAACAAATGCTATCACTTGTGCATGTATTAACACTCTACCGGTCAACATATTTGCTACCTAGATATTTAGATATGTAGGTGTATCAGAGTTAGTAAAATAGTATATTTACACAACTTTAATCTAATCCATAGAACCATGCATACTTAGGGTCGTATATGATAACCAAAGAAAAACATACATGATTTCAAATTATAACAGTAACAATTTCTCCGATAATTTATTCAATGGTAATATGCCATGCTGATCAAGTATAGTCGTCCCATCAGAATACTTCAAACTGGAAACAATTTGAGTAGGGAGAAAAATAGGCAGGACAAAACTGTGGACGTGGCATGGCAGCTGGTCAGAACATACAAAATTTAGAACGGGGTAAATTGTGGCAACACTTTTGCTAAATGAGGTAAAACAGATGAAATCCCGCTAAATGGGGTAATTAGTGCCAAAAATGTCAAAATATGGGGTAAAAACCGGAATTCACTCTTAACCGAACATTCTTTCGTCAGACACCATTCAGAGCAAAAACAAGATGAAGATGAGAGATTAGCAATTACCAATTACAAGATCTGGAACAAATCTTTAACAAACACCAAGCACATGAGGCATCCATGGGAAAACTCCTCACTATCGACGTCCTTATTAGACTGGCGGCCGCCGTGTGTGCTCCAGTTCCACCGAGCGGCAACCTACAAGGCCTCGCCCATCACACGGACGAAGAGCGTTGGGATAGATGTCGCGATAGTGGGAAATGTCGGATCCAAGCATTGTGGTCGCCGGGTTCTGGGGAGACGTCGGATCCTCACACACTATGTTCGCCACCGTTGAGAGACGGATACGAGCACTTTCTGAGCCACATCGATGCACACAAACAACCGCCTACCTGTGGTTCCCCGCTTCATTAATACCATCATATCTTATTGGTGCTCGCCTGACGTAGTTGCCTTGCTGGTAAACATCACTCGTCGCATGTGAGTGATCGAGAGAAATCAGAAATGTGAGATGAGGGAGAACTCCAGCGGAGAAAATTGGAAAATAGAAAGCCAAAAGACATTATTGGGACATGCATTTACTTCGCCTGGTCCCAGCAGACCTGCATGATTTGACCAAGAACATTCTATTCCTTGTGTATACCGAAAAAGGCTTGCAGACCTGCATGATTTGATCGTGAACCTTCTATTCCTTGTGTATACCGAAAAAGGCTTTACGACCCGTTTTATAAAGGAAAAAACTAACGCCCATACGTGTGACATCTTGCACATCGCTCACACGCCTTTTTTACCACTCATTTTGCCACATGTGAACAGATGACATCAGCAGGAATCTTTTTGGTTTTCGGCTTAAAAATGTTTTATCTCCTAATTAAAAAATTGAATTAAAAATCCATTTTCACCATTAAATCTGTCTCAACGAGATCTTCAAAACTAGACCCCATATTAATATGTTTTAACGATTTTTTTGCCCAAAAATTGCCATGATGTTTACATTGTAGTTGCCATAGTGTTTAGAATAAAGTTGCCATGTGGCAATTTCAGTTTGTAGAGCACGGTAATTTTAGTATTTTGATGATGTCAACTCCGGTATTTTGATCATGAAAATTATTTTTTGTATGAACCATGGCAATTTTAAGTGCATGTATCATGACAAGTTTAGTATATGGTTCATGGCAAGTCTAGTTTCTTAATTCCCCGTTTTATAAATATCAAAATTTACTTTTAAATATAGAAGAAAATAGCTGAAACATATCATGACAACTTCAATGTAAACACCATCGCAATTCGTGTGCAATGGACATGGCAACTTTTAACCCAAAAAAAATTTCGTCGAAATATATTGATATGAGATCTAGTTTCAAAGATCTCGTCGCGAGGGATTTAATGGTGAAAATGGATTTTCAATCGGATTTTTCATTTAAGAGATAAAACATTTTAAAAACTAAAAATCCAAAAAAATTCACACATGCATGCATGCGGTGACATGGCGTGATCTGTGCGTTGTAGGGCGTGTGGGAGAGTTTCGCTCTCGCCACACGTGTGGGCGTTAGCATTGTCCTTTATAAATAAAGCATCCGATAGAGTCAGCACAAGTCACAATCAGTCGCAAACAGAAAAACAAAAGAGTACAGAGCACGAACACAAGGTGCAGAAGGTCATGCTAAGGGCATAGCTCTTCCATATACTCATGAGCACTTATGTTGTAATTAATTTTGCAGGGCGTGGATAAAAAAGACAAGAATAAAAAAGACAAGATTTTTTTTGCATCTTTCCCTTTCTGTCGTCTTCAACAAGCTATGCTCCAATGTACTCCCTTTATAAAATTTTCTAAGGTCGTTTCGATCACTACTTTGAATGATGTCCCTAACAAGTAAACAAAAGCAGCAACATGGTAGGTGTTTCTTGCACCGCGCGCGAAGATAGGAGGGCACCTAAGCGGGCTCCGGCTATGGCGGAGGATGAGGTGGCGCCAAGCGAAGCGCCAACGAGCAGAGACCTGGCACGGGCGAGTCGATGTCGGCGCGATACGAAGCACGGCTAAGCGGCTTCCACAGCTACAAGAAACCACACAATTTGTAGATGGCGTCAAAAGATTGGTGTAACGGAGGATGCTCAATCACAAGTTTGTTGTGTATATGATCCATGCTTCCAGCAAAATAAAAAAGGAAATGCAAATTCCAAGGAATCCAAACGGTCCAGATAACAGTAGCATTTGCGCTCGGGAGCTAAACTGCTGCCCTCGTAGTGTAGTAGTTGCTATATATCTATGCCCCCTACTCATCGGCGCAGGAAGACGGTGCCTCTACCACAGTGGCAGCGCACCGCAGAGCTGTTCTAGATGCCTCCTGATGGTCTCCATTCGCATTGTGTCTCGAAGTTTAGTCAATGCTCATTTGTTGTTTTCATAACTACAAGATGACACGAAAAACATCCAATGGGTCTTGGGTATACACCCGTATTGGAAAAAATAATTCTGTGGGGTCTTAGCACGACAACTTTTCGCCTGTCTACTACAACAAGGTTTGCCCGGCTCCGGTGAGGGAGGGGCGATGTTGGTGGCGCATCTTCGGCTCGCTCCAGTACTTGTAGTCGTCGCTAGGTGGTCCACGCACTAGTAGAAAAAGGGGCTATGGTCCAGGCCGCCTCAGCCCATTAGTCCCGGTTCAGTCTTGAACCGGGACCAATATGGGCATTGGTCCCGGTTCGTGAGCCCAGGGGGCCGGCCGGGCCACGTGGGCCATTGGTCCCGGTTCGTCTGGACCTTTTGGTCCCGGTTGGTGGGACGAACCGGGACCAAAGGGCCTCCCTCCTGGCCCACCACCATTGGTCCCGGTTGGTGGCTTGAACCGGGACCAAAGGCTCCCCTTTAGTCCCGGTTCATGCCACGAACCGGGACCAATGAATTGCCTATATATACCCCCTCGCGCAAGAGCAGAGCACAGTGCTCTGTTTTTTCTGGCCGAGGGGGAGAGGCCTTTGTGGTGCTCTAGCTCACCTCCTATGCACATGAGGTGTTCGATGGAATGCCCGAGCCACACTACTTAAGCTTTCTCCTCTCGAAGCTCGACCTCCAAGCTCCATTTTCCTCGAGATTTGTCTAGATTTAGCGGTCCGTCACGCCCCGTCCCCGTCTTCACCGCCGTCGATCACCCGCGCCGATCTCATCACCGACACCACCGTGGTGAGCCTCTTATTCTTATCTTCTTTCTGAAAGGAAAAATATTCTTACTTGTATGTTTAGATAGATACTTGTATCATTTTCTTACATTTATTATTGCATCTTATATAGTGCGATGGTTTTGGTATCCGCCCCCGTTGGCCCTCGTCCTGTCTATGATTCGGATTTGGTATGTATATTATCTTTATAACTATTGGTTCATTTATTGTTTATGAAAATTATGCCGACCAACGTGACATAGATTTTATTTATCTAGGATGTATGTGAATCGGAAATGCCAACCGACCTTGTCGAGAGGTTAAATTTAGTTGAAGAAGAAAACAATTTGTTGAAGGAAAAAATAAAAAAAATTGACGAGGAGAAGATGATATTGGAGTTGCATGTTGCGGATGTCGTCGATGATCACATGATCAAGATGGATGCAATGCGCTTGAAGATTAGAAAGATTAGAAAATATGCCATTCATACCGAGGCTTGGTATCATTATGCCGTTGGATCAATTGTTACCTTGGTTGCGATTATGATCGCATTTGTTTTCGCATTGAAATGTTTTACATAGTTTCAATGTATGGTTTAATTAATTAGATGCTCTGGAGAGCTATATGTTGTTAGATGAGAACTATGTATGCACTTTGGTTTTAATGTGATGATGAACTTCTATTAATTTGGACACTTAATTATATATAATGCACGCAGATGAACCGGCAATGGATGTACGGTGACAGACACACCCGCGAGTACATTAAGGGCGTGCATGAGTTTCTCGATGCGGCTGAGGCAAATAAGCAGAATGGTTTTATGTGTTGTCCATGCACTGAATGTGGGAATACGAGGTCTTACTCTAACCGGAAAATCCTTCACTCCCACCTGCTTTACAAGGGTTTCATGCCACACTATAATGTTTGGACGAGGCACGGAGAAATAGGGGTTATGATGGAAGACGGCGAAGAAGAAGAGTAAGATGACAACTATGTGCCCCCTGAATACGGTGATGCTGCAACGGGGGGAGCTGGTGAAGATCAAGAGGAACCAGACGATGATGTGCCCAATGATGCTGCCACGGATGAAGCTGCTGAAGATCAAGAGGAACCAGACGATGTGCCCGATGATGATGATCTCTGCCGGGTCATTGTCGATGCAAGGACGCAATGCATTAGTCAAAAGGAGAAGCTGAAGTTCGATCGCATGTTAGAGGATCACAAAAAAGGGTTATACCCCAATTGCGAAGATGGCAACACAAAGCTCGGTACCGTACTGGAATTGCTGCAGTGGAAGGCAGAGAATGCTGTGGCTGACAAAGGATTTGAGAAGCTACTGAAAATATTGAAGAAGAAGCTTCCAAAGGATAACGAATTGCCCAACAGTACATACGCAGCAAAGAAGGTCGTATGCCCTCTAGGATTGGAGGTGGAGAAGATACATGCATGCCCTAATGACTGCATCCTCTACCGCGGTGCATACAAGGATCAGAACGCATGCCCGATATGCGGTGCGTTGCGGTATAAGATCAAACGAGATGACCCCGGTGATGTTGACGGTGAGCCCCTCAGGAAGAGGGTTCCTGCAAAGGTGATGTGGTATGCTCCTATAATACCACGGTTGAAACGTCTGTTCAGAAACGAAGAGCATGCCAAGTTGATGCGATGGCACAATGAGAACCGAAAGAAAGATGGGAAGTTGAGAGCACCCGCTGACGGGTCGCAGTGGAGAAAAATCGAGAGAAAGTATTGGGATGAGTTTGCAAAGGACCCAAGGAATGTATGGTTTGCTCTAAGCGCGGATGGCATTAATCCTTTCGGGGAGCAGAGCAGTAATCACAGCACCTGGCCCGTGACTCTATGTATGTATAACCTTCCTCCTTGGATGTGCATGAAGCGGAAGTTCATTATGATGCCAGTTCTCATCCAAGGCCCTAAGCAACCCGGCAACGACATTGATGTGTACCTAAGGCCATTAGTTGAAGAACTTTTACAGCTGTGGAATGGAAACGGTGTACGTACGTGGGATGAGCATAGAAAGGAGGAATTTAACCTTAAGGCGTTGCTGTTCGTGACCATCAACGATTGGCCTGCTCTCAGTAACCTTTCAGGACAGACAAACAAAGGATACCACGCATGCACGCACTGTTTAGATGACACTGAAAGTATATACCTGGACAAATGCAGGAAGAATGTGTACCTGGGCCATCGTCGATTTCTTCCGACCAACCATCAATGTCGAAAGAAAGGCAAGCATTTCAAAGGCGAGGTAGATCACCGGAAGAAGCCCGCCATGCGCACCGGTGATCACGTGCTTGCTATGGTCAATGATTTACCCTACGTCATCTTTGGAAAGGGTCCCGGTGGACTAGCTGTTCCGAATGACGCCGAGGGACACGCACCCATGTGGAAGAAGAAATCTATATTTTGGGACCTACCCTACTGGAAAGACCTAGAGGTCCGCTCCTCAATCGACGTGATGCACGTGACGAAGAACCTTTGTGTGAACCTGCTAGGCTTCTTGGGCGTGTATGGGAAGACAAAAGATACGCCGGAGGCACGGGAGGACCTGCAACGTTTGCACGAAAAAGACGACATGCCTCCGAAGCAGTATAAAGGTCCTGCCAGCTACACTCTTACGAAAGAAGAGAAAGAAATCTTCTTTGAATGCCTGCTTAGTATGAAGGTCACGACTGGCTTCTCGTCGAATATAAAGGGAATAATAAATATGCCAGAGAAAAAGTTTCAGAACCTAAAGTCTCATGACTGCCACATGATTATGACGCAACTGCTTCCGGTTGCATTGAGGGGGCTTTTACCGGAAAACGTCCGATTAGCCATTGTGAAGCTATGTGCATTCCTCAATGCAATCTCTCAGAAGGTGATCGATCCAGAAATCGTACCAAGGCTAAGGAGTGATGTGGCGCAATGTCTTATCAGTTTCGAGCTGGTGTTCCCACCATCCTTTTTCAATATCATGACGCACGTCCTAGTTCATCTAGTCGACGAGATTGTCATCCCGGGGCCCGTATTTCTACACAATATGTTCCCCTTTGAGAGGTTCATGGGAGTCCTAAAGAAATATGTCCGTAACTGCGCTAGGCCAGAAGGAAGCATCTCCACGGGCCATCAAACAGAGGATGTTATCGGGTTTTGTGTTGACTTCATTCCTGGCCTTAACAAGATAGGTCTCCCTAAATCGCGGTATGAGGGGAGACTGACTGGAAAAGGCACTCTTGGAAGAGACTCAATAATATGCAGGGACGGATATTCTTGGTCTCAAGCACACTACACAGTTCTACAGAACTCTACCTTGGTGACCCCGTATGTCGATGAACACAAGAACAGTCTGCGCTCCAAACACCCGGAGCAATGCGACGACTGGATTACATGTGAACACATCAGGACTTTCAGCAGTTGGTTGGAAACACGTCTCAGAGGTGACAACACTGTTTGTGATGAGTTGTACTTGTTGTCCAGGGGACCATCTTTGACTGTATTGACTTACAAAGGATACGAGATAAATGGGAATACATTTTACACGATCGCCCAAGATCCAAAGAGCACCAACCAAAACAGTGGTGTCCGCTTTGATGCAGCAACCGAGAGCGGAAAGGACACATATTATGGTTACATAGTGGACATATGGGAACTTGACTACGGACCTGATTTTAAGGTCCCTTTGTTTAAGTGCAAATGGGTCATTCTGTTTGGCGGCGGCGTACAGGTAGACCCACAGTACGGAATGACAACAGTGGATCTGAAAAATCTTGGGTACATTGACGAACCGTTCGTCCTAGCCAATGATGTGGCACAGGTTATCTATGTGAAGGACATGTCTACCAAACCGAGAAAAAGAAAAGATAAGGAAGCGAATACATCATACGATGAGCCAAAGCGCCACATAGTTCTTTCAGGAAAAAGGACATCCTGGGAGTGGACGGCAAGACAGACATGTCTGAAGATTATGAAAAGTTTCATGAAATTCCTCCCTTCAATGTCAAGGCTGACCCAAGCATCCTGATAAACAATGAAGATTATCCATGGTTACGGCGCAATAAGCAAATGACACAAGCGAAGAAAAAGTGAAGACTTTCTCCCGCAACTATTATGATGATCCCATGCGAACTTTGTAAGAGATGATCTTTCGTCCGAAACTCTGATACTTCGAAAGAGATTGTTCGTTTTGTACACGAAGTGCATCCAGTTTTTTCCGTAACCATCTCAACTTTGTTGCACATGCTATGTGGGTGAAATGATGATACCATGCCAACTTTCAACCTTTTCGGAGTTCATTTGAAATGCTTTTCAATTTCAGGGTCTTATAGCTCAAAAAAATCAATAAATGCATGAAAAATAACAAATGAAGTCAGAAAGGGTTGAAAATTGATGATGTGTCTTTGAATGGTGCATTTTGAACACAAAAAAAATATGGAGTTCAAATAAGTTCAAGAAAATGAAATCCCTTTGTAACAGATGATCTTTCGTCCGAAACCCTGATACTTCGAAAGAGATTGTCCGTTTTGTACACGAAGTGCATCCAGTTTTTGCCGTAACCATCTCAACTTTGTTGCACATGCTATGTGGGTGAAATGATGATACCATGCCAACTTTCAACCTTTTCGGAGTTCATTTGAAATGCTTTTCAATTTCAGGGTCTTATAGCTCCAAAAAATCAATAAATGCATGAAAAATAACAAATGAAGTCAGAAAGGGTTCAAAATTGATGATGTGTCTTTGAATGGTGCATTTTGAACACAGAAAAAATATGGAGTTCAAATAAGTTCAAGAAAATGAAATCCCTTTGGAACAGATGATCTTTCGTCCGAAACCCTGATACTTTGAAAGAGATTGTCCGTTTTGTACACGAAGTGCATCCAGTTTTTGCCGTAACCATCTCAACTTTGTTGCACATGCTATGTGGGTGAAATGATGATACCATGCCAACTTTCAACCTTTTCGGAGTTCATTTGAAATGCTTTTCAATTTCAGGGTCTTATAGCTCAAAAAATCAATAAATGCATGAAAAATAACAAATGAAGTCAGAAAGGGTTGAAAATTGATGATGTGTCTTTGAATGGTGCATTTTGAACACAGAAAAAATATGGAGTTCAAATAAGTTCAAGAAAATGAAATCCCTTTGTAACAGATGATCTTTCGTCCGAAACCCTGATACTTCGAAAGAGATTGTCCGTTTTGTACACGAAGTGCATCCAGTTTTTGCCGTAACCATCTCAACTTTGTTGCACATGCTATGTGGGTGAAATAATGATACCATGCCAACTTTCAACCTTTTCGAAGTTCATTTGAAATGCTTTTCAATTTCAGGGTCTTATAACTCAAAAAAGCAAAATGAATCAATTAAAAAGTTTTTATAAACCTCTAGTATTTTTGAAACTAAACTTATATAAAATTTATGCAACTTAAATTCAGAAAGTATTTTTTGTTCAACACATTAATAGCAAAAAGAATTTAATAGCAAAAAAATAACAAAATTTGTTTTTGATTAAAACAGATATTAAAAATAACCTAAAATTACCAAATAGAGTATAATGATAAAACACTGTAATATTAAGTAGCAGGAAAAAGAATCACTCAAAAATCTAACTTCATAGTAAAGTTATTCATAAACTAGTGATTCACATACATAGAGTACAAATAAAAAAAATAAAAAGCAAAAAATAAAACAAAAGAAGAAAACAAAAAAATTAAATTATAAGTAAAATAAAACTATAAGTATCACTAAAAAACTGTAAGTAATTAAACTAAAATAAAACTATAATATTCTTCAAATTTTTAAAAATTGAAATTTAAACTATTTAAAATTTAAAACTAATGGCACTAACAGAAAGTTTATAATTTTTGTGACCTAAAAGCAAAAAGAAATCACTAAAAAACGGTAAGTATTTAGTTTTAAGTAGAAATAAAAAATAAATAGAAAAAAAATTCTAATTTTATAGTAAAGTTATTCATAAACTAGTGATTCACACAAATTTTTAAAAATTCAAATTTAAACTATTTAAAATTTAAAACTAATGGCACTAATAGAAAGTTTATAATTTTTGTGACCTAAAAGCAAAAAATAAAAAACCAAAAAAATGTAGAAATAAAAAAGAAAAAACAAAAGAAATGCCACCTACTGGGCCTCCACGGCCTGAATACGACTAGAAACCCTACATGGGCCAGGATTCAGGCTCGCAGAAGGCCCAATAGGCCCACAGGCAAAGCAGTGTCAAATTAGGCCCATAGGTCTTCAGTTCGGAGGAGTTCGAGAGGGAGGAGGCAGCAGACCTTATAAACTGGTGTTGGGCGCTCTCAACTAGCGATGTGGGACTAAACTTTTGGACGCGGGGCGCACAAGGGCATTGGTCCCGGTTGGTGGCACCAACCGGGACCAAAGGCCGCCGCTTCCCGCCCTTTGGGCTGCCGAAAATTGGCCTTTGGTCCCGGTTCGTGGCACCAACCGGGACTAAAGGGGGGCATTGGTCCCGGTTTGCGCCACGAACCGGGACCAAAGCCTTTTCTATATAGGCAAAGACTTGGCGTTTTTTCAGATTTCATCGCCAGTTCCCCGCCCCGACGACGCCGCTAGGCTGCCCGAGCTCGTCCCGACGACGCCGTCAGGCTGCCTGTGCTCGCCGTCGCCCCGCACCCCTGCCCCGTGCTCGCCGTCGCCGTCGCCCTGTGCCCCTGCCCCGTGCTCGCCGTCGCCCTGCCCCTGCCCCGTCCCGTCCCCGCGCGCCGGCGCCCTCGCCGCCCCCGCCGTCGCCTCGAGCTCCCCTGCTACGGGCTCGCCGTCGCCGCCCCGTGCTCGCCATCGCCCAGCCCCTGCCCCGTCCCACCCCCGCGCGCCGACGCCCTCGCCTGGCCCCGCGCTGTGAGCCGCCGCCCGGCTCTGTTTTTTATTTTTATTACTTTATTTTTTGTGTTCATATGTGATGTACATGTGTATGTGGCTATAATGTATATGTGTATGTGAACAATGCAAAAGATTTTTTTTAGAAAAATTAGGATTTTTTCTGTTCATAGATTTTTTCTAATGTATATGTCTATTTTTTCTGTTCATATATGTGTATATGTGTATGTGAACAATTAGGATTTTTTCTATTTTTTTTCTGTTTTTTTAGAAAAATTAGGATTTTTTCTGTTCATATATGTCTATTTTTTCTGTTCATATATGTGTATATGTGTATGTGAACAATTAGGATTTTTTCTATTTTTTCTGTTTTTTAGAAAAACTAGGATTTTTTCTGTTCATAAAATGTATATGTGTATGTGAACAATGTATATGTCTATTTTTTCTGTTCATATATGTGTATGTGGCTATAATGTATATGTGTAAGAAAGGAGAAGAAGAGGGGAGAAGAGGGTCATCGATAACTTTAGTGAATTTTAGGTTATTTTCATTTTAGGTCATTTTAGGCGGGGAAGAAGGGGAAGAAGAGGGAGAAGAAGAGGGGGTCGAGAGGGGGTCTAGGGTCGCCGAGGGGTCGAGGGTCGTCGAACATGAGAGGAGGAAGAGGATAAAAAAAGAAGAGGAATAAGAAAAGAAAAAAGAGGAGAAGAAAGAATAGAGGAGAAGATCTCCTCTATTCTTTCTTCTCCTCTTTTTTTTCTTCTTCTTCCTCTTTTTTTTATCGGGAACGAGGGTCGTCGAGGGTCGCCGAGCGGTAGAGGAAGAAGAGGATAAAAAAGAAGAGGAAGAAAAAAAAGAGAGGGATCGACGGTCGCCTAGGGGTCGAGGGTCGAGGGTCGAGAAACCCTAAATAGAAAGTATCATCGGTGTGAGATACATGTACCGTCGGTGTCGGACACTACATCCACATCCCACAAGTGGCGCGGGTTTCGACGCCCACGTCACTTGTGGGACGTGGATGTAGTGTCCGACACCGAAGGCCACATGTATCTCACACCCACGATACTTGCTAGCTATTTAGGGTTTCCTCTAGCTATTTAGGGTTTCTTTTTTTTCTTCGATCTTCTCCTCTAGCTATTCCTTTCTTCTTCTCCTCTATTGGTCGAGGGTCGGGAACTAGGGTAGAGGGTCGAGGGTCGTTAAGGGGTCAAGGGTCGAGGGTTTCAGGGTCGTTGAGGGTTCGAGGGGTCAAGAATCGCCGAGGGGTCGAGAGAGGTTTCCTAGTGTCAAAGTATTGAAGAAATCCATGCCTTCATCATTAGCCGGAAGTAACCAGGACATGTTGGTACGAAGTTCTGCAAAGTTGTTCTGGAATGGAGTCCCGGATAGAATAATCCGCCTTTTGGTACGAATTCAGCAAAGGCCTTCCAAATAGCGATATTCGGAAGGCTCTTGCTGAACTTTGTACCAAAAAGCGAATTATCCTATCTGGGACTCCGTTCCAGAACAACTTTGAAGAGCTTCCTACCATCATGCACATGTTACTTTCGCCTAATGATGAAGACATGGTTTTGTTGAATCCTTTGACACTAGGCAACCTCCCGACCCCAAGGCGATCCTCTCGAACATGAGAGGAAGAAGAGGATAAAAAAAGAAGAGGAAGAAGAAGAAAAAAGAGGAGAAGAAAGAATAGAGGAGTTCTTCTCCTCTATTCTTTCTTCTCCTCTTTTTTTTTTCTTCTTCTTCTTCCTCTTTTTTTATCGGGAACGAGGGTCGTCGAGGGACATATATAGATGTAGTGTCGTCGTTGTCGATATATACCCCCTCCTGATAGCTTACTATGATTAGGTAGCTAGTTCTACGTTTGTCACTAATATATCCATCTGTCATGTTTGAATAATAATTGCCATGTTGTAAATATTTGTAGAAACTACGGACACCGCCCTAGACGAAGCAACAAAAGAAGCGTTGTTGAGGGAGATAATCGCACAAGGAAGTGATGCCGTCTCGTACTATCTCAACGATATCGATGGTCTGGAAGGAGAGGGTGAACAAGTTGGCTACGGTGACCTAATGCCGGTGCAAGAAGAAGAACAGGAGGACGGCGCTGGTGACCCAATGCCGGTGCAAGAAGGAGACCGTGATGATGGCTCCGGTGACCGAACCGAGTCCGGCCAGGTATATATATTAGTTAAGCCTATGCTGACTAGCTGATTGATGCATTCATTGTTTTGGTATGTACACATATTAATTAAGTCTTTGTTCTTTTTTCTAGCCCTCCGGATCGAGCACAACTTCGGTAAAGAGACGAGGCCCGAAGAAAAAGTTGAGCTCGGATGAAAAGCTTGAGATCACAGCAATCGCGCCCGACGGCCAACCTATTGAACCCCTCCGGACAAAGAGTGCATTTGTTGCTCAGTGCGGGGTTCTGGTTAGGGACAAGATCCCGATAAGCATCCAGCAATGGTTTAAGCTGGCTACAGAAGACCCTGAGGTGTCTTATGTCAATGATAAGCAGAAAAATGATCTTTGGACTGAGCTGAAGTCAAATTTCACCCTACCGCCAGAGGATAATCCAGAGAACCCAATTAAAGAGAAATTAATCAAGTCTTTTGCTCTGAAGAGGATGGCAGATCTATTCAGGAGGTGGAAGAAAGAGCTGAATAGGTTTGTCAATAAAAAAGAGACACCAGAATTCAAGGGCAAATATGAGAAGATCAGAGATCACTGGCCCGCATTTGTGGCCTACAAGACATCGGAAAAGAGTAAGAAGATGTCGGCGACAAACAAGCAAAATGCCGCGAAGAAGAAGCTTCACCATCGCACGGGGTCAGGTGGCTACCTCGTAGCCCGGCCTAAGTGGTCCAAGGTTGAGAATGATCTGGTTCATAAAGGGATCGAACCAGAGACAAATAACTGGCCAGACCGTTGCCGGACTTGGTTCTTCGGGGCTGGCGGAACCTTGGACCCTGAAAAAGGGAAATGCATTTGGACGAACGAACAAATGGACATACCAGTCAGTAAGCTTAAGCACTATATTGACGCAGCGCAGGAAGGGACGTTCTTTCTAGACAGAGAGCACGACGAGCTCACAATGGCCCTCGGGAATCCTGAGCACCTTGGACGGACACGAGGCACGCCAGGCTCCGTTCCGTGGAAGGTTGGGTTTCCGGACGCAGGCGGTTACAAATCCCATGAGAGGAGGAAAAAAGTGCAGCAGACCGAACTGCAGGCGCTGCACGCAAGGGTACAAGCGATAGAGGAACGAGAAGCAAACCGCAGCAAACGTACTGCCGAAGCCTCCCCCGAAGCTACCCCGCCATCTCAGCGCAGAAGCAGCGTGGCTTCCACCGAGCTGCTTCAGCTGCAGCATGCCTTGACGGCTCCTGCCAGCTATCCTGTGGATGCTATAACGGAGTCTCAAAATTGCCACCTTATGACGCAATGGATGAATTTGAAGGTCAAGGCGACTGTTGGCTCTGTTTATCCTACTGAACCCGGTGCAACTTTTCACTGCCGGCCGATTCCAGAAGGATATGCTAGGGTGATGGTGGATGAGATAACGGAGGGATTTGAGGACCTCCAGCTTGACCACCCTACCGGTGAAGGGGAGACTCGGCTGGGGTCTGCTCTGAAGACTCCATGCCTATGGCGGAAGGACCTCATCCACCTTCCGAACTGGACGCCTCTGCCTCCTCCTCCTCCTCCGGCGAGTCAGGGCACTCCGCCTCCTCCACCGCCTCCTCCTCCGGCGAGTGACGATCAGGGCCCTCGGCCGGCTCCTTCTCCGACGCGTGGCGACACTCCGCCTCCGTCTCCGCCTGCGCCGACGCGCCCGAGCAGCCAGCCTCCTCCTTCTCCGCCTCGTCAGCAAGGGCGGAAGAGACCTGCTGCCGCTCCAGCTGCTCCGGCGGGTCGTAGTCCTTCTCCTCCGCCTCTTAAGCAAGTAAAGAAGACAACCGCTTCGTCTGCTCGGTCGGTGTCTAGTAGTACAACCAGAGGCGGGAGGACATACAGATTCGGTCCTTCTCTGAAGACTCCAGAGAAGTTACCATACAAGAGGACCCAGGAGGAGAACGCCGAGATCGCGCGAGAAGAAGTGAGGAAATTCTTTGAAGGGGTGAAAGCAAAGAAACATCCACCTCCACCTCCGGAGGAGAAGGTAGATCGGGTGAAAGTGAAGCGCACTCTGGCTGCCCTGACAAAACCACCGAAGTCTGATCCGCTGAAAGGAAACTATGACCGCATTATTGGAAAGGAATTTGCCGAAGCGGAGCGATCGGGAAGTACTGTCAGTGATCAAAGGCTGAAAGAACGACGAGCTGGGAAACAAATTGCCCAGCTCGGCAAACAAGCGAAGCAATCATGCCCCCCGCTCAAGGTGCCTAGCCACAACGTCGCTAATGATCCGAGGATGGTGCCCGGTTATAGCAATCTTGCAGATTACCTGCCCGACGAAGTACATTATGAACCCATGGAGATGCAGATACAAAGATACGAGTAGGGGAAGCCTCTCTTCAAAGATGAAAGATCTCTATCAACGATGATGCGAAGATTGCATGATTGGTACTTGAAAATCTGCAGAGACTCTGGGGGGAGGAGTACTTTGTATTTGAAAGTTAAAAAGGAGCATGACCTCGTTGGAATTGATCTGTTGCCTGTTCCATTTGAGGAGTTCTATCAGTTTTTCAATCAATTGGCCCTCGATAAAGCAACGGTCGCCTGCTACTGTCTGTAAGTAGTACTACTTCTGTCATTAAGTTTCTCTATATAGCTTAGCTCTTTCATTGCATGTATTTATAATCATCCTCACTATATTATGCAGATTGAAGATTGTCGAATTGAAGAAAAGACAAGTTGGTGATATTGGGTTCATTAACACATATCTCATAGATGCAACTCAGGTTAAATTTCATGCCGCAGAAACCGAGGCCAGCATGCTACAATCGTTGATAATAAATCAAAACAAAGATATAATACTCTTTCCTTACAACTTCAGGTGAGTGTTACTGTCTTGTGCGTATTCGGTTTCCCTTATATATTAGTCAAGGTTATAGTAATGTAATTGATGAGTTATGCATGCGTGTGCAGTTACCACTATATTCTCCTACATATTAAGCTTGAGCAGGGACTAGTAACCGTCTTAGACTCAAGACGAAAAGATCCCAAGGACTATGCAGACATGACTCAAATACTCGAGAAGTAAGTTAAATCGATCATTATCCACCATATCAGCAACTTTGTTCATTTCCTGATATATCAAGTAATTGTTTTCTTTGTCCGGCAGGGTTTGGAGAAAATTCACCAGAAAAGCTCCGGGACTGCCGAAGGAGCTGCAATTTAGACACCCGAAAGTAAGTAGTAGCTATAGTAGCATTTTAAGCGCATCTACTAGTCATTCAAGCGCTAGTTTCATCAATACCATTTGGCATTCTTGCTTATCAGTTTGATTAACCTCTATTTTTTGTAAAGTGGTTGTGGCAGGAACAAGGGAATGATTTCTGTGGATACTATGTTTGCGAGTCCATCCGCCACACGACCTGTGAGCGGGGCTACACTGAGGAACAATATGAAGTACGTAAATAACAACATTCACAATTTTATTTTATTACCATCATTTGTGTTGAGTTTCATTCATTCATATATATATGTATTGACCCCCTTCTTTAAATTAGATGTTTCGGAAGCGGGATGAACTCCTAGCACCAGCTCGCATGCGAGGAATTCAAGAGGAATTGGCAGCATTCTTTCTTGACCACGTGATCCCTGAAGACGGAGAATTCTATGTTAAACCTGAGTCCGTATGATTATATTTGTAAGAGATAATTACTGTATATATGTAGCCGGTAGTGTCAGATAGATATACGAGAACTTGTTGTTCGACCAATCTCTCGGAGTAGGAGAGGTGGTCGATATCACTTCTCTCGGTATGCATATATGTTCATGACGATCTTCTTTTTCCTTCGTTTGCTTACTAGCTAGCCAGCGTGTGTAGTCCTCTCTATACGTATGTATAGTACGTAGCGTCGACCAAGCACGAACATAAGAGAGGACACTTCTCTATATTAATTATAGCTAGCTAACACAATATATGAAACACCTAAATTAACCCCCCAAAACCCCCAACCCTCCCCCCTTTCAAAAAAAAACTAAAACCCCAGCCACAGAAATGCTGACGCGTGGATGCCTATTGGTCCCGGTTGGTGCCACCAACCGGGACCAAAGGGTCTCCTGCCTGGGCTCTGCGCACTGCCCACGTGGAGGGGCTTTAGTCCCGGTTCTGGATTGAACTGGGACTAAAGGGGGGAGGTATTAGTACCGACACTTTAGTCCCGGTTCAGGAACCGGGACTAAAGGCCCTTACGAACCGGGACTGTAGGCCCTTTTTGTACTAGTGCACGGACCCGGTTTTAATTTGTATTATCTCTCATGCCGTGTACTATTATGATTGAGAATGAATAGATTGGAAGTTTATCGCAAAAAAATAATTGCCAAAATAGAGGAGTAAATGGAAATGTTTCAAAAAGGAGCACCTCAATACATGATGAGAATGCTGGCCTGTGGCATGAACAAAATTTCTGAAAATTACCAGTGATTTAGCAATTGACTACTTTGAGGCCATAAAAGAACGCAAAACCCCACTTAAGATGTATGGTTCTTTAATTTTATGCATCATTATAAACATATTACTTTGATAGCTACTAATTAAGTGATTTATTTTTATAGGGAACCTAGATGTAATGTAGTATTTTTCAGCCCTGAGGGTATTTTATTCATAGCTTGAAGCCTTTGGCAATTTATTGTTCAATTGTCAATGATATTTCAAGTGAGACATTTTATTTGGTAAGAATTTTTGTTGTCGCACCTGAATATATTCATGGTTGATTGCAATCTCTTGCGTAAATGTATCGTTCACCTACTCCTCACATGCCTTAAAATCCACATTCCAGGAAAAGCAAGAAACTTTGTCCAAAGTAGTTAACGTTATACATATTATTACTTGAAATTAATACATATAGTGTACATGGGACACCAGGACATTTTTACCCTAGTTCCGCCTCTGGGTCCCAATAAGCCGGAAAGGAGGGAGTAGTACCGACTCCTTTGGTGAGACTGATGGAATAACTATCTATTGGCGGTACAAATACTAGAGAAGAAAAAGATCTAGTATTCAATATTGTACTGACTAAAAATTGAAAGGCTACTGAGCATACCTCAATAGCCGCGAGAAGGAAGTGAAGCATAGGCGAGGCTATATAAGGCTCTTCCGAGTGCTCCACCATGGACGAGTGTTAAGCATGCCACATAAGCAAAAAAATGACATGGCACAACATTTAAGAAGGGGAGAGAGTACTTTGGTGACCCCAAGAAGAACCAATGCCAAGCGCGAGAACCTAGGCAAACCACTTAAATGAAACAATTTGGCCAATGCATGAAAGATTTTAGGTGCTAACTCATTAAATAAAGTGTGCTTAGCAACAACAAGTTAAGCACCTATGCATTGAGGAGTTAAGTTGCTAAGGTATTTAATGCACTTAGCACCTCATCTAAGCACCTTTGCATTGGAAGAGGTCTAATTGTGGAGCATAAACATGTATGTATGTCAATCATTGAGTGGAACAACTGATGTAGATAGACCTGCAGTTTGTGCGGTTAGTGGATATTATATGCTCCAAACAATGGTCATCGGGTTTTGGGAGTGGGAGGGATCGGGATTCTGCGCCCTCTTTATGAGTGTAAACATCACCCTGCGATCTCATTGTTGGCTGCACATAACTGTTGCACTTTCGGCAAACAAAAGAGCTTGTGCCAAGGAATATCAACGCAATTCCTCCGTCCACCATGGTTAACTACAACATAACATATTTCTGCTATGGCACTAGCTAGTTCTTGGGCGGAGCTTGCTGGTCGAGCTCCCCGTGCTTACAGCAGCCTAACCAATACCATATCATTGTCAACGAGATGTCGTCTGTTATCTGCTCTGAAAAAGATGGTTGCAGAGGGATGGTCGAAATCAGCAGACTCTTGATACGTCTCTAACGTATCTATAATTTTTGATTGCTCCATGCTATATTATCTACTGTTTTAGGCAATAATGGGCGTTATTATCCACTTTTATATTATTTTTGGGACTAACCTATTAACCAGAGGCCCAGCCCAGATTTGCTGTTTTTATGCCTATTTCAGTGTTTTGAAGAAAATGAATATCAGACGGAGTCGAAACGGAACGAAATCAACTGGAGAAGTTATTTTTGGAAGTAAACACACCTGATGGACTTGGACCCCACGTCAGAAGATACGGGAGCTGCCCACGAGGGTGGGGGGCGCGCCCACCCACCTAGGGCGCGCCTCCCTGTCTCGTGGGGCCCTCGTGGCTCCCCTGACGTACTTCCTGCACCCATATATACCTACGTAGACCTAAAACTTCCAGAACGGAACATAGATCGGGAATTCCGCCGCCAGAAGCCTCCGTAGCCACCAAAAGTCAATCGGGACCCTGTTCTGGCACCCTACCGAAGGGGGCAATCCTTCTCCGGTGGCCATCTTCATCATCCCGGCGCTCTCCATGACGAGGAGGGAGTAGTTCTCCCTCGGGACTGAGGGTATGTACCAGTAGCTATGTGTTTGATCTCTCTCTCTCGTGTTCTTGAGATGATACGATCTTGATGTATCGTGAGCTTTGCTATTATATTTAGATCCTATGATGTTTATTCCCCCCTCTTCTCTCTTGTAATGAATTGAGTTTCCCCTTTGAAGTAATCTTATCGGATTGAGTCTTTATAGATTTGAGAACACTTGATGTATGTCTTGCGTGGGATAACCGCGGTGACAATGGGCTATTCTATTGATCCACTTGATGTATGTTTTGGTGATCAACTTGCGGGTTTCGTGACATTGGGAACCTATGCATATGGGTTGGCACATGTTTTCGTCGTGATTCTCCGGTAGAAACTTTGGGGCACTCTTTTAGGTCCTTTGTGTTGGTTGAATAGATGAATCTGAGATTGTGTGACGCATATCGTATAATCATACCCACGGATACTTGAGGTGACATTGGAGTATCTAGGTGACATTAGGGTTTTGGTTGATTTGTGTCTTAAGGTGTTATTCTAGTACGAACTCTAGGGCTGTTTGTGACACTTATAGGAATAGCCCAACGGATTGATTGGAAAGAATAACTTTGAGGTGGTTTCGTACCCTAGCATAATCTCTTCGTTCGTTCTCCGCTATTAGTGACTTTAGAGTAACTCTTTGTTGCATGTTGAGGGATAGTTATGTGATCCAATTATGTTATCATTGTTGAGGGAACTTACACTAGCGAAAGTATGAACCCTAGGCCTTGTTTCCACGCATTGCAATACCGTTTACGCTCACTTTTATCACTTGCTACCTTGCTGTTTTTATTATTTCAGATTACAAATACCTTTATCTACTGTCCATATACCACTTGTTTCACTATCTCTTCGCCGAACTAGTGCTCCTATACAATTTACCATTGTATTGAGTGTGTTGGGGACACAAGAGACTCTTTGTTATTTGGTTGCAGGGTTGCTTGAGAGAGACCATCTTCATCCTACGCCTCCTACGGATTGATAAACCTTAGGTCATCCACTTGAGGGAAATTTGCTACTGTCCTACAAACCTCTGCACTTGGAGGCCCAACAACGTCTACTAGAAGAAGGTTGTGTAGTAGACATCAAGCTCTTTTCTGGCGCCGTTGCCGGGGAGGTGAGAGCTTGAAGGTATATCTTTAGATCTTGCAATCGAGTCTTTTAGTTTCTTGTTTTATCACTAGTTTAGTTTATAAAAGAAAACTATAAAAAATGGAATTGAGTTTGTCTCATACGCTTCACCTTTTTAATATCTTTCGTGAGTATGATGGAAAGGATAATTGTGCTCAAGTGCTAGAAGAAGAAATCTATAAAATGTTTGGCTCTAAATATTTGAATGATGAGCATGATTGCAATGTTGTCAGTATGAATTCCTTGAATATCTATGATGCTAATGATATGCAAAGCCACAAGCTTGGGGAAGCTATGTTTGATGAAGAAGATATTTTTTGTCCCCCAGGTTTTGATGAGCAAATTTATTATGATGATAGCATGCCTCCTACTTATGATGATTATTGTGATGACACGTATGCTTTAAAGAAGAATAATAACAATGAAACTCGTCATCTTGATTTCAATTTTCAATCCCATGATAGTTACTTTGTTGAGTTTGCTCCCACTACTATTAATGAGAAGAATTTTGCTTATGTGGAAAGTAGTAAATTTTCTATGCTTGTAGATCATGAAAAGAATGATTTAGGTGATGGTTATATTGTTGAATTCATTCATGATGCTACTGAAAATTATTATGAGGGAGGAACATATGCTTGTAGGAATTGCAATAATATCAAGTTTCCTCTCTATGTGCTTAAAATTTTGAAGTTATGCTTGTTTTACCTTCCTATGCAAGTTGATTCTTGTCCCCACAAGTTGTTTGCTCACAAAATCCCTATGCATAGGAAGCATGTTAGACTTAAATGTGCTAGTCATATTCTTCATGATGCTCTCTTTATGTATTAATTCTTATTTTTTATGTGAGCATCATTGAAATCATCATGCCTAGCTAGGGGCGTTAAACGATAGCGCTTGTTGGGAGGCAACCCAACTTTATTTTTGTTCCTTGCTTTTTGATCCTGTTTAGTAATAAATAATTCATCTAGCCTATGTTTATATGTGGTTTTATGCTTTTAATTAGTGTTTGTGCCAAGTAGAACCTTTGGGAAGACTTGGGGAAAGTCTTGTTGATCATGCTGTAAAAAACAGAAACTTTAGCGCTCACGAGAATTGCTGCCATTTTTATTTGGGAAGTTATATTTAGTTAATTATTTTTCCAGATTATTAATAGATAAATTCCTCAGGTCCAGCAATTTATTTGAGAATTTTATGAGTTCCAGAAGTATACGTTTGATCCAGATTACTACAGACTGTTCTGTTTTTGACAGATTCTGTTTTTCATGTGTTGTTTACTTATTTTGATGAATCTATGGCTAGTAAAATAGTTTATAAACCATAGAGAAGTTAGAATACAGTAGGTTTAACACCAATATAAATAAATAATGAGTTCATTATAGTACCTTGAAGTGGTGATTTATTTTCTTATACTAACGGAGCTTAGGAGTTTTCTGTTAAGTTTTGTGTTGTGAAGTTTTCAAGTTTTGGGTAAAGATTCGATGGACTATGGAATAAGGAGTGGCAAGAGCCTAAGCTTGGGGATTCCCAAGGCACCCCAAGGTAATATTCAAGTACAACCAAGAGCCTAAGCTTGGGGATGCCCCGGAAGGCATCCCCTCTTTCGTCTTCGTTCATCGGTAACTTTACTTGGAGCTATATTTTTATTTACCACATGATATGCGTTTTGCTTGGAGCGTCAATTTATTTTGTTAGGATTTGCTTGCTGTTATTTATAACAATGTTTTGCATCTTTTATTTTAATAAAAGTGGCATTGATAGCCTTTACTATGCTTATGTTACAAGTATACATGTTGCTGTTTGAAAACAAAAAGTTTACCGCTGTTGCAATAATTCCCTAGAAAAGTCTGAATGTGATAAAATGTTGAAACCTTTTTCATATTAAGCTCTGATAAATTTACTACACTGGGAATTTTCTTTCATAATTTTTGGAGCTAGGGAAGTATGGATGTTGCAGCATTCTTTACAGACTATCCTGTTTAAGCAGATTGCTATTATATTTGCATTGTTTGCATATGTTTGCTTCTTTAATGATTCTATTTGAGGATAGTACTATTAAATATGCAGAGGCATTTAGTATTCAATGTTTAATAATAATTTTAGGGATTTTCTACAGTAGAGTATGATAAGGTTTTGGCAATGGTTTATACTAACTTATCTCACGAGTCCTTGTTGAGTTTTGTGTGGATGAAGCTTTTGAGATTTAAGGAGACCGTGATATGAGAGGAATTAAGGATACACAAAAGCTCAAGCTTGGGGATGCCCAAGGCACCCCAAGATAATATTTCAAGAAGTCTCAAGCGTCTAAGATTGGGGATGCCCCCGTTGGCATCCCACCTTTCTTCTTCAACAACTATCGGTTAGTACCGGTTGATCCCAAGTTTTTGCTTCTTCACATGATGTTTGCTATTCTTAGAATGCCATTTTCTTTTGCTTTGCTTGCTGTTTGAATAAAATACCAAGATCTGAAATTATTAAATGTTAGAGAGTCTTCACATAGTTGCATAATTATTTGACTACTCATTGATCTTCACTTATATCTTTCGGAGTAGTTTGTCATTTGCTCTAGTGCTTCACTTATATCTTTTAGAGCATGGTCGTAGTTTTATTTTGAAGAAATAGATGAACTCTCATGCTTCACTTATATTATTTTGAGAGTCTTAAATAGCATGGTAATGTGCTTAAAAATCCTAATATGCTAGGTATTCAAGAATAATAAAATTCTCTTATGAGTGTGTTGAATACTATGAGAAGTTTGATACTTGATAATTGTTTTGAGATATGGAGATGGTGATATTAGAGTCATGCTAGTTGAGTAGTTATGAATTTGAGAAATACTTGTGTTGAAGTTTGTGATTCCAGTAGCATGCACGTATGGTGAACCGTTATGTAACGAAGTCGGAGCATGATTTATTTATTGATTGTCTTCCTTATGAGTGGCGGTCGGGGACGAGCGATGGTCTTTTCCTACCAATCTATCCCCCTAGGAGCATGCGCGTAGTACTTTGTTTCGATAACTAATAGATTTTTGCAATAAGTATGTGAGTTCTTTATGACTAATGTTGAGTCCATGGATTATACGCACTCTCACCCTTCCACCATTGCTAGCCTCTCTAGTACCGCGCAACTTTCGCCGGTACCATAAACCCACCATAACCTTCCTCAAAACAGCCACCATACCTACCTATTATGGCATTTCCATAGCCATTCCGAGATATATTGCCATGCAACTTTCCACCGTTCCGGTTATTATGACACACTCCATCATTGTCATATTGCTTAGCATGATCATGTAGTTGACATTGTATTTGTGGCAAAGCCACCATTCATAATTCTTTCATACTTGTCACTCTTGATTCATTGCACATCCCGGTACACCGCCAGAGGCATTCATATAGAGTCATATCTTGTTCTAGTATCGAGTTGTAATCATTAAGTTGTAAATAAATAGAAGTGTGATGATCATCATTCAATAGAGCATTGTCCCAAAAAAGTAAAAAAGATAAAGGCCATAAAAAAGAAAGGCCAAATAAAAAAAATAAAGGCCAAATAAAAAAGGAAAGGCCAAATAAAAAAAATAAAAAAATAAATAAAAAGGGGCAATGCTACTATCCTTTTTCCACACTTGTGCTTCAAAGTAGCACCATGTTCTTCATATAGCGAGTCTCATATATTGTGCTTCAAAGTAGCACCATGTTCTTCATATAGAGAGTCTCTTGTTTTGTCATTTTCATATACTAGTGGGAATCTTTCATTATAGAACTTGGCTTGTATATTCCAATGATGGGCCTCCTCAAGTGCCCTAGGTCTTCGTGAGCAAGCAAGTTGGATGCACACCCACTTAGTTTCTTTTGTTGAGCTTTCATACATTTATAGCTCTAGTGCATCCGTTGCATGTCAATCCCTACTCACTCACATTGATATCTATTAATGGGCATCTCCATAGCCCGTTGATATGCCTAGTTGATGTGAGACTATCTTCTCCCTTTTTTGTCTTCTCCACAACTACCATTCTATTCCACCTATAGTGCTATATCCATGGCTCACGCTCATGTATTGCGTGAAGATTGAAAACGTTTGAGAACATCAAAAGTATGAAACAACTGCTTGGCTTATCATCGGGGTTGTGCATGATTTAAATATTTTGTGTGGTGAAGATGGAGCATAGCCAGACTATATGATTTTGTAGGGATAACTTTCTTTGGCCATGTTATTTTGACAAGACATGATTGCTTAGTTAGTATGCTTGAAGTATTATTGTTTCTATGTCAATATGAACTTTTGTCTTGAATCTTATGGATCTGAATATTCTTGCCACAAGTAAGAAGAATTACATTGAAATTATGCCATCTAGCATTCCACATCAAAAATTACCTTTTTATCATTTACCTACTCGTGGACGAGCAGGAATTAAGCTTGGGGATGCTTGATACGTCTCCAACGTATCTATAATTTTTGATTGCTCCATGCTATATTATCTACTGTTTTAGGCAATAATGGGCTTTATTATCCATTTTTATATTATTTTTGGGACTAACCTATTAACCGGAGGCCCAGCCCAGATTTGCTGTTTTATGCCTATTTCAGTGTTTTGAAGAAAAGGAATATCAGACGGAGTCGAAACGGAACGAAATCAACTAGAGAAGTTATTTTTGGAAGGAAACATACTTGATGGACTTGGACCCCACGTCAGAAGATACAGGAGCTGCCCACGAGGGTGGGGGGCGCCCCCCCTACCTCGTGGGGCCCTCGTGGCTCCCCTGACGTACCTCCTGCACCCATATATACCTACGTGACCTAAAACTTCCAGAACGGGACATAGATCAGGAGTTCCGCCGCCAGAAGCCTCCGTAGCCACCAAAAGTCAATCGGGACCCTGTTCCGGCACCCTGCCGGAGGGGGCAATCCTTCTCCGGTGGCCATCTTCATCATCCCGGCGCTCTCCATGACGAGAAGGGAGTAGTTCTCCCTCGGGGCTGAGGGTATGTACCAGTAGCTATGTGTTTGATCTCTCTCTCTCTCTCTCTCTCTCGTGTTCTTGAGATGATACGATCTTCATGTATCGCGAGCTTTGCTATTATATTTGGATCTTGTGATGTTTCTTCCCCCCTCTTCTCTCTTGTAATGAATTGAGTTTCCCCTTTGAAGTAATCTTATCGAATTGAGTCTTTATAGATTTGAGAACACTTGATGTATGTCTTGTGTGGGATAACCGTGGTAACAATGGGTTATTCTATTGATCCACTTGATGTATGTTTTGGTGATCAACTTGCGGGTTTGATGACATTGGGAACCTATGCATAGAGGTTGACACATGTTTTCGTCGTGATTCTCCGGTAGAAACTTTGGGGCACTCTTTTAGGTCCTTTGTGTTGGTTGAATAGATGAATCTGAGATTGTGTGACGCATATCGTATAATCATACCCACGGATACTTGAGGTGACATTGGAGTATCTAGGTGACATTAGGGTTTTGGTTGATTTGTGTCTTAAGGTGTTATTCTAGTACGAACTCTAGGGTTGTTTGTGACACTTATAGGAATAGCCCAACGGATTGATTGGAAAGAATAACTTTGAGGTGGTTTCGTACCCTAGCATAATCTCTTCGTTCGTTCTCCGCTATTAGTGACTTTATAGTGACTCTTTGTTGCATGTTGAGGGATAGTTATGTGATCCAATTATGTTATCATTGTTGAGGGAACTTACACTAGCGAAAGTATGAACCCTAGGCCTTCTTTCCACGCATTGCAATACCGTTTACGCTCACTTTTATCACTTGCTACCTTGCTGTTTTTATTATTTCAGATTACAAGTACCTTTATCTACTGTCCATATACCACTTGTTTCACTATCTCTTCGCCGAACTAGTGCACCTATACAATTTACCATTGTATTGGGTGTGTTGGGGACACAAGAGACTCTTTGTTATTTGGTTGCAGGGTTGCTTGAGAGAGACCATCTTCATCCTACGCCTCCTACGGATTGATAAACCTTAGGTCATCCACTTGAGGGAAATTTGCTACTGTCCTACAAACCTCTGCACTTGGAGGCCCAACAACGTCTACAAGAAGAAGGTTGTGTAGTAGACATCAACTCTCTGAAGCATCTGGCTAAGCCACCGATATGCATGTCCTCCCCCATGCCTCCTCCACTTGGCAACCGCTCACGCAACCAAAGGACTCATTCGACGACCATTATCTACTGCAAGTTCGAATGAGTTTTCTCCCAGCATTTTCGGCACATAGCCTCCCATGGTAGAATCAACCACCAGTGTCAGCAAGGTAGTACTAGGGGTGGGCGCGACCTGGTAAATAAATACCCGTGTTGTATAATTGCTTTGTGAACTCCTTCATACAAGAAAACAAATAACTTTTTTTCTATGAACGGGATTTCGCACTGCTTTATATATAAAGCAAATAACCCATCCATATGATAAGTATGAGTGCAGTAACGAAACTAATAAGTCTGCTCTAGTAACAACACAAACATATCCAAAGGAAAGGTAAAAAATGGGATACATAGCTCCATCGAGCCAAGGAATTGTAGTCCAAGAGGCAAGGCAAGGCGGCCTAAATATTTGCGCCGTGAAAATGAGGAAGAATGACATGGATCTGCATGTATCCCCTAATTTTATAAAAAATATCTTTGATTGCACAGTAATGTGTAGTAAATACATTTCAGCATGAATAATTGTCAATGCAAATCATAATTTCCCATGATTATTACAATTCTATACATCATAAAGAGATGTTTTCTATAGCAAGAAAATAATTACTTGAGTTTTACTTTGATGGCACTTGTTTCATGAAAATGAATTTAACAACCTCAAATCAATAATAATGCAACTGGATGGCATGCAATTATGCAACATCGAACGACATGCAAAGCTATAGTGAAGGATGATAACATGTCTCTATCATTACTTTATATACTCCATCATTCATGCTTTTATCTGCAGCCTAATACCCGCGATGATCGTTACTGCAATTTGATATAGCTTTTGCATTCAGCGAGTTTGAAAGTGCGTTATATCGACTAGAGGGGGGGTGAATAGGCGATTTTTATGGAAGTCTTCAAAACGTGGAAGTTATGAAGACAAACAGTAGAGATATGCCTATTACTATGCAGCGGAAGGTAGATTACACTAGGCAAGCCATGGTCTAGTATCAACAGAGTGAAAGCACAGTGACAAATAGCTGCAGTGTAATAAGGATCAGGTAGGAAGATATTGTGAAGCCAAACAGATCATACACTCACGTTGTGAAGACAAAGGATAGAACAGACATGCAATGACTTCGCAATGAGTAATCAGTAAGTAAAAGGAAGTGAAGATGAAACCAGTGACTCGCTGAAGACAATGATTTGTTGGACCAGTTCCAGTTGCTGTGACAATTGTACATCTGGTTGGAGCGGCTAGGTATTTAAACCTTAGGACACACAGTCCCGGACACCCAGTCCTGAACACGCAGCTTAGGACACCCAGTCCTCACCGTATTCTCCTTGAGCTAAGGTCACACAGACCTCACCCAATCACTCTGGTAAGTCTTCAAGGTAGACTCCCAAACCTTCACAGACTTCGTTCACCGGCAATCCACAATGTCTCTTGGATGCTCAGAACGCGACGCCTAGCCGGCTGGAGGATGCACAGTCCTCAAGTGTAATAAGTCTTCAGATCACTCAGATAAGAAGACTTAAGTGATGCCCAATTATCTCTGGCTCTGGGTGGTTAGGGCTTTATCCTCGCTAGGTGTTCTCTTTCTCAAAGGCTTCGAGGTGGGTTGCTCTCAAACGACAAAAGCCGTGCACTAAATCTGAGCAGCCAACCGTTTATGGTTGTAGGGGGTGGGCTATATATAGCCACTTGGCAACCCAACCTGATTTGTCCGAAATGACCCTGGGTCACTAAGGAACTGACACGTGTTCCAACGGTCAGATTTCAAACCCACACGACAACTTTACTTGGGCTACAAGCAAAGCTGACTTGTCCGACTCTAGACAAGATTTGCTCTCATAGTCTTCACTCGAAGACATAGGTTTTTTGTTTAGGCATCACTTCAATCGTTCTGACTGGTTCTCTTGGACCCCACTTAACAGTACGGTGGTTCCTATGACTCAACACAAATGAAAGAGAACTACGAAAGATCTATGTCTTCGAGCTCCATAGGCTTCACGTGGTGTCTTCTCTTGTCATAGTCTTCAATGTGAATATCTTCATATACCACCATTGACTTCAATGTCTTCGTACATTTTTAGGGGTCATCTCTGGTAGGAAAACCAAATCAATGAGGGACTTCTACCTGTGTTATCCTGCAATTCTCACAAACACATTAGTCCCTCAACTAGGTTTGTCGTCAATACTCCAAAACCAACTAGGGGTGGCACTAGATGCACTTACAGAGTTGACTGTTTGATTCAAGTTAGCTCTAGTTGTGAGTATCTAGGGAAAGGGTGGATGGTTCTTGTACACATCCGTTTTAGACCTTTGTTTGTTCATGTAGTCCAGCATACAATCCAAAAGTTGTTGTCACAGCATTGATGTCCTTGCTTTGAAAGGATAATGTTATTATCAATAACTTGATTTAATTCTTTTTTAGGAAACTAGAGATTTAATTGGTTAGTTCAAAAACCAGCAGGCTCTTGATTCATATGAAATGTGCTTGATGCAAAACTAGTTCTGTTGTCCTCAATGGTGCATCCTGCATATTCATAGATTGTTGGTTCATACTAGCACACAGTTGTGGAAGAAGTTGGAAGTCTATTTTACATTTTCCGTTGTAATTCAAGCCTACAAATGACTCTTCAGTCTTCACTACATAACTTCACACTTTGCATACTTAAGAAGAAATACTTCAGTCGAGAGATAGATATCCTTTTGTTATCCTCTATATGCCCGGTCAATGGTGCATGATGGTTTTATGTCTACTATTTCAGCTTTTCTTTATGAAATACATCATTTCTATTGTGTCATTTTTCGACAAAGAGTCATATTGTGTCATGAAAAGCTCGTCTACCTGACTTTGTCACTGTACAACTATTCTTTAAGGGAAGTTTTATTGCTTTGGGGCTCTGCACCGAATGACCGCACATGACCCACAAAGTGGTACACTGTCATAATTCTGTAAGAAACGACACCAAAGCTCACAGCAGTCCAGAAAGTGGAAATAAAGGATAAGCATGTGCAGGAAAAAATTCACTCCAAGAGCAATAGGCTAAGAGCCTAAATGTTTATAAATACAACACATATAGCAGAACTATACACTATTGCCATCCACTCATTTGGTTCTGTATTTAGGACAAGAAGTTTCATCATTCTCAATAGGCTCATTTATATAGAATTAGGAGGCATCAGAATATATTTCAGGAGCACTGGATTTCATTACGGAATTGCTATTTCACATCTAGATGTGGAATACTTACCTCACATCTAAGTCCATCATCACACGGTCAAAACTTTAATTTTCGTGCAAATCTATTAATCACGCGCTTGATTTTCCTTCCGTGTTTACTTCCATCTTTTTTGTGAGGGGTTCCACATTTACTTCCTGTGTTGTTTGATCTGCTGCATTTTCTTGTTGGGCTGTTTTTACGTGTCGTGTGGAGCTTATGCACTGGATCTGGGCCTTGTCTAGGAGAGAGTGGGAATTAAGAGAAGGGAAGTGAGCACGTCTTCAACCCGTTAGTTCTTGTCCACTCATCCTTTTTTCCAACTCAACTCTTTTGCATGCATAAATGTGTTGGAATGAATGGTGCATGTTCACCTTTGGATTGATATTTTTTTCCAGGAATTCCTGAACGAAAGTTACATGTTCATTCTACCTTTTTCATATTTTTATGTTTAAATTCATATTTTTAAAAGAAAATTCAATTTTTCACTGTTTCCATTTCTTTTTTCCTTCTTCATTATTTTTTGTTTAAATTCATGAGTTTTTTCTAACAAATTTACCAATGTCTTGTCTAAGTTCTTGATTGTTCGACATGTTCTCTTTAAATGTTGTGCTAGTTGCAAGTACACCCTCAATATGCAACCGCTTTTTTAGTTACAAGTCCACCCTCAATATGTATCTGTGGCCCGACCCAATTTTATTCTAGTTGCAAGTCCATCTGTGGCATGCAACTTTGGGGTCGAACCCTTTTTGTCTCAGTTGAAATCCACCTTCGACATGCAATTAGAGCGCCTTGCCATTTTTCTTGTCCCGGTTGCAAGTCCACCCTCCCCACGTAACTCGGGTCTATCCCACTTTCTCCCAGTTGCAAGTCCAACTACACACTTGACACGCAATGGGGCAGCTTTTTTTCCTAGTTGTAAGTCCAACCTCTGTACGCAACTAGGAATCCGACCAATTTTTATCCCAGTTGCAACT
This sequence comes from Triticum monococcum, assembly GCA_034509565.1. Classification (NCBI taxonomy): domain Eukaryota; kingdom Viridiplantae; phylum Streptophyta; class Magnoliopsida; order Poales; family Poaceae; genus Triticum; species Triticum monococcum. The sequence continues at coordinate 591,760,859 of CM067846.1, forward strand.
CTACGCTCAATACGTAACTGGGGTCCGACCCATTTTGTCCAGTTGCAAGTCCACCCTTGACATGCAACTGGGGGCCTTGACCCTTTTGTCACAGTTGCAACTCCGCCTTCAACCTGCTATTGTGATGGCCTGCCAATTTTCTTGTTCGATTTGCAAGTCCATTCTCGACACACAATTGGAGGCCTACCCCATTTTTGTCCTACTTGCAAGCCCACCATCGGTACGTATAGGAGTCCGACCAAATTTTGTCCCAGTTACAACTCCACCCTCGGTACGAAACTGGGACCCAACCCATTTTTGTCCTAGTTGCAAGTACGCCCTTCACACACAACTGGAGGGCATACTTTTTTGTCCAAGTTGCAAGTACATCCTCGACTCGCAACTGGGGTCCAACCTTTTTTGTCCGAGCTGCACTGGGGCCCAACCTTTTTGTCCGTGTTGCAAGTCCACCCTCGACACGCAGCTAGGGTCCAACCTTTTTGTCCAAGTTCCAAGTCCACCCTCGACTCGCAACTACATCCCAATCTTTTTTGTCCGAGTTGCAAGTCCACCATCGACTCGCAACTGGAGCTCGAGTCTTTTCATCACAATTGCAAGTCCACCCTCGATTTCGCAACTGGGGGTCTGACCTTTTTAATTCCAGTTGCAAGTCCATCATCTACTTACAACTAGGGCTCAACTTTTTCTCGTCCCAGTTGAAAGTCAACCCTCAACTCGCAACTATGGCCCAACCTTTTTTGTCCCAGTTGCAAGTACAAACTCGACTTGCAACTGGGCCCAACCATTTTTACTCCCAATTGCGGGTCCACCCTCGACTCGTCACTGGGGGTCCGACCTTTTCTTGTCCCAGTTGTAAGTCCACCCTCAACAACGAACAAACAACAGATGAACCGGCCCAAGTAGCCAGGATACTTTTTCTGTTTTGTTTTGTTTTCTTCATGTTTTTATTTTTTAATCATTTTTTCTTCATTGGTTTTCCTTTCCTTTTATTTTTTTTCTATTTTCAAAAGTTGATCTCATTTTCATTTTCTTTTTTCTAATTCTTTTTCCTTTTCCATAAATTCACAAGTTTCAATAAATGTTCCAAAATTGATAAATTTGTTCATTTTTCTAAAGTTGTTAGTGTTTATAAATTTTAAAAATAAATAAATCAATATGTTTTTATTTTTTGTTCTCTTCTTATCTATCTATTTGCTTTTATCTTTTTCTTTGTTTCTCCTGTCCGCTTAGTTTGTTGCATATAGAAAAGTTCGTTTTTAGTTCAGCGTATGTAAAAAGGGACATATCTGATTGCTAGTTGTACGTATAGGTCGGCGGCCACACCCAGGGGCAAGTTGGTTTTTGGTTTTGGCTTTGACAAATTAAAATCAAATAAACAGGACAAACAATGAGAACAATAAAGTGGAGTTGACATCATACTTAGTTGTGAGGTATTATCTCATATCTAGATGTGACATAGATGGACCCATTTCAATAATGTGTTTCCAACATGGGCTACGTGGCTCACAGAATGTATTTTTGTAGCTGATAGTTGTGATAGTTCTTGCTCGGAGGAACTCTGTGCAGCATCATGTGCCGGGCATGTATGTTGCCACCAACCATTATGATGGACCTGTGATTTATTGTTACTGCAGGATCTTCCATTGTGTTCATCGGACTTTAGGTGGCTTGTTGATTGATCTTGATGTACTCTTAACATAGGGAGACAATAGACCTTGTGCATATCATGATATCCCCTTAAGATGTTTTGTCATATAAATGTGTTGATCTTGTAATGTCTTATTTTCATGAGCCATCTGCATTGCAACTTAACATGATTTTTTTGCCTTGTCCTGATTAACAACTAAGAGATTGCAAAGTTGATGCACATTAGGGAATTGAAGAGCTTACATGGCTATGTGAAAATCGTGCATGCCCTCAAGATTTCCTAACTTTGACTAGTTAACCATAAAAAATATTAGACCCATAAGATGAAAATGGTATTATTAAAAGAATTAAAAAGTCAATGTTTTACTAGAATATACGTACGAAATATGTTATTCAAATGTAAAGTTTAAACGTGCCAAATAGAACATGCTCTCTTTACAAATAGAGGGAGTAGATTACAATCGATAGTAATGGTGTATTTGTTCAAAATTATCCTTACTGAATTTCACATGATGCATAATTGTCCTAAATGAATGGTATTGGGCACCTATTTTATATTATTAAAGAACGAGCAACATTGAAGAGCAGAGTTGGCCCCCCTTAGAGCTCTAGCAGCATCATTGATCTCTCCTAGTCGTCCTCCATTCAATGAGATACCATCACTCCATCCACTACCACTGCATGCCCATCTAGATTTATTTTTTCTATTTCCTCTTTGTTTGCATCCCTTCCTATACATATTGCATCGCCTCCTCCTATTGGCACCACTGGATGCCTAACCGATGCCGTAATGATGTTTTCCAAAGATGGTTGTAGGTACGCTCAATGGATGTGAAAATCATAATTTTATAGGATACATATCAAAAATAAGTTTAAGAATTATTGGTTAAATAATGATTTTCGATGGGAGTACAGGATTTGGGATCCATTTAGGGGAACCTCCTTTTTGTGCAATGGATAACTTGAAGTATTAGTGACACAATACAATGGAATGCTTTGTATATTGAATAAAAAGATTTGATCTGTGCAAATGCAAAATTAATGTATGGGAATAGAACACCTACATTTTTTAAGTTATCATTGACATGAACTAGAAGTTGTAGTTATTTTTTAATTGAAAGGTGTAGATATTACGGTTGAAAGCTGGTATATAATCTTATGGCACTCATGTTACTCTTAACAAAACTATGTTTTTCAGTTGGTAGTGTTATCAATTGATTAATTATAAGTTTGAGTTTTTTTTACTATTTGAAGAAATTCAACTTTTCATTTCTTCTTAATTAAGCCTCTAGCAAGCAATGATTTCTAGCTTTGGCGTTGCGCATCATCGACTACTAGAAACTAAATGGGAAACATAAGGCCCATGGGAAGTACATAAGCTTTTATGTTCAAATTCTTACAAAATTTATATACATGTATGGTAGGAGACGGAAAAGGTAACAAAAATTACCAATTGCACCGCTTCGATCTACAACCATAAACTAGTCCAATCACCGGAACATGTTTTTTTTATTTCAGGCGGCTTGATGTTCCAAGTGGTTTAAGTCAGAGCTAGTGGTCTTGGTGACATGGAAGAGAAACGACTCACCCAAAACCGTTGTGCATGCCTTTATAAGAATGGTTAGTTGGATTGTACTTGTGTGTGTGTGTGTGCTTGTTGAGCATACCTCAATTTTCAACGACCATCAACATACAAGTTGTATCGAGTAACCAATATTGGGGATATCGCTTATCGGGAACTTATCGGCCGACCCATGGTAAGGAGTAAATCGGCCAGTTTATCAGCATATCGGCCGATTTATTGCCATATCGGCTGATTTATCGGTCGATTTATCTTATCGGATATACAATGGTAAGCGATAAATTGGCCGATTTATCGGAATATCAAAAGATGTCTTGAACAGTGCAAGTAACACATACCAAAAGGGTCTAAACATAGCTGAAGGGTATGAACTGCCACTATAGCCCTATTATGGTGAATATAATTTGAGTTGTTTAGATAAAATAATCTTTTTATCATGTTAATATTCTTCTACATAATACAATAAATAGAGGACGAGCTATGGATGAGAACTTAGAAGTACACTGACACTGTGTGTAAAGTATGCCTACACTTAGTTGAGTAACTCAATGGTGCACTACAATATTTGAAAAGAGTATGCGTGTGTGCACATGCCGAGGAGAGTTGTGCCAGGATGGTGAGCATGTTGTCCTTAGCCACCAACTTGGCATTGATGCTGCCGTGGTTGAAAGCTAGCATGTGTGGTTTCATGATATTTGGGTTTATAGTTTGCCGTTGTTTGATTGTGGGCCGAAACAAGAAGAAAATATTGTGTTCTTTTTTCCTGCACAACCACCTCGAGAACCAGACACACTCATGCCTCTGTTGTGGAGTTGTGGTGTGACTCTGTTTGCTTGAGTGGAACTTTGGTCCGCTCCATACTTTGTTCTTTCATCATGTTGTAGTGCTATCTCCAGATTTATGCACTCCTTTTTAGTCTTAGCTGACATGTAATCTACTTTACCAAACGGGCTTATACAAAATAAGTTCACCGCAACACTATTGATCATTGATTAGGGACCGCAAAGTGAGAATCAATTATTTGCTTAAGTTTTTTTGTGTGTGTGTGTGTGGGGGGGGGGAGGGGCATATAAAAGAGGTTGACATGCATAACAACCCATTGGTTAACAAATAAAAACCCAGACTTATACATCTCTTCTAGAGTTAGTTCATCTACCTTACCAGACAGACCAATTACTTTTGTGTGTCAACGACTTACAAAATAAGTTCAACTCGCAAACACAATTCATCTACACAAAAGTAAGTGTAGTCTAATGCTAAAGTTTGTTCCGCAAAACATAACAAAGCTTGACCAACTAGATTTATGATCTGCAAGCAGACCTCCAAAAGTCGACCTAGACAAGGCAATCACAAGCAAAAGCATCGTAGTGAGACGAAAGGTGTTGTGCGTGAAATGGCAAGAGGATCGGTCGGTGTTACAAATTTGGGAAACAGAACATCATAATGAGGAAGAAGGTGTTGTGTGGGAACAATAAGATGATCTTCCGTAAGGATTTTGTCAAACCAAAAATATACACTTCTGCGTTGACCCTCCAAAAAGAATATGGACCAGGCAAGCGGTGAGCCCGGTTGTCTCCTAGCTAGGTATCTAGCTATCAAACTATATAGGTGGCCTCGAACAATGATGAATTAATGGATTGATGCTTCCATGCCTACACTTTAATGGTTTGCATTAATTCATAAAAAATCTAGTATATGGGACTCCTGAGCTATATGGAAATAAAAAGGCCGATCATAGGTATAAAAATGCACCTGTGAGCTCGGAGAGTGAAGCATAAACTTCAAAGAAGAAAAACACAAATAGAAAAATATATAGACACTCAATGATTGCTCCTTTTTTTAAGTATTCGGGGCAAGAAGTCTCATCAGTGGCTCGTTAATTTAGGCTTGGGGTATCATCATAGATCTAGGTGGTGAGATGCTTGAAAAAGGTGTTTTTGGCAATGGTGGGTCATGAATTTTGCTTCGATATACCCCTCTTAAAAGTTCTTCACATGAATCTTAAAGTTACCTAAAATAGTATTCTCATACATTCACGATCAACTATATAATTGTGACGCCCCCAATTTGACCGTACACTAATCATACACGCAAATGTGTATGATCAAGATCAGGGACTCACGGGAAGATATCACAACACAACTCTACAAATAAAATAAGTCATACAAGCATCATATTACAAGCCAGGGGCCTCGAGGGCTCGAATACAAGAGCTCGATCATAGACGAGTCAGCGGAAGCAACAATATCCAATTACAGACATAACTTAAACAAGTTTGCCTTAAGAAGGTGTAAGTGCATCTAGTGCCACCCCTAGTTGGTTTGGAGTATTGACGACAAACCTGATTGAGGGACTAATGTGTTTGTGAGAATTGCAGGATAACACAGGTAGTAGTCCCTCATTTATTCGGTTTTCCTACCGGAGATGACCCCTAAAAATGTATGAAGACATTGAAGACAAAGGTGGTATGTGAAGATATTCACATTGAAGACTATGACAAGAGAAGACATCGCGTGAAGACTATGGAGCGTGAAGACTTAGTTGTTTCGTTGTTTCCTTTTCTTCTTTGTTGAGTCATAGGAACCACCGTACTGTTAAGTGGGGTCCCAGTGAACAAAGTCAGAGTGACTGAAGTGATGTTTAACCAAAATCCTATGTCTTCGAGCGAAGACAATGAGAGAAAATCTTATCCAGAGCTGGATGAGTCAGCTTTACTTGTAGCCCAAGTAAAGTTGCCGTGTGTGTTTGAAATCTGACCGTTGGAACACGTGTCAGTTCCTTAGTAACCCAGGGTCATTTCGGACAAATCAGGTCGGGTTTCCTAGTGGCTATAAATAGCCCACCCCCTACACCATAAATTGGTTGGCTGCTCAGAGTTAGTGCACAACTTTTGTCGTTTGAGAGCAACCCACCTCGAAGCCTTTAAGACAGAAATCCTTGCAAGGACAAAGCCCTAAACACCCAGCGCCAAAGAGTGTTATGCATCACTAAAGTCTTCCTGTCTGTGTGATCTGAAGACTTGTTACACTTGAGGACTTTGAATCCTCCAGCTGGTTAGGCGTCGCATTCTGAGCATCCAAGAGTCATTGTGGATCACCGGTGAACGAAGTCTGTGAAGGTTTGGAAGTCTACCTTGAAGACTTACCAGAGTGATTGGGCGAGGACTGGGTGTCCTTAGCTCAAGGGGAATAAGGTGAAGACACGGTCTTCTGAGTTAAATCTCAGCCTCCCTAACCAGACGTACAGTTGTCACAGCAACTGGAACTGGTCCAACAAATCATCGTCTTCAACGAGCAACTGGTTCTATCCTTCCCATCTCCTTATTTACAGTTGGTCCTTGTGAAGTCATTGCCTGTTTGCATTATCTATCTGTCTTCACTATGTGACCGCTTGTTCTGATTGGCTTCATACTGTCTTCCATCCTGATCCATACTGCCTAGCTGCTATTAGTCTTTGTGCTTTCACTTCATTGAATACTTGACTATGGCTTGCCTAGTGTAGTCTACCTTCCGCTGCATGTTAATAGGTTCATTTCTATCGATTGTCTTTGAAACTTCCATGTTTTGAAGATTTTCATAAAAATCGCCTATTCACCCCCCTCTAGTCGATAACTAGCACTTTCAATTGGTATCAGAGCAACATACTCCCTTGTTCTGTGTGATTCGATTTAACCACTTGGAGTTTTAGCTATGTCGGCTACAGGGACAATCAAAGTCTCCACTGCGTGCCCCATCTTCGATGGCATTGATTATCCCAAATTGAAGACTATGATGAGGAAGAGACTCCTTGCAATGGACAGTGAGCTTTGGACGGTCACGGAGATTGGCCTCACCGACTTATGCAAGATGGCGAATGCCGAAGACATTCAGAAGTTCACTCTGCTGGATGTCAAGGCGAAGGACATTATATGCTCCTCTCTGTCCAGAGATGAGTTTAGGCGCATCATGCATCTCTGCAATGCAGAGCTTATATGGGATCGGATTTCTGATGTTTATGAAGGTCATCGGACATGTCAGGATCCCTGGTTCCTCGACTTCAAGGAGTCACTTAAAACAATGTCTCCCGAACCCGATCCATCCTCTCCAACCTACTGCTTCATGGCACGTGGTGCCAAGGTAAACTCACGTGATTCTTACTATCAAGCATCAAGTGAAGATGACTCTGATTGTGATTCCAAACCCAGCTACAAAACACTTGCTAAAATTGCAACTGAACAACAGAAAGCTATGGAACATATTCAAAAACTGTTAGACAAAAGCGATGACATGTTGGATGCTGAAATGACTCGATCTCAGTCCTTAATTGAAGACATAAAAAATCTTCATGTTAAGTATGAGGAACTTGAAAGTCGACATGAAACGCTCTCAACAACTCATGAAAAGCTTTCCTATGATTATCTTCAAAGGAAGCAAGATCTTGAGAAATTGAGAGCCGCTCATGAAGAACTTCAAAAGGAAAACGAGTCACTTCACGCTGAACAGATCAGTCCCACTCAGGAAGGATTTGAACCACCATGTCTTAAATGCCTTGAGCGTCATAATTCTACTTCTGTTGCTGAATGTTCTACTGCTGCTACTGTTGCAATATCTTCAACTGTTGATGTGGAAACTAACACCTCTGGTGAGGATGCCACTGCTATTGCTGATGAAAATGCTAGGTTGAAGACATTGCTTGAAACAGGGATGTACAAAAGTCTCAAAGGGCATTATACACTATGTGATGTCCTCAAAAGGCAGATTCAGAACCGAAACCCTAGGAAAGAGGGTGTTGTGTTCGAAAGGAAAATGAATGTTGATGGCTCTTACTGGAAACCTGAGTAGTACCTCAAAACCACATGGGTTGCTAGAAAGGAACCTTCAGTGGATCCATCCACCCTATCTGGCTTCACTTGTGCTAATCCCATCGTCATTGATGAATCCTTTGATGCAAACTATAAATTGTTTAAGAATCAGAATGGTGAAGTGTTTGCTAGGTATATTGGTACTAACTGCAGGAATGGGCCACCTATGAAGAAAGTCTGGGTGTGTAAGTGCATCTAGTGCCACCCCTAGTTGGTTTTGGAGTATTGACGACAAACCTGGTTGAGGTACTAATGTGTTTGTGAGAATTGCAGGATAACACAGGTAGAAGTCTCTCATTGATTCGGTTTTCCTACCAGAGATGACCCCTAAAAATGTATGAAGACATTGAAGTCAAAGGTGGTATGTGAAGACATTCACATTGAAGACTATGACAAGAGAAGACATTGCGTGAAGACTATGGAGCGTGAAGACTTAGTTGTTTTGTCGTTCTTTTTCTTCTTTGTTGAGTCATAGGAACCACCGTACTGTTAAGTGGGGTCCAAGAGAACCAGTCAGAATAACTGAAGTGATGCTTAACCAAAATCCTATGTCTTCGAGCGAAGACAATGAGAGCAAAACTTATCCAGAGCTGGATAAGTCAGCTTTGCTTGTAGCCCAAGTAAAGTTGCCGTGTGTGTTTGAAATCTGATTGTTGGAACATGTGTCAGTTCCTTAGTGACCCAGGTGAAAGGGTGTTTCCCTACTTTATGTTTTGGATGATGATGACAACCCTTTGTGGTCTAATCGTATGCTATATGTTTCAGGTTCTCAATGCTTAGGCTTACATCAGATTGCTATTGCCTCTCAAAGGAAAAGATCGAAGACGTGTCCTCTATGCTTTTATTTTCTTTGGTCGTAGAGTACCCGTACTATCAAGAGGGCTTCCTCATTAGGAAGCTCTGGGGGAATCAGTTCACGTACACTTTCCTCACCCCTTCCTTGACTTCCTCAGTTGTGTGAGAGAGAGAGTTCCCCCTGTCTTTCCCTCTTGTTTCTGCTCTTCACAGCGGTTGTACCGCTCCCTGGAGCGGTTGTACCGCTGGACCTTGTTGCTCTCCAAGCTTTGACCGAGCGGTTGTACCGCTGCCTCCGGGCGGTGGTACCGCCACCTTGCTCAGCAAAGGCTAGGACGGTGGTTCCGGCCATGCACCGCTCAAGTACCGCTCAAGGCTCTATTCTGATGCGGTTCTCGGGCGGTGGTGGCCCGGTTGATCCGGTCGATCCTCGTTGACCGGTACCACCAGTGGTCTGAGCGGTTCTTCCGCTCAGAACTTCGCCGTCCAAGAGCTCAGAGCCATGCGGTTGTTCCGGTCTTGCACCGCTCAAGTACCGGTCTCGTCTCTGTTTCGAGGCGGTAGTTGTGCGGTGGCTAGGCGGTTGGTTCGGTCATGGTCTTAACCGGTACCCCCACCTAGTGGACCGGTTGCACCGCCTGGTAGGGTTCTGCAGCTACAGCGTGAGTCCCGGTTGTACCGGGACAAGGACCGGTTGTACCGCTGCGGGGCTGAAAGCGCAGCAACGGCTGGATTTTTAGGGTTGGTATTTAAGAGAGCTTCTCCCACCTACCACACTTACCTTTGACCCCTCTCACTCCACCATTGATGCACCTCAAGCTCTCTTGCCCGATCTCTCTCTCTAGCCACCCAAACTTGTTGATTTGCTAGGGATTGAAGGAGGAGACCTAGATCTGCAGTTCCACCAAAGGATATTTGCTTCCCCCATACTTTCTTGTGTGGATTTTGTTACTCTTGGGTGTTTGAGCACCCTAGACGGTTGAGGTCACCTCGGAGCCATATTCCATTATGGTGAAGCTTCGTGGTTTTGTTGGGAGCCTCCAATTAAGTTGTGGAGAGAGCCCCAACCTTGTTTGTAAAGGTTCGGTCACCACCTTCAAGGGCACCAATAGTGGAATCACGACATCTCGCTTTGTGTGAGGGCGTGAGGAGAATACGGTGGCCCTAGTGGCTTCTTGGGGTGCATTGTGCCTCCACACCGCTCCAACGGAGACATACTTCCTCTCAAAGGGAAGGAACTTCGGCAACACATCCTCGTCTCCACCGTCTCCACTCTTGGTTATCTCGTGCCCTTACTTGAGCAAGCTTATTTGTTTCATATCTCTTGCTTGCTTGTGTTCCTACCATTGTTGCATCATATAGGTTGCTCACTTAGTTGCATATCTAGACAACCTACTTTGATGCAAAGTTTAAATTGTTAAAGAAAAGCTAAAAAAAATTAGTTGCCTATTCACCCCCCTCTAGTCAACCATATCGATCCTTTTCAATTGGTATCAGAGCCTCGTCTCTTTATTAATGACTTTACCATCCTAAGAGTATGGTTGATACCGTAGACGGTGTGGAGGAACACTCTGGTGTGAATCCGGTCTCGTCTACGGGCGATGGGGGAACCTCGGTCTCTCGTGAGGAGTTCAATGTTTCCTTGGAGACATTGAAAACCTCCATGATGACCGAAGTTGAGAGCATGTTTACTAAATTTCTTGAGGGGCTTAAACTATCCACCGCACCGTTGAAAGTGGGTGATCCCGCCAACAAGGTGACGAATGCTATCCCCGACAAGGGGGAAGCTAGTAGTGAAAAGGCTCCTTCTTCTAGTGGTAAGAATGGCACCGGCATCTTTGCCCATGTGGAACCACCACTTGTTTATGGTGGACCGATTCCTACCACTCATTTGAATCATGCCGGTCCTGCTCCTAAGATTGTGAAAAATGAGTACTTTGATTCTTGGGTTTACCGCTTTAAATGTCATTTAAATCATGTGAACACTAACCTTTGGAGAATCATTGAAGAAGGTTTCTATCCACATGATACAAGCAACTTCACTCCTCGAGAAGCCGCAGACAATCAATTCAATGAGAATGCTCTCTTCATCATTCAAGATGCAATTCCATCCGAAGACCTACCTCATCTTCGTCCCTTCGCTTTGGCCAAGGATGCATGGCATTGTGTTGTCTCTCTCTACCGGGGAAGTGCAAGCATTCAACGCTCCAACTATGAAGTGGTACAAGATGAGGCCGATGAGTTTGCAATGAAAGAAGATGAAGAACCTCGTGAGCTTTATTGGAGAGTAACCAAACTCGCGGTCTCACTACAAGATCACGGGAGCAAGGACACGGATGACAATTGGATCAAGCGCAAATTCCTCAAGGCAATGATGCCCTATCACAAGGCCATGTCCTCAGTCATTCGTCAAAGACCAGACTTCCACACTTTGACCTCAAGCGAAGTGTTGGATGAGTTTGTGGCCATGAACATTCTGGACAAGACCGCCGACAATGCGGTGCTTCGTTCCCAAAGGGCAAAGTGGCCTAATCTTGCATTGAAGGCCAAGCTCACCGTTGAAGAAGAAGAAGAGGAAGAAGAGGAGAGCAACCCTGATGATATGAAGTATGCATATCATGAACACATGGCACTTGCTTCAAGGCAATTTTGGAGCAAGAAAAACTCGAGGCCAAACTTTAGCAAAAACAACTCGAGTGGCACAAGGGGCAAGCAACGTGTAAGGACTTGCTACAATTGCGGCAACGTGAGTCATTTCGTTGCGGAATGCCCGTATGAGAAGAGGGAAGACAATGGTGGCAAGCTCATCCGAAAGGACAAGGCCAAGTCGTTCCCCAACAAGAACAACTTCACCAAGAAGACTCCTCCCAAGGCTTTGGTTGTGCAAGAAGAGTACAATGAGGATGATGATGATGATGAAGATGATGAGTCGGTTGCCATGGCCTCCGTTGCCATTGCAACAACGTCACAGGTGTCTCTCTTCGACTCACCCAATGAGAGCATCACCGCCAAGTGCCTCATGGCTAAAGCCACCAACAAGGTAACCTCCAACATCAAAACTACCATCATTAATCATCCTTCCCCGACGGATAGCATTAATGAACTTGAGGGAGCTAATGTGGAGGCTAACAAGTTTGAGGCCTTTATGGGCAAACTCAAGGGAAAATCCAAGAAGCACTTTGTTGCTCTTTTGGAACAACTTGGTGAAGCCAATGACATGATCGAGGCTCACGAAGACACCTTCTCTAAGATGGAAGGGCATAGTCGTGACTATGCCGATGAGATTTCGGATCTTTCCAATGCTCTTGAGGAAGAGTGTGGTCTTCGTTTGGCTCTTGAGGAGTCACACAACGTTGATCATGCTAAGTTAAAGAAAGATTATGATCATGTCCTCATTGTTTCTCGTGTGCTAAATTCCGAGAAGGCCAAACTCGGGGTTGATCTTGCTAGACTCAAAGATGAGTTTGATATACTTGGCAAGGCCCACAAGGCCTTGAAGGGTATTCACGCTAGTCTCAAGGAGTCTCATGATCAACTCCAAGTGAAGCTAACTAAGGAGAAAGCAACTTTTCCTCATATGGTTTTAATTGATAATGCAAATGCTACTAACCCGTGTTGTGAGCATATACATCTTGTTGAGGAAAATGCGAAGTTGAAGGAGCAACTTGAGAGAGGTCTTGCGACTTGCATACAAGGCAAGAAGAACCTCAATGATCTCTTGATCAACCAAAAGGGAGGTGTGGCCAAGGAAGGGGTTGGGTACATGCCCGACTCCAAGAACAAGAAGAAGAATGACAAGACCAAACGACCTCCTCCCCTCATGCAAACCTTTGTGAGGGAGGGAGAGAGTGCCCCCGAGGAGAAAAGAAGAACAATGTCAAGAAGGGCAATGTCACCCCTCTCAACAAAGCCGGCGATTTTAACCCTTCTTATGTGTTATGTCGTGCTAGTGATGGGCATGTTTATGCCAAATTTGTTGGTTCTCTTCATGAGTACATTGAATGGTCTATTTGGGTTCCTAAGACCCTTGTTACTAACATCAAAGGACCCATTACAAAATGGGTACCTAAAACCAAGCATTGATCTCTTGTAGGTGTTTGCTTCCGGTGGTGGATCATGGTTGCTCGATAGTGGAGCTACAAATCATATGACCGGAAGCAAGGACTTGGTGGTGGACGTGCACAAAGTTCCATCTATGCCCACCAATGTCGAGTGGGGTGACGCCTCATCTTCTAAGGTATTGGGACTTGGTAAGGTGGTCATCTCTCATGATCTCACGATCGAGAAGGTCATGCTTGTTGAGTCCCTTGCATACAATTTACTTTCCGTTCGTCAACTTGCAATCATGGGCTTTGCCACGTTCTTTGATATCGATACCGTGGCCCTCTTGTGGAGCAAGACTCTTAAAGTAGCTTTTGTTGGGCATGTCGAGAACGGTCTATATGTGATTAACTTTTCGGAGCGACCCACTAAGACCGCGACATGCCTAATGGCTAAAGTTGATATGGGATGGCTTTGGCATCGCCGTTTAGCCCATGTCATTATGAGATCTTTGCAAAGTCTCCTCAAGGGGGACCATGTCCGTGGACTAACGAATGTTAGTTTTGCTAAAGATCGTGCTTGCAGTGCCTGTATCGAAGGAAAGCTACATGAGAAGGCTCACCCTCCCACGACTATCATTTATTCAAAGAGGCCCTTGGAGCTCCTTCACATGGATCTCTTTGGGCCCCCATCCTTCGATAGTCTTGGAGGTAGGAAGTATTGCTTGGTGATTGTGGATGACTACTCAAGGTACACGTGGGTGTATTTCTTCAAGAGGAAGAGCGAGACCCGACAAACCATCATTGACTTTGCAAATGAAGCACAACGTCAACACAATGCAAAGATCTTGACAATAAGAAGTGACAACGGCACCGAATTCAAGAACTACACCTTGGATGAATTTCTTAGTGATGAGGGAATCAAGCATCAATATTCCGCACCATACACCGCTCAAGAAAACGGTGTTGCGGAGAGGAAGAACCGAACGTTGATGGATGCGGAAAGGACCATGATGGCGGAGTTCAAGTCTCTGTACAACTTTTGGGCCGAAGCCATCAACACCGCATGTCATGCATCCAATCCGCTCTACCTCCGCAAGGGCTTGAACAAGACTCCATACGAGATACTCACCGGTAACAAGCCCAACCTCAAGTACTTCCGGGTATTCGGGTGTAAGTGTTTCATTCTCAAGAAAGGTGTTCGGTTGTCTAAATTTGAGGCTAGAGCTTATGAGGGCATATTTGTTGGCTATGCTACAAACTCTCATGCTTACCGTGTCCTCAATAACTCCACGGGACTTATTGAGGAGACGTGTAACATGGAGTTTGATGAGAATAACGGCTCCCAAGTGGAGCAAAGTGGCACTTGTGATGTAGGTGATGAAATTCCTCCCCAAGCCATAAGAAGAATGGGTGTTGGTTTTATCCTACCCATTGAGGAACCCCTTGTGGCCGAAGGAGAAGGACAAAGCTCCACTCAAGTGGAGCCATCACCAACCCAAGGCCCACACGCTTCCGAAGAACAACATGAAGGCTCTCATCCTCAAGAACATGACCAAGGGCAAGACCATGCTCAAAACGGTGTTGACACATCAAGTGATGTCCAAGGTCAAGTTCTCTCCCCCGAGCAAGTTCAAGAACAAGAACAAGCCCAAGACGACGCTCAAGATGATCAAGTGACCACTCCTCGTCTCACCCCGAGCAGGAATTAGAGCGTCGTGTCGCCAAGGTTGCTTCCAAGCTCTCCACCAAGGATCATCTCATGACGAATGTGCTTGGAAGCTTAAGAAAGGGGGTAAGCACTCGTAGACAATTAGCAAATTATTGTGAGCATCACGCATTTGTCTCTTGTGTGGAACCCCACAAGGTCTATGAAGCGCTAGAAGATCCGGATTGGCTCAATGACATGCATGAAGAACTCAACAACTTCGAGCGCAACAAAGTGTGGAGATTGGTGCCAAGACCGACTGGGAATCACAATGTCATAGGAACCAAGTGGATATTTAAGAACAAGCAAGATGCCCATGGGATTACCATTCGCAACAAGGCTCGTTTGGTAGCACAAGGCTACTCCCAAGTCGAGGGTATCGACTATGGTGAAACCTTTGCTCCTGTTGCTCGTCTTGAATCCATTCGCATGTTGATTGCATATGCTTCTCATCATAACTTTAAGTTACAACAAATGGATGTGAAGAGTGCTTTTCTTAATGGTCCTATTAATGAATTGGTTTACGTCAAGCAACCCCCCGGGTTCAAGGATCCCTACTTTCCCGATCATGTGTATCAACTCGATAAGGCACTCTATGGCCTTAAACAAGCCCCACGTGTGTGGTATGACCACCTTATCGAGTTGCTACAAGACCGTGGTTTTGAGGTTGGGCTAATCGACCCCACTCTTTTTACTAAGAAGGTCAAAGGGGAGTTGTTTGTGTGCCAATTATATGTTGATGATATTATCTTTGGTTCTCCTAACAAAGCTTTCAATGAGGAATTTGCCGCTCTCATGACCCAAAATTTGAGATGTCCTCCATGGGAGAATTGAAGTTCTTTCTAGGGTTCGAAGTGAAGCAAAGAAGAGAAGGAACCTTCATCAATCAATCCAAACACACTCAAGACATGCTCAAGAGATTCAAGCTAAGTGACGTCAAGCCGGCCTCCACTCCAATGCCCACCAAGTGCCAACTTGACTTAGATCCCAATGGTAAAGTGGTGGATCAAAAGGTATATCATTCCATGATTGGATCCTTGCTTTACCTTTGTGCATCTAGACCGGACATCATGTTGACTGTGGGAATTTGTGCATGCTTTCAAGCCGCACCTAAGGAAAGTCACTATGTGGCGGTCAAACGAATCTTTCGATATTTGTCTCATACCCCAAACTTTGGCTTATGGTACCCAAGAGGATCAAACTTCAAGCTTGTAGGGTACTCGGATTCCGATTGGGCGGGAGACAAAGTGGATAGGAAGTCCACTTCCGGAGGGTGCCAATTCCTTGGTTGCTCTTTGGTAAGTTGGTCTTCCAAAAAGCAAAGTTGTGTGTCTCTCTCATCCACTGAGGCGGAGTATGTTGCAGCTGGGAGTTGTTGTGCACAACTCTTATGGATGAGGCAAACTTTAAAGGATTACGGTGTCATTTGTGACAAAGTGCCTCTTTGGTGTGATAATGGAAGTGCCATCAAGATCTCTCTCAACCCGGTGCAACACTTCAAGATGAAGCATATTGAGATCCAGTATCACTTCATCCGGGATCACATTAGGCGAGGAGAGATCGAGCTCAACTATGTCAACACTCATGATAACCTTGCAGATATCTTCACAAAGCCCTTGGATGAAACAAGATTTCGCGAGTTAAGGCATGAGCTAAATATCATTGATTCGAGCAATGTTGCTTGAACTCCTGCACACCCCACCGTACTCAACATGTTGTCTTGTTTAGATGTAGGCATGAACATAGGGGGAGTGATGTTCTCTCCATGAACTCTCCCTCCCCCCATTATGCATAAATTGATTGAGTCTTTCACATTAGCCATGTTTGATGGTACTTGTGCTTCAAAGAGGAGTTTTGGTCATGGACCCAAGGATAATTCTTCGCGGTGCCATACCAATTGACTCAAACATAGGTGGCCTTGGCCACCGTCCTCTCTTCGGGAGGTTGGCGTTAGCCTTGTTGTTCTCGTGTTGTTTTCTCTCTTTCTGTCTTTGCTCTTTGTGTTGGGTTCTCCTAGGGTGTAGCTTCTCTCCTGTTTTGTGCCCCTTTCTTTCTCCCTTCAGATTGCACTCATTTGATCTTGGCTTGGGCATAGGTGGTCGGGCGGTACAACCGGTATCACAGGTGGTTCTACCGCTGATACCGGGTTGTGCCGTCCCAATGGGTCTCCATTCGGTGCTTGCGCGGTTCCACCGCTCAAACCCACGGTAACCTACGTCAGGTACTACCGGTTGACGCCGTGTGGTACTACCGCTGCCTCCCAGGCACCGGAAGTATTGCCTCCAACCACCGGTCTGTACCAGATGAGCGGTACAACCGCTCCCCTAAGCGGTTCTACCGGGGCGTGTCTACGGGCCTTTATATACTCGACGGGGCTGAAGGGTTGTCTTTTTCCCGTCGTCCTCGTTCCTCTTCTCTTTGCCCTAGCTGCCGGCCATCTCTACCCCTGCCCCGGAGTGCGTCTCGCGCTTCGGATCCTTGGCTCTCCGTGGATTCTCTCCATGGAGGCCTCCCGATCTCTTCCCATGGATGGTGGTAATGCCTCGTGTTCTTTGCTTCTAGATCTTTCTAGGGTCCGTCCGTGTCTAAGGCATTACCTAACTTTCCGCGTTTAGGGTTTGAACTATGGTATATAAGAGTTTTTTGTTAGCCTCCTGTCTTGTTTGCAGCACTTAGAATTCGGAATATTACTTGTGTGATTCGTATGCCTCGGTTAGATCTATCTTCCCTGGTAGTGCCACTATCAGCGGTTCTACCGCCCCTACGGGCGGTACAATCGCTAGAGCGGTACTACCGGCGGAAGATCCGGTACAACCGAAGGATATCAACCACACAACACTGTTCTATCTTCTCTATTGTTGCAACTTGTTCCTTTTCTGCTAGTGGGTGAAATCCTCTCATCCTTGTTGGGTTTTGTGTGTGTTCTTTTCATGTGTGTGTTCAGGTGGCTCTAGTTCTCGCTCTGCTCCTCGCAAGACCAAGAAGAGGGCACAAAGGACCTTGCGCCCGGTTGTGTCTGATGATGAAGAAGTTGTGATCCCCACCAAGCCCACTCGCCGTGAAAAGTCTGCAGCTGCTAAGTAACGTGTGGTTATGCCGTTGCATCATTGGAAAGCCAAGCGTTGGGAAGCCTTCCGATCAAAGAATCCACATGAGGTTCCCATTGCTCCTCGTTGGACCACCGTTCAGTTCCGGAATGAGATGCAAGTGCGGATTGTTCATGAACACTTTGAGCATAATAAGAACAGATATGCCAAGCAGTGGACAATTGATCTTGACCATTGGAGGAACAACATGGAGTATTTTGGTGAGGCGCTAGCTCTCTGCGAGGAGTTTGATCTTGTCAAGCTCATGTCAGTCAACTGTGACTTTGATGTTCAACTCATCCATCAGTTCTATGCCACGGTTCATTTTGGGGAAGATGATGCGCGCAATCTCACCTTCATGTGTCGATGAATTGTTTCACGTTCCCTGGAGGGCATTCTGCAATGCTATTGGGTACGAGGATACCGGTCTAGAAGGAAGGGGTGGCATTCGTCCTCATGATTTTCCTGAGTCCATGCCTAAGGAGAAGCTTGCCCCTCTGTACATTCGGGGCCGTGGGATTATTGGAGAATCCAAGGATTTGGAGAAGGTCTATGACATCATGCACTGTGTGTTCCACAATGTGCTCTTGCCCAAGGTGGGCAATCAAGATGAGATTCATGGTTATCTGGTTGATTTGATGGTTGCTATGAAGACCATGGTGGGGACAGGAGCACCATTTGATGTGTCAAATTGGATGTGGCATGAGATGTACAACATGGTCATCTACCGTAAAGTCCCAATCTATGCCCTATTTGTCATGTGCCTTCCGAACTCTGTGTGGGTTGTTCGTCGTCCTGGAGAGCTCCTCACTTCTCCAGACAACCTCACTGTTCATGAGGTCAACCTCCTTAAGAAGAAGAAGCATGCCGAGCCTCGCTTCCCTGAAAATCCTCCTGAGGATGTCTATGCTACTTCTGATGATGAGGACTTTGAGCTGGAGCCAGGGGCCAAGCCTTCGTGGGTGGCCAAACTTACTGCCAAGGTGAAGAAGACCTTTTGTCTCCAGGCTGACATCCAGAAGAAGATGTATGAGGCACATGTCAATGAGAAGCTTGCACGGCGTCACCAAATTGCAATGATGAGGCACCTCAACATGCCGGTTCAGAGTGGCTCTGAGAAGAGCATCACCCCAGAGGAGCGTTGGATTTCAACCCATAGCACCTGAACTGATGATGAAGCCCCTCCCCAGCCATCCCCTCGTTTGCAGCAGCTGACAATGTCATGGAAGAATCTGATCACGACGACGATGACGACTCTGATGATGAGGATCCAGATGCGACCGAGGAGTCAGAGGAGGACGCCTGAGCTTTGGGATGCTAGCTTCGCTCTTTTCCTTTTTTGTGTCTTGATGCCAAAGGGGGAGAGAGTTCTATAGGTCTCAGGGATTTGCTTGTTTTTGTTCGTGGACTTGTTTCGTTCCTTGCTGTGTGTGAGACTTATGTTACTTCTTTTACCTTTCCTTTCTTCGCCCGTTATCATTATTATTGCACTCTAAGTTTTATATTGTTTCTCCTTTTGTGCTCAGAGTGGTGAGTCTATAAAATCTAGGGGGATTCTAGTCCTGAAAGTGTGCCCATGCTTTCTAACAGCTAGTTCCTGTTGGGGCACACATTCAGGGGGAGTTCCATCTAGATTTCATTGACTTATCTCTTGCAAATCGTGTTGTTGTCATCATCCACCAAAAAGGGGGAGATTGAAAGGGCATTTCCCTACTTTATGTTTTGGATGATGATGACAACCCTTTGTGGTCTAATCGTATGCTATATGTTTCAGGTTCTCAATGCTTAGGCTTACATCGGATTGCTATTGCCTCTCGAAGGAAAGGATCGAAGACGTGTCCTCTACGCTTTTATTTTCTTTGGTCGTAGAGTACCCGTACTATCAAGAGGGAATCCTCATTAGGAAGCTCTGGGGGAATCAGTTCACGTACACTTTCCTCACCCCTTCCTTGTCTTCCTCAGTTGTGAGAGAGAGAGAGTTCCCCCTGTCTTTCCCTCTTGTTTCTGCTCTTCACAGCGGTTGTACTGCTCCCTGGAGCGGTTGTACCGCTAGACCTTGTTGCTCTCCAAGCTTTGACTGAGCGGTTGTACCGCTGCCTCCGGGCGGTGGTACCGCCACCTTGCTCAACAAAGGCTAGACGATGGTTCCGGCCATGCACCGCTCAAGTACCGCTCAAGGCTTTGTTCCGATGCGGTTCTCGGGCGGTGGTGGCCCGGTTGATCCAGTCGATCCTCGTTGACCGGTACCACCGGTGGTCTAAGCGGTTCTTCCGCTCAGAACTTCGCCGTCCAAGAGCTCAGAGCCGTGCGGTTGTTCCGATCTTGCACTGCTCAAGTACCAATCTCGTCTTTGTTTCGAGGCGGTAGTTGTGCGGTGGCTAGGCGGTTGGTCCGATCATTCTCTTAACCGGTACCACCACCTAGTGGACCGGTTGCACCGCCTGGTAGGGTTCTGCAGCTATAGCGTGAGTCCCGGTTGTACCGGGACAAGGACCGGTTGTACCGTTGTGGGGCTGAAAGCGCAGCAACGGCTGGATTTTTAGGGTTGGTATTTAAGAGAGCTTCTCCCACCTACCACACTTACCTTTGACCCCTCTCACTCCACCATTGATGCACCTCAAGCTCTCTTGCCCGATCTCTCTCTCTAGCCACCCAAACTTGTTGATTTGCTAGGGATTGAAGGAGGAGACCTAGATCTACAGTTCCACCAAAGGATATTTGCTTCCCCATACTTTCTTGTGTGGATTTTGTTACTCTTGGGTGTTTGAGCACCCTAGACGGTTGAGGTCACCTCGGAGCCATATTCCATTGTGGTGAAGCTTTGTGGTTTTGTTGGGAGCCTCCAATTAAGTTGTGGAGAGAGCCCCAACCTTGTTTGTAAAGGTTCGGTCGCCGCCTTTAGGGGCACCAATAGTGGAATCACGACATCATGCTTTGTGTGAGGGCGTGAGGAGAATATGGTGGCCCTAGTGGCTTCTTGGGGTGCATTGTGCCTCCACACCGCTCCAACGGAGACGTACTTCCTCTCAAAGGGAAGGAACTTCGGCAACACATCCTCGTCTCCACCGTCTCCACTCTTGGTTATCTCGTGCCCTTACTTGAGCAAGCTTATTTGTTTCATATCTCTTGCTTGCTTGTGTTCCTATCCTTGTTGCATCATATAGGTTGCTCACTTAGTTGCATATCTAGACAACCTACTTTGATGCAAAGTTTAAATTGTTAAAGAAAAGCTAAAAATTGTTAGTTGCCTATTCACCCCCCTCTAGTCAACCACATCGATCCTTTTCACCAGGGTCATTTCGGACAAATCAGGTTGGGTTGCCTAGTGGCTATAAATAGCCCACCCCCTACAACCATAAACGGTTGGCTGCTCAGAGTTAGTGTACGGCTTTTGTCGTTTGAGAGCAACCCACCTCAAAGCCTTTGAGAGAGAATTCCTTGCGAGGACAAAGCCCTAAACACCCAGAGCCAAAGAGTGTTAGGCATCGCTGAAGTCTTCTTGTCTGTGTGATCTGAAGACTTATTACACTTGAGGACTGTGAATCCTCCAGCTGGTTAGGCGTCGCGTTCTGAGCATCCAAGAGTCATTGTGGATTGCCGGTGAACGAAGTCTTTGAAGGTTTGGAAGGATCGGAACCCGGGGAGCGTCATCGAGCTGTACGTGTGCTAAGAACTCGGAGGTGCCGGAGTAACGGTGCTTGGATCGGTCAGATCGGGAAGACGTACGACTACTTCCGCTTCGGTCTACGAGGGTACGTAGACAACACTCTCCGGGAGAGTCTACCTTGAAGACTTACCAGAGTGATTGGGCGAGGACTGGGTGTCCTTAGCTCAAGGGGAATAAGGTGAAGACACGGTCTTCTGAGTTGAATCTCGGCCTCCCTAACCAGACGTACAGTTGTCACAGCAACTGGAACTAGTCCAACAAATCATTGTCTTCAACGAGCCACTGGTTCTATCCTTCCCATCTCTTTATTTACAGTTGGTCCTTGTGAAGTCATTGCCTGTTTGCATTATCTTTTGTCTTCACTGAGTGACTGCTTGTTCTGATTGGCTTCATACTATCTTCCAACCTGATCCATACTGCCTAGTTACCATTAGTCGTTGTGCCTTCACTTCACTGAATACTCGACTATGGATTGTCTAGTGTAGTCTACCTTTTATGTATGTTAATAGGTTTATTTCTATCGTTTGTCTTCTAAACTTCCATGTTTTGAAGACGTTCGTAAAAATCGCCTATTCACCCCCCTCTAGTCGATCACTAGCACTTTCAATTGGTATCAGAGCAAGGTACTCCCTTGTTCTGTGTGATCCGGTTTAGCCACCTGGAGTTTTAGCTATGTCGACTGCAGGGATAATCAAAGTCTCCGCTGCATGCCCAGTCTTCGATGGAACTTAATATCCCTACTGGAAGAATAAGATGCGCATGCATTTTGAAGCCATTGATGTCGACCTCTGGTATGTCGTTAAGAATGGCATCCCCTAGGCTGGTGAAGATGTCACCGCTGCTGATGTCAAGAAGTTCATTCAACTGGACTCCACGGCCAAGAACATCATCTGTGGTCATCTGACCAAAGGACAGTATGGCCGTGTGAGTGCTCTCGAAACATCTAAGCTAGTCTGGGACTGGCTCTCCAAGGTCAACAAAGGCGTCTCAATCCAGAGAGATCAAAGAATCAGTGTCCTTCGCAACCTCTTCAACCGCTTCAAGAGAAACGACAATGAGAATGTTCAGCTCACGTTTTATCGACTCACTGACATCACAAATGAGCTTCAAGCCCTCGGCACTACTGAGATCACCAAGCATGAAGTCGTCAAGACACTCCTGAGATCACTTGATAGCTCGTTTGACACCCTAGCCCTGATGATTCAAGAACGCCCTGACTTCAAGACACTCGATCCATCTGACATAGTTGAAAGGCTCAACACACATGAGTTTCAGTTTTCTCAGAAAAGAGACATCTACGGTCCCAACTATGGGCGAACTCGTGCCTTGAAGGCAAAAGCTGTCTCCTCATCTGAAGAAGAATCTGACAGCAGTTCTGATGATCCTGAAGACATTGGAAAGGAGCTTGCTATGCTTGTGAAGAAGTTCCAAAAATTCACCAAGAAGAAGGGCTTCAGAAAGTCTTCCCGATCAAGCTCAAGGAATGATGAAGCTTCTGCTCATGACTACAAGAAGAGAACATGCCACAAGTGCAAGAAACCTGGCCACTACATCTCTGAGTGTCCGCAGTGGGACAATGAGAACAACAAGAAGAAGAAGAGCAAGGAGTATGATTCTGACGACAAGAAGAAGAAGAAATACTCAAAGTCTTCTTCCAAGTCTTCATCACGCAAGAAGAGCTCATCTGGCAAGGCTCGTGCATTTGTTGGCAAGGAAATGGATTCAGAGGAGGAGTCCGCTTCTGAGGAGGCAGAGGTGGAGTCTGAGGAGGAGTCCGATTCTGGCGTTGCAAGTCTGGCTACAACATACGTTGCCAAGTCCATCTTCAACACTGAAGACAATGACTTCATCACCGACGCCGATGCAAATGACAAGGACTACTCCGCTCCCACCTACCGCTTCATGGCACGCGGTGCCAAGGTAAACACACGCACTACTCACTATCAAACATCCAGTGAAGATGACTCTTATTGTGGTTCCAAGCCCAGCTACAAAACACTTGCTAAAATTCCAACTGAACAACAGAAAGCTATGGAACATATTCAAAAACTGTTAGACAAAAGCAATGACCTGTTAGACGATGAAATGACTCGATCTCAGTCCTTAATTGAAAACATAAAAAATCTTCATGTTAAGTATGAGGAACTTGAAAGTCGTCATGAAACGCTCTCAACAACTCATGAAAAGCTTTCCTATGATTATCTTCAAAGGAAGCAAGATCTTGAGAAATTGAGAGAGGCTCATGAAGATCTTCAAAAGGAAAATGAGTCACTTCGCGCCAAACAGATCAGTTCCGCTTAGGAAGGATTTGAACCACTTTGTCTTAAATGCATTGAGCGTGACAACGCTACTTCTGTTGCTGGATGTTCTACGACTGCTGCTACTATTGCAATATCTTCAACTATTGATGTGCTAACTAACCCCTCTGCTGAGGATACCACTTCAATTGTTGATGAAAATGCTAGGTTGAAGACATTGCTTGAAACAGGGATGTACAAAAGTCTCAAAGGGCATCAGACACTATGTGATGTCCTCAAAAGGCAGATCCTGAACCGAAACCCTAGGAAAGAGGGTCTTGGGTTTGAAAGGAAAATGAATGCTGCTGGCTCTTACTGGAAACCTGAGCAGTACCCCAAAACCACATGGGTTGCTGCAAAGGAACCTTCAGTGGATCCATCCACCCTGCCTGGCTTCACTTGTGCCAATCCCATTGTTATTGATGAATCCTTTGATGCAAACTATAAACTGTTTAAAAATCCAGAATGGTGAAGTGTTTGCCAGGTATATTGGTACTAACTGCAGGAATGGGCCACCTATGAATAAAGTCTGGGTGCCGAAAAAGTGGTTGGAGAATCTTCCTGTGAACGTCGTCATGACACCACAAGTGAAGAAGACAAACCCGAGACCATAGGCTTCATATGGTCCAAAGGCTTCATACAGAAAAAGGACTCACCTGAGTCGCACTAACGCAAATGTTTTGCAGGGAAACCATACTCAGGCCTATGAATATGGGCGTGTTTCATCAAACCGCCATGTTCATAAGACTAAGAACTACTCTGCTTATTCTTATGAGTACTATTGTCCACCTGCTAGACTATTTGCTAGGGCTCCAAAGCCAAAGTTCTTAGATGCTGCACTTAGAATCATTGCTTCGAAGCCACCCTTGAAGATGTGGGTAGCTAAGAAAGCTTAACTCTCTTTTGCAGGGAAGGGTCTCCAGCCGAAAATCAAATTCGTCTGAAGCTATTGCCGGGGACCTCAAACATCTTGTAGGGCGCAAGATCAAATGCCCAAATGGTCTTATTATGTATTTTGTTTCTGAATCGCTTGCTACTTGCCCTATCAGTCCTAACCTCGATCTAAGATTTCATAATCCACTTGCTCGTCAAATGTTTATGCTTCACAATTCTCTTCGTGAAGCCTATCCCCCTAATTGCACTGTAGGGTATGACACCAGCTTCTTCAGAATGGATTATTGATAGTGGGTGTACCAATCACATGACTGGCAAGCGAAGTCTTCTCATGGACTCAACTTTACGTCCATCTGACAAGAGTCACATCACATTTGCTGATACTGGTAAAAGCAAGGTATTAGGTCTAGGTAGAGTTGCAATTTCAAGGGATCAACACATCGATAAAGTGATGCTTGTTGAATCTCTTGGTTTCAACTTAATGTCTGTCTCAATGCTTTGTGATTTAAACATGATTGTGATATTTGGAAAGTATCGTTGCCTTGTTCTAATGGAATCTGACAAGTCTCTAGTCTTTCAAGGGTATCGTAAAGATGATTTGTACGTGGTAGATTTCTCAGCAGGACCACAACTTTCCGTATGTCTTCTAGCAAAAGCTTCAGAATGCTCGCTCTGGCATCGGAGGCTAGGGCATGCTGGCATGAGGAACTTGCACACTCTTGCAATGAAGAAGCATGTCTTAGGCATCGAGGGCGTCAAGTTCAAGAAGGATCACTTATGTGGTGCCTGTGAAGCAGGAAAGATGACGAGGGCCAAGCATCCCTCGAAGACAATCATGGCAACGACTCAACCCTTCGAACTGCTCCACATGGACCTCTTCGGTCCCACTCACTACTCAACTCTTACTACTGCTGCTTGTCTCTATGGCTTCGTGATTGTTGATGATTATTCAAGATACACTTGGGTGCATATAATCCTCTACAAGACTGAAGTGCAGGATGTCTTCAGACGCTTCGCCAATCAAACCATGAACAACTATGGCGTCAAGATCAAGCACATCAGAAGTGACAATGGCACTGAATTCAAGAACATTGGCCTCGACACTTATCTTGATACTTTGGGCATCACTCATGAATTCTCAGCTCCGTACACGCCGCAGCAGAATGGCGTCGTGGAACGCAAGAACAGAACACTTATTGAGATGGCCCGGACGATGCTCGATGAATACAAGACTCCAAGAAAATTCTGGCCTGAAACCATTGATACTGCATGCCATATTATCAACCGTGTTTATCTTCACAAGATTCTGAACAAAACAACCTATGATCTCCTCACTGATAAGAAGCCAAATGTCAGTTACTTCAAAGTATTTGGTGCCAGGTGCTGGATCAAGGATCCACATCACACTTCAAAATTTGCACCGAAAGCACATGAAGGTTTTATGCTTGGATACGGAAAGGACTCGCACTCCTACAGAGTCTTAAACCTCTTTCACTATAAATTGGTTGAAACTATGGATGTGCGGCTCGATGAGACTAACGGCTCGCAAAGAGAGCACCTGCCAAATGTGCTAGATGAAGTTCCATCCAGTGAATCCATCAAGCTTATGGGAACTGGAGAAATCATACCGTTGGAAGCTCAGCCTGAAGAGGAACTCATCATCTCTGCACCTGATCAACCTGAAGACAATGCTCAGCCTGAAGATAATCCTTCCACCGATGACAATGATCTGAGCAAAATCTTCGTCCTGCTCATCGTCGTGTTGCAAATGAAGTATAGATTGAGAAAATAATTGATAGCATCAATGCACCTGGTCCACTCACTTGTTCAAGGGCAACACAACTAGCAAATTTCTGTGGGCACTTCGCATTCATCTCAATATCTGAACCCAAGAAAGTTGATGAAGCCTTCATGGAACCTAAATGGATTCAAGCTATGCAAGAAGAGCTTCAATAGTTTCAGTTGAATAATGTATGGGAACTGGTCAAGTGTCCTGATCCTTGTAAGCACAATATCATAGGCACTAAATGGATATATCGCAACAAGCAAGATGAGCATGGTCAAGTTGTCAGGAAGAAAGCTCGTCTCGTTGCTCAAGGATACACTCAAGTTGAAGGAATTGACTTCGATAAAACATTTGCTCCTGTGGCTAGGCTTGAAGCTATACGCATACTCCTGGCCTATGCAAATCATCATAACATTCTTCTATATCAAATGGATGTGGAGAGCGCCTTTCTCAATGGCAAGATTGAAGAAGAAGTGTATGTTGCACAACCGCCTGGCTTTGAAGATCCAAAACATCCTGACGGGGTTTACAAGCTCAACAAGGCACTGTAGGACTTAAACAAGCCCCTCGAGCTTGGTATGACACACTCAAAGACTTTCTGAAGAGCAAAGGCTTCAAATCTGGTTCACTGGATCCCACTCTCTTCACGAAGACATATGATGGTGAACTGTTTGTGTGCCAAATATATGTGGATGACATTATCTTCGGCTGCACTAACCAGAAATACAGTGATGAGTTTGGATACATGATGCAAGAGCAATATCAGATGTCCATGATGGGTGAGCTGAAGTTCTTCCTTGATCTTCAAATACGACAGCAACGCAACGACATCTTCATATCTCAAGAGAAATACCTCAAAGATTGCCTGAAGAAGTTTGGAATGCAAGACTGCAAAGGCTACATGACGCCAATGCCAGCTAAACACCATCTAGGTCCCGACGACAATGGTAAAGAGTTCAATCAAAAGGTATACCGCTCCATGATTGGTTCTTTGCTTTATTTATGTGCATCTATGACAGATATCATGCTTAGTGTTTGCATGTGTGCCCGATTCCAAGCGGCACCAAAGGAATCGCATCACTTAGCCGTGAAGCGAATTCTTCGATATTTGGCTCACACCCCAACACTAGGATTATGGTATCCAAAGGGCTCAGAGTTTGATCTAGTTGGATTCTCGGATGCTGATTATGCTGGTGACAAAGTGGATCACAATTCTACATCAGGCACATGTCACTTTCTGGGACGATCACTTGTATGTTGGTCTTCAAAGAAGCAGAACTGTGTATCTCTCTCCGCTGCTGAATCTGAATACATTGCTGCTGGATCTTGCTGCGCTCAGCTTCTATGGATGAAGCAAACACTCAAGGACTATGACATTCATCTGAAGCAAGTTCCACTCTACTGCGACAACGAGAGCGACATCAAGATTGCTAACAACCCAGTTCAGCACTAGAAGACAAAGCACATTGAAATTCGCCACCACTTTCTCAGAGATCATGTCATGAAGGAAGATATTGATATCATACATGTCAAAACTGAAGAGCAACTGGCAGATATCTTCACAAAGCCCTTGGATGAGAAGAGGTTTTGCAAGTTACGGTTTGAGCTAAATATCTTGGAATCCTCAAATGTCCTGTGATCAGATACACATCCTAACACTTATGCATGTTGATGACTTAGATGTGCAACACACAAAGTAACGTATGTCTTCAATCAATGAAGACTTGCATTCTGAGTGTGAATAAATTAACGTGGAATTTGACTTCGGAGCACCACGATAATTATGCGTCGTGTCTGGGTCTAATACTTCCTATACGGTGGGTAACGCCACCACCAAATTCTTCCCTTAGAAGTGTTTTTCACATGGCGTTACATTTGCAAAGTCTTCACTTTCTGTTTGTCTTCAATGTTAACATGGCTTCATGTTTATCTTCAATGTACTGATTTGGTTTCTGTCCTCTATAGCATTCACTTATAGCTATGGCTTCTTGTTGAATCTTTTGAACTAAGTGAATGTGATCGGACCCTAACCCCTCTATGCTTCTTTCTTAAGTATATCTATCCAAATCATATGCATTCTATTGAGACTGTCAAAATGTCTTCTCTACGTCCTTGTCAGCAGAAGACACAGAGACAAACATTAATCTGTTTTCAATGCTAAATCCTTCCACCTGAAACCCGGAGAAGTGGGAATGACCACCCGACAATCCAGGCGTGCGTGGGAACGTGGAACAACGTCCAATGTGTTGCATGATAGCCACGTGTCCTTCAGATGTGAACCGCCAGGGGCACCTGTGTAATAACAGTGTGCCGTCTCTGTCCCTATAAATACACGCCTCATCCCGGTCATTATCTCTTCTTCCACCCTCGCACATACCCTAGCGCCACCGCTAGCCCTCGATGACGCCGGCGATGAAGCGCTTAGCTGCCGCGACCTCACCGACGTTGTCCTCACGCCGGCTGCGGACATCGTCTTCTCTGCCGTCGCCGTAGGTGTCCTCTATCGACAAGTTAGGCACGGAAGATCGAACTGCTCGGCCTCCACTCCTACTCCTTCTAGCAGTTCCTCGTGTGGTAAATAAAACCTCATTTTTACAGTCCTTTTGATCCGATAGATTCATCCTTTTCAACCACAAGTAGTTTCTGTTCACACAAGTTGGATCTATCTCATACTGCATCTCATAACATGCCTAGTATATTCACTTATGCTTCACAAAGTAGTTAGATTCCTCACTTGTACTTATTCGTGGATTCGTACAAATCTAGAACCAACTCTCTACCTATGAGTGAATGTCTTCGCACTATGAGGTCAATGTCTTCTAAACTGATTTATCTTCAAAAATCTTCTGAGAATGCATATGACCTCTTCCCCTTCCCTCGCACCTTTAATGCTGTCACAGGTACATGTCCGTGGGAGAATCCCTTGGTTCTCATAGCCTGCATTCATTTGCAGAGTTCTTACAGCATCATATAAATTCTCCTGAAGCCAGTTCTTGTCTGATCAGTAGACGGAAGACTTTGACAGCTTTGAAGCCTTTCAGTCTAAACTTCATGGCAACAGAGAAATCTGCAAGGAAGGGTGGCAGACAACATCGTGGCAATACCTCAAGAGATTTGCCTTCTGACCTCTATTAGCTGTACAAGACAGGTCCAGAGGAGGACTACAATCAGCGGAAAACCCGAATCCAATGGATTCGAAGATATTCGTAGAAGAATGGTTCAAGTACAGGTTCGTGACCCGGGAGTATGCTGAGAAAAATGCCATCAGGCGACCATGGGGAGACATCTTGTACAGAAATCTTCAACCCAGATCCAGAGCTGAAGCCATTGAACAAGGCTTCTATCCTTGCATGGTATGTGGACCACAACCTGCCAATGCAGACCCATCTTCATTACTGTGGTGCCGTGACAACAATCTGTTCAAGCGCAACTTCCAGTTTGCCAAGAACTCGGCCAAAGAAAACAAGAAGTCATGGGGACTAGACTTCAATCCAGGCCCCTCTGCTCCTCGTGCTCACGGCACACGCGAAGATGAACCCAATCTGGTTGGGCCCTTCTATAGCTTAGAAGGTCTCATTACTCACATACAGGTTCAAGGGGCAGTCATGGATCAACCTGCAGATGACGTTGATTCTGACGAAGCGCCTGCACCACCGAAGCCAAACAAGCTGAAGAAACCTAAGGCTTCGAAGCCTGCCCCTGCACCAAAGATTTCACGGGCGAAGCCTCTGGCCACTCCACCTCCTGAACATAGTGTGGAGTCTGAAGATCTGTCATGCATCTCCAAGCCCTCCAAAGTGAAGATGCCAATGCAACCCACCCGCCAAGCACTAACCCCTGCTGCTGTTCTGCGCAACAAGAATGACGCCATTGATCTGTCCAGCGACGGCGACCTTGGCGATGATGCTCTTGAGCAGTTGATCAAGAGCAAGCAAGAGGCAGAAATCTTCAATGACCTTCCTCTCTTTGATGTTGAAATCATAAACAAGTTCATTGATGAGTGGTTTGACAGCCCAAATGTTAGCTTTGATGATCTTCGGCTTCCCATTGGCCTCAGCGTCGCCTTCCATGGAGCCATTGCTGCTGAGCTGGCTCTAGCTCAGAGAATTGTTGAGCTAAAGCAAAAAATAGATTATGAAAAGGCTCAGTTCAAGAAGCATATGGCCAAGCTCAATGTTGAAGACATTCAGAACTTCCAGGTCATGATGCATGAGCTCAAGTAAGCATTCCGAACAAAACGTGAAGAAGCCAAAGGTTCTCATGAGCGCATGAAGGATCTTGCTGCTAAATGTGTCCAGGGATACAATGAAGCTGAAAAGCACAAGGCTTTGGGGCGACCAGGCATCGACCCCCGAATGGCGGCCAAGAAGAAGAAGAAGCCAGCTGTGACAGAACCCGAAGCACCAAGGCCGGAAGTGCATCCAATTGTCTTCCCAGCCAGTATGATAGGCTCGAAGCCTAAGGTCCCCACAGTGGCTTCAGAACTGAACAAAACAAGGGCAGCTAAAGCCAAAGCTAGAAAGTGCAAAACCAAGGCCACCACTGATGATGCTCCTCCAACCAAGAAACGCAAAACCAAGAAGAGAGACCGGACTGCTCCCACAAAGCACCTTGATGTCGAGCCAATCTCAGTGGCTCGTCCCGCGTCTGAACATCAAGAACGCCAAGTGATAGTTCATGAGCCTGCTTCCACAGAGGCTCATGAAGCTGAAGACAATCCAGCTGTTGACCCCACTGCAGCTGAAGACATTGGTCCTCACGACAATGTTGAAGATGATGAAGTCCTTCCTTAGATCGAGCACCAGTTGGTATCATCGCCTATGCTCACACACAGCGAACTCATCAGCATTGGTCATCCTCTGACGCCAACTGCTCAGGATGCATCGTGGGCAGATCACCCACAACGACAAGACACCCCAAGTTCTCCCCAACCACAAGTCACCTCACCCGTGCAAGATGACGATGACTTTGAGGCCCAGCAAACTCCATCTCCACAATCGTCGCCGACATTACACAGGCTTCGCAAAGGACCAAGGCCCCAAGTCACTTCAACTATGCATGTCGGGTGGTAGGAGCGACATATGCCAGTGGGTGGCTTATCATTGCGGGGGCCAATAGAACATCGCCGGTGCTTGAAAACGGGATGAGGCGAAGACATGCACGCCGGCGAATCTTACCCAGCTTCAGGGCTCTCCGGGGAGATAACACCCCTACTGCTGCTTTGCGGGGTCTCCGCATGGTTACTAAGTGAACAAGTAGCTACAATGCTCCTTGAGCTGTTTTGGGTGGAAGGAGGAAGAAGGGCTCTGCTCAGCCTGCTTCCTCTCCTTGTGTGTGTCTAGGTCTAGAATGAGAGTCCCACCCTTTGCATGGGTGCACCGGGGGGTTTATATAGGCCTACCCCCCGGGGGTACAATGGTAATCCGACTGGGAGCTAGGCCCAGCTGTCTGTGACTATGCTCGCCGGCTTCCCCGCCGGCTTCTGGGGCCCGCCGGCTGGTGGGTCCCGCCGGCTGCCGGCTCCTAGGTCGACAGGCCGGCCCCACCGGCCAGGGCCTGGTCGGCAGCTGGTTACTGTTACTCTGTGTTGTTGACGCAGGCTTGGTCGGGGTAAGCGTGGCTACAGTAATGCCGCCTTGGCGGGCGATTACTGTAGCCCCGCCGCATCTTGCCTCCTTAATGGGCGTCTCCTTCGAGGAGGGTGGTAGGCCGGCTATGTGAAGCCGGCCCTCTGTCTTGCCGGCTTGAGAGGAGGTGCGGCCGCCTTCGGCATCTCTCTGCCCGAAGGGGCCCATCGCCTCGGGGGCCACGCTGGCGGCCCGTCGTGGACAGCGTCAGAGCCGCCATGGCTACAGTGCCGCGTCGGGCGGGCTGCAGCTGCCCGCACGACGCGTCGTACCAGGCGTGCTCCGGGTTTTGGGGGTGGCAGGCTCCACTGTAGCCACGCCCCGTTTCATCATCGCAGAGTGGAAGCGTACATTGCGGGTACGACGTTGACTGCTTTATGGGAGCCGGCCTGGCTGTAGCCGGCCTAGTTGTAACCGGCCTCTCGTAGCCGGCCTTGCTGTAGCCGGCCCTGCCGTAGCCAGCCCTCCACAACTTTCTTCATGAGGGTAAAGGGCGGGCCGCCCCCGAAGCCGGCTAGGAAGGTAGTCGGCTAGGGGGGAGGCGGCCCAGGTCTTGAGTCTTCTTATGAGCCGGACGGGCTCATAATTTTTTCTGAGGGGCCAGGGGAAGCTGGCTGGGCTACCCATGGCTATTTACCCCGACAGTAGTCCCCGAAGCCGGGCGAGCTTCGTGGCGGACGGAAGGACGGGAAGCTTGGCCGGCTTCATACCCTGAGGGGCCGACCTCGTCGTCGCAGCCGACTTCGGAGCACTTTTTGTTATTAAGGTGACCGTGGTTGACCCGCGGGCTGGCCACGGGCCCCATGATGGGCCACGTGGCGGAGAAGCCCTGCCGTCGCACGCGCGCGACGGGACACCGCCGCAGGCCCGGGCCCGCCACTCCCTGGCCTCGGCCCGGGCGCAGATCTTCTGTGGCCCGAGGGGACTGCTCGCCTCCCCGCGGCCGTTTCTTCGCGTCATCAAGGCGCGCAATTAACGCGGGCATGGGGGAGATGGGCACGATCGATCCCCACGATCCCCCACGCCGCGCCTCCTCGGCTCTGGCGCACGCGCCTACAAGTAGGGGGGGAGGGGGAGAGACAAAGGCTCGTTCGCTCCCCCGCTCCCCGTCCCTCCTTGCTCCTCTTCTTCTCCTTCTTCTTCCTAGCGCCCTACGCAGTCTCGCGCCGCAGCCCGCCTACGCCGCCATGTCCCTGGCGCTATCAAGCTCGTGGGACGGGTCCTACATCCACGAGGACCACATCGAATTCCTCCGCCAGACCCGGCGCCTGCCCGCCGCCAACCTCGTGAAGATGCGTCTGGCGCCGGAGACGGAGGTCTCGCCGGCGCCGGAGGAAGGCGAGCGCGTCGTCTTCCGCACGCACTTCTTGCGTGGCTTCGACTTCCTGGCGAGCAGCTTCATGCGATCCTTCCTCGAATTCTACAACCTCCAGCCGCATCACGTCACGCCCAACGCGGTGATGCAGCTGTCGGCTTTCGTCTCCCTCTGCGAAGGTTTCTTGGGGGTGCTGCCGACACTGGAGCTCTGGGCGGAGCTCTTCCAGAACAAGCTCGGCACCGTCTCCGCCGGCGTGCCGGCTCCCTGCGGCGCCTTCATCGCGATGAAGAGGGCAAGCGACGACAACCCCTTCCCTCACATCCCTCTAATCCAGTCTGTCAAACTCTGGCAGAAATCCTACTTTTATGTCAAGAACGTCGCCCCACATGGTGACTACGTCAATCTGCCGGCTTACGTAGCCGGCCCACCGGCTGGGAGGCGGCCGTCTTGGGGCTACCGGTCCAAGTCCTTGTCTCCGGCTGGGAACGCCTCCATCGCCCGGCTTCGGGTGATGATCCAGT
The DNA here is from genome assembly GCA_034509565.1 of Triticum monococcum. Taxonomy (NCBI): domain Eukaryota; kingdom Viridiplantae; phylum Streptophyta; class Magnoliopsida; order Poales; family Poaceae; genus Triticum; species Triticum monococcum. The sequence continues at coordinate 591,794,667 of CM067846.1, forward strand.
CGGAAGGCCTGCGCGCAGCCGACCTGGTAGCCGCCTTCGTCGAGCGCCGGATTCTCCCCCTCCAAAGCCGGCCCCACATGATGTGCCAGATGAGCGGCCGGTTCGACCCTTGCCGGCTGAGCACATGGGAGATGCCCCATGCCGAGGTGGCTCTGATGGTGAACTACATCGCCAACCTGAAGCTCACCGACGACTGGCAATTCGGCAAGGCGCCGTACTCCCGCGCCCATCCTCTGCCTGTGGTAAGTCCTTCTTCTTGTCGTCTGCCGGCTTGGGCCAGCCGGCTTCTGACCAGGCGGCTCTTCTCTTTTTTTCTTTCTATCAGAACCCTCTCCTCCCGCCGCCAGCCGGGGCGGCAGGAGTCGAACGCGAGTATGCCCCGGACCGCACGGTGGACGACCTCGACGACCCGGACCTTGCTGCAGTCGCCATGGAGGACGCCGCCACGGGGGGCGACACCGAGCCCGGAGGCATGGGGCTCTCGGCCAGTTTCGACGACTGGCCGGACGATTTCGACGCCGAAGAGATCCCGCGCCACCAGCCGGCAACCGACCGCCGCAGCACGGGCTCGTCTGCCGCGCCGGCTGCCGGTGGTGGAAAGGGGAAACGCCGGGCTGCGCTCCCACTCTTCGGAAGCCGGTCGAAGAAGACGAAGGCCTCCGTCGCGGCCACGAAGCGTGACGAGGCGGCGGCGAAGGCGGCCCGCTTCCGGAAGGCGGTGAAGAAGCCTCCATCGGTTTCCGCGTAAGCCCTCTAGCCGCTTACGTGCTTGTTATTTTGAAGTCTTCCTTTGCTTGAATTCTTCTCTGATTTCTTGAGCAGGGCGCCTCTCTCCCTCGAGCGAGGCCCAGGCGGCTCCGTGGTCGGGCCGGGTGCTGAATCCTCAGGGTCCCGCCACGTGGACCCCCGCGCCGATCTTGCAGAAGCCACGGAGCGGAACGCTCGTGAGGCGCGTCGAGAGAGGGAGGCGGCGGAGCGGGAGGCCGCCCGGACAGCGACGGGGCGAGCGAGCGCGGCGGCCGAGACTCCGTCGGAGCGGGCGGCCGCGGAGACGGAGGTGGAGGGCGCACATAGCCGGCCTCCGCTGCTCGCCATCCCCCTCCACACCTTGGACCTGGACATCCCTCTGCCCACGGCGGAGGAGATCACCCCCGAGCAGCCACCGGTGCAGAGGGACGAAGTCTTCGAGATCTTCGTGGAGAGGACGCCGCCGGCAGCGCCAGCCTGAGCGGGCGAAGGCGGCCAATCGTCGGCGGTGCCGGAGGAGCCGGCCCGGGCCGCGCCCGAGGCCGGAGCCGGTCTTGAGATCGAGCTGGCGGCGGGCCGGCATGCCGGAGGGGGCACGGCCCCGCCGGACACGCGCCGAGCCGCGGGTGCCGAGCAGACGGCAGATGCCTTGGAGGCGGCCAGCTCCGCCATGTCCGGGTGGACTCCCAGCGGAGGAAGCGGCGAGCTGAATGCCGCGGCTCAAGGGGTTCGGAGCCGGCTGCAGGCACAGGCCGGCCTCCTGAGGCAATTCACTCAGGAGTTTCTATCGACGCGGTCTGCAATCCGGGTAAGTCTTCACTTCGTTGACCATTCTGGTCCTCTGAATTTTTTCCATGGGGGTGCGCTAGCGCACCCACTGGGTGTAGTCCCCGAGATCCGGGCCGACTGCAGCGCAGTCGGGTCGGATCTTACTCAACGACTATCTTTGACTGTTTTTTCTGATCTCTAGGATTATCACAATTCTCGTGCCGCCGCCTTCAACTCCCAGGCTCGGGAGCTGAGCCGGAGGACCGAAGACCTTGCCAGCAGCCGGCGTAAGTGTTTTGTCTTTATTTAATTCTCGTGGGGGCGCGACAGCGCACCCACTGGGTGTAGTCCCCGAGATTCGGGCCGACTGCAGCGCAGTCGGGTCGGATCTTCCTTGACGACTTTTCCCTTGCTGACTTTTTCTCTTTGTCTTTTGCTCGTGTAGAGGCCAACGCCAACTTGCGGAGGGAACTCGGCGAAGTGCAGGCCGCTCTTCGCGCCAAGGACGCCGAGTACGCTAACTTGGTTTAGGAGCGCGACCGCCTGGCCAAGAAACTGGCCGACCAAGAGGAGAGCCATAAGGCGGCCCTGCAAAAGGCGCAGGACGGCGAGGCTGCCCTGAAGGCGGAGTTCGAGGCAAGGGAGGCGAGCTGGGCCGAGATGCGCCAGGCGCTGGAAGAAGGCTTCGGCCGGATCGAGGACCTTATCGATGGTAGGCCGTCTTTCTTGCCCTTCCTCCATCTGCCGGCCGCCTGCGGTTTTGTTTTGACTTGTGTTTGCTGTCTTGCGCAGAGTACTTTCCCGGCCAATCCGTCCTCGCCGCCCAAGCCATCGAGGCTCACCGCGAGGCGCGCCGGCAGGCCGGAGTTGTGATTACGCCGGATGCGAATCGGACGCTGTCGGAGCAGCTCATCGCCATCCAGGCGCGGCTGCAGCCGGCCCATCGGCTGCTCCGCCGGCTCCAACGTGCCGGGGCGACGGTGCTGGCCGCGCTCTGGCCCGGCCAGATGATTCCCCGCACCCCAAGCCGGACGGCCGACTCGCTAGAAGTCGCAGTTGGCCGCCTCGAGGCTTGGAAGGCGTCCGCAGCCTGTCTTGGAGCCGGGCGTGCGCTGGAGTTCGTCCACGCGTGGTACCCAGGGCTAAGCCTGGACCAGCTGCGGACCTGGCGGTCGGAAGCCGACGCGGAGCTGGAGGAGGTGCGGCCGGCGATCGCGCAACGCGCCTCGACGATCGCCGAGTGCACCGACACCAGCGTCTTCGCGCCGGAGCTGAACGACGATGGCGCCGCCCAGCCGGAGGAATGGTTCGGGCTAAACCCGGCGGACGGCGAGGACTCGGCCGAGGAGATCGCCTCCAGCGACGAGGGTGAGGACGAGGAGGAGGAGGATGGCGAAGACGCCGAACCGACTGGTGAGACGGCCGACCGTCCTCCAGCCGACCGTGCCTCCAGCAACGAGCCACGCGGGAGCGCGCCCTCTGCCGGAGGCGATGATCAAGCCGAGGTTGGCCAGCTGGCCGCTCCTCCAGCCAGCACGACTGCTTCCACCGCCCAGCCCGGCTCGTCCGCGGCCCCGCCGGCTTGATCTGCCGTTCCTTTTGTCCCTGTTTTGCTTTTTCGAACAATTTTAAGTTTCCACAATTCCACCCACTGGGGGTGTATCGAACAATGTTGGATGTCGACCTCTCTGGAGGTCCTTTGTGTAAATATTAATATATGCATGTGTTGGCTTTCATTCAAGTGCACTTTTTTGTCCTTAGGCTCTTTCCTTTCTCGCCTTCCCTCTTTGGGAAGGCAAGTACTCGAGCTTTCTTGGATTTGATGCAGACTGAATGTAAGCCGGCCGGCCGGCTACTCTGGTAGTCGGTCGGCGGGAGGCAGCAAGCCGGCTTTTGTTATATATGAACCTGTTTAGTCCCTAGCCGTTTTTCGTGTGCGCACCCTTTCCGGCTTGTGACTCTTGCCAGCCGGGCAGTCGGTTCTTCGAGCTGTGATTTTGGCAAGAGCCAAACCTGGGTGTCGGCACATTACTTGTCTGACTGCGGGCAGGGCTCCTAATATAACTCCAGTCGGCCAGTCCCCGGGCCGACTCGTCGAACTCGGTGCCGGACAAAATAAATGAACAGGTGATATCATACGCATGATAACTTTCATTCATAAAATAAAGGATGGCAGTCCCCGAGTCTTTCTCGGGGAGCCTACTGTTTCGTACTTAATACAAAAGTGGGCATAATACATACTGCATTTTAACTGTAAAACTTCCGAAGGAGATTTGCGTTCCATGGTCGCTCCGACTCCTTGCCGGAGTCGTCTCTCTTGCGTGCCTTCGGCTTCTGCGCATCGATGAGGTAGTAGGCATCGTTGCCCAAGGCTCTGCTGATGATGAAGGGGCCTTCCCAGGGGGCTGCGAGCTTGTGCTGGCCGGCTGTTCGCTGGATCAGCCGGAGCACAAGGTCGCCCTCCTGAAGGATCTTGGTCGGACCCTCCAGCTGTGGTAGCGGCGCAAACCCTGCTGGTAGATGGCAGACCGGCTGAGGGCTAACAGCCGGCCTTCTTCCAGCAGGTCGACGCCGTCTTCTCTTGCTTCTTTGGCCTCCGCTTCCGTGTACATGGTTTCCCGAGGCGAGTCGAACTCGATATCTGTTGGGATGACTGCCTCGGCACCATATACAAGGAAGAAGGGAGTGAAGCCGGTTGATCTGTTGGGGGTAGTACGCAGACTCCATAGGACAGCCGGCAGCTCATTGAGCCAGCAGCCGGCTGAACGCTCCAGAGGTACGACCAGTCGGGGCTTGATGCCGGACAAAATGAGGCCATTTGCTCGCTCCACTTGGCCGTTTGACTGCGGGTGGGCGACCGACGCAAGGTCCAGCCGGATACCTTGCACGGCGCAGAACCGTGCCAAGGCACCTTTGGCAAAGTTCGTGCCGTTGTCGGTGATGATGCTGTGCGGTATGCCGTACCGGGTTGTTATATCTGCGATGAAAGTCACTGCAGTCGGCCCATTCAGCTTCTTGATCGGCTTCGCCTCCATCCACTTGGTGAATTTGTCAACGGCGACGAGCAAATGTGTCATGCCGCCGCGCGCCGTCTTGAATGGGCCCACCATATCCAATCCCCAGACGGCAAAGGGCCAGGTGATGGGAATGGTCTTGAGTGCCGAAGCCGGCATGTGTTGCTGCGAGCTAAAAAGCTGGCAGCCTTCAATGTTTGACTAGCTCTTTGGCGTCGTCCAAAGCAGTCGGCCAGAAGAAACCGTGGCAGAAGGCTTTGGCGACAAGTGATCTTGATGCGGCGTGGTGGCCGCACTCTCCTTGGTGTATATCCCTAAGGATTGCGATGCCTTTCTCCTGCTCGACGCATCGCTGCAAGACTCCGGTGGTGCTGCGCTTGACAAGCTCTCTGTTGACGATTGTGTATGCTCCAGCCCGGCGCTGGACTTGTCTTGCTTCATTTTTGTCAGCCGGCAGATCTTGGTTCACCAAAAAGTTGCGGATGGTTTGGGCCCATAATGGAGCGGCGACTTCCTCTGCTACCAATGTGGCCACAGCCACCAGGGTGGGCGGGCTGGGTAATGCAGTGCTGGAGTCGGCCGCCGCTTGCTGTGCTGAAGAAGTCCCCGGGCCGGCTACCACAGTCCCCGGGCCGGCTACCGCAGTCCCCGGGCCGGCTACCGCAGTCCCCGAGCCGGGTGCGGCAGTCGCCGAGCCGGGTACTGCAGTCCCCGAGCCAAATATTGAAGTCCCCGGGCCGGCTGCTTGATTCTTCGAGCCGGACCCGGCCTCCTCGGGGTTAGGCGGCACAAAGATGGAGTCGGATTCCGGAGACGGCTTGATTGATGGCTTGAGGAGGCGCTGTAGGGCGACGCCGGTTGGTATTGCTTGCCGCATGGAGCCTATTCGGGCCAGAGCATCTGCTGGCTCGTTGTCGGCTCGCGGCACATGAAGGAATTCACACCCGTCGAAATATCCACTGATTTGCTGCACTAGGAAACGGTAGCTCGCCATGTTTGTGTCCCTGGCGTCCCAGTCGCCAGAAGATTGCTGCACCACCAAATCCGAGTCGCCATAGCACAGGATCCGGCGGATGCCAAGTTCCTTGGCAAGCCGGAGCCCGTGTATGAGCGCTTCGTACTCGGCTACATTGTTGGAGGCGGCGACGTGGATCTGCAGCGTGTATCTGAGCTTGTCTCCCTTTGGAGAGGTAAGGACGACGCCGGCTCCCAAGCCGGTGCGCATCTTTGATCCGTCAAAGTGCATGCGCCAATGGGTGGAGTCGGGCGCTGGTGGTAAGTACTGGGTCTCGGCCCAGTCGACGAGGAAGTCGGCCAGCGCTTGCGTCTTGATGGCGGTGCGGGGTTGGTAGAAGATCGTGTAGGGGGCTAGCTCGATGGCCCATTTAGCCACCCGGCCGGATGCGTCCCGGCTGCCTATGATCTTGGCCAGCGGGGCAGTGCATACGACCGTGATGGGATGCTCTTGAAAGTACGGCTTCAGCTTCTTGGCGGCGAAGTACACGCCATAGCACATCTTCTAATAGTGCGGGTAATTTTGCTTCGAGGCGGACAGCACCTCGCTGAGGTAATAAACCGGCCTCTAGACCGGCTGGGCTCGGCCTTCTTCGGGGCGTTCGACCACAATGACGGTGCTGACCACCCGGCTAGTGGCGGCAATATATAGGAGCAAGGGCTCCTTCTCAGTCGGTGCCGCCAAGATAGGCGGCGTGGACAGCATCTTCTTCAGCTCGTGGAAAGCTTGGTCGGCCTGGTCATTCCACTCAAAGTGAGTGCTCTTCTTCATGAGGCGGTAGAGAGGGAGGGCTTTTTCTCCAAGCCGGCTGATGAAGCGGTTCAGAGAGGCTAGGCACCCGGTGAACTTCTGAATCTCTCTGAGCTTGGTTGGGACCGCCATCCTCTCGATGCCTTGATCTTCATAGGGTTGCACTCTATGCCGCGTTCGGAGACCAGAAAGCCTAGGAGCTGGCCGGCTGGCACTCCGAACACGCATTTCTCCGGGTTGAGCTTGATCCGGAACCGGCGCAGGTTCTCGAATGTCTCCTTCAAGTCTTCCAGCAGAGTGCCACGCTTCTCCGTCTTCACCACAACATCATCCACGTAGACGTGGGCGTTCTTGCCGAGCTGTGTGAGGAGGCACTTCTGCATGCAACGCTAAAAAGTGGCACCGGCATTCCTCAAGCCGAACCTCATAGTCAGGTAGCAGAAGGCTCCGAACGGCGTGATGAAGGCGGTCTTCAGTCGGTCATCCGGGTTCAGCTTTATCTGGTGGTATCCCGAGTAGGCATCCAAAAAGCTCAACAGCTCGCATCCGGCTGTCGAGTCTATCACTTGATCAATCCTGGGCAGAGCGAAGGGATCTTTTGGGCAGGCTTTGTTGAGGCTTGTGTAATCTATACACATGCGCCACTTGTTATTCTTTTTCAGCACGAGAACCGGGTTCGCGAGCCACTCGGGGAAGAAAACTTCCATGATGAAGCCGGCTGCGAGAAGCCGGGCTATCTCCTCCCCTACGATCCTTCTCTTTTCCTCTGACAGTCAGCGGAGGGGCTGCTTGACTAGTTTAGCATCCTCCCGCATGTGCAATTTGTGCTCGGCGAAATCCTTCGGAACACCCGGCATGTCCTTGGGGGACCATGCAAAGATATCCTGATTCTCACGGAGGAAATCGACGAGCTCGCCTTCCTATTTGCTATCCAGGCTCGCCCCAATGACGGCAAACCTCTCGGGGTGCTCGGGGTCGAGCTGTATCTTCTTGGTCTCCTTGGCCGGCTGGAAAGATCCTTGGGCATCATACTCCTTGGAGTCGGCGGGTTGGTTTAGCTGCTTGCTGGCCAGGGCCACGACCCTGTCCAGCGTCTTCTTCTCTGCGGCGATCACGAGGGATTCGGCCAGCCGGCTGCTGGCCGTGGCGCAGTCGGCGGAATCTTGTAGTCGCCGGCGATGGTGATGACACCCTTGGAGCTTGGTATCTTCATCTTGAGGTAAGCGTAGTGGGGGACCGCCATAAACTTGGCCAAGGCGGGTCGGCCAAGCAGGGCGTGGTACGGGCTCTCCAGGTCCACCACCTCGAACCAGATTGCTTCCCGGCGGAAATGATCCTTGCCCCCAAAGAGTACATCGATCTTGATCTTGTCGATGGGGGCACAGGACAAACCGGGTACGATGCCGTGGAACACCGTTCGAGTCGGCGCAAGCTGCTTTGCCTTGACACCCAGCTTCTCCATGGTGTCGCGGTACAAGATGTTGATGCTGCTTCCGCCGTCGATCAGCATGCGGGAGAAGCGTGCGGCGCGCGTATTCGTTGCAAGGGTGGCCTCTAGGACCAATGCGTAGGAGCCGGGGGACGGCATCACCTCTGGGTGGTCGGCCCGGCTCCAACTGATGGGTTTCTCTGACCAGTGCATGTGGCCGGCTGGGCTGGTGGCGGCCTCATTGACTTCTTGCTGCTCTCGGCGCTTGCTGCGCCGGTCTTCGGGTTGGCTCGTGAAGACAACATAAGATGCTTGCTCATCGGGGAACTCGTCCTGCACGGCGTCGACCGCGGGCCGGGCGGCTTTGGGCGGCGGAGCCGGCGGCGGCCGGCCGGCAGGCGGAGTCGGCGTGAGCCCTTCACCCTTGGAGATTCGGGCGAGCCAGTTGCATTTGCGGGTCGTGTGGTTGGACGGCTTCGCGCCGCTGTGGAACTTGCATGGGGCATCAAGGGTTTGCTCATAGGAGAAGGCCGGCTGCCAAGCCGCCCGGCCGCCCTTGGTCTTCTTGGGCGCGAGGGGCGGCGCATCTTCGACCGTGGCCACCTGCCGGCTAGCGGGAGGCAGCGCAGGGCCCTTGCGCTTCTGATCATTCTGGTGTTGGCGTCGGCCGCCGTCTCCAGCCGGCGCTTGGGCGCCGGATTGAGCACTTTTCCGGACGCGTCCACCCGGACCTCGGTCTTCATTGAGGAGTCGGCAGTGGCGTACTTGTCGGCGATGTTCAGGAGCTCGTCGAGGGTAGTTGGCTCATCGCAGAGAAGCTTGTGCTTGAGGAGGGTGCCCTCTCGGCACCCGGCAGTGAAGTATTCGATGGCTTGCACCTCGTGCACCCCTTCGCAGGAGTTGCGGAGCTCGGCCCAACGCGTCAGGTAGTCGCAAGTGGACTCGGTTGGGCCCTGTACGCACAGGGAGAGCTGTCTGGGCTTGGGAGCCCGCTTGTAGGTGCTGGTGACGTTGCGAACGAAAGCTTCAGTGAAATCCACCCAGCTGTTGATGCTGAGGGGCTTGAGGCTGTTAAGCCAAGTCCATGCCGTGCCTTGCAGCATGAGGGGCACGTACTTTATGGCAACGCGCCGGTTGCCATTGGCGATGCTGACGGCTGTGGAGTAGTCGGTCAGCCAATCTTCCGGCTTCACCGAACCGTTGTATTTGGGTGTGTCTCTTGGGAGCGAGAACCCTTTGGGGAAGGGCTCATCACGGATGCGGGGGCCAAAGCAAGGCGGGCCAACATTGTCTTCTTCTTCTTCTAGCGCCAGGGATCGGGCCAGGCGGTCGATCCGGTGGCGGGCATCATTTTCGCCGACTGCCTCGCGGCGACCAAGCCGGCCGCTGAGAGTCGGGTGAGCCACTGGAGGCGGGGTAGGATATCTCTCTCCGCGAGCTCGAGGCGGAGGCGGGGTGCCCCGCCATTCCATGGCTCGGGGGCGGCCGTCCGCATCTCGCTCGATGGAGATTTGGGTCCAGCTTCGGCTGGAAGCCGGCTCTTTCTTGCGCCGCGCGCAGGTGTTGCTTGTAGTCGGCGACCGGGAAGTCGCTCCGTGTTCGCGGCGCGGGGAGGGCTCCCCGCGCAAGCGTCGGCTTCGTGCCGTCGTGCGACCGCATCGATTAGTTGCTGGATGCGCCGCGTCATGTAGGGGAGGTCTTCGGCTTCCAAGCCGTCCAGCTCGTCTACGGCCGCCTGGGTGGCGCGCAGGTTCTCGAGCGGGGTGGCGTAGACCGGGCGATCCACTCCAAGTGTGTCGGCGATGACGGCGCCGCGTTGCTTGACAACGCCAGCCCGGCTTGGGCCAGCCGGAGCCGGCGTGCCGAAGGCGGCGTGGTCAGCTTCGTGCTGGTAGGCCTCGGTAAGGCGTCTTACGGAGGCTAGCCGCCGGCCCTCCGCGAGGAGGGCGAGGCGGCGTGCCTCCAGAACTTCGTCGCTGGCGTCAGCCGGAAGGGGGGCGGACAAATCTTGGGCAGCCGCGCGTGGAGCGTCGCGGGCGTCCTCATCAGCTAGGCCGTCGAGGCCGATAACCATCACTTCGGGGGCGTCAGAATTGCGATCGCCAGCCGGAGGGAGCGGGTCGTTGTAGACCGTGACGTTGGTGGGGAAGGTATCGTAGGATGCCGTGTCGGAGTCGACAGGCATCGGGTCGGTGGAGCCAACCGACTCCAAATCCGCAGCGGGCTCGCTGGAGACGTGGAGCTGGCCGAGGAGGTTGGCGAGGTGATCAGTGCCCGCATCAGAGGCAAGCTCGTCGGAGATGCGGGCCTTGTCAAAGAGGTCGGCGAGGCCGCTCGCCGCGCAGATGTTGGTGATGCCATGCAGCGCGTCGCGGCAAGCGCCATTGGGCAAGCCGGGCTGGCTACGCTCGCGGGGAAGGAAAAGGGTTCCCGTCCAGAACAGGTCTCCGGACGACGGTGCACCTGGCCCCACGGTGGGCGCCAAATGTCGGGTGGTAGGAGCGACATATGCCAACGGGTGGCTTATCATTGCGGGGGCCAATAGAACATCGCCGGTGCCTGGAAACGGGATGAGGCGAAGACATGCACGCCGGCGAATCTTACCAAGCTTCAGGGCTCTCCGGGGAGATAACACCCCTACTGCTGCTCTGCGGGGTCTCCGCATGGTTACTAAGTGAACAAGTAGCTACAATGCTCCTTGAGCTATTTTGGGTGGAAGGAGGAAGAAGGGCTCAGCTCAGCCTGCTTCCTCTCCTTGTATCTGTCTAGGTCTAGAATGAGAGTCCCACCCTTTGCATGGGTGCACCGGCGGGTTTATATAGGCCTACCCCCCAGGGGTACAATGGTAATCCGACTGGGAGCTGGGCCCAGCTGTCTGTGACTATGCTCGCCGGCTTCCCCGCCGGCTTCTGGGGCCCGCCGGCTGGTGGGTCCCGCCAGCTGCCGGCTCCTAGGTCGACAGGCCGGCCCCACCGGCCAGGGCCTGGTCGGCAGCTGGTTACTGTTACTCCGTGTTGTTGACGCAGGCTTGGTCGGGGTAAGCGTGGCTACAGTGACGCCGCCTTGGCGGGCGATTACTGTAGCCCCGCCGCATCTTGCATCCTTAATGGGCGTCTCCTTCGAGGAGGGTGGTAAGCCGGCTATGTGAAGCCAGCCCTCTGTCTTGCCGGCTTGAGAGGAGGTGCGACCGCCTTCGGCATCTCTCTGCCCGAAGGGGCCCACCGCCTCGGGGGCCACGCTGGCGGCCCGTCGTGGACGGCGTCAGAGCCGCCGTGGCTACAGTGCCGCGCCGGGCGGGCCGCAGCTGCCCGCACGACGCGCCGTACCAGGTGTGCTCCGGGTTTTGGGGGTGGCAGGCTCCACTGTAGCCACGCCCCGTTTCATCATCGCAGAGTGGACGCGTACATTGCGGGTACGGCGTTGACTGCTTTATGGGAGCCGGCCTGGCTGTAGTCGGCCTAGTTGTATCCGGCCTCTCGTAGCCGGCCTTGCTGTAGCCGGCCCTGCCGTAGCCGGCCCTCCACAGCTTTCTTCATGAGGGTAAAGGGCGGGCCGCCCCCGAAGCCGGCGAGGCAGGTAGTCAGCTAGGGGGGAGGCGGCCCAGGTCTTGAGTCTTCTTATGAGCCGGACGGGCTCATAATTTTTTCTAAGGGGCCAGGGGAAGCCGGCTGGGCTACCCATGGCTATTTACCCCGACAATGCACGTTTCTGAGTCTGAAGCCAAAATGGCTGAAGATATTCCGGCTGCATCAGCCAATGAAGAAGAAGAACCACGAGTTGAAGTAGAAAGAGTTGCTACACCCCCGTCCGACCAAGATATTGTTCTCGAGGAGAACGTGTCCGACCCTCCAGCTCCTGAAGTGGAGGTTAACAATCTTGAGGCGGCCACCAACATCAACACTGAAGCCAATGACATTGTCACGGCTGAAGCTAATGTGGCGTGTGAAGCTACTGCGGTGCCAGAAGTGCAAGCACCTGAAGCCACTATTGCGCCCGAAGCCAATACTGCAGCACCTGAAGCCAATGTGGCCCCTGAAGCCCATATCAACGACAATGTCAATGCTCCTGTACCCCCTCCAAGACCTCATACAATTGAGCTGGCATTTGATCGTGGTCAACCTATTATGGTCCGATGGCCCATTCTGGTTCCTCCACCTGCTGCGGGTCCACAATTTGACTATCATGTCGAGCACAGACCTCCCGTCCAGAAGCCCAAGCCAAGACTTCCATGATTCCCAGGCACTACAACTTCACCTGGGGTCTTCAATGTGAATGGTCTCATGGCACACAACACCTTCTTCAACAGCACCAAGAACCCTTACACCAAACCTCGCATTTCATCAGATCGGTTCTGGAGCTATCAGCAGCGCAACTACTATTCATGTGTCTTATACAATCAAGGACACATATTTCCACATATGCGTCTCAACACTAAACTATAGCTAGCCTGCCCTGCCTTGAAGAAGCGTTGGATTACTTCAGAGACGCTGGACTCCTGCAGTTTGTCACAGATAAGGAACACTGGAATGAAGAGCTTTTGCTACAGTTCTATGCAACTCTTCACATTCGAGGCTACAACAGGGATCCAAAGACTTGGGTCCTTGAGTGGATGACAGGTAATGTCCATCATGAAGCCAAAGCTCTTGATATCATTGAGCTCACAGGCCTGCCTACTCCTGGTGAATACTATGAACTAGGTTGTCAACAACACCAGAATGCTTTGGAGAGCATTTTTCAGAAGCCAGAACCCAACATGAGCCAAATGTTGAGCATGATGAAGCCTTTACCTCATGACGCTGACTACCCATCTGAATTCTTTGTTGAAGACCTAGAGTATCTACCTCGCACCATTTATCATATCATCAGAAAACTCTATGGCCCCATCAAAGGACATTCATATGCAGCGAAGCTTGAAGGAGCAATGAAGACTTTGGTTTTCTATATCTTCAATGGCATCAGTTTCAATGCTCAAGACTTCTTCATCAGGCAGTTGGCTACATCAGGCTCTGACATTTTTGGTCTGAAGTTCTATGCTCCATGGGTAATGCGTCTTATCAAGTGTCACTCTGCCATCAACTATCAGCCATCTGCGCGCAATCATCTTGTGTACTTGCCAGAGGTTGATCTGTCTATTGAAGCTATTTACCCAGAGCCTACTAAGGATCCCATTTACCTTCACAATGTTGATCACCAAAGCTTCACCCAGCCCATTGAAGGAGTTCAAGAAGTCTCGCGTGTTTATCCCTTGGCTGGAAACACACATGTCCCTCGTGCTCAAACTGACGCCACTGGTAGCACCATTGCGCAAAGGCCTCGAAGGCGATCTCGTGTTCTCAATGACCGAGAGCTTCTCGTCGCACTACACCAGAAACAGGACAAGCATCACAACTGGCTCAAGCGTCAGATGCAAAGCCTCTTGGTGGATGTCAACTGCATACGCAATCTTGCCACCAAGAATGCCTTTGTCACTCATGAAACCTGTCGGAGGTCGTGGAAGATTTTGACTTTGCTTAGTGCTGAAGCTGATCTGTAGGACGATGGCTTCACCGAAAGATTCAAGTTTGACTCAACTCCTCCACGGAATGCTCACTTGCGTCGGACTCCCTCACTTGCAGACTCTGACTATTTGTCCTCAGCTGCGACAGTGAATGCCAGAGTCATCGATGACCAAGATGATGCAACTTCACCTCCTCCAACTTCAGCGCGTGTCGACACCGCACCAAGTTCTTCTGAACCACGGACCTCAACGACGTCCCTGCTGCCTCGCCTGCATCTCATGGGAACGAGTAGGTGCTCTATGTCTTCAAACCTTTTTGGTCCTTACTGACAAAAGGGGGAGAAGCATATGAGTTGATAGTCTTCAAGCGGGTCCATATGGGTGGTTGCTTTACCTTTTGCTACTTTTGCCAAGTGCATACAACTCTTGCCTTTCGATGCATTTGGTTCTTTCAGTTGTAACACTTAAACTCGATGGTCGTCTGCTACTTATTTGCTATTCTGTGATGCGATGATAAATTCTGCATGTGCGATGATAACTTCCGGACTTAGGTCATTTTGCAGACGTCCATTTTTCATTATGCATGTCATTATCTTTGTTATATCAAATCATGCATGATGAATTGTCATCATAAGTTGAAGAGGATCTCCAAAAGTACAACCTGCCATGTGCATTTGCATTCCAAAAGCAAATTACTTATATGCACATCTTTAGGGGGAGCCTTTGCCACTTATGAAGACAATACACTATCCGTTACAATTTCACATATTTTATTCCCCGTTGAAAACTTCAACCAGTTTGTCATCAATCACCAAAAAGGGGGAGATTGTAAGTGCACCTATTCCCAACCCTAGTTGGTTTTGGAGTATTGACGACAAACCTGGTTGAGGGACTAATGTGTTTGTGAGAATTGCAGGATAACACAGGTAGAAGTCCCTCATTGATTCGGTTTTCCTACCAGGGATGACCCCTAAAAATGTATGAAGACATTGAAGTCAAAGGTGGTATGTGAAGACATTCACATTGAAGACTATGACAAGAGAAGACATCGCGTGAAGACTATGGAGCGTGAAGACTTAGTTGTTTTGTCGTTCTTTTTCTTCTTTGTTGAGTCATAGGAACCACCGTACTGTTAAGTGGGGTCCAAGAGAACCAGTCAGAATGACTGAAGTGATGCTTAACCAAAATCCTATGTCTTCGAGCGAAGACAATGAGAGCAAAACTTATCCAGAGCTGGATAAGTCAGCTTTGCTTGTAGCCCAAGTAAAGTTGCCGTGTGTGTTTGAAATCTGACCGTTTGAACACATGTCAGTTCCTTAGTGACCCAGGGTCATTTCGGACAAATCGGGTTGGGTTGCCTAGTGGCTATAAATAGCCCACCCCCTACAACCATAAACGGTTGGCTGCTCAGAGTTAGTGTATGGCTTTTGTCGTTTGAGAGCAACCCACCTCGAAGCCTTTGAGAGAGAATTCCTTGCGAGGACAAAGCCCTAAACACCCAGAGCCAAAGAGTGTTAGGCATCACTGAAGTCTTCTTGTCTGTGTGATCTGAAGACTTATTACACTTGAGGACTGTGAATCCTCCAGCCGGTTAGGCGTCGCGTTCTGAGCATCCAAGAGTCATTGTGGATTGCCGGTGAACGAAGTCTGTGATAGTTCGGAAGCCTACCTTGAAGACTTACCAGAGTGATTGGGCGAGGACTGGGTGTCCTTAGCTCAAGGGGAATAAGGTGAAGACACGGTCTTCTGAGTTGAATCTCAGCCTCCCTAACCAGACGTACAGTTGTCACAGCAACTGGAACTGGTCCAACAAATCATTGTCTTCAACGAGCCACTGGTTCTATCCTTCCCATCTCTTTATTTACAGTTGGTCCTTGTGAAGTCATTGCCTGTTTGCATTATCTTTTGTCTTCACTGAGTGACTGCTTGTTCTGATTGGCTTCATACTATCTTCCAACCTGATCCATACTGCCTAGTTGCCATTAGTCATTGTGCCTTCACGTCACTGAATACTTGAAGACATTCGTAAAAATCGCCTATTCACCCCCCTCTAGTCGATCACTAGCACTTTCAGGGTGCCGAAAAGGTTTCTGGATAATCTTCTTGTGAATGTCGTCATGACACCACAAGGGAAGAAGACAAACCCCAGACCACAGACTTCATATGGTCCAAAGGCTTCATACAGACAGAGGACTCACCCGATTCGCACTAACACAAATGTTTTGCAGGGAAACCATACTTAGGCCTATGAATATGAGCGTGTTTCATCAAACCGCCATGTTCATAAGACCCAGAACTACTCTGCTTATTCTTATGAGTACTATTCTCCACCTGCAATACTATTTGCTAGGGATCCAAAGCCAAAGTTCTCAGAGGCTGCACTTAGACTCATTACTTCAAAGCCACCCTTGAAGATGTGGGTGGCTAAGAAAGCTTAACTCTCTTTTGCAGGGAAAGGTCTCCAGCCGAAAATCAAATGCATCTGAAGCTATTGCTGGGGACCTAAAACATCTTGTAGGGCGCAAGATCAAATTTCCAAATTGTCTTATTATGTATTTTGTTCTCGAGTCGCTTTCTACTTGTCCTATCAGTCCTAACCTCGATCTAAGCTTTAATAATCCTCTTGCTCGTCAAATGTTTCTGCTCCACAATGCTCTTCGTGAAGCCTGTCCCCCTAACTGCACTGTAGGGTATGACACCGGCTGCTTCAGAATGGATTATTGATAGTGGATGTACTATTCACATGACTGGCAAACGAAGTCTTCTCATGTACTCAACCCTACGTCCATGTGACAAAAGTCACATCACATTTGCTGATACTGGTAAAAGCAAGGTATTGGGTCTAGGTAGAGTTGCAATCTCAAAGGATCAGCACATGGATAAAGTGATGCTTGTTGAATCCCTTGGTTTCAACTTAATGTCTGTCTCAATGCTTTGCGATTTGAACATGATTGTGATATTTGGAAAATATCGTTGCCTTGTTCTAATGGAATCTGACAAGTCTCTAGTCTTTAAAGGGTATTGGAAAGATGATTTGTACATGGTAGATTTCTTAGCAGGACCACAACTTGTCGTATGTCTTCTTGCAAAAGCTTCAGAATGCCGGCTCTGGCATAGAAGGCTAGGGCATGCTGGCATGAGGAACTTGCATACTCTTGCAAAGAAGAAGCACGTCATAGGCATCGAGGGCGTCAAGTTCAAGAAGGATCACTTATGCGGTGCCTGCAAAGCTGGAAAGATGACGAGGGCCAAGCATCCCTCGAAGACAATCATGACAATGACTCAACCCTTGAAAGTGCGTTATATCGACTAGAGGGGGGGTGAATAGGCGATTTTTATGAAAGTCCTCAAAATGTAAAGGTTATGAAGACGAACAGTAGAGATATGCCTATCACTATGCAGCGGAAGTTAGATTACACTAGGCAAGCCATGGTCAATTATTCAATAGAGTGAAAGCACAATGACAAGTAGCTGCAGTGTAATAAGGATCAGGTAGGAAGAAGTTATGAAGCCAATCAAATCATACAGTTACGTTGTGAAGACAAAAGATAGAGCAAGCATGCAATGGCTTCACAAAGAGTAACAGTAAATAAGGGAAGTGAAGATGAAACCAGTGACTCATTGAAGACAATGATTTGTTGGACCAGTTCCAGTTGTTGTGACAACTGTACGTCTGGTTAGGGCAGCTAGGTATTTAAACCAAAGGACACACAGTCCCGGACACCCAGTCCTGAACACGCAGCTTAGGACACCCAGTCCTCACCGTATTCCCCTTGAGCTAAGGTCACACAGACCTCGCCCAATCACTCTGGTAAGTCTTCAAGGTAGACTTCCAAACCTTCACAGACTTCGTTCACCGGCAATCCACAATGTCTCTTGGATGCTCTGAACGCGACGCCTAACCGTCTGGAGGATTCACAGTCCTCAAGTGTAATAAGTCTTCAGATCACTCAGACAAGAAGACTTAAGTGATGCCCACTTCTCTTTGGCTCTGGGTGGTTAGGGCTTTTCTCCTCGCTAGGAAATTTTCTCTCAAAGGCTTTGAGGTGGGTTGCTCTCAAACGACAAAAGCCGTGCACTGAAATCTGAGCAGCCAACCGTTTATGGTTGTAGGGGGTGGACTATTTATAGCCACTGGGCAACCCAACCTGATTTGTCCAAAATGACCCTGGGTCACTAAGGAACTGACACGTGTACCAACGGTCAGATTTCAAACTCACACGGCAACTTTACTTGGGCTACAAGTAAAGCTGACTTGTCCGACTCTGGACAAGATTTGCTCTCATAGTCTTCGCTCGAAGATATAGGTTTTGAATTAGGCATCACTTCAGTCATTCTGAATGGTTCTCTTGGACCCCACTTAACAGTACGGTGGTTCCTATGACACAACACAAATTAAAGAGAACTATGAAAGGTCTAAGTCTTCGAGTTCCATAGGCTTCATGTGGTGTCTTCTCATGTCATAGTCTTCAATGTGAATATCTTCATATACCACCATTGACTTCAATGTCTTCGTACATTTTTAGGGGTCATCTCTGGTAGTAAAACCGAATCAATGAGGGACTTCTACCTGTGTTATCCTGCAATTCTCACAAACACATTAGTCCCTCAACTAGGTTTGTCGTCAATACTCCAAAACCAACTAGGGGTGGCACTAGATGCACTTACAATCTCCCCCTTTTTGGTGATGATGACAAACTAGTTGAAGTTTTCAACGGGGAATATAATTTGTGAAATTTTAAAGGAATTATCTTCATAAGCTGCAAGGGCTCCCCCTGAAGATGTGCATATAAGTGATTTGCTTCTGCAATGCAAATGCACATGGCAGGTTGTACTTGTGGAGATCCACTTCAACTTATCATGACAATCCACTATGCATGTAAAAGTATATGAAGAGAATGACATGCATAATGAAAAATGGACGTATGCAGAATGATCTAAGTGCGGAATTTATCGTCGCACATGCGGAATTTATCTTCGCAAAACATAGTGGCAAAAAAGTAGCAGACGACCATCAAGTTTAAGTGTTACAACTGAAGGAAGAAAATGTAGCAAAACGGGAGTTGTAAGTGATGAAGTCATGTACCTACGGTAGGGACACGGACCCGTCCTAAGAGCCCTGCCATAGGACACCCTTAGAGGAAGTCACCTTTCAAATTACTTGAAGATATCCCACTCGACGGATTGAAGACACTCGACTAAGAAGCTGTCACTCAACCAAGAAGCCAACCACTCGACTGCTAGGGGACCTCAAGTCACTCCGCATGCAAACAGTCGGCTATTAAGTAGTCTTTATGATTATTATGACACTTTATTAGGGACGTTATCAGTACGCCCACCTTAAATGTACCTTAAACCCTGCATTACTGAGGGCATGAGAGGGCCGGCGAACTCTATATAAGCCACCCCCCTCCTCAGTATCAAGGGTTCGCACCCCTGTCATCTTACTCACGCATAATCCAATCGACCGCCTCCGGGCACCGAGACGTAGGGCTGTTACTTCCTCAGAGAAGGGCCTGAACTCGTAAACCTTGCGTGCTTACAACTTCCCAATAGCTAAGGTCTAGCCTCTTCATACATACCCCCCTACCTCACTGTCAGACTTAGAACCACGACAGTTGGCGCCCACCTTGGGGCCTTAGTCTTAGCGCCTAATTGGAGAAGTTGCGATTTTTCCGATCCACTCGATCATGTTTTCCTGCGGAGCTTTGGCGGAGGGCCGCGAGATCCGTCTCGGCCGACTTGCTTTCATCGCCGACGACTCCGCTTGGCTCCAGGAGGCGCCGCTTGACGTCGACGCGCTCCCCGTCCGCGGTGCGACGCACTTCCGCGCGTGCGTCCGTGGCGTCCTCCTGAGGCAGCCATCGACCCCATATCGGTCGACTCACGTGCCATCTCCC
The DNA here is from genome assembly GCA_034509565.1 of Triticum monococcum. Taxonomy (NCBI): domain Eukaryota; kingdom Viridiplantae; phylum Streptophyta; class Magnoliopsida; order Poales; family Poaceae; genus Triticum; species Triticum monococcum. Next base: position 591,813,787 of record CM067846.1, read on the forward strand.
CGTCCTGTCTCCCGCCAGCGCAAGCGCTCGGGTCGGTCGAGGCTCCAGCGGTGGATGAAGCACGTCGTGGCCCGCCAATCGGCGACCCAGCAGGTCGCTGCAATCGAGCCTGACGAATCCCTCTGCGGCCTGTTCGATCTGTCGACTGGCTCCATGGAGTTCGCTTCCGAGTGCGACAGCAGCGACCCCCTGGCGGAGGTCCTGGCGGTCGAGGGGACACGCAGTCCCCCCGGATTCCCTCGCGCTGACGATGGTGCCGACAGGGGCGATCAGTCGCACCCTCATGACAAATACCTCCCCGAGCCTCTTACGTCGTTGCAACGGGAGGAGCTTCGTCGCCGGAACATGGACGCGCTCTAGACACCTATTGTTGGAGAAACCCCCGAGGCCCGGGCCTTGGAGGATGCGCGCTTGGCTAATCTAGCCGAGCGCACTACGCTGGAGAATCTACAGCGGGCTCTCGACGAGCGGGCGCGTCAGCGGGCTCCCGAGTCCAGTCGACGCCAGCAGGCACCCGAACCCAGTCGACGGCAGCTTTTCCCGCCACCACAGGTGTACCGAACTCCGGTTCAGAACCTGGCTGCCGCGGCCCGCATAGCGGAGTCGATCCAGCCCTCCTAGTCCAAGGCCGGAAGAGGATTGCTGCAGATCAGAGCATTGCTCCGAGCAGCGGGGAATCAGAATTCCGCCGTCTCTCAGTCGCGGGACAGGATCCATAGTCGATCCGTCGCAACGGAGACCGTCCAGTCGGCTCACAGCCCGAGATCGCCCCCGAGGCGTGAGGGACGTGGAGACCGGCACGATCGGTATAGGAGGAACGAGCAATATGATCACCGACCCGACCGTGATGATGGGCGTCGGGTGCCGTCCCCTCCTCCGCGGAGTGGATCATATGCACCTCAGCATCGAGACGACAGGCGCCCCCATCACACTGGGCAGAGGATCCCAGTCGACCCCAGGGACCCAGGCTTTGACGTGAGATCCATCCTCGTTCAAGGTCTGGTGGACAGGAATAGGGCTCATCGAGAGGGCCACAACAGAGATACGCCCCCCGGCAGTAGGGCACACGCCTCGGGGCCTGAGTGTTTCAGTCGAGCCATCAGAGCTGCGGTGATCCCTCCCAACTTCCGGCTGGCGACTGGGATTAGCAAGTTCACCGGCGAGTCCAAGCCTGACACATGGCTCGAGGATTACCGAGTGGCTGTGCAGATCGGCGGCGGCAACGACGAGGTGGCCATGAAGCATCTACCCCTCATGTTGGAAGGCTCGGCTAGGGCGTGGCTGAATCAGCTGGCGCCCAGTAGCATTTACACTTGGGAGGATCTCTCCCGAGTGTTTGTTACAACCTTCGAAGGGACATGCAAGCGCCCCGCAGGCCTTACGGAGCTGCGGTCTTGCGTACAGAAGCCGAATGAAACGCTGAGGGAATACATCCAGAGGTGGATCACACTGCACCACTCGGTCGAAAACGTGCCAGACCATCAAGCAGTTTGCGCTTTCAAGGAAGGCGTCAAGTACAGGGAGTTGAATCTGAAATTTGGCCGGACCGGAGAGATGTCCCTTAATCGGATGATGGAGATTGCCACCAAGTACGCTAATGGATAAGACGAGGACCGACTCCGAAGCGGCAGACTTAAGTCAGTCGCCCAAGAGACCGGAGGAAACTCCAGTCGGAAGCAGAAGCGGAAGGCCGAGCCAGCCGCTCCCGGGGAGGCCCTGGCCGTGGCCCAGGGAAACTTCAAGGGGAAACCCAAGGGCACTTGGAAGCCCAAGAAAGTCAAGGATCAGGATGGGAATGATGTTCTGGATCTGCTATGTCACATTCACACCAAGAAAGATGAAGAGGGTAATTTTATTTACCCCAAACATACCACTCGGCAATGTCGGCTCCTGATCCAGCAGTTTCAGGGCAAGCAGCCCAAGGATAAAGAAAAGGAGCTAGACAGGGTCGAGGACAGGGACGATAGCGACGATGGATACCCCCAGGTCAATTCCACCCTGATGATTTTTGCCGATGTCGAAAGCAAAAGTCGACTGAAAGTCATTAACCGTGAGGTGAACATGGTTGCCCCTGCGACTCCCAGTTACCTAAAGTGGTCTCAGACGGCCATCACGTTCGACCAATCCGATCACCCAACACACATTGCCACCCCTGGGAGGCAAGCTTTGGTGGTCGACCCAGTTGTCGAGGGCACTCGACTGACCAAAGTCCTGATGGACGGTGGCAGCGGCCTGAACATACTGTACGCGGAAACCTTGAAAGGAATGGGCATTCCGATGTCCAGACTCAGCACCAGTAACATGAGCTTCCACGAAGTCATTCCTGGGAAGAAAGCCGAGTCACTCGGCCAGATTGCTCTTGATGTGGTTTTCGGTGATTCAAAGAATTACCGCAAGGAAAAGTTAACGTTTGAAGTTGTGGACTTCCAGAGTGCTTATCACGCCATCTTGGGCAGGCCGGCTTACGCACGCTTCATGGCTCGACCATGCTACGTGTATCTTAAATTAAAGATGCCTGGCCCCAAAGGTGTGATCACTGTTACGGGCAACCGGAAGAAAGCAGAAGAATGTTTCCAGAAGGGATCAAAGATCACCGACGCTCAGATGGCAGTGGCCGAGCTGAAAGAGTACCAAAAGACTGCCGATCCGAGTGAATTGCTGCGGGCTCAGAAGCCTGCCTCCGAGTCAGCTTTCCAGTCGGTCGGCGAAACGAAGACGGTCCACATTCACCCAACCGACCCCGAGGCAGCTCCGACTCACATCTCAACGACGCTCGACTCCAAATAGGAAGAAGCGCTCATCCAGCTCCTCCGTGAGAACTGGGACATCTTCGCATGGAAACCCTCTGACATGCCCGGAGTTCCCAGGGGGCTGGCTGAGCACCGCCTACGAGTCGACTCAGAGTTCAAACCCGTGAAGGAACATCTGCGACGGTCCGCCGTCCAGAAAAAACAAGCCATCGGCGAAGAAGTGGCTCGGCTCTTAGCAGCTGAGTTCATTCGAGAAATCTACCACTCCGAGTGGCTCGCCAATGTTGTCATGGTCCCCAAGAAGGACAAGTCACTCCGCATGTGCATTGATTTCAAGCACATCAATCGGGCCTGCCCGAAAGATCATTTTCCTCTCCCTCGCATCGATCAAATTGTCGACTCGACTGCGGGATGCGAGAGATTATCTTTTTTAGATGCCTACTCCGGGTACCATCAGATCCGTCTATATGGGCCCGACGATATCAAAACAGCTTTCATCACTCCATTCGGATGCTTCTGTTACGTCACCATGCCATTCGGCCTCAAGAACGCCGGAGCCACATTCATGAGAATGATCCAGAAGTGTTTACTCACTCAAATCAGTCAGAATGTGGAGGCGTACATGGACGATGTCGTAGTCAAGTCCCGGAAAGGTTCCGACCTACGGGCTGACCTTGCTGAAACCTTCGCCAACCTCAGGAGGTACGATATCAGGCTCAATCCGTCGAAATGCACTTTCAGAGTTCCATGTGGCAAGCTACTCGGTTTTCTCGTTTCCGAACGGGGAATCGACGCCAATCCTGAAAAAATTGGCACCATACTTCGGATGAAGTGCCCTGTACGTGTGCATGATGTCCAAAAACTTACAGGCTGCTTTGCCGCCTTAAGTCGATTCATCTCTCGACTCGGTGAAAAAGCGTTGCCTCTTTACCGACTGATGAAAAAGTCTGACAAGTTCGAATGGACTCCAGAAGCTGATGCAGCGTTCGCAGAGCTCAAAGATCTACTCTCCACCAAGCCGGTGCTAGCTGCTCCAATCAGCAAAGAGCCTCTGCTACTTTACATTGCAGCCACGGGACAAGTTGTCAGTACAGTACTTACGGTCGAGCGGGAAGAGGAAGGGAAGGCCTTCAAAGTTCAACGCCCTGTTTATTATGTGTCTGAAGTTTTGACCCCTTCAAAACAAAGATACCCCCACTACCAGAAGCTTGTATATGGGATTTACATGAACACGAAGAAAGTTGCACATTATTTCTCTGACCACTCCATTACAGTCGTCAGCGACGCCCCGTTATCGGAGATCCTGCATAACAGAGATGCAACTGGTCGAGTGGCCAAGTGGGCGATTGAACTCCTTCCTTTAGACATCAAGTTTGAAGCAAAGAAAGCCATCAAGTCTCAAGCAATCGCAGATTTTATCGCCGAGTGGATTGAACAGCAACTTCCGACTCAAGTCCACTCGGAACACTGGACTATGTTCTTCGATGGATCCAAGATGCTGAATGGCTCGGGCGCGGGGGTAGTTCTGGTCTCCCCCCGAGGAGATAAGCTTAGATACGTTCTCTAGATTCACTTCGATTCCTCCAATAACGAAGCAGAGTATGAAGCACTTTTGTATGGGTTGCGCATGGCCATTTCGCTCGGCGTCCGTCGCCTCATGGTCTATGGCGATTCAGATCTGGTGGTTAATCAAGTGATGAAAGAATGGGACGTCAGGAGTCCGGCAATGACTGGGTACTGCAATGCGGTACGGAAGCTAGAGAAGAAGTTCGAGGGGTTGGAGCTCCACCACATCCCCCAACTGAAAAACCAGGCAGCTGACGACTTGGCAAAGATAGGCTCCAAGAGAGAAGCCATTCCAAGCGACGTGTTCTTGGAACACATTCACTCGCCGTCAGTCCAAGAAGATCCTTTCACAGAAGAAGCCCCGCAGCCGAAAAGTGCCACAGACCCGACTGAAGTCGAAGTGCCTGCAGTAGTCGATATGATCATGGAAGTTTTGGCAGTCACCCCTGACTGGACGATACCATACATTGCATATATCCTAAGGAAAGAACTCCCGGAGGACGAGGAGGAGGCTCGACAGATCGTTCGCGATCTAAGGCCTTCACGGTCATAAGAGGACAGCTGTACAGAGAAAGTGCAACCGGAGTCGGCCAGAAATGCGTGACGCCAGAAGAGGGTCAAATGATCCTCAACGATATCCACTCGGGAACCTGCGGTCACCATGCGTCCTCTCGGACCATTGTGGCTAAGGCATACCGAGCTGGATTTCATTGGCCAAGGGCAAATGAGATGGCGAAAGAGATAGTCGACAGGTGCGAGGGCTGCCAGTTCTACTCCAACATGTCACACAAGCCCGCGTCAGCCCTGAAAACCATTCCGCTCGTCTGGCCCTTTCCGTCTGGGGATTGGACATGGTTGGCCCCTTGAGAATGGGCAGGAGTGGGTTCACTCACGTGCTTGTGGCAGTCGACAAGTTTACCAAATGGATCGAGGCTAAGCCCATAAAGAGCCTTGACGCTGGCACCGCTATCAGTTTCATCAGAGGGTTGACATTCAGATATGGAGTCCCACACAGCATCATCACTGATAACGGGTCAAACTTTGATTCAGATGAATTCAGGGCATTTTGCGCTTCTCAAGGCACACGAGTCGACTACGCCTCAGTCGCTCACCCCCAGTCAAACGAACAGGCTAAGTGGGCAAATGGTTTGATCCTCAAAGGGCTAAAACCCCGGCTGATGCGCGATCTCAAGCACGCGGCAGGTGCTTGGGTCGACGAGCTTCCGTCAGTGCTGTGGGGATTAAGGACCACCCCTAACCGGTCGACTGGAAGGACCCCGTTCTTCCTGGTTTATGGAGCCGAAGCTGTCCTGCCAAGCGATCTCCTTCATAATGCGCCCCGAGTTGAACTTGACACCGAAGATGAAGCAGAGCAGGCCCGGCAAGACGCAGTCGACCTCTTGGAGGAAGAGAGGGAGATGGCAATGATCAGATCGACCATTTACCAGTAGGACTTGCATCGATTCCACGCCCGGAACGTGAAAAGTCGAGCCTTTCAAGAAGGAGATTTGGTCCTCCGAGTGGATCAACAGAAACCTCACAAGCTCGCTCCCACTTGGGAAGGCCCCTTCATCATCACCAGAGTCCTCCACAACGGAGCATATCACCTTTACAATGTTGATCGACAGATCGACGAACCTCGAGCTTGGAACGCGGAGCTTCTCCGCCCCTTTTACAATTAAGGCCGCTCTCAAACCAGATGTAATAAGAAAAACTCCCGAGGTTCATTTTTATCAGAAATAAGAGTGTTCCAATAATTGTTGTCACTGTTGTATGTATCCGAAATCCCCCGATAGGTGACTTAGCTGCGAATCCGATTCGGCTAAGTTTGAAAAATCCTACCGAGTGGAGAGCGAACCTCCCACTCGGGGGCTTAGCTGCAGTTCAGCACTCGCCTAAGTTCTCCACGAAGAGGCTTAGCTGCGGTCAGACACTCGCCTAAGTTTAAAAAATCCCACCGAGTGGAGAGCAGACCTCCCACTCGGGGGCTTAGCTGCAGTGCAGCACTCGCCTAAGTTCTCCACGAAGAGGCTTGGCTGCAGTCAGACACTTGCCTAAGTTTGAAAAATCCTACCGAGTGGAGAGCGAACCTCCCACTCGGGGGCTTAGCTGCAGTCCAGTACTCGCCTAAGTTCTCCACGAAGAGGCTTAGCTGCAGTCAGACACTCGCCTAAGTTTGAAAAATCCTACCGAGTGGAGAGCGAACCACCCACTCGGGGGCTTAGCTGCAGTTCAGCACTCGCCTAAGTTCTCCACGAAGAGGCTTAGCTGCAGTCAGACACTCGCCTAAGTTTGAAAAATCCTACCGAGTGGAGAGCGAACCTCCCACTCGGGGGCTTAGCTGCAGTTCAGCACTCGCCTAAGTTCTCCACGAAGAGACTTAGCTGCGGTCAGACACTCGCCTAAGTTTAAAAAATCCCACCGAGTGGAGAGCAGACCTCCCACTCGGGGGCTTAGCTGCAGTGCAGCACTCGCCTAAGATCTCCACGAAGAGGCTTAGCTGCAGTCAGACACTCGCCTAAGTTTGAAAAATCCTACCGAGTGGAGACCGAACCTCCCACTCGGGGGCTTAGCTGCAGTCCAGTACTCGCCTAAGTTCTCCATGAAGAGGCTTAGCTGCAGTCAGACACTCGCCTAAGTTTGAAAAATCCTACCGAGTGGAGAGCGAACCTCCCACTCGGGGGCTTAGCTGCAGTCCAGTACTCGCCTAAGTTCTCCACGAAGAGACTTAGCTGCGGTCAGACACTCGCCTAAGTTTGAAACCCGCCTTCTCCTGAAGAGCTCCGCCACAAATACAATGTGAGCTCCGCCACAAATACAATGTACAACGACGGGGTGGGGGTCGGCCATCAAGCCCCTCACGACAGTTCCAGACCACGAAGACATTCAGCAAAAATTAAGTTCGGATAAAGCTTAAAAGGCCCTGGGCCCCGAATCAAAGTACTCGAGCACTCAGCTCGGCAGAATTTAAACGATTACAAGTCCACTCGGCATTCCGAGGCTAATTTAAGGGAAGGCATAAAAGTTTTCTCACTCCTCAAGAGGAGGGCTGGCAGGAGCGACGAACTCATCCAGGTCGATTCCATCCGCAATGCGAGTGGCAGCAGCAATGAAGGTCTCCATGAAGTCCTGGAAGCTGTGCCTCTTGGTATTGGCGACTTGGATGGCGGCCAGTTTTTCTTCTCGCGCCTCCTTGTAGTGAACGCGGACTAAGGAGAGAGCCACGTCAGCGCCGCATCGGGCAGAGGACTTCTTCCACTCCTGCACTCGATCGGGGATTTTGTCAAGTCGAGCCATAAGAGACTCGAGATCGTTCTGGAGCGCGGATTCTGGCCAAAGTGTCGAGTCGATCCGTGACACGGCAACCTTCAGTCGAGCCAGGTAATCCACGGCGCCGTCGATTTGAGATTCCAGTCGGAGCAAGTTCATGGCAGTATCGTCTTTCACCGGAGAATTGATTGGGTCAAGACCCGTTTCGATCCGCCCGGTCTCCTCTTCGAAGTTCTAACAGAATTCTGCACACAAGACCTAAAGATAAGCCAACGATCACAAGATTGAGTCGACACAAAAGTACAAAACAGTCAAAATTAGACGTGCACCTTCAAGTTTGATGTACAGCCTCTTGGCGAGGCTCCTCAGGAAGCTCTCCAAGTCGTCCCTCCTACGGGCGATGCCTTCCATCTCCTCGCCCAAGAGGAGGTTCTTCTTCTTCCAACTGGCAGTCAGCTTGTTGGCATCAGTCAGAGCGGTCTGCAACCTAGTGTTCTCTTTTTCCAACTGGTCGACCGAAGCCAGCTTCTGTTCGGCCAGAGCCATCTTGTCGTCAGCCGCCTTGCGGGCAACAGCCAGGTCCTGGTCCTTCCTCGCCAAAGCTCTTTCCAATTCTCCTGCAAAGAAACGACGATCGAATCGGAAACAGCAAAGGAATACCCAAGCCTGAAAACAGAATCAGTCGACAAAGTCGCTTTACCTGAGGCGCCCTCCCTGACCTTCTGTAAATCCGTCCTGGCCAGCTTTAGAACAAGGTCCAGTTGAATCTTCTGCTTCTCCAATTCAGCATAACGAGCGACAAGTTCGCAGGATCTCTGCAAAGGAAAAACCAGTCGACAGACGTTCGAGATAAGTTGCTTCCGAGTAACTAAGGAACAATGGTGACGTTTCTAAGACCACAACCGAATCAAAAACATTCGACCGTAGTCTCAGGGACTACACCCAGTGGGTGCACTCAGCGTGCCCCCACTGGTTCGACCAAAAAAAACAACTGCCCACAATCGACAGGACACAGACCACTCGACCTAGTAGACCAAACCGAGTGAAGAGGTACAGATTCACAAACACAATATACAGACTACAGTCGACTGCCAGCAGTCCACCGTAGTCTCGGGGACTACACCCAGTGGGTGCACTCAGCGTGCCCCCACTGGTTCGACCAAAGAGAAAACACACCCAGTGGGTGTACAAGTACAGATACAAAGATCTTCAAAAAAGGAAAAGAAAGAGAGAGAAAGACTCTTCAAACAAACAAGTATCGAGTCAACTGACCTGGACGTTACTCTGAAGCGCCGAACTCGCATCGTAAGCCGCCTGGCTGGCCTCCCGAGCCTTCTTCACCTGCTCCATCATGACCCCTGCTTGGTGTATGGCCTCCTTCGCGGCGGCCACTTCGTCTTCAGGAGCAGGGTACGCGACAAAGAGTGAAGTCGGGTTGGCAGTCGACGCCGAGGGCTGCGCACTCGACAGAGGATTAGCAGTCGGATTGACAGTCGGCGCCGAGGGCTGCGCACTCGACAGGGGATTGGCGAAGGACACAGAAGCCCGAGGGGCGTCGCCGCCTTCCCGAGCTGCGGCCTCAGGCGCCGGAGCAGGCTGGGGAGCCCTGTCAGTCGACGGCCTCTTGGTCCTCCCTATCCTCAACGGCTCGTTGTCATCGTTATCCGGGAGGTCGATAACATGAGGAGGAGCTGCGGGAAGAACTTTCAATCGACCAGAATTGCAAGAAACGGCCAAGCCAACTCAAAAATAAAACGTCAACGATCGTACCAGGGTTGGAGGTTGCAGCGTCCCCCATCTCTTGGTCGTCGTCCTTGGCTGAGACCTCGGAGGTAGCAGCACTGCAAATTTCGAAGAATCAGACAGTTCAGCATAACGAGTCGACTGAGGATCCGTCCTCCAATCGGCGAAAAAAGACAAGGCTTGTTACCCGGAGATGACAGGGATAGTTATCTTCATCTTTGGCAGGGTCTTGGGCGGCTTGGACTGCGTCGTGCGTGGTTGCTTGGGAACCTTCCCAGTCGGTGTTGGAGAAGAGGTCCGAGGGCGTTTCGACGATGGCCCGGAGGGGGCAGTCGCCTGACCACGTCCCTGCGCCGGGTCGTGTGCAAGCTTGGATCACCTTTCTGGGCGGGAGGGTTCGGCCTCCTCCTCCTCCTCCTCCTCGCTGGAGAAGATGTCATCGCCTCCCTCTCCCTTGCCGTCTGACTCCCACTCGCCCTGGTCGTCGCCGCTCTCACCTCCGCTCCCTTCTCCTTCCTCAGTCGACCCCTGTGCCCCATTGGGCGTCGAATACATCTTAGTAGTCGCCTGAAAGACAGCAGGCAAAATGGAAAGTCAGTCGACTCGCTCAAAAGAAGACCAATGCAGAAAGCAAGATTTCAGTCGGAAACACAAAGACACACCTGGTCGACCTCATATGAGTTGTCGAGTGGAACGACCCTCCTAGCTCCCCGGGGGTTGTCTTTGTTCCCTGTAATGCTTGATAGCCACCCCTCCAACATCTCGTCGGTGACCTCCTCTGGGTGGACCCGAGTGGAGTCCTCGAGGCCGGAGTACAACCACATCGGGTGATCCCGAGCCTGGAGTGGTTGGATTCTCCTCCCGAGGAAGACTTCGAGCAGGTCCATCCCCGTTACGCCCTCATGGACAAGTTCGACCACTCGACCCGCCAGTATCTTGACCTGGGCCTTTTCTTCGGGCGTCACCTTCAGAGAAGCCGACTTCTCGGCTCGGTCGAGGGTGAAGGGTGGAAGTCCAGTCGACTGCCCTGGGGTCACTTGATCCTGGCAGTAGAACCAAGTCGCCTGCCATCCTCGAACTGACTCCGGGAAGGTGATGGAGGGAAAACAACTTTTCCCCCTTGTCTGGATCGCCAAGCCCCCGCACAGCTGGATCACCTGTGTCCTCTCGTCACTCGACTTAGCCTTCTTCACCGACTGAGAGCGAACGGTGAAGATATGCTTGAAAAGTCCCCAGTGTGGGCGGCACCCCAGGAACGCCTCACACATAGAAATAAAAGCGGCAAGATAGACTATGGAGTTCGGAGTGAAGTGATGGAGCTGCGCCCCGAAGAAGTTCAGGAAATTGCGGAAAAAAGAGTGGGGCGGCAGAGAGAAACCACGGTCAATATGATTCGCCAGGAGGACGCGCTCACCGTCGCGTGGCTGGGGCTCGATCTCTCCCCCTGGAAGACGCGCCGCCTTGTGGAGGCTGACTCCTTCCTCGACCATGTCGTCGAGGTCCTCCTGACGAAGCACCGAGGGCATCCAGTCGCCCTGGATCCACCCCTTGGGCAGGGCCGTCCGAGAGGAAGAGCCCCCGCGCGCGGACTTCTTCCCCTTCCCCGCCGCCGTCGCCTTCTTCGCGCGCTCCAGGGCGGTCGTCTTGCCCTTCACCATCGTCGCCGGCGAGGTCTCAGGCTGGTTTTGTGGTGGCGGGGCGAGAGCGAAGGAAGCGGAGGAGGCGACGGAGAGACAGAGAGAAGAGTAGAAGAGATGAGCACGCGTACTGAAGAGAGGCTCCGGGCCAACTATTTATAAGGGGGCCACTCCCGAGTGGCTGGCAGGTAGGCGCGAGCTATCCAGTCAAATCCCGTGGCAGGCGCGCGCACTGTACGTGGCGAAAAAGGTGGCGCAGGGATCGAGGAGCCTTCGCACTGTCGCTCCCGATTACTGCGGCCGCCCCCGTCCCACGCGCTTCCCAAAAAATCCGAATCCCGCGATCTCTGCCGGATGCAGAACAACTTGACGAAACAGAAATCCCGCGCACGCCGGCGCTCGATGCCCCGCAGGTAAAGAAATCCATTCGACGAAAGACCTGGAACGGATCAAGGCGACTGAAAGAGGTTAATGACGTCACCCGTGACAGTCGATCCAGAACAAAGCATCCGTAATAACCCGAAGGGTCGGTTGGAAAGGTCCCTAACCCCCTTTTCTCACTCCAGCCTCGATCCGTTCGGGGGCTAATGATGAAGTCATGTACCTACGGTAGGGACACGGACCCGTCCTAAGAGCCCTGCCATAGGACACCCTTAGAGGAAGTCACCTTTCAAATTACTTGAAGATATCCCACTCGACGGATTGAAGACACTCGACTAAGAAGCTGTCACTCGACCAAGAAGCCAACCACTCGACTGCTAGGGGACCTCAAGTCACTCCGCATGCAAACGGTCGGCTATTAAGTAGTCTTTATGATTATTATGACACTTTATTAGGGACGTTATCAGTACGCCCACCTTAAATGTACCTTAAACCCTGCATTACTGAGGGCAGGAGAGGGCCGGCGAACTCTATATAAGCCACCCCCCTCCTCAGTATCAAGGGTTCGCACCCCTGTCATCTTACTCACGCATAATCCAATCGACCGCCTCCGGGCACCGAGACGTAGGGTTGTTACTTCCTCAGAGAAGGGCATGAACTCGTAAACCTAGCGTGCTTACAACTTCCCAATAGCTAAGGTCTAGCCTCTTCATACATACCCCCCTACCTCACTGTCAGACTTAGAACCACGACAGTAAGCACGAAGCAAAATATAGCAAAATATTAGGCACCCGCCCATATTGACCCGCTTGAAGACTAACAGCATCATATGCTTCTCCCCATTTTGTCAGTGATGACCAAAAAGGTTCGAAGACATAGAGTGTTCTACGCGTTCCCAGGCGCAGCAGGGTCGTTGGAGTTGTTTGGCGGTGCTGAAGAGCTTGGTGCAGGGTCGACACGCGCTGAAGGAGGTGGTGGTGATGTAGCATCGTCTTGTTCCTCGATGATTCTTGCAGTCACCGTGGCAGCAGATGAAGAGAACTCAGAATCTTCAAGTGATGGAGTTTCGCACAGCACAGCTCTTCTGGGGGTGTGGAGTCAAACTTGAATCTCTCTCTGAAGCCATCCTCATGAAGATCAGCTTCAGGGCACAGCATTGTGAGGCCTTTCCAGGTGTCGCGACAAGTTTCATGAGCAACGAATGCATTCTTGGTGGCAAGATTTCTGATGCGATTGACATCCACCAAGAGGCTTTTCATCTGTCTCTTCAACCAGTCGTGATGCCTATCTTGCTTTTGGTGAAGGGCCACAAGAAGCTCTCGGTCATTGAGGGCACGAGCATGCTTCTTGGGTCGCTGAGTAGTTGTGTTGTCAGTGGCTTTAGTGGATGCAGGTGCACGTGTAGTGCCAGCCAACGGGTACACCCTGGAGATGGCTTAAACACCTTCAACGTTCTGCGTGAAGCTCTGGTGTTCTGCATTCTGAAGACTTAAGGGTTGCTTGGCAGGCTCAGGATATACAGCTTCAGCAGAGGTGTCCACATCTGGCAAGAAGATCCGATGGTTGCGGGCTGAGGGCTGATATGAAATTGCAGAGTGAAGCTTGATCAGCCTCATTACCCAAGGAGCATAGAACTTCAAACCAAATAAGTCTGAGCCTGACGCTGCAAGTTGGCGGATGAAGAAATCCTGTGCGTTGAAGCATTTGCCATGAAGGATATAGAATATGAGAGTCTTCATTGCACCCTCAACCTTGGCATGTGGAGAGTGTCCCTTAATGGGCCAGAGAGTCCGCCGGATGATGTGATATATGGTTCTGGGCAGGTACTCTAGGTCTTCAACGAAGAACTCAGTTGGATAGGGTGCACCATGGGGCAATGGCTTCATTATTGAGAGCATCTGACTCATATTTGGTTCAGGCCTCTGGAATATGCTCTCAGTAGCTTCAGCATGTAGTTGACAGCCTTCCTCGAAGAATTCACCAGGAGTGGGTAGGCCGGTAAGCTCAATGATATCAAATGCATTGGCTTCGTGGTGGACATTGCCGATCATCCACTTCAGGATCCAAGTCTTCGGATCTCTGTTGTATCCTTTAATATGGAGGGTGGCATAGAATTGAAGCAGAAGCTCTTCATTCCAGTGCTCTTCATTAGTTACGAACTGCAGCAGACCCACTTGCTTAAAGCAATCCAAAGCTTCCTCCAAACAGGGCAGTCCAGCAATGGCTTCAACATCAAGGCGCTTGTGCGGGAACATGTGACCTTGGTTGTAGAGGATGCAGGAGTAGTAGCTGTACTGAGGATAGCTCCAGAACCTATCTGATACAATCCTTTCCCTTGAATAGGGGTTCTTGGAGCTGTTGAAGAACGTGTTGTCGGCCTTGAAGCTAGTGATGTTGAAGGAGCCAGGAGCTGATGCAGGACCCGGGAACCTTGGCAGTCGAGGGATTGGCGTCTGGACCTGAGGCCTGTGCTCAACATGGTAATCAAATTGAGGACCTGCAGCAGACTCAGGAACAGACGTATCTGGATCAGTAGCTTCACTGTCTTCAGAAGCTTTGGGTGGGGTGGGCGCCACATTGGCTTCGGTGTTGGTTGTGGCAGCCTCAACATTTTCAGCCTCCACTTGTGTAGTTGGAGGGACAGACTCCGGCACGTTCTCCTGGAGAACGGCTTCTTGTTGGAGCGGGGAGTTGGAGCTTGTGGTACTTCTTCATGCTCTTCGGCTAATGCAGCCGGAGTGTCTTCAGCCGAATCTTGAGGCCTTGGTCCTTTGCGAAGCCTGCGGTATGCAGACGACGCCTGTGGAGTTGGAGTGGGTTGGACCTTAGATTCTTCTTCCACTTGTGGGCGAGCCGCCCATGATGCATCTTGTGCAATTGGCGTGAGAGGACGACCAATGCTGATGAGTTCGCTTGTCTCAAGCTGAGGAAGGGCTGCATCATCTTGTACATTGTCTTGGTGACCAATGTCTTCAGCAGCGATGGGGTCGGCTGCTAGAATGTCTTCAGCTTCAGGAGCCTCTGTGGGAGCAGGCTCATGAACTGTCAGCTGACGTTCTGTGTTAGGATAGATGACAGAGAGGGGTTCAACCATCAAGGGCTCTGTGGGAGCAGCCCGAGCTTTCTTGATCTTGCGCTTCTTCTTGGTGGGGTCAGAAGGAGAGGCTTCAGAGTGTTTCCTCTTCCTAGCTTCAGCCTCTGCAGTCCGTGTCTTCTTGAGCTCTGAAGCGGTTGACCGGCTCTTTGGCTTCGAGCCAGTCGTAGCAGTGGGGAAGACAATCGGAACAGCTGCTTGCCTTGGTGCCTCTGGTTCAGCCACAGCAGGCTTCTTCTTCTTCTTCGCGGCCATCCTGGGGTCGATGCCGGGACGCCCAAGTGCCTTGCGCTTCTCAGCCTCATTGTAGGCCTGCACACATCGATCAGCCAGAGTCTTCATTCGCTCCCGCGAACCCTGAGCTTCTACACGCTTCTTTAGAAAGTTTTCCTTTGACTCGTGCAACATGATCTTAAATTCCTTGACTTCTTGCACGCTGAGCCTGGCCATATGCTTCTTGAACTGAGCCTTTTCAAAATCAATTTTCTGCTTCAGTTCAACAATGCGCTGGGCAATTGCAAGTTCTGAAGCAATAGCGCCTTGGAAAGCAACGCTGAGGCCAATGGGCAGCTGCAGATCATCGAAGCTGATATTTGGTGTAGCAAACCACTCGTCGATGAAGTTGTGGATGATGGCGACATCAAAGAGAGGCAGATTGTTGAAGATTTCAGCTTCTTCCTTGCTCTTGATGAGCTGCTCAAGAGCGTCATCTGCAAGGTCTTCATTGCTTGACAGATCAATGGCGTCGTTGCACAGAATGGCAGTAGCTGTGAGCTCTTGGCCGCTGTGTGGCTGAGGCATCTTGGCCTTCTGGGCTTGGAGACTCGTGATAAGTCTTCAGACTGCACGCTGGCTTCAGGAGGTGCAGTTGCCATTGGCTTCGCCCTTGAGATTTTGGGTGAAGGGGCCTGCTTTGAAGCTTTTGGCTTCTTTGACTGCTTTGGCTTCGGTACAGCAGGCGCTTCATCAGATTCAGAGTCTGCTGGTGGCTCATTCACTGCAGTCCCTTGGACTAAGATGCGGGTGATGAGGCCCTCAAGGTTGGCGTATGGTCCGATGATATTCTGGTCTGACTCGCGTGTGCCATCTGCCCTTGGTGCGGAGGGACCAGGGTTGAAGTCTAAGCCCAATTTCTTCTTGTTTTGCTTCGCTGAGTTCTGGGCAAACTAGAAGTTGCGCTTGAACAAATTGTCGTCACGACACTAGAGTAGTGACGACGGATGTGCTTCAGCTGGTTGTGGCCCATGAACCATGCACGGGTAGAAGCCTTGAGCAATGGCTTCATCTCTGGAGCTGGGCACGAGATTCTTGTATAGTACGTCTCCCCATGGTCTCCTGATGGCGTTTTTCTCAGTGTACTCCTTGGTGACGAAGCGGTATTGGAACCATTGCTCCGCCCAATAGCGTCGAATCCATTGGATTCGTGTCTTGCGCTGATTGTAATCCTCTTCAGGATCTGTCTTGTACAGCTCTGAGAGGTCATCGGGCAGATCTCTTGATGTTTCTCCTCGATGCTTTCTGCCACCCTTCCTTGCTGATTTTTCTGCAGCCATGAACTTTAAACTGAATGGCTTCAATACGTTCAAAGGCTTCAAAGGCTTTCTCTTGCTGGTCAAACAGGAACTGGCTTCGGGAGAATTTATATGATGCTGTAAGAATTCTGCAAATGAATGCAGACTATGAGAACCAAGGGATTCTCCCACGGACATGTACCTGTGACAGCATTAAGGTGCGAGGGAAGGGGAAGAGGTCATATGCATTCTCAAAAGATTTTGAAGATAAATTAGTTTAGAAGACATTGACCTCATCGTGCGAAGACATTCACTCATAGCTAAGAAGTTGGTTCCAGATTTGTACGAACCCACAGATCAGTACAAGTGAGGAATCTAACTACTTTATGAAGCATAAGTGAATATTCTAGGCATGATATGAGATGCAGATTGAGAGAGATCTAACTTGTGTGAATAGAAACTTCATATGGCAGAAAGTGACAGAACCATAGGATCAAAAGGGGCTGTAAAGAGAAGATTTATTTACCACACTTGCAACTGCTAGACGGAGTAAGAGATGAGGCCGAGCAGTTCAATCCTCCGTGCCCTAACTTGGCGACGGAGGACACCTACAGCGATGGCGGAGAGGACGATGTCCGCGGTCGGCGTGAAAACGGCGTCGGAGAGGTTGCGGCAGTGAAGCGCTTCGTCGCCGGCGTCGTCGAGAGCTAGCGATGGCGCTAGGGTTCGTGCGAGGGAGGAAGAAGGAGATAATGACTGCGGTGAGGGTGTATTTATAGTTACAGGGGTGGCACTGTGCTATTACATAGGTGCCCCTGGCGATTCGCCTCTGAACAACACGTGGCCATCATGCGGAATCTCGGGGGCAGTTCCACATCCCGCGCACGCCTGGATTGTCGGGTGGTCGTTCCTACTTCTCCGGATTTCTTGTGGATGAATGAGCATTAAAAACTGTTTTAAAGTTTGTCTCTGTGTCTTCTGCTGACAAGGACGCAGAGAAGACATTCGACAGTTTCAATAGAATGCATATGACTTGGAGAGATAGAATTTGAGATAGAAAGCATAGAGAGATTAGGGTCCGATCACATTCACTTAGTTCAAAAGAATCAAACAAGAAGACATAGCTATAAGTGAATGTTGTAGAGGACAGAACACTAGTATATATATATATATATATATATATATATATATATATATAATCCACGTAGTGAGGATAATCATGAAGACATGTTGAGATGTAAGCCAAACCAAATGTGAAGACATTGCAAGGTAACGCCATGAGTGAAACACTTCAAAATAGAACGTTTGGTGGTGGCGTTACCCACCGTATAGGAAGTATTAGACCCAGACACGGCGGACAATTATCGTGGCGCTCCGAAGTCAAATTCCACATTGATGTATTCACACTTAGAATGTATGTCTTCATTGATTGAAGATATACGTTACTTCGTGTGTTGCACATCTAAGTCATCAATATGCATAAGTGTTAGGATGTGTCCCTGATCACAGGACATTTGAGGATTCCAAGATATTTAGCTCACACCGTAACTTGCAAAATCTCTTCTCATCCAAGGGCTTGGTGAAGATATCTACCAATTGCTCTTTAGTGTTGATGTGTATGATATCAATATCTTCCTTCACAACATGATCTCTGAGAAAGTGATGACGAATTTCAATGTGCTTTGTCTTCGAGTGCTGAACTGGGTTGTTAGCAATCTTGATGGCGCTTTCGTTGTCGCAGTAGAGTGGCACTTGCTTCAGATGAATGCCATAGTCCTTGAGAGTTTGCTTCATCTACAGAAGCTGAGTGCAGCAAGATCCAGCAGCAATGTATTCAGATTCAGCAGTGGAGAGAGATACACAGTTCTGCTTCTTAGAAGACCAACATACAAGTGATCGTCCCAGAAAATGACATGTGCCTGATGTAGACTTGCGATCTACCTTGTCACCAGCATAATCAGCATCCGAGAATCCAACCAGATCAAACTCTGAGCCCTTTGGATACCATAACCCTAGAGTTGGGGTGTGAGCCAAATATCGAAGAATTCGCTTCACTGCTACGTGATGCGACTCCTTTGGTGCCGCTTGAAATCGAGCACACATGCAAACACTAAGCATAATATCTGGCCTAGATGCACATAAATAAAGCAAAGAACAAATCATGGAGCGGTATACCTTTTGATCGAACTCTTTACCATTGACCCAGATGATGTTTGGCTGCCATTGGTGTTGTGAAGCCTTTGCAGTCTTGCATACCGAACTTCTTCAGGCAATCTTTGAGATACTTCTCTTGAGATATGAAGATGCCATTGCGTTGTTGCCGTATCTGAAGACCGAGGAAGAACTTCAGCTCCCCCATCATAGACATCTGATATTGCTCTTGCATCATATATCCAAACTCCTCACTGTACTTCTGATTGGTACAGCCGAAGATAATGTCATCCACATATATTTGGCACACAAACAGTTCACCATCATATGTCTTCGTGAAGAGAGTGGGATCTATGGAGCCAGGTATGAAGCCTTTGCTCTTCAGGAAGTATTTGAGTGTGTCATACCAGGCCCGAGGGGCTTGTTTGAGGCCATACAGTGCCTTATTGAGCTTGTAAACCATGTCAGGATGTTTTGGATCTTCAAACCCAGGTGGTTGTGCAACATACACTCCTTCAATCTTGCCATTGAGAAAGGCACTCTTCACATCCATTTGATATAAAAGTATGTTATGATGATTTGCATAGGCCAGCAGTATACGGATGGCTTCAAGTCTGGCCACAGGAGCAAATGTTTCATCGAAGTCAATGCCTTCCACTTGAGTATATCCTTGAGCAACGAGACGAGCTTTGTTTCTGACAACTTGACCATGCTCATCTTGCTTGTTGCGGTATATCCATTTGGTGCCTATTATATTGTGCTTCCGTGGATCAGGACGCTTAACCAGTTCTCATACATTGTTCAGCTCAAACTATTGAAGCTCTTCTTGCATAGCTTGAATCCATTCAGGTTCCATGAAAGCTTCTTCAACTTTCTTGGGTTCTATGATTGAAACGAATGCGAAGTGCCCGCAGAAATTTGCCAGTTGAGTTGCCCTTGAACAAGTCAGTGGACCAGGTGCATTGATGCTGTCAATTATTCTGTCAATCTGCACTTCATTGGCAACACGAGGATGTATAGGTCGAAGACTTTGCTCTTGCTGATCTATGTTGTCGTTGGGAGGAATGTCTTCAGACTGAGCATTGTCTTCATGTGGATCAGGTGCTGAGATGATAAGTTCTTCTTCAGGATGAGCTTCAGAAGGTATAATTTGTCCAGTTCCCATTAGCTTGATTAATTCACTAGCTGGAACTTCATCTAGCACATCTGGCAGTTGCTCTCTTTGTGAACCATTGGTCTCATCGAACCGCACATCCATTGTTTCAACCACTTTGTAGTGAAAGAGATTGAAGACTCTGTAGGAGTGCGAATCCTTTCCATATCCAAGCATAAAACCCTCATGTGCTTTTGGTGCAAATTTTGAGGTGTGGTGTGGGTCCTTGATCCAGCATTTTGCGCCAAATACTCTGAAGTAACTGACATTTGGCTTCTTGCCAGTTAGGAGTTCATAAGATGTCTTGTTCAGAAGCTTGTGAAGATAAACACGGTTGATTGTATGGCATGCAGTGTCAATGGCTTCAGGCCAGAATTTTCTTGGAGTCTTGTACTCATCTAGCATTGTTCTGGCCATCTCAATGAGTGTCCTGTTCTTGCGTTCGACGACGCCATTCTGCTGTGGCATGTACGGAGCTGAGAATTCATGTGTGATGCCCAAGGTATCAAGATATGTGTCAAGGCCAGTGTTCTTGAATTCAGTGCCATTGTCACTTCTGATGTGCTTTATCTTGGCGCCATAATTGTTCATAGCTCGATTGGCGAAGCGTTTGAAGACATCCTGCACTTCAGTCTTGTAAAGGATTATGTGCACCCAAGTATATCTAGAGTAATCATCAACAATGACAAAGCCATAGAGGCAAGCAGTAGTGGAAAAAGTTGAGTAGTGAGTGGGACCAAAAAGATCCATGTGAAGCAGTTCGAAGGGTCGAGTAGTGGTCATGATTGTCTTCGTGGGATGTTTTGCCCTCGTCATCTTCCCTGCTTCACAGGCACCGCATAAGTGATCTTTCTTGAACTTGATGCCTTCGATGCCTATGACATGCTTCTTCTTTGCAAGGGTGTGGAAGTTCCTCATGCCAGCATGCCCAAGCCTCCGATGCCAAAGCCAACATTCTGAAGCCTTTGCTAGAAGGCATACTGCAAGCTGTGGCCCTGCTGAGAAATCTACCACATACAGATCATCTTTCCGATACCCTTCAAACACTAGATACTTGTCAGATTCCATTAGTACCAGGCAACGATATTTTCCAAATATTACGACCATGTTCAAATCGCAAAGCATTGAGACAGGCATTAAGTTGAAGCCAAGGGATTCAACAAGCATGACTTTTTCCATGTGTTGATCCTTTGAGATTGCAACTCTACCTAGACCCAATACCTTACTTTTACTACTGTCAGCAAATGTGATGTGGCTCTTGTCGGATGGACGTAAGGTTGAGTCCATAAGAAGGCTTCTTTTGCCAGTCATGTGATTTGTACATCCACTGTCAATAATCCATTCTGAAGACACTGGTGTCGTACCCTACAGTGCAGTTAGGGGGATAGGCTTCACGAAGAGAATTGTGAAGCAAAAACATTTGACGAACCAGTGGGTTATGAAAACTTAGATCCAGGTTAGGACTAATAGGGAGAGTAGCATGCGATGCAGGAACGAAATACATAGTGATGCCATTCAGGCATTTGATCTTGCGCCCCACAAGATTTTTAAGGTCCCCAGCAATAGCGTCAGAAGATTTTGGTTTTCTGCTGGAGACCTTTCCCTGCAAAAGAGAGTTAAGCTTTCTTAACCACCCACATCTTCAAGGGTGGCTTAGAAGCAATAAGTCTAAGTGCAGCATCTGAGAATTTTGGCTTTGGAGCCCTAGCAAACAGTCTAGCAGGCGGGCAATAGTACTCATAAGAATAGGCAGAATAGTTCTTGGTCATATGAACATGGCAGTTTGAAGAACCGCTCTCATATTCATATGCCTGAGTATGGTTTCCCTGCAAAACATTTGCGTTAGTGCGACTCAGGTGGGTCCTCTGTGTGTATCAAGCCTTTGGACCATATGAAGCCTTTGATCTGAGGTTTGTCTTCTTCATGTGACGTGTCATGAGGACATTCACAGGAAGATTCTCCAGACACGTTTTTGGAACCCAGATCTTCTTCATAGGCGGTCCATTCCTGCAGTTAGTACCAATGTACCTGGCAAACACTTCACCATTCTGATTTTTAAACAGCTTATAGTTTGCATCAAAGGATTCATCAATGATAATTGGGTTAGCACAGGTGAAGCCCGACAGATTGGATGGATTTGCTGAGGATTCCTTTGCAGCAACCCATGTGGTTTTGGGGTACTGCTCAGGTTTCCAGTAGGAGCCATCTGCATTTATTTTCCTCACGAACCCAACACCCTCTTTCCTAGGGTTTCAGTTCAGAATCTGCTTCTTGAGGACATCACATAATGTCTGATGTCGTTGAGACTTTTGTACATCCCTGTTTCAAGCAATGTCTTCAACCTAGCATTCTCATCAGCAATAGCAGTGGTATCCTCAGCAGAGGGGTTAGTTACCACTTCAACAGTTGAAGATATTGCAACAGCAGTAGCAGTGGAACATTCAGCAACAGAAGTAGCATTATTACGCTCAATGCATTTAAGGCATGGTGGTTCAAATCCTTCCTGAGCGGAACTGATCTGTTCGGTGCGAAGTGACCCGATTTCCTTTTGAAGATCTTCATGAGCCGCTCTCAATTTCTCAAGATCTTGCTTCCTTTGAAGATAATCATAGGAGAGCTTTTCATGAGTTGTTGAGAGAGTATCATGACGATCTTCAAGTTCCTGATACTTAACGTGAAGATTTGTTATGTCTTCAATTAAGGATTCAGATCGAGTCATTTCAGCACCCAACAGATCATCGCTTCTGTCTAACAGTTTTTGAATATGTTCCATGGCTTTTTGTTGTTCAGTTACAATTTTAGCAAGTGTTTTGTAGCTGGGTTTTGAATCACAATCAGAATCATCGTCACTGGATGTTTGATAGTGAGTAGAGCGTGTGTTTAGCTTGGCACCGCGTGCCATGAAGCAGTAGGTAGGAGTGGAGTCGTCCTTGTCATTTGCATCGGTGTTGGTGATGAAGTCATTGTCTTCAGTGTTGAAGATGGACTTGGCGATGTAAGCTGTAGCCAGACTCGCAACGCCAGAATCAGATTCCTCCTCAGACTCCACCTCTGCCTCCTCAGAAGTGGACTCCTCCTCTGAATCCATTTCCTTGCCAACAAACGCACGAGCCTTGCCAGTTGAGCTCTTCTTGTGTGATGAAGACTTTGAGGAAGACTTGGAAGAAGACTTTGAGTATTTCTTCTTCTTCTTGTCGTCAGAGTCATATTCCTTGCTCTTCTTCTTCTTTCTGTTCTCACTGTCCCACTGTGGACACTCAAAGATGAAGTGTCCAGTTTTCTTGCACTTGTGACATGTTTTCTTCTTGTAGTCATGAGCAGAAGCTTCATCGTTCCTTGAGCTTGATCGTGAAGACTTTCTGAAGCCTTTCTTCTTGGTGAATTTCTGGAACTTCTTCACTAGCATTGCAAGTTCCCTTCCAATGCCTTCAGGATCATCAGAACTGTTGTTAGATTCTTCTTCAGATGAGGACATAGCTTTTGCCTTCAAGGCACGAGTTCGCCCATAGTTTGGACCGTAGATATCTCTTTTCTCAGAAAGCTGAAACTCATGTGTGTTGAGCCTCTCAAGTATGTCAGACGGATCGAGTGTCTTGAAGTCTGGACGTTCTTGAATCATCAGGGCTAGGATGTCAAACGAACTATCAAGTGATCTCAGCAGCGTCTTGACGATTTCATGTTTGGTGATCTCAGAGGCGCCGAGGGCTTGAAGCTCATTTGTGATGTCAGTGAGCCAGTCAAATGTGTGCTGGACATTCTCATTGTCATTTCGCTTGAAGCGGTTGAAGAGGTTGCGAAGAACACTGATTCTTTGATCTCTCTGAGTTGAGATGCCTTCATTGACCTTGGAGAGCCAGTCCCAGACCAGCTTGGATGTCTTCAAGGCACTCACACGGCCATGCTGTCCTTTGGTCAGATGACCACAGATGATATTCTTGGCAATAGAGTCCAGTTGAGTGAACTTCTTGACATCAGCAGTAGTGACACGTTCTCATGCCTTGGGAAGGCCGTTCTCGACGACATACCATAGGTCGACGTCAATGGCTTCAAGATGCATGCGCATCTTATTCTTCCAGTAGAGATATTCAGTTCCATCGAAGACGGGGCACGCAGCGGAGACTTTGATTATCCCTGCAGTCGACATAGCTAAAACTCCAGATGGTTAAACCGAATCACACAGAACAAGGGAGCACCTTGCTCTGATACCAATTGAAAGTGCGTTATATCGACTAGAGGGGGGTGAATAGGCGATTTTTATGGAAGTCCTCAAAATGTGAAGGTTATGAAGACGAACAGTAGAGATATGCCTATCACTATGCAGCGGAAGTTAGATTACACTAGGCAAGCCATGGTCAATTATTCAATAGAGTGAAAGCACAATGACAAGTACCTGCAGTGTAATAAGGATCAGGTAGGAAGAAGTTATGAAGCCAATCAAATCATACAGTTACGTTGTGAAGACAAAAGATAGAGCAAGCATGCAATGGCTTCACAAAGAGTAACAGTAAGTAAGGGAAGTGAAGATGAAACCAGTGACTCGTTGAAGATAATGATTTGTTGGACCAGTTCCAGTTGCTGTGACAACTGTACGTCTGGTTAGGGCGGCTAGGTATTTAAACCAAAGGACACACAGTCCCGGACACCCAGTCCTGAACACGCAGCTCAGGACACCCAGTCCTCACCGTATTCCCCTTGAGCTAAGGTCACACAGACCTTGCCCAATCACTCTGGTAAGTCTTCAAGGTAGACTCCCAAACCTTCACAGACTTCGTTCACCGGCAATCCACAATGTCTCTTGGATGCTCTGAATGCGACGCCTAACCGTCTAGAGGATGCATAGTCCTCAAGTGTAATAAGTCTTCAGATCACTCAGACAAGAAGACTTAAGTGATGCCCAATTCTCTCTGGCTCTGGGTGGTTAGGGCATTTCTCCTCGCTAGGAAATTTTCTCTCAAAGGCTTCGAGGTGGGTTGCTCTCAAACGACAAAAGCCGTGCACTAAAATCTGAGCAGCCAACCATTTATGGTTGTAGGGGTGGACTATTTATAGCCACTGGGCAACCCGACCTGATTTGTCCAAAATGACCCTGGGTCACTAAGGAACTGACACGTGTACCAACGGTCAGATTTCAAACTCACACGGCAACTTTACTTGGGCTACAAGTAAAGCTGACTTGTCTGACTCTGGACAAGATTTGCTCTCATAGTCTTCGCTCGAAGATATAGGTTTTGAATTAGGCATCACTTCAGTCGTTCTGAATGGTTCTCTTGGACCCCAGTTAACAGTATGGTGGTTCCTATGACTCAACACAAATTAAAGAGAACTACGAAAGGTCTAAGTCTTCGAGTTCCATAGGCTTCACGTGGTGTCTTCTTATGTCATAGTCTTCAATGTGAATATCTTCATATACCACCATTGACTTCAATGTCTTCGTACATTTTTAGGGGTCATCTCTGGTAGTAAAACCGAATCAATGAGGGACTTCTACCCGTTTTATCCTACAATTCTCACAAACACATTAGTCCCTCAACTAGGTTTGTCGTCAATACTCCAAAACCAACTAGGGGTGGCACTAGATGCACTTACAACCCTTCGAACTGCTACACATGGACCTCTTCGGCCCTACTCACTACTCTACCCTTACTACTACTGCTTGTCTCTATGGCTTCGTCATTGTTGATGATTATTCAAGATTTACATGGGTGCATATAATCCTCTACAAGACTGAAGTGCAGGATGTCTTCAGACGCTTCGCCAATCGAGCCATGAACAACTATGGCGTCAAGATCGAGCACATCAAAAGTGACAATGGCACTGAGTTCAAGAACACCGGCCTCGACACTTATCTCGATACATTGGGCATCACTCATGAGTTCTCAGCTCCGTACACGCCGCAGCAGAATGGCATCGTGGAACGCAAGAACAGAACACTCATTGAGATGGCTCGGACGATGCTCGATGAATACAAGACACCAAGAAAGTTCTGGCCTGAAGCTATTGATACTGCATGCCATGTCATCAATCGTGTTTATCTTCACAAGCTTCTGAAGAAAACATCCTATGAACTCCTCACTGGTAAGAAGCCAAATGTCGGTTACTTCAGAGTATTTGGTGCTAGGTGCTGGATCAAGGATCCACATCACACTTCAAAATTTGCACCGAGAGCACAAGAAGGTTTTATGCTTGGTTACGGAAAGGATTCGCACTCCTACAGACTCTTCAACCTCTTTCACTATAAAGTAGTTGAAACTGTGGATGTGTGGTTCGATGAAACTAACGGCTCGCAAAGAGAGCACCTGCCAAATGTGCTAGATGAAATTCCACCCAATGAATCCATCAAGCTTATGGGAACTGGAGAAATCATACCGTCTGAAGTACAGCCTGAAGAGGAACTTATCATCTCTGCACCTAATCAACCTGAAGATAATGCTCAGCCTGAAGACAATTCTTCAAACGATGACAATGATCAGCAAGACCAAAATCTTCGTCCAGTTCATCCTCGTGTTGCAAATGAAGTACAGATTGAGAAGATAATTGATAGCATCAATGCACCTGGTCCACTCACTCGTTCAAGGGCAACACAACTAGCAAATTTCTATGGGCACTTTGCTTTCGTCTCAATATCTGAACCCAAGAAAGTTGATGAAGCCTTCATGGAACCTGAATGGATTCAAGCTATGCAAGAAGAGCTTCAACAGTTCGAGCTGAATAATGTATGGGAACTGGTCAAGCGTCCTGATCCTCGTAAACACAATATTATTGGCACTAAATGGATATATCGCAACAAGCAAGATGAGCATGGTCAAGTTGTCAGAAACAAGGCTCGTCTCGTTACTTAAGGATACACTCAAGTTGAAGGAATTGACTTCGATGAAACATTTGCTCATGTGGCTAGGCTTGAAGCTATACGCATACTTCTAGCCTATGCAAATCATCATAACATCCTTCTGTATCAAATGGATGTGAAGAGCGCCTTTCTCAATGGAAAGATTGAAGAAGTGTATGTTGCACAACCGCCTGGTTTTGAAGATCCAAAACATCCTGACATGGTTTACAAGCTCAACAAGGCACTATATGGCCTCAAACAAGCCCCTCGTGCTTGGTATGACACACTCAAAGACTTCCTGAAGAGCAAAGGCTTCAAACATGGTTCCCTGGATCCCACACTCTTCACAAAGACATATGATGGTGAACTGTTTGTGTGCCAAATATATGTGGATGACATTATCTTTGGCTGCACTAATCAGAAATATAGTGATGAGTTTGGATACATGATGCTAGAGCAATATCAGATGTCCATGATGGGTGAGATGAAGTTCTTCCTTGGTCTTCAAATATGACAGCAATGCAATGGCATCTTCATATCTCAAGAAAAATACCTCAAAGATTGCCTGAAGACGTTTGGAATGCAAGACTGCAAAGGTTATATGACGCCAATGCCTACCAAGAGTCATGTGGATCCTGACGCCAATGGTAAAGGGTTCGATCAAAAGGTATACCGCTCCATGATTTGTTCTTTGCTTTATTTATGTGCATCTAGGCCAGATATCATGCTTAGTGTTTGCATGTGTGCCCGATTCCAAGCGTCACCAAAGGAATCGCATCACTTAGCTGTGAAGCGAATTCTTCGATATTTGGCTTACACCCCAATACTAGGATTATGGTATCCAAAGTGCTCAGAGTTTGATCTAGTTGGATTCTCGGATGGTGATTATGTTGGTGACAAGGTGGATCACAAGTCTACATCAGGCACATGTCACTTTCTGAGATGATCACTTGTGTGTTGGTCTTCAAAGAAGCAGAAATGTGTATCTCTCTCCACTGCTGAATCTGAATACATTGCTGCTGGATCTTGTTGCGCTCAGCTTCTCTAGATGAAGCAAACACTCAAAGACTATGGCATTCATCTGAAGCAAGTGCCACTCTACTGCAACAATGTAAGTGCCATCAAGATTGCCAACAACCCAGTTCAGCACTCGAAGACAAAGCACATTCATACCCGTCATCACTTTCTCAGAGATCATGTCATGAAGGAAGATACTGATATCATTCATGTCAACACTAAAGAGCAACTGGCAGATATCTTCACAAAGCCCTTGGATGAGAAAAGGTTTTGCAAGTTGCGGTGTGAGCTAAATATCTTGGAATCCTCAAATGTCCTGTGATCATGCACACATCCTAACACTTAGGCATGTTGATAACTTAGATGTGCAACACACGAAGTAACGTATATCTTCAAATAATGAAGACTTACACTCTAAGTGTGAATACACTAACGCAGAATTTGACTTTGGAGTGCCACGATAATTGTGCGCCGTGTCTGGGTCTAATGCTTCCTATACGGTGGGTAACGCCACCACCAAACTTTTGTTTGGAGTATTTTCTGTTGGCGTTATATTTGCAAAGTCTTCGCATTTGGTTTGTCTTCAATATTATACGTGGCTTCATGTTTATCTTCACTATATTGATTTGGTCTCATTCGGATATATTCATGTATTTGTGTTCTGTCCTCTACAACATTCACTTATAGCTATGTCTTCTCGTTGGATCTTTTGAACTAAGTGAATGTGATCGGACCCTAACCTTTCTATGCTCCCGTCTCAAATCTATCTATCCAAATCATATGCATTCTATTGAAACTGTCGAATGTCTTTGCTGCGTCCTTGTCAGTAGAAGATACAGAGACAAACATTAAATCTGTTTTAAATGCTCAATCCTTTTTGCCTGAAACCCGGAGAAGCGGGAACGACCACCCGACAATCCAGGCGTGCGTGGGAACGTGGAACAACCTCCAATGAGTTGCATGATCGCCACATGTCCTCCAGATGTGAACCGCCAGGGGCACTTGCATAATAACGTTGCGCCGTCCCTGTCCTTATAAATACACGCCACACCCCAGTCATTATCTCTTCTTCCACTTCTCTTTCTCGCACAAACCCTAGCGCCACCGCTAGCCCTCGACGACGCCGGCGATGAAGCGCTTAGCTGCCGCGACCTCACTGACGCCGTCAACACGCCGGCCGTGGACATCGTATTCTCCGCCGTCGCCGTAGGTGTCCTCCATCGCCAAGTTAGGGCATGGAAGATCGAACTGCTCAGCCTCATCTCCTACTCCGTCTAGCAGTTCCTCGAGTGGCAAATAAAAACACTTTTTACAGTCCTTTTTGATCCGATAGATTCATCCTTTTCAACCACAAGTGGTTTTTGTTCATACAAAGTTGGATCTATCTTGTTTTGCATCTCATAACATGCCTAGTATGTTCACTTATGCTTCACAAAGTAGTTAGATTCCTCACTTGTACTTATTCATGGATTCGTACAAATCTGGAACCAACTCTCTACATATGAGCGAATGTCTTCGCACTATGAGGTTAATGTCTTCTAAACTGATTCATCTTCAAAATCTTCTAAGAATGCATATGACCTCTTCCCCTTCCCTCGCATCTCTAATGTTGTCACAGGTACATGTGTGTGGGAGAATCCCTTGGTTCTCATAGTCTGCATTCATTTGCAAAGTTCTTACAACATCACATCAATTCTCTCGAAGCTAATTCTTGTCTGACCAGCAGAAGGAAGCCTTTGCATATTCTGAAGCCTTTCAGTCTGAACTTCATGGCAACAGAAAAATCAGTCAGGAAGGGCGGCAGACAGCACCGTGAACACACTGCTAAAGACCTGCCACCGGATCTCTATGAGTTATACAAGTCAGATCCAGAAGAGACCTATGGAGAACGCAAGAACCATATCCAATGGATTCGAAGACATTGGGAAGAGGAATGGTTCAAGTACAGATTTGTCACTGACGAATATGCTAAAAAGAATGCCATCAAGGGCCCCTGGGGAGATATTATATACAAAGGTCTTCAGCCCAAGTTGAAGTCCGAAGCTATTGCTCAAGGCTTCTACCCCTACATGATTCGTGGACCTCATCCTGCTAATGCCGACCCATCCTCTCTGTTATGGTGTCGTGAAGACAATCTCTTTAAGCGCAACTTCCAGTTTGCCAAAACTTCTGCCAAAGAGAACAAGAAGTCCCTAGGGTTAGACTTCAACCACGGTCCCTCTGCTCCTCGTGCCGACGGCACACGCGATGCTGAACCCAATCTTGTTGGGCCCTTCTACAACCTTGAAGGTCTTATCACTCACATTCAGGTTCAAGGGGCAGCCTTGGATCACTCTGCAGATGACGCTGAATCTGACGAAGCGCCTGCACCGCCGAAGCCAGTGAAGCAAAAGAAACCAAAGGCTTCAAAGCCCTCCTCCACACCAAAGGTCACGCGGGCGAAGCCTCTGGCTACTGCTCCTCCTGCACCAAGTGTGTAGTCTAAAGATCTCTCTCGCATCTCCAAGACTGAGAAGAAAAAGAAGCCCGTGCACTCCTCTAGTCCTGTTCTGACTCCTGCTGCTGTTTTGAGAAATGAGAATGATGCCATTGATCTATCTAGCAACGATGATTTTGGCGATGATGCTCTTGAGCAATTGATAAAGAGCAAGCAAGAGGCGGAAATCTTCAATGATCTTCCCCTCTTTGATGTGGAGATCCTGTACAAGTTTATTGATGAGTGGTTTGACATCCCAGACCTCAGTTTTGATGATCTTCAGCTCCCAATTGGCCTCAGCGTCTCTTTCCATGGAGCCATTGCTCCTGGGCTGGCTCTTGCACAAAAAATTGTTGAGTTGAAGAACAAGATTGATTATGAGAAGGCTCAGATCAAGACATGGCCAAGCTCAACATGGAAGACATCCAGAACTTCAAGGTCATGATGCATGAGCTCAAGGAGGCGTTCCACAAGAAACGAGAAGAAGCAAAAGGTTCTCGTGAGTACATGAAGAATCTTGCTGCCAAATGTGTTCAAGGCTACAATGAAGCTGAAAAGCGCAAGGCTTTGGGGCGACCAGGCATCGACCCCAGAATGGCTGCCAAGAAAAAGAAGAAGCCTGTTGTGGCCCAACCAGAAGCATCAAGATAGGAAGAACCTCGCATTGTCTTCTCGGCCAGTATGACATGCTCGAAGCCTAAGGTCCCCACAGTGGCTTCGGAACTCAAGAAAACAAGGGCAGCTGAAGCCGAAGCCCGCAAGCACAAGACCAAGCACACCACTGACGACGCTCCGCCAACCACGAAGAGAAAGACAAAGAAGAGAGACCGGGCTGCTCCCATAGAGCCCCTTGTTGTCGAGCCAATCTCAGTGGCTCGTCGTGCATCTGAACATCATGAGCGCCAGTTGATCGTTCATGAGCCTGCTTCCATAGAGGCTCCAGTAGTTGAAGACATTCCAGCTGTTGACCCCACCGCAGCTGAAGACATTGGTCATCAAGACAATGTTGAAGATGATGAAGTCCTTCGTCAGATCGAACACAATGTGGTATCATCGCTTGTTCTCACGAACAACGAACTCATCAGCATTGATCATCCATTGACGCCAATCGCTCAGGATGACTCATGGGCTGATCACCCACAAGACTCCCCTTGTCAAGAAGAACCCCCAAGTACTCCCCTAACCCAGGTCACCACTCAGGTGATTGACGATGAAGATCTTGAGGCCCAACCAACTCCATCTCCATAGGCGTCGCCAGCGTTTCACAGGCTTCGCAAAGGACCAAGGACACAGGTCACTTTGTCAAGTGTTCCAGAAGGAGAAGAACGCCAATCCATTTCACGTGAAGTCTTTCCTGAAGCCTCTCCTACTGCGAAAATTCCTGAATCTGAAGCCAAAGCGGCTGAAGATATTCCGGCTGCATCAGCCGATAACCAAGAAGAAGAACCAGGAGAGAAGAACGTGTTGCTACACCCCCGTCCAACCCTGAAGTTGTTCTCGAGGAGAACATGTCCGACCGTCCAGCTCCTGAAGTGGAGGTTACCAATACTGAGGTGGCCACCAACCTCAACACTGAAGCCAATGACGTTGTCATGGCTGAAGCTAATGTGGCGCCTGAAGCTAATGTGGTGCTAGAAGTGAATGCACCTGAAGCCAATGCAGCACCCGAAGCAAATCCGCTGCTTGAAGACAATGCCTCTGCTCCTGTACCACCTCCAAGGCCACATACCATCGAGCAAGCATATGATCGTGGTCAGCTTGTTACCGTCCGCTGGCCAATTCTGGTTCCTCCGCCTGCTCCCGGACCTCATTTTGACTATCATGTGGAGCACATGCCTCAGGTCCAGAAGCCAAAGCCAAGGCTTCCACGGTTTCCAGGTACTGCAACCTCACAAGGATCGTTTAATCTAAATGGCTTCAAGGCACCAACACATTCTTTGACAGTGACAAGAACCCCTACACAAGGCCAAGAATCTCCTCAGATCGATTCTGGAGTTATCAGCAGCGCAACTACTATTCTTGCATCTTATACAATCAGGGGTGCATTTTCCCTCATATGCGTCTAGACTACGAAGCCATTGCTGGATTGCCTTACCTTGAAGAAGCTCTTGACTGCTTCCGTGATACGGTTCTACTCAACTTTGTGACTGACAAGGAACATTGGAATGAAGAACTTCTGCTTCAATTATGCTACCCTCCACATTCGTGGATACAACAGGGATTCGAAGACTTGGATCCTCGAGTGGATGACAGGTGATGTGCACCATGAAGCTAAAGCCCAAGACATCATTGAGCTCACAACCCTGCCTACTCTTGGCGAATATTATGAACCAGGTTGTCAGCAACACCAGAATGCTTTGGAGAGCATTTTTCAGAAGCCATAGCCTAACATGAGACAAATGCTGAGCATGATGAAGCCTCTGCCACGCGACGCTGAATACCCAACGGAGTTCTTTGTTGAAGACCTAGAGTATCTGCCCTGCACCATCTATCATATCATCAGGCGAACTCTATGGCCTGTCAAAGGACATTCATCTGCAACGAAGCTTGAAGGAGCAATGAAGACTTTGGTTTTCTATATCTTCAATGGCATCAGCTTTAATGCTCAAGACTTTTTCATCAGGCAGTTGGCTGCATCTGGCTCCAACATCTTTGGTCTGAAGTTCTATGCTCCATGGGTAATGCACCTCATCAAGCTTCACTCTGCTATCAACTATCAGCCATCTACGTGCAATCACCTTATATTCTTGCCAGAGGTTGATTTGTCTGTCGAAGCCATTTACCCAGAGCCTGCAAAGGAGCCAATTTATCTTCACAATGTCGATCGTCAAAGCTTCACCCAGCCCATTGAAGGAGTTCAGGCCGTTTCTCGTGTTTACCCCTTGGCTGGCAATACATGTGTCCCTCGCACCGAAAGTGAAGCCACTGCAAGTACCATTGCCCAAAGGCCTCGGAAGCGATCTCGTGTTCTCAATGATCGAGAGCTTCTCATCGCTCTACATCAGAAACAGGATAAGCATCATGACTGGCTTAAGCGTCAGATGCAAAGCCTCTTGGTGGACGTCAATCGCATTCGAAATCTTGCCACCAAGAATGCCTTTGTTACTCATGAAACCTGTCGGAGGTCTTGGAAGAGTTTGACATTGCTCAGTGCTAAAGCTGATCTTCAAGATGATGGCTTCACAGAGAGATTCAAGTTTGACTCAACTCCTTCAACGAATGCTCACTTGCGTCGGATTCCCTCACTTGAAGACTCTGACTATTCTTCCTCGGCTGCAACAGTTAATGCCAAAGTCATAGATGATCAAGATGATGCTACCTCACCACCTCCAACTTCGGCGTGTATCGACACTGCACCAAGTTCGTCTGCACCACCAAACCTCAACGACGACCCTACTTCTTCGCCTACTCCACATGGGAATAAGTAGCAAGCTCTATGTCTTCAAACCTTTTTGGTCATTGCTGACAAAAGGGGGAGAAGCATATGAGTTGATAGTCTTCAAGAGGGTCCATATGGGTGGTTGCTATACTTTTGCTACATTTTCCAAGTGCTTACAACTCTCTCTCTTTTGATACATTTGGTTCTTTTTGAGTTGTAACACTTAAACTTGATGGCCGTCTGCTACCTTTTTGACACTATGTGATGCAATGATAAATTCGGCATGTGCGACGATAAATTTCGCACGAAGTCATTTTGCAGTCGTCCATTTTTCTTTATGAATGTCATTATCTTCGTTATATCCTTTCATGCATGATGAATTGTATTCATAAGTAGAAGAGGAGCTCCGCAAGTACAACCTGCCATGTGCATTTGCATTCAAAAGAAAAATACTTATATGCACATCTTCAGGGGGAGCCTTTCTGCTACTTACGAAGACAATACCTAAATCGATTACAATTTCACATACTTTTATCCCCGTTGAAAACTTCAACCAGTTTGTCATCAATCACCAAAAAGGGGGAGATTGTAAGTGCATCTAGTGCCACCCCTAGTTGGTTTTGGAGTATTGACGACAAACCTGGTTGAGGGACTAATGTGTTTGTGAGAATTGCAGGATAACACAGGTAGTAGTCCCTCATTGATTCGGTTTTCCTACCGGAGATGACCCCTAAAAATGTATGAAGACATTGAAGACAAAGGTGGTATGTGAAGATATTCACATTGAAGACTATGACAAGAGAAGACATCGCGTGAAGACTATGGAGCGCGAAGACTTAGTTGTTTCGCTGTTTCCTTTTCTTCTTTGTTGAGTCATAGGAACCACTGTACTGTTAAGTGGGGTCCCAGTGAACAAAGTCAGAGTGACTGAAGTGATGCTTAACCAAAATCCTATGTCTTTGAGCAAAGATAATGAGAGCAAATCTTATCCAGAGTTGGATGAGTCAGCTTTACTTGTAGCCCAAGTAAAGTTGTCGTGTGTGTTTGAAATCTGACCGTTTGAACACGTGTCCGTTCCTTATTGACCCAGGGTCATTTCGGACAAATCAGGTCGGGTTGCCCATTGGCTATAAATAGCCCACCCCCTACAACCATAAACGGTTGGCAGCTCAGAGTTAAAGCACGGCTTTTGTCGTTTGAGAGCAACCCACCTCGAAGCCTTTGAGAGATAATTCCTTGAGAGGATAAAGCCCTAACCACCCAGAGCCAAAGAGTGTTAGGCATCACTTAAGTCTTCCTGTCTGTGTGATCTGAAGACTTGTTACACTTGAGGACGGTGAATCCTCCAGCCGGTTAGGCGTCGCGTTCTGAGCATCCAAGAGTCATTGTGGATCGCCGGTGAACGAAGTCTGTGAAGGTTTGGAAGTCTACCTTGAAGACTTACCAGAGTGATTGGGCGAGGACTGGGTGTCCTTAGCTCAAGGGGAATAAGGTGAAGACACGGTCTTCTGAGTTAAATCTCAGCCTCCCTAACTAGACGTATAGTTGTCACAGCAACTAGAACTGGTCTAACAAATCATTGTCTTCAACGAGCAACTGGTTCTATCCTTCCCATCTCCTTATTTACAGTTGGTCCTTGTGAAGTCATTGCCTGTTTGCATTATCTATTTGTCTTCACTATGTGACTCCTTGTTCTGATTGGCTTCATACTGTCTTCCATCCTGATCCATACTGCCTAGCTGCTATTAGTCTTTGTGCTTTCACTTCATTGAATACTTGACTATGGCTTGCCTAGTGTAGTCTACCTTCCGCTGCATGTTAATAGGTTCATTTCTACCGATTGTCTTCCAAACTTCCATGTTTTGAAGACTTCCATAAAAATTTCCTATTCACCCCCCCCCCTAGTCGATAACTAACACTTTCAGAAGGCTAGCACAAACTGCGATGCAGATCGAAAGAGGCGCAGGCCTCCTGCCTGGGATCCTCCTAAACTACTCCTGGTCATCGTAGCGGGCTGCACCTAGCAGTAGGCACCTCCAGTGTAGTAGGAGTCATCATCAACGGTGGCGTCTGGCTCTTGGACTCCAATGTCTGGTCGCAACAATCGGGTAAAGGAAAGGGGGGAAAGGGGGAGCAAAGCAACCATGAGTACTCATCCAAAGTACTCGCAAGCAAGGAACTACACTACATATGTATGCATTGGTATCAAATGAAGAAGGGGTAACATATGTGGACTGAACTGCAGAATGCCAGAATAAGAGGGGGATAGCTAGTCCTATCAAAGACTACGCTTCTGGCAGCCTCCATCTTGCAGCATGTAGAAGAGAGTAGATGGTAAGTTCACCAAGTAGCATCGCATAGCATAATCCTAACCGATGATCCTCCCCTCGCCGCCCTGTGAGAGAGCGATCACCGGTTGTATCTGGCACTTGGAAGGGTGTGTTTTATTAAGTATCTGGTTTTAGTTGTCATAAGGTCAAGGTACAACTCCAAGTCATCCTATTACTGAAGATCACGGCTATTCGAATAGATTAACTTCCCTGCAGGGGTGCACCACATTTCCCAACACGCTCGATCCCCTTTGTCCGTACACACTTTTCTGGGTCATGCCCGGCCTCGGAAGATCAACACGTCGCAGCCCTACCTAGGCACAACAGAGAGGTCAGCACACCGGTCTAAATCCTATGCACGCAGGGGTCTGGGCCCATTGCCCATTGCACACCTGCAGGTTGCGTGGGCAACCGGAGAGCAGACCTATCAACCTCCATTACAAAGGAAGTTGCGTTACGCGGTCCAACCCGGCGCGCGCCGCTGAGTCGCTGACGTCACGAAGGCTTTGGCTGGTACCACGACGTCGAGTGCCCAAAACTGTTCCCACATAGTTTCTTAGTCTGTATAGGCCAGTAGCCAGACTTAGATCAAATACCCAGATCTCGTTAAGCGTGTTATTTTGAAGTAACCGCAAACGCCAACCAGGGCCAAGCCCACCTCTCTCCTAGGTGGTCTCAACCTGCCATGTCGCTTCGCCTCAAAGTAACAGTCGAGGGCCGTCGAGAACCTAGGCCCACCACTACCTGGATGGAGCCACCTGCCCCTTCAGCCCCCACATCCGAATCACTTGCGGGTACTCAACAAGCCGACCCGACTTTAGTCACCACCTGTATATCATGTATATATGTATGTATATACCCGTGATCACCTCCCGAGTGATCACAGCCTGATAGTATAGCATGGCAGACGGACAAGATTGTAGGGCCACTGATGAAGTACTAGCAACCTATACTAAGCATGTAGGATTGCAGGTAAGGTATCAACAGTTGTAGCAACAATGACAGGCTATGCATCAGGATAGGATTAACAAAAAGAAGTAACATGCTACACTACTCTAATGCAAGCAATAGAAAGAGAGTAGGCGATATCTGGCGATCAAGGGGGGGCTTGCCTGGTTGCTCTGGCAAGAGAGAGGGGTCGTCAACACCGTAGTCGTACTGGGTAGCAGCGGCGTCGGTCTCGGTGTCTAGCGAGAGAAGAGGGGTGTAAGTGCATCAAGTGCCACCCCTAGTTGGTTTTGGAGTATTGACGACAAACCTAGTTGAGGGACTAATGTGTTTGTGGGAATTGCAGGATAACACAGGTAGAAGTCCCTCATTGATTCGGTTTTCCTACCAGAGATGACCCCTAAAATGTATGAAGACATTGAAGTCAAAGGTGGTATGTGAAGACATTCACATTGAAGACTATGACAAGAGAAGACATCACGTGAAGACTATGGAGCGCGAAGACTTAGCAGTTTCGTCGTTCTGTGTTTTTCTTTGTTGAGTCATAGGAACCACCGTACTGTTATGTGGGGTCCAAGAGAACCAGTCAGAATGACTGAAGTGATGCTTAACCAAAATCCTATGTCTTCGAGTGAAGACTATGAGAGCAAATCTTGTCCAGAGTTGGATAAGTTAGCTTTGCTTGTAGCCCAAGTAAAGTTGCCGTGTGTGTTTGAAATCTGACCGTTTGAACACGTGTCAGTTCCTTAGTGACTCAGGGTCATTTCGGACAAATCAGGTCGGGTTGCCCAGTGGCTATAAATAGCCCACCCCCTACAACCATAAACGGTTTGCAGCTCAGAGTTAAAGCACGGCTTTTGTCATTTGGGAGAAACCCAC
Source organism: Triticum monococcum (assembly GCA_034509565.1). Taxonomy (NCBI): domain Eukaryota; kingdom Viridiplantae; phylum Streptophyta; class Magnoliopsida; order Poales; family Poaceae; genus Triticum; species Triticum monococcum. Next base: position 591,850,898 of record CM067846.1, read on the forward strand.
CTCGAAGCCTTTGAGAGAGAATTCCTTGAGAGGATAAAGCCCTAACCACCCAGAGCCAAAGAGTGTTAGGCATCACTTAAGTCTTCCTGTCTGTGTGATCTGAAGACTTATTACACTTGAGGACTATGAATCCTCCAGCCGGTTAGGCGTCGCGTTCTAAGCATCCAAGAGTCGTTGTGGATCGCCGGTGAGCGAAGTCTGTGAAGGTTTGGAAGTCTACCTTGAAGACTTACCAGAGTGATTGGCCAAGGACTGGGTGTCCTTAGCTCAAGGGGAATAAGGTGAAGACGAGGTCTTCTGAGTTGAATCTTAGCCTCCCTAACCAGACGTACAGTTGCCACAGTAACTGGAACTGGTCAAACAAATCATTGTCTTCAACGAGTCACTAGTTTCATCCTTCCCCTCCCTTTACTTACTGTTGGTCCTTGTGAAGTCATTGTACGATTGCATCACCATTTGGCTTCACTGAGTGATTACTTGTTCTGATTGGCTTCACAATATCTTCCTACCTGATCCTTACTGCCTAGCTGCTATTAGTCATTGTGCTTTCACTTCATTGAATACTTGACTATGGTTTTCCTAGGGTAGTCTACCTTCCGCTGCATGGTAATAGGATTATTTCTATCGTTTGTCTTCGAAACTTACATGTTTTGAAGACTTTCACAAAAATCGCCTATTCACCCCCCCTCTAGTCGATCACTAGCACTTTCAATTGGTATCAGAGCGAGGTACTCCCTTGTTCTGTGTGATTCGGTTTAACCACCTGGAGTTTTAGCTATGTCGACTGCAGGGATAATTAAAGTCTCCGTTGCGTGCCCCGTCTTTGATGGAACTGAATATCCCTACTAGAAGAATAAGAAGCGCATGCATGTTGAAGCCATTGATGTCAACCTATGGTATGTCATCAAGAACGGTGTTCCCAAGGCTGGAGAAGGTGTCACTGCTGCTGATGTCAAGAAGTTCGTTCAACTGGACTCTACTGCCAAGAATATCATCTGTGGTCATCTGACCAAAGGACAGTATGGCCGCGTGAGTGCTTTGGAAACATCTAAGCTAGTCTGGGACTGGCTCTCCAAGGTCAACGAAGGCGTCTCAACCCAGAGAGATCAGAGAATCAGTGTCCTTCGCAACCTCTTCAACTGCTTCAAGAGAAATGACAATGAGAATGTCCAGCTCATGTTTGATCGACTCACTGACATCACAAATGAGCTTCAAGCCCTCGGCGCTACTGAGATCACCAAGCATGAAGTCGTCAAGACATTCCTGAGATCACTTGATAGTTCGTTTGACACCCTAGCCCTGATGATTCAAGAACATCCTTATTTCAAGACACTCGATCCGTCTGACATACTTGAGAGGCTCAAAACACACGAGTTTCAGCTTTCTGAGAAAAGAGACATCTACGGTCCCAACTATGGGCGAACTCGTGCCTTGAAGGCAAATGTTGTCTCCTCATCTGAAGAAGAATCTGACAGCAGTTCTGATAATCCTGAAGACATTGGAAAGCAGCTTGCTATGCTTGTGAAGAAGTTCCAAAAATTCACCAAGAAGAAAGGCTTTAGAAAGTCTTCACGATCAAGCTCAAGGAATGATGAAGCTTTTGCTCATGACTACAAGAAGGGAACATAACACAAGTGCAAGAAACCTGGCCACTACATCTCTGAGTGTCCACAGTGGGACAATGAGAACAAGAAGAAGAAGAGCAAGGAGTATGACTCTGACGACAAGAAGAAGAAGAAGAAATACTCAAAGTCTTCTTCCAAGTCTTCCTCCAAGTCTTCATCACACAAGAAGAGCTCATCTGGCAAGGCACGTGCGTTTGTTGGCAAGGAAATGGATTCTGAGGAGGAGTCCGCTTCTGAGGAGGCAGAGGTGGGGTCTGAGGAGGAGTCCGATTCTGGCGTTGCGAGTCTGGCTACAGCATACGTTGCCAAGTCCATCTTCAACACTGAAGAAAATGACTTCATCACCGACACCAATGCAAATGACAAGGACTACTTCGCTCCTTCCTACTGCTTCATGGCACGTGGTGCCAAGGTAAACACACGCACCACTCACTATCAAACATCTAGTGACGATGACTCTGATTGTGGTTCCAAACCCAGCTACAAAACACTTGCTAAAATTGCAACTGAACAACAGAAAGCTATGGAACACATTGAAAAACTGTTAGACAAAAGCGATGATCTGTTAGACGCTGAAATGACTCGATCTCAGTCCTTAATTGAAGACATAAAAAATCTTCACATTAAGTATGAGGAACTTGAAAGTCGTCATGAAACGCTCTCAACAACTCATGAAAGGCTTTCCTATGATTATCTTCAAAGGAAGCAAGATCTTGAGAAATTGAGAGCGGCTCATGAAGATCTTCAAAAGGAAAACGAGTCACTTCGCGCCGAACAAATCAGTTCAGCTCTTGAAGGATTTGAACCACCATGTCTTAAATGCATTGACCGTGATAACGCTACTTCTATTGCCGAATGTTCTACTGTTGTTACTATTGCAATATCTTCAACTGTTGATGTGGTAACTAACCCCTCTGCTGAGGATACCACTGCTATTGCTGATGAGAATGCTAGGTTGAAGACACTGCTTGAAACAAGGATGTACAAAAGTCTCAAAGGGCATCAGACACTATGTGATGTCCTCAAAAGGCAGATCTTGAACCGAAACCCTAGGAAAGAGGGTGTTGGGTTCGAAAGGAAAATGAATGCTGATGGCTCTTACTAGAAACCTGAGCAGTACCCCAAAACCACATGGGTTGCTGCAAAGGAACCTTCAGCGGATCCATCCACCCTATCTGGCTTCACTTTTGCTAATCCCATTGTTATCGATGAATCCTTTGATGCAAACTATAAACTGTTTAAGAATCAGAATGGTGAAGTGTTTGCCAAGTATATTGGTACTAACTGCAGGAATGGACCGCCTATGAAGAAGATCTGGGTGGCGAAAAGGTGTTTGGAGAATCTTCCTGTGAATGTCATCATGACACCACAGGTGAAGAAGACAAACCCTAGACCACAGGCTTCATACGGTCCAAAGGCCTCATACAGACAGAGCACTCACCTGAGTCGCACTAACACAAATGTTTTGTAGGGAAACCATACTCAGGCCTATGAATATGAGTGTGTTTCATCAAACTGCCATGTTCATAAGACCAAGAACTATTCTGCTTATTCTTATGAGTACTATTGTCCACCTGCAAGACTTTTTGCTAGGGCTCCAAAGCCAAAGTTCTCAGATGCTGCACTTAGACTCATTACTTCGAAGCCACCCTTGAAGATGTGGGTGGCTAAGAAAGCTTAACTCTCTTTTGCAGGGAAAGGTCTCCAGCCGAAAACCAAAATTGTCTGACCCTATTGCTGGGGACCTTAAACATCTTGTAGGGAGCAAGATCAAATGCCCAAATGGTCTTATTATGTACTTTGTTCCCGAATCGCTTGCTACTTGCCCTATCAGTCCTAATCTCGATCTAAGCTTTAATAATCCACTAGTTCGTCAAATGTTTTTGCTTCACAATTCTCTTCGTGAAGCCTATCCCCCTAACTGCACTATAGGGTACGACACCAGCTGCTTCAGAATGGATTATTGATAGTGGGTGTACAAATCACATGACTGGCAAGCGAAGCCTTCTCATGGACTCAACTTTACGTCCATCTAACAAAAGTCACATCACATTTGCTGACACTGGTAAAAGCAAGGTATTGGGTCTAGGTAGAGTTGCAATCTCAAAGGATCAACACATGGATAAAGTCATGCTTGTTGAATCCCTTGGTTTCAACTTAATGTCTGTCTCAATGCTTTGCGATTTAAACATGATTGTGATGTTTGGAAAATATCGTTGCCTTGTACTAATGGAATATGACAAGTCTCTAGTGTTTGAAGGGTATCGGAAAGATGATTTGTACATGGTAGATTTCTCAGCAGGACCACAACTTGCAGTATGTCTTCTAGCAAAAGCTTCTGAATGCTGGCTCTGGCATCGAAGGCTAGGGCATGCTGGCATGAGGAACCTCCACACCCTTGCAAGGAAGAAGCATGTCATAGGCATCAAGGGCGTCAAGTTCAAGAAGGATCACTTATGTGGTGCCTGTGAAGCAGGAAAGATCACGAGGGCCAAGCATCCCTCGAAGACAATCATGACAACGACTCAACCCTTCGAACTGCTCCACATGGATCTTTTCGGTCCCACTCATTACTCAACTCTTACTACTACTGCTTGTCTCTATGGCTTTGTCATTGTTGATGATTATTCAAGATATACTTGGGTGCATATAATCCTCTACAAGACTGAAGTGCAGGATGTCTTCAGACGCTTCACCAGTCGAGCAATGAACAACTATGGCGCCAAGATAAAGCACATCAGAAGTGACAATGGCACTGAATTCAAGAACACTGGCCTAGATACATATCTTGATACCTTAGGCATCACACATGAATTCTCAGTTCCGTACATGCCACAGTAGAATGGCGTCGTCGAACGCAAGAACAGAACACTTATTGAGATGGCCCGGACGATGCTTGATGAATACAAGACTCCAAGAAAATTCTGGCCGGAAGCCATTGATACTGCATGCCATATCATCAACCGTGTTTATCTTCACAAGCTTCTGAACAAGACATCCTATGAGCTCCTTACTGGCAAGAAGCCAAATATCAGTTACTTCAGAGTATTTGGCGCCAGGTGCTCGATCAAGGATCCACATCACACTTCAAAATTTGCACCAAAAGCACATGAGGGTTTTATGCTTGGATATGGAAAGGATTCGCACTCCTACAGAGTCTTCAACCTTTTTCACAATAAAGTGGTTAAAACAGTGGATGTGCGGTTTGATGAGACGAATGGCTCACAAAGAGAGCACCTGCAAAATGTGCTAGATGAAGTTCCATCTAGTGAATCAATCAAACTTATAGGAACTGGAGAAATCATACCGTCTGAAGCTCAACCTGAAGAGCAACGCACCTGATCAACCTGAAGACAATGCTTAGCCTGAATACAATCCCTCTAACGATGGCAATGATCAGCAAGAGCAAAATCTTCGTCCTGTACATCCTCGTGTCGCAAATGAAGTACAGATTGAGAGAATAATTGATAGCATCAATGCACCAGGTCCACTCACTCGTTCAAGGGCAACATAGCTAGCAAATTTCTGTGGGCACTTCGAATTCATCTCAATATCTGAACCCAAGAAAGTTGAAGAAGCCTTCATGGAACCTGAATGGATTCAAGCTATGCAAGAAGAGCTTCAATAGTTTGAGCTGAATAATGTATGGGAACTGGTTAAGCGTCCTGATCCTCGCAAGCACAATATAATAGGCACCAAATGGATATATCGCAACAAGCAAGATGAGCATGGTAAAGTTGTTAGAAACAAAGCTCGTCTCATTGCTCAAGGGTACACTCAAGTTGAAGGGATTGACTTCGATGAAACATTTGCTCCTGTGGCTAGACTTGAAGCCATACGCATACTGCTAGCCCATGCAAATCATTATAACATACTTCTATATCAAATGGATGTGAAGAGCGCTTTTCTCAATGGCAAGATTAAAGAAGAAGTGTATGTTGCACAACCGCCTGGCTTTGAAGATCCAAAACATCCTGACATGGTGTACAAGCTCAACAAGGCACTGTATGGCCTCAAACAAGCACCTCGGGCTTGGTATGACACACTCAAAGACTTCCTGAAGAGCAAAGGCTTCAAATCTGGTTCCCTCGACCCCACTCTCTTCATGAAGACATATGATGGTGAACTGTTTGTGTGCCAAATATATATGGATGACATTATTTTCGGCTGCACCAATCAAAAATACAGTGAAGAGTTTGGTTATATGATGCAAGAGCAATATCAGATGTCCATGATGGGTGAGCTGAAGTTCTTACTTGGTCTTTAAATATGTCAGCAACGCAACGGCATCTTCATATCTCAAGAGAAGTACCTCAAAGATTGCCTGAAGAAATTTGGTATCCAAGACTGCAAAGGCTTCACGACGCCAATGCCAGCCAAACATCATCTGGGTCCCGACGACAATGGTAAAGAGTTCGATCAAAAGGTATACCGCTCCATGATTGGTTCTTTACTTTATCTATGTGCATATAGGCCAGATATTATGCTTAGTGTTTGCATGTGTGCTCGATTCCAAGCGGCACCAAAGGAATCACATCACTTAGCTGTGAAGCAAATTCTTCGATATTTGGCTTACACCCCAACACTAGGATTATGGTATCCAAATGGCTCAGAGTTTGATCTGGTTGGATTCTCGGATCTTGATTATGCTGGTGACAAGGTGGATCACAAGTCTACATCAAGCACATGTCATTTTCTGGGACGATCACTTGCATGTTGGTCTTCAAAGAAGCAGAACTGTGTATCTCTCTCCACTGCTGAATTTGAATACATTGCTGCTGGATCTTGCTGCGCTCAACTTCTGTGGATGAAGCAAACACTCAAAGACTATGGCATTCATCTGAAGCAAGTGCCACTCTACTGTGACAACAAAAACGCCATCAAGATTGCCAACAACCCAGTTCAGCACTCAAAGACAAAGCACATTGAAATTCGTCATCACTTTCTCAGAGATCATGTTGTGAAGGAAGATATTGATATCATACACGTCAACACTGAAGAGCAATTGGCAGATATCTTCACCAAGCCCTTGGATGAGAAGAGATTTTGCAAGTTACGGTGTGAGCTAAATATCTTGGAATCCTCAAATGTCCTGTGATTAAGCACACATCCTAACACTTATGCATATTGATGACTTAGATGTGCAACACATGAAGTAAAGTATATCTTCAATCAATGAAGACATACATTGTAAGTGTGAATACATTAATGTGGAATTTGACTTCGGAGCGCCACGATAATTGTGCGCCGTGTCTGGGTCTAATACTTCCTATACGGTGGGTAACGCCACCACCAAATTCTTCTGTTTGAAGTGTTTCACCCATGCGTTGCATTTGCTATGTCTTCACATTTGGTTTGGCTTCGATCTCAACCTGTCTTCATGATTATCTTCACTATGTTGATTATATATATACTAGTGTTCTGTCCTCTACAGCATTCACTTATAGCTATGTCTTCTTGTTGAATCTTTTGAACTAAGTGAATGTGATTGGACCCTAACCTCTCTATGCTTTCTATCTCAAACTCTATCTCTCCAAATCATATGCATTCTCTTGAAACTGTCGAATGTCTTCTCTGCATCCTTGTCAGCAGAAGATACAGAGACAAACATTAAGTTTGCTTTCAATGCTAATTCCTTCACCTGAAACCCGGAGAAGTGGGAACGACCACCCGACAATCCAGGCGTGCGTGGGAATGTGGAACAACCTCCGATATGTTGCATGATGGCCACGTGTCCTTCAGATGTGAATCGCCAGGGGCACCTGTGTAATAACATTGTGTCGTCCTTGTCCCTATAAATACACGTCTCACCACAGTCATTATCCTTTCTTCCACTCTCGCACAAACCCTAGCGCCACTGCTAGCCCTCGACGACACCGGCGACGAAGCTCTAAGCTGCCGCGACCTCTCCGACACCGTCTTCACACCGGCCGCGGACGTCGTCTTCTCCACCGTCGCCATAGGTGTCCTCCGTCGCCAAGTTAGGGCACGGACGATCGAACTGCTCGGCCTCCTCTTCCACTCCGTCTAGCAGTTCTTCGTGTGGTAAATAAAACTTCCTTTTACGGCCCCTTTGATCCTATAGATTCATCACTTTCTACCTCAAGCAGTTTCTGTTCACACAAGTTGGATCTATTTCATACTGCATCTCATAATATGCCTAGTATGTTCACTTATGCTTCACAAAGTAGTTAGATTCCTCACTTGTACTGATCCGTGGATTCGTACAAATCTGGAACCAACTCCTTATCTATGAGTGAATGTCTTCGCATGATGAGGTCAATGTCTTCTAAACTGATTTATCTTCAAAATCTTCTGAGAATGCATATGACCTCTTCCCCTTCCCTCGCACCTTAATGTTGTCACAGGTACATGTCCGTGGGAGAATCCCTTGGTTCTCATAGTCTGCATTCATTTGCAGAATTCTTACAGCATCATATAAATTCTCCTGAAGCCAGTTCCTATTTGTCCAGCAAGCGAAAGCCTTTGAAACCTTTGAACGTGTTGAAGCCATTCAGTTTGAAGTTCATGGCTGCAGAGAAATCAGTAAGGAAGGGTGGCAGACAGCGTCATGGGGGAACGTCAAGAGATTTGCCTGATGACCTCTCAGAGCTTTACAAGACAGATCCTGAAGAGGATTACAATCAACGCAAGACCCGAATCCAATGGATTCGAAGATATTGGACAGACCAATGGTTCAAGTACCGGTTTGTGACCCAGGAATATGCTGAGAAAAATGCCATCAAGCGACCATGGGGAGACATCCTATACAGAAATCTCCAACCCAGGTCCAGAGATGAAGCCATTCAACAAGGCTTCTATCCCTGCATGGTCCGTGGACCACAGCCTGCGGATGCACACCCATTCTCATTGATACGGTGTCATGATGACAATCTGTTCAAATGCAACTTCCAATTTGCTAAGAATTCGTCTAAGCAAAACAAGAAGTCATTGGGACTAGACTTCAACCCTGGCCCTTCTGCTCCCCGTGCCGATGGCACCCGCGAAGCTGAACCCAATCTTGTTGGGCCCTTCTACAACCTGGAAGGTCTCATCACTCATATCATGGTTCAAGGGACAGTCATGGATGAGCCTGCAGATGACGCTGAATCTGATGAAGCGCCTGCACCGACGAAGCCACAGAAACTGAAGAAGCCTAAAGCTTTAATGCCTGCCTCAGCACCAAAAATCTCACGGGCGAAGCCACTGGCTACTGCACCTCCTGAAGACAGTGTGCAGTCTGAAGATTTATCACGCATCTCCAAGCCCTCGAGAGTCAAGATGCCTTTGCAACACACCAGCCAAGAACTGACTGCTACTGCTATTCTGCGCAACGACGCCATTGATCTGTCCAGCAATGAAGATCTTGCAGATGACGCTCTTGAGCAACTAATCAAGAGCAAAGAAGAAGTAGAAATCTTCAATGATTTGCCTCTCTTTGACGTGGCAATCATCCACAACATCATTGATGAGTGGTTTGACATGCCCAACCTTAGCTTTGAAGATCTGCAACTTCCAATAGGCCTCAGTGTCGCCTTCCATGGCGCCATTGCTTCAGAGCTAGCTCTAGCTCAGCGCATCGTTGAACTGAAGCAAAAGATCGACTTTGAGAAAGCTTAGTTCAAGAAGCACATGGCCAAGCTCAGCGTGCAAGAGGTCAAAAATTTCAAGATCATACTACACGAGCTCAAAGAAGCCTTTCTCAAGAAGCGTGAAGAAGCTCAAGGTTCTCATGAGCGCATGAAGAGCCTGGCTGACAAGTGTGTGCAAGCCTACAATGAGGCTGAGAAGCGCAAGGCCCTTGGTCGTCCTGGCATTGATCCCAGGATGGCTGCAAATAAGAAGAAGAAGCCAGCTGTGGCCGAACCCGAAGCACCAAGGCAGGAAGCACATCCCATTGTCTTCCCAGCCAGCATGACTGGCTCGAAGCAAAAGGTCAGGTCAACCGCTTCAGAACTGAAGAAGACGAGGACTGTTGAGGCTGAAGCGAGAAAGCGGAAACATCCTGAAGCCTCTGATGCTGCTCCCTCCAAGAAGAAGCGCAAGACCAAGAAGGATCGGGCTGCTCCCACAGAGCCCTTAGTTGTTGAACCTATCTCCATGGTTCGCCCTGCAGCTGAACATCAAGAGCGCCAACTGACTGTCCATGAGCCTGCTTCCACAGAGGCTCATGAAGCTGAAGACATTCCAACAGCTGATCCCACCGCTGCTGAAGACATTGGTCACCATGACAATGTTGAAGATGATGCAGTTCTTCCTCAGATCGAGCACAACTTGGTATCATCGCATGTGCTTACGCATAGCGAACTCATCAGCATTGGTCGTCCTCTGACGCCAATTGCTCAGGATGCATCATGGGCTGATCACCCACAACAACAAGTCACACCACCCCGGCAAGAAGAAGAAGATGACTTTGAGGCCCAGCCAACTCCGTCTCCAGAGGCGTCGCTAGCGTTACGCAGGCTTCGCAAAGGACCAAGGTCTCAAGTCCCTCTTTCGAGCGTTCCAGAAGGAGAAGTGCCCCACCAATCTGTTGCACACCAAGTGTTTCTAGATGCCACTCCTACTGTGAATGTCTCCGAGTCTGAGGCTAAAGCTGCTGAAGACATTTCGGCTGCATTAGCCGACAACACACGAGAAGAAGAATGTGTCCCTACTCCCCCCATTACTAAAGAAGTTGTTCTCCAGGAGAACGTGTCTGTGCCCGACCCTCCAGCTCATCAAGTGGAGGTTGAGAATCTTGAGGCTGCCACCACCAACACAAATGAAGCCAATGACGTTGTCATGGCTGAAGCAAATGTGGAGCCTGCACCAACCAATGTGCCAGAATTCAGTGAAGCCAATGATGCTACTGCTCCTATTCCTGCGCATGCTGCTGGTCCTCAGTTTGACTATCACGTTGAGCACAGGCCTCAGGTACAGAAGCCAATGCCAAGGTTGCCCAGGTTTCCAGGTCCTACATCAGCACCCGGATCCTTTAATGTCAACGGCTTCAAAGCAGACAACACCTTCTTCAATAGCGCCAAGAACCCCTACTCAAGGGAAAGAATATCTTCTGATTGGTTTTGGAGCTATCCGCAGTGAAGTTATTACTCATGCATTCTGTACAATCAAGGTCGCATTTTCCCTCATATGCGTCTTGACACTGAAGCCATAACTGGTCTGCCTTGCTTGGAAGAAGCTCTGGATTGCTTCAAAGAGTCTGGATTGTTGCCTTTCGTCACCGACCAAGAGCACTGGAACGAAGAGTTGCTGCTTCAATTCTATGCCACTCTTCACATTCGTGGCTACAACAGAGATCCGAAGACTTGGGTCCTTGAGTGGATGACCGGCAATGTTCATCACGAAGCCAAAGCCTTTGATATCATTGAGCTCACAGGTCTGCCCACTCCTGGAGATCTTTATGAACCTGGTTGTCAGCTTCACAGTGCAGCTATGGGGAGCATCTTTCAGAAGCCTGAACCGAACATGAGTCAGATGCTTAGCATGATGAAGCCTTTGCCTCCACATGCTGCATATCCTAAGGAGTTCTTTGTTGAAGACCTTGAGTATCTGCCACGCACTATCTATCACATTATCAGGCGAACTCTCTGGCCCATCAAAGGACATTCTCCACATGCAAAGCTGGAAGGTGCAATGAAGACTTTGGTCTTTTATATTTTTCACGGAAAATGCTTCAATGCACAAGACTTCTTCATCCGCCAACTTGCTACATCAGGATCTGATCTTTTTGGCTTGAAGTTTTACGCTCCATGGATAATGCGGCTGTCGGTGTACAAAAAGAGGGGTACACTTTTTGTACCCCTATAACTGTGCACGGGCAGCCTGAGCCACGGGCACCACCACACTAAGCAAGGCAAGGGAGGTGAGCCAAGGTAAGGCCGAAGCCCAGGGGAAGCAAAACGACGCCAAGACCAAGACCACAAAGAGCAAAGGGGACGAAGCGGACCCCCCCCCCCCCGGCAAGATCCTTGTCAGGAGGCGGTTTTAGCAAACCCGGCAAGACCCTTGCCGTGGCAGCTCGCCCCACACCTATGGAGTGAGTCACCCTTGAGTCCACTACCCCCATGGGGTAAGGATTCGGGAGACATCCTCGTGGTGGCATGCAGATCTTTGTGAAGACATTCAAGATCAGATACACCCTTTAGAAGATGATGATCCTTGGCGGGATCCCAGCCAAGGAGGACCACAAGGCCCCCGGCAAGAGCCTTGCCGGGGATGACAGCAGGCGCCACGGCAAGACCCTTGCCAGGGCCCCGGCAAGGCCTTGCCAAGAACACCCGTTGGGCCACCATCAGGCCCACGCCAGTCAAACCTCCACAGCCGTTCGCATGCAGCTGCCGACCCAACCAGCTGGGCAGGCACCTGCGTGGCAGCATGCAGATCTTCATGGAGACCCGCCACTGCACCACCTCAGCTGCCTGCCTGCCTACATGGCACCGCGGGCGCCGCTAGCCAGGGTGCGTGTCGACGCGAGAGGGAGCGGCGACGGACAAGACAGGGCTCTCCCCTGTCCCCGATAAAGCAAGGACACCTGGGCAAGACGCATTAAATGCGCCTTGTCATGTAATGCGAGGGATAACCTCACATCACTGCTCCCTTTCCACCTCCTGGTGCTAATGTGGCAACCCCTTTTCCTATAAAAGGAGGCCCGAGGCGACCAGGAGGAGGATTCGGCTTTTTGGAGCTCCTCACGCCCCATAGCTAGCTCAAGAACACAGATATACAATCCACCAAAGCAGGAGTAGGGTTTTACGCATCCCCGTGGTCCGAACCTGGATAAACGAACCGTGTGCTATCTGTTTGATCCGCTCTTCTCATGACCCCGCGCCCCACAACCCTAGTAGGGATTCTTGTAATCCCATAGGTGTCGTTCCCACCGACATCTTTGGAGCGCCAGGTAGGGGGCGCAGTTGTGAGAATCGGCTCTAGCAGTTAGCCCGGCACTCCTTCATCTTCATGACCCTTGAAGAAGAAAGGAGGCCAGAAGATCGACACTCGAGCGATCGCAAACAGAAGCTAAGTTGCATTGAACCCTTATTTGTGCTACCCTTCTTATTTGAGGTTACTCCCCCCCCCTCGGAGATATTTGCTTTGTATGAGAAACCTGCACGCCAGGGGGCTCTTCCATGATCAGCAACGCCCTTGCCCTGTTTCGAGTCCGCTCAACAGCTCAAGCGGCTGCGTCGAGAATGGCAGAGTAGCCTTCCACGATCTGCAACGCCCCCTGATTCTGACTCGAGTCAAGCTCGACAGTTCGAGCGGCTGCGTTCAGAACGGAAAGGTGGCTCGTCCGGCAGCACGTGTACCCGGCTGGCCATGGGGATCCGTCCCCAAAACGCCGCTAGGGGCTTCCGCGCCGGCAAGCCTTCCCGATCGACGTAGGGCACGCATACAAAGAGGAATCGAACGGGGAAATAAGATCCATGAAAATTGAGAGTACTTCAAAGTTATATTACATCACATCATAGCTGCAGTTCTAACTAAAGATAAAATTTGTCTTGGTCGAGAACCCGCTGCGGCGAAGAAGAATGGGATGCCTAATCCCGGCGTTGGCCTTCCACCCTCTTGATTTCGTCGATGCAGTCGGTGATGGGCTTGATGCGCTCCTTGAGCACCGTGAGGTCAGCACCATCCGACAAGCTCTTCATCGCGGCCGTGAAGTCAAGATCGGGATTCCAGTACACCGTCTTGGTAAGGACCTTGGTCACGACCCTCCGGTAGAGTCGCCGGGCCTCCTCGGCCAGCGTGGCCGCCCTGTTGGAGTGAAGATACGCCAAGGCTCTGAGGACGCCCTCGAAGAACAAGGTCAACTTGGTGTTGACGGTCCCACTGCGCTCAGGGGCGTACCTCACGTGTGGTATCCCCATGGTGGCCAACTGCGAGGTGACCCTGCCGACGACCTCCACCAGGCAGCTAATCCATCTGTTCTTGCCCGCCACATAATCCTGGTGGGAGGCGGCCTCATTCGCCCGCAGCTGCTTCTCCTCCTCCAGGCTCCTGGTCAAGGTCTCCTCCCGAGCCCTACTCTCCGACAGCATCTTCTCGAGATCCTCCAGCTTCAGCTTGAGGTCTCTGACGGAGTTTTGCGCTTCAGAGAGCTCCCCAAGCCTGCTGATGACCGCTCCTTGCGCCTCCACCAAGGCGCTGTTGAGCGTGTTCTTCTGGTTGGACAGCTTGAGGGCCTGCTCCTTCAGCTCGTCCTGCGCCACCTCCAACTCCCTTACCTTGCCGGCATGGGCCAGAGCCTGGGCATCGAGTGCCTCCTTGTGCCTCTGCTCCAGCTCGCGAGTCCGCCGCGCGACAAGGGCCTCGAGCTCCTCATCCTTGCCATGGAGCGCTGCGGCAAGCTTCGCCTCGCGCGCGGTGAGGTCCTCTTCCTGGGAATTCAAGATGGCTTGATGCTGGTTCCGGGCGGCCTCGTCCGCGGCAGCCAAGTTCGCTACCTTTTCCTGGGCCTTCTTGATGTTGGCCATGTTCATGGTGAGCTCCACATCGCGCTCGGCCAATTTCTCCTGGAAGGCCCTCTGCTCCTTGCTAGCCTGGTGGAACCAGGTCTGCGTCTCGGCAACGCGCGCCTTGAAGTCCACCTCCGCGTTGTCCACCGTTGCCATCCTGGACTTGACCTTGTCCAGGCGAGCACGGTAGAGCACTTGGAGCTTCCGGAAATTGGCCCCCATGGCACGGAAAATCTGCTCTTCTGGGGAACCGTCGCCACCAACCCCCGGCTCATCAACCACCTCGAGCCCGGTGGCGGCAAGCACCTCGCCGTCGAAAACTTCCCCTTCGGCGGGCGCCCGGCTTGACGCCCCTGGGAGGTGGACGAAGAGATCGTCGCCCACCTTTAGATACCTGCCGGGGCGCGAGGTTGAGGAGGAGGGAGGCTGGTCACCCACCACCTCTTACTCGGCGGAGGCCTTGCCGGCCCCACCGGTAGGTCCACCGCTGGTGCCCTCGGCAAAAGCCTCACCGGTCGCCTTGGCGGCCCCCGCCGCGGTGTCCTCGGCAGCATCCTTGGCGGCCTCCTCAGCAATGTTCCCAGCAACGGTATCCACGTCCTCCATGCCTGTTGAAGGAGGGCCTGGGCAGCAACGGGAGCAATGAAGCCAAGAAAAGAATAAGGGAAAAACAGAGACGAAGGATCGGTGACTCACCAGTGCCAGGCTGTGAAGCAGAAGTCCCCTCTCCGCTAGCATTTGGCGCCGTGGCAGAGCCACCAGCGCCCAAGTTCCCCTCTTCCTCCATGGGTGTGGGCTCCGTGCCTGATGCCCTTGCCGGGGACGCCCCCCGCGGCGGCGTAGTCGATGGGGGTGGTGTGTTAGGAGTAGCCCTCTGTGGCTCCTCCTGCTGCCGCTCCCCTCCTGCAAACCCAGCAAGGTCAGCGTCATGGCATCGAGCACCTACCACATGTCGAGTAAGAAGAGGGTGACGAACTTACGCTGGGGGCTGCGCCGGGGGCTACTGTCCGGGCTGCTCAGCACCACCAGTGGTGTCTTTGAAGCCCCAGCCGAGGGATGGCTGCTCGCCGAGGTCCTCGCCCTCTTCACCCTCTGGGCCAACGTCTATGTCTCCCTACGGAAGCAAAAATGGATCAAGACAAGCGACCCAATTCAAGGAAATGGAAATGACAGTAGGGAACAGAGAACTTACTCGTCATCCATCTCCTCCTCTTCCACCAGTTTCCTTTTCCTCTCCGGGCTGAGAGGCCCGAGATCAAAAGGGAGCTCCGCATCATCATCCGAGTCGACGCCTGCCGGAGGAGGCGAAGGAGGCGGCGGGGTTTGTGCGCGCCCGGATGAGGAAGGGGCTGTTGTCTTCTTCTTCTCAGCAGCCTTCATCAGCCAGCCTCTTGGCTGCCGTGGCCCTCGTGTGGCGCCCAGACCCCTCCAGGGTCAATTGAGGCCGCGCAGCCCTGCCGGGCCGGACCGGCTCACCGGAGCCAGCCCGCCACAGGGCTCGCCCTCTTCCCCTGGTTGGCGTCGAGCCCGCCGCCGCGTCCTCCTCCTCCCCCGACGACTCATCGGCCGCGTCTTCGACGAGCGGAGATCCAGTGTTGGCGCTGCTGACCTTCCCGGAGGCCGCCACCCACCGGGAGAGCTCCTCTTCCTCCGCCGCCATTGCGGCCATGTCCTCCACGCCCCCGGCGCTGCCGGCCTCCATGGCAAGTTGTGCCTCCCTTGCCCTGGTGGCGATGTAGTCCAGCTCTGCCTGGGTGGTGTCCATGATAAGCCACCGCTCGGCATCGGCATTGACGTACACCTCGATCAGGGTGTCAAAGAATTGCTGCACATCCTCGACCTTCGGCTCCTTCCAGCTCGGGACAGGGCCGTGCGCATTACAGTCCAGCATCATGGTGATGATCTCGGACCGACGCGAATTGTTGCACAACGGGACCACCCCCACTGGCAGCTTGAAAAATGGCCCCTTGAGGGCCTTGCCAACCTTTGCGGCGGCCCTCGCGGCCGTGCCGGTCCGCTCGACCTCGCCATTGCGACACACATCAAGCTGGAAAAGCCACTGGCAGAAGTGGGCATGCGCCAGCACTGTGAAGTTGTGATCGAGGCCGGGGCGGAGTCGCATAATGTTAGCCGGGTTCATGAAGAGCCAAGCTAGCCTCCCCTTGCTGTGCAACGGGGTGATCCTGTGGCGGATGAAGTCCACCCCGATCATCTCAAGGATGAGTCCGGCCTGGGTAAGCCAGAGAATCTTGGTGGTGGCGACAGTGAGCCTCCCATCGGCGGCGTCGACATCGCTCCAATCGCTGCCGCGGACCGGCGGCGCTCGGCGGACCTTGCAGAATTCCGGCGGGTTTTCATCTTCAATCCAGCACCACCGGCCACGCCATTCCTCCCACCTCTCCTTCACGGGACCGTCCGGGTACGCCCCCTTGGATCTTGGGATCCAGGTGACGCAACCGGAGACGGCTCCTCCCGGCTGGATTCGAGGGAAGAAGTAATGGCGGAAGAGCGTCGTGTTGGGCTGCACCCCAGCAAAGCCTTCGCAAAGATGCGCGAAGAAAGCCATGCACACCACCGCATTCGGAGTAAAATCCAAGATGTGAAAGCCGAAGGTGCGCATAACGTCGCAGAAGAAATCAGAGAAAGGAGGGCATAACCCGCAAGAAAAGTAATCAACGAAGAAGGGGTACCGATTTGAGGCAGGATCAGCGCAAGCGGCAGGAATGATGCACGTCGCCGGGTGTCCCGAACCCTCTCCCCCCGTCTTCACTCCCCATAGGGGCTTGAAGGAGGCCCGGAGCTCTTGAACATCAACCATCGAGGGGAAGAAGAAGGCGGACTTCGTCTGGTCCCCCGACAGCGCGCTCTCCGGCGGCTCCACCGTCCCGGTGCCCTTAGCCACCCCCTTGCCCTTGGCGAATTTGGGAGCCATGGCTACCAAGAAGTTCAGAGGGCTGAGGAAGGGGGATGGCAAAGCAGCGGCGGCGGGCGACAGCGAAAGCTTAGGAAGGAAGGAAGAAAGGGAACGGCGGCTCTGAGATCGGAAAAGGCACGAGGGAAGAGGAGAAAGTGAGCAGCGCGCCCACGGTTATTCCTTCTTATGGGGGGAAAACGCGGGCCGCCTCCTTTCACATTAACTGTGATGTGACGCATGCCGCGGGAAGCAACCCCACGCATGCCGCCCACGTCACACACGCCTCCCCACGCCGCGCCACGCGTGGGAAGCATGGGAAGCGCAGCGCGTGAAGAGACTTACCGCGGTAAAAACCGCCCCGCCTACCTGCGCACCATTTTTGGGCCTAGCCCAACGACGCGATTGCGCTTACGTGTGGCCCAGGCCCGGGGGCTCCTGTTGGTGTACAAAAAGAGGGGTGCACTTTTTGTACCCCTATAACTGTGCACGGGCAGTCTGAGCCACGGGCACCACCACACTGAGCAAGGCAAGGGAGGTGAGCCAAGGTAAGGCCAAAGCCCAGGGGAAGCAAAACAACGCCAAGACCAATACCACAAAGGGCAAAGGGGACGAAGCGGACCCCACCCCCGGCAAGATCCTTGCCGGGAGGCGGTTTTAGCAAACCCGGCAAGACCCTTGCCGTGGCAACTCGCCCCACACCTATGGAGTGAGTCACCCTTGAGTCCACTGCCCCCATGGGGCAAGGATTCGGGAGACATCCCCGTGGTGGCATGCAGATCTTTGTGAAGACATTCAAGATCAGATACACCCTTTAGAAGATGATGATCCTTGGCGGGATCCCAGCCAAAGAGGACCACAAGGCCCCCGGCAAGAGCCTTGCCGGGGATGACAGCAGGCGCCACGGCAAGACCCTTGTCGGGGCCCCGGCAAGGCCCTTGCCAAGAACACCCGTTGGGCCACCATCAGGCCCACGCCAGTCAAACCTCCACCGCCGTTCGCATGCAGCTAACGACCCAACCAGCTGGGCAGGCACCTGTGTGGCGGCATGCAGATCTTCGTGGAGACCCACCACTGTGCCACCTCAGCTGCCTGCCTGCCTACATGGCACCGTGGGCGCCACTGGCCAGGGCGTGTGTTGACGCGAGAGGGAGCGGCGACGGACGAGACAGGGCTCTCCCCCGTCCCCGATAAAGCAAGGACACCTGGGCAATACGCATTAAATGCACCTTGTCATGTAATGCGAGGGATAACCTCACATCACTGCTCCCTTTCCACCTCCTGGTGCTACTGTGGCAACCCCTTTTCCTATAAAAGGAGGCCCGAGGCGACCAGGAGGAGGATTCGGCTTTTTGGAGCTCCTCACGCCCCATAGTGAAAGCACAAGTGCTCCCTAGGTGGTTTTGGTAATTAATGACAACATATCTCTTGTTGGACTAATACCTTTACCTAGTATATTTCAGATAAGTTCAACAATGGAGTGGCATGGACTAAAGGTTGTGGGAAACTCTTCAAGATGCTAAGGACAAAGGATTGGCTAAAGCTTCAAGCTCAAGACTCTTCATTTTATATATTTTAGTGATCCAAGATCACATTGAGTCTTTAGGAAAAGCCAATACTATCAAGAAGGGATGAGGTGTTGCTTAATGAGCCTCTTGCTTTATGTGCTTAATGATATGCTCCAAAATCCTCAACTACTTTCCCACTTCCACAAATGACCTAAACCCTAAGCCAAACTCGGTCATATCGATTCTGTCAATCCGGCGCCACCGAGTTTCACTTGTCATTTGCCACTACCAAACCCTAGCAATTCGGTCCTACCGATACGGATCTCGGTCTCACTGAGATGGGCTTGCAAACTCTCTGTTACCTGTTGCAATATCTTCGGTCCCACCGAGATATGCAATTGGTCCCACCGAGTTTGCTTGGCCAACTCTCTGTTTCACTTATTACCAAAATCGGTCCCACCGAGTTTGAGTAATCGGTCAAACCGAGTTTTGGATTTTCCCTAACCCTAGCACATCGGTCCCACCGAGTTGTTCCAGTCGGTCCCACCGAAACCTCTAACGGTCACTAGGTTTACCATTTCGGTCCGACCGAGTTTGATGATTCGGTCCCACCGAGATTGGAAAACTGTGTGTAACGGTTGGATTTTGTGTGGAGGCTATATATACCCCTCCACCACCTCTTCATTCGGAGAGAGAGCCATCAGAACACATACACCATTCCAACTCATATGTTCTGAGAAAGAACCACCTACTCATGTGTTGAGACCAAGATATTCCATTCCTACCATATGAATCTTGATCTCTAGCCTTCCCGAAGTTGCTTTCCACTCAAATCTTCTTTCCACCAGATCCAAATCCTATGAGAGAGAGTTGAGTGTTGGGGAGACTATCATTTGAAGCACAAGAGCAAGGAGTTCATCATCAACACACCATTTGTTACTTCTTGGAGAGTGGTGTCTCCTAGATTGGCTAGGTGTCACTTGGGAGCCTCCGACAAGATTGTGGAGTTGAACCAAGGAGTTTGTAAGGGCAAGGAGATCGCCTACTTCGTGAAGACCTACCGCTAGTGAGGCAAGTCCTTCGTGGGCGATGGCCATGGTGGAATAGACAAGGTTGCTTCTTCGTGGACCCTTCGTGGGTGGAGCCCTCCGTGGACTCGCGCAACCATTACCCTTCGTGGGTTGAAGTCTCCATCAACGTGGATGTAGGATAGCACCACCTATCCGAACCACGGGAAAAACATCCGTGTCTCCAACTGCGTTTGAATCCTCCAAACCCTTCCCGTTACATTCTTGCAAGTTGCATGCTTTACTTTCCGCTGCCTATATACTCCTTGCATGCTTGCTTGATATGTATTGTGTATGTTAAAATTGTGCCCGAACTCCACTTAAACCGAAAAAGCTTAAAAAGTGCAACTTTAGCATTAAGTGTCCATTCACCCCCCTCTAGACACTCCTTCTTCTAGATCCTACAAGTGGTATCAGAGCTTTGGTCTCCATTGCCTTGGTTTAATCACCATTGGAGGAAGATGGATGTGTCTACTTTAGGGATTCTTAGACATAGAGTGCCTATTCTTGATGGAGAGTACTTTCATGAGTGGAAAAATGATATGCTTGTAATCTTCAATCAATATCATTTAAACAAGCATATTGCTAGCCCTTGTGCACCTCATATTGATCCTTTGCATCCTACCCTAGATGAAGATATTGAGATGATTCGCAATCTTAGAACCATTGAGCTCATCATTAGAGGATTGCCCAAAAATTTGATTGCTAGTTTGCCTACTCTTAATTGTGCCTATACTATATGGAAATTTCTTGAGGAACGATTTCCCGATCATTCCTTGAAAAATTTGGATAAAATTCTCCATAAATCTATTGCCTTGAGTAAGATGAACTCTAGTGATACTAAGTTTGGTGATTGTCTATTTGAGCTTACCAATCTCAAGCATGCTAAAGGAGATGTTGGAATCATTAGTGATATTATATTTGAAGCTATAAGAATTCATAAAAGTGACCACTTTGATGACCATTTACCTAATGAATTACCCTCTCGAGGAAATGATGAGTCACAAGATCATGATGAACATGGATACTATGATGATGATGATGATGATAGTGACTTCGATCTTGATGA
Organism: Triticum monococcum; assembly: GCA_034509565.1. NCBI lineage: Eukaryota > Viridiplantae > Streptophyta > Magnoliopsida > Poales > Poaceae > Triticum > Triticum monococcum. The sequence goes on from CM067846.1 coordinate 591,871,536, forward strand.
TGCAATGAGACATTTTGGTCTTACGGCAAATCTTCGGGGATATGCGTCAGGTGGAAAGGAATGGGTTCTTGATAGTGGATGTACTGATCATATGACCGGAGATGAAGAGATGTTCCGTGAGCTTGCTGAAAATGACAGCCCTCGAAAATATGTCACCTTTGGTGATAATTCAAAGGGTAAAGTAGTTGGCCTTGGTAAGGTGGCCATCTCACATGATAGTTCCATTCAAAATGTCATGCTCGTTGAATCTCTCGGCTACAATTTACTTTCAGTATCTAGACTTGCTAATTTTGGCCTAAATGTTCTATTTACTGAGGTAGATTGCCAAGTGTTTCGTCGAGACAATCATAAAATGGTCTTTACCGGTATGCGTAGAGGTGATCTTTACATTGTCGATTTCTCTAAAAAGGCACAACCTAAAACTTGCTTCATTGCTAAATCCTCAAAAGGTTGGTTGTGGCATAGACGACTAGGTCACGTTGGCATGAGAAATCTTGACAAGCTTATTAAAGGAAATCATATCCTTGGAGTTAACGATGTCATATTTGATAAGGATAGACTTTGCAGTGCTTGTCAAGCAGGTAAACAGGTTGGTGGAAGGCATCCTGTGAGGAACATCATGACCACAAGGAGGCCACTCGAGCTACTTCATATGGATCTTTTTGGTCCCAACGCCTACAAAAGTCTCGGTGGAAATTCTTTTGGTCTAGTTATAGTTGATGATTTTTCAAGATTTACGTGGGTGTTCTTTCTTAATGACAAGTCGCAGGTCCAGAAGATCTTCAAAAACTTCGCTAGGAAAGCCCAAAATCAGTTTGAAGTGAAGATCAAGAAGGTTCGGAGTGACAACGGAACAGAGTTCAAGAACGCAAATGTGGACACCTTTCTTGACGAAGAAGGGATTTCACATGAGTTCTCGGCTACATACACACCTCAACAAAATGGAGTTGTTGAGAGGAAGAACCGGACGCTCATCGAAATGGCAAGAACGATGCTTGATGAATACAAGACGCCAAAGCACTTTTGGGCAGAAGCGGTTGAGACAGCTTGTCACGCAACAAATCGCTTGTATCTTCACAAGCTACTCGGCAAGACAGCATACGAGCTCCTCACCGGTAACAAACCCCAAGTTGGATACTTTCGAGTATTCGGCTCAAAGTGCTACATTCTTGATAAGCAACGTCGTTCAAAGTTTGCTCCTAAATCTCATGAAGGCTTCCTACTCGGTTATGGCTCAAACTCTCACACTTACCGTGTCTACAACAATTTCACCCGAAAAGTTGAAGAGACGGTAGATGTGAAGTTTGATGAATCTAATGGCTCGCAAGTAGAGCAATTGCCAATTGATGTATGAGACAAAGACCCTTCAGAAGCAATCCAAGACTTGTCCATTGGCAAAGTTCGTCCAACGGAGGTGAAGGAGAGTACGTCATCCGTCCAAGTGGAAGCTTCTACTTCACGACAAGGTGAACCAAGAATCGACACGGAAGCATCCACAAGTGGGAGACACTAAGATGAAGAAGACGAGGAAGTACATCAAGACGAACATCAACAACCTCCTTCCCCACCACGACAAGAGAATGACAACGTCAACAATGAAGAAGGCCAAGAAGAAGAACAAGATGAAGAAGATGCTCAACAAAGACCCAAGCAAAAGCTCTCACGAGTTCGAGCAAGAATTGCCAAAGATCATCCCGTCGAGCAAATCCTCAATGATATACAAACCGGGAGAATCACTCGTTCAAAAACTCGTTTAGCTAACTTTTGTGAAAACTATTCATTCATCTCTAGCATTGAACCTATGAAGGTTGAAGAAGCATTGGAAGACCCGGATTGGATAAACGCTATGCATGAAGAGCTACACAATTTTGAGAGAAACCAAGTTTGGACATTGGTTGAGAAGCCCGACAACAACCACAACATCATTGGTACCAAATGGGTGTTTCGCAACAAGCAAGATGAAGATGGACAAGTGGTCCACAACAAAGCACGTCTCGTCGCCCAAGGGTACACACAAGTCGAAGGTATGGACTATGGTGAGACATATGCTCCCGTTGCTAGACTTGAGTCCATTCACATCTTACTTGCCTATGCTAATCACCATAATATCACCCTGTACCAAATGGACATTAAGAGTGCTTTTCTAAATGGTGAAATAGAGGAGGAAGTTTATGTCAAACAACCTCCCGGCTTTGTCAATCCTAAGAAACCTAATCATGTTTACAAACTTCACAAAGCTCTTTATGGTCTTAAACAAGCTCCTAGAGCATGGTATAAATGCTTGACCAAGTTCCTTATTGCAAGTGGTTTTGAAATTGGTAAAATTGATTCTACTCTCTTCACTAAAAGGGTTAATGGAGAACTATTTGTATGTCAAATCTATGTTGATGATATCATATTTGGTTCAACTAACCCTCTCTTTAGTGCAAAGTTTGGAAAGCTAATGTCAGAGAAGTTTGAGATGTCTATGATGAGTGAACTCAAATTCTTTCTTGGTTTGCAAATCAAGCAAACTAAGGAAGGTACATTTGTCTCTCAAACGAAGTACACCAAGGACTTATTCAAGAAGTTCAATATGCAAGAGTGCAAAGGTATGTCTACACCCATGTCCACTAGTGGACATAATGATTTGACCAAAGGTGGTGAACCGGTTGATCAAAAGGTTTATCGTTCTATGATTGGTTCATTACTATACCTATGTGCTTCACGTCCCGATATTATGCTAAGTGTATGCATGTGTGCACGATATCAAGCTGCTCCTAAGGCTGTGAAAAGGATAGTGAGATAGTGAGATACTTAATTCACACACCAAACTTTGGCATTTGGTATCCTAAGAGGTCTTCTTTTGATCTTGTTGGCTATTCTAACTCGGATTATGCCGGAGACAAGGTTGATAGGAAGTCCACTTCGGGTACCTGTCAATTTCTTGGCAGATCTCTTGTGTCTTGGTCCTCCAAGAAACAAAACTCGGTATCCTTATCCACCGCCGAAGCGGAATACATTGCCGCTGGTTCATGTTGTGCTCAATTACTTTGGATGACCCAAACTCTTAAAGATTATGGAATTTATGTGAAACATGTACCACTGCTTTGTGACAATGAAAGTGCTATCAAAATTGGTCATAATCCCGTACAACATTCTCGAACTAAGCATATTGAAGTTCGTCATCATTTCATTCAAGATCATGTTGCTAAGGGTGACATTAATCTTAAGCATGTTCGCACTGACAAGCAATTAGCGGATATATTCACTAAACCACTTGATGAGAAAGTATTTTGCAGGCTAAGAGGAGAATTGAACATCATTGATGCTTCAAACGTGGAGTAGGAACTCCATTGGACACATGCAAGACATGAGCTTATGACTAATCCATGATATATCTCTTATGATGACTATCTTATGTCTTGGATATATTTGTACCTTGCATGTTGTCTAACCCATGTAGGTACTTGGTTGAAACTAATTCCATGGGATTGCGACTCACTCACATCTTGAGCAATCTTTACATCACCAAGTCTCTACACAATGGTGGTTGAAGTCAAGGAAGCACAAAACCATTCAAACATATCCTTTGACAAATTCTATGTTGAGCTTCATGATTGTCATTTTTGGATACACAAGTGCTCTTCCTTGCAAGAACTAACCCATGTAGGTAGATGAACTCAAACTCCAAGTGATGCTCCAAATTCTTGATGGACTACATCAACCTTGAGCACCCACACAAGTTCAACTACATCAGCAAGAACCACTCCACCACCCAAGGTATGTTATCCCATCTTAGAGAAGCTTTACTCCAAGACATGAGTCAAAGCAACTCAACAAGATGTGAATACATCAAGATGCTTAAACGAAAAATGGCAACCCCATTTTAAGCTCAAACGATGAGTATGACCTATGATCAAGTGTTCTCACTTGACTCCTAAGTCAATATACTCTAACATAGGTGACTATGTCACCGCCCAACTCTAAATGAAGTTCTCTTGTGTTTCTTTCCGTGTTACTGCATTTGTCTCATGCTTGTTTATTTGTTTCCTTCTACTTCATCTAGATCCTTCAGTTTCTTTTCTTTTCTTTTTATTCTGCATTTTCCGCATTCAATTCATTGCAAATCTTTGTGAGATCCTGCATGTCTAGTGAGCTGAGGTGACAAGTGTTTTTCTCTGTGTGAACTCGGTCTCACCGAATTGTAATTTTCAGTCCAACCGAATTCCTTCGGTACCACCAAATCATACCACTCGGTGCCACCGACTTCGCAACAGGAAAAATAGTTTGTCACATAACCTATAATTCTTCTGATCCAGCTCCACTCAATGAATCTTGCCCTCTACAAGCATCCCAATTTTATTCTTTACTTTATGCTGAGTCTCAAGGACCAAACCTTTTGGATGGATTCCAGAAGAACCTTCTTGGAAATTGATGTCAAAGGGGGAGAGAGAGATCACATCAAAGCTTATCTTCGGGGAGAAAGAGATCACATCAAAGCACTAAAGGGGGAGAGAACATCTCAAGGATCCCAGATGTCCCAGATAATGTATTAAGGGGGAGAAAGAGATCCCTAGGGGGAGAGACAATACTCAAGGATCCCAGATGCTTGATGATCAAGAGGAGAGATGTCACATGTCTTTTTAGGGGGAAAGCATGTTCATTTGGTTTGTTTCTTTCAGCTCTGATTTTCTATTCCCTATCGTCTCCCAATATCCCATATAAGATTCAGGGGGAGCAAGACACCTATGGGAAAGAAATCAGTCAAATTCATTGCATATCTTTACTCTTGGGGACATGTTGAATTCAATGCAGTACCTAGTACTTACTCTCTACATGTCATCCCAGTCTTGGTATTCTTGTGGTTTCTTCAGTTTACTCTGGCTAGTGGATGTATCTGTGTTATCTAACCTTGTTTGTGCAGGTTCATTCCGTCCTAAGTCAACCAAAGACTACAAGGTAAGTGTATGCATCAAAATCATGAGTATGAGAAGTTCTTGCTTATGTACATACTGTTTGCAAGAAGGACTCATGAGCATGAAGGTATTTTCCTTAACAATCTTTTACTCTGATGCATATGGCCAAGATACATGTAACACATTGCCCACTCTGTCATGGTTATGCCCTCACATGCCTCTATATTTCATATTCACATGAGTGCATACATGTAGGGGGAGCCTATGCTTGTTACATGTCCTTCCAAAGCTTTACTTGCTGTTCTTTATATCTTTATCTAAAGCTTTGATGTATGTTGCCATAAATTACCAAAAAGGGGGAGATTGAAAGCACAAGTGCTCCCTAGGTGGTTTTGGTAATTGATGACAACATATCTCTTGTTGGACTAATACCTTTACCTAGTATATTTCAGATAAGTTCAACAATGGAGTGGCATGGACTAAAGGTTGTGGGAAACTCTTCAAGATGCTAAGGACAAAGGATTGGCTAAAGCTTCAAGCTCAAGACTCTTCATTTTATATATTTTAGTGATCCAAGATCACATTGAGTCTTTAGGAAAAGCCAATACTATCAAGAAGGGATGAGGTGTTGCTTAATGAGCCTCTTGCTTTATGTGCTTAATGATATGCTCCAAAATCCTCAGCTACTTTCCCACTTCCACAAATGACCTAAACCCTAAGCCAAACTCGGTCATACCGATTCTGTCAATCCGGCGCCACCGAGTTTCACTTGTCATTTGCCACTGCCAAACCCTAGCAATTCGGTCCTACCGATATGGATCTCGGTCTCACCGAGATGGGCTTGCAAACTCTCTGTTACCTGTTGCAATATCTTCGGTCCCACCGAGATATGCAATCGGTCCCACTGAGTTTGCTTGGCCAACTCTCTGTTTCACTTATTACCAAAATCGGTCCCACCAAGTTTGAGTAATCGGTCAAACCGAGTTTTGGATTTTCCCTAACCCTAGCACATCGGTCCCACCGAGTTGTTCCAGTCGGTCCCACCGAAACCTCTAACGGTCACTAGGTTTACCATTTCGGTCCGACCGAGTTTGATGATTCGGTCCCACCGAGATTGGAAAACTGTGTGTAACGGTTGGATTTTGTGTGGAGGCTATATATACCCCTCCACCACCTCTTCATTCGGAGAGAGAGCCATCAGAACACATACACCATTCCTACTCATATGTTCTGAGAAAGAACCACCTACTCATGTGTTGAGACCAAGATATTCCATTCCTACCATATGAATCTTGATCTCTAGCCTTCCCCAAGTTGCTTTCCACTCAAATCTTCTTTCCACCAGATCCAAATCCTATGAGAGAGAGTTGAGTGTTGGGGAGACTATCATTTGAAGCACAAGAGCAAGGAGTTCATCATCAACACACCATTTGTTACTTCTTGGAGAGTGGTGTCTCCTAGATTGGCTAGGTGTCACTTGGGAGCCTCCGACAAGATTGTGGAGTTGAACCAAGGAGTTTGTAAGGGCAAGGAGATCGCCTACTTCATGAAGATCTACCGCTAGTGAGGCAAGTCCTTCGTGGGCGATGGCCATGGTGGAATAGACAAGGTTGCTTCTTCGTGGACCCTTCGTGGGTGGAGCCCTCCGTGGACTCGCGCAACCGTTACCCTTCGTGGGTTGAAGTCTCCATCAACGTGGATGTAGGATAGCACCACCTATCCGAACCACGGGAAAAACATCCGTGTCTCCAACTGCGTTTGAATCCTCCAAACCCTTCCCGTTACATTCTTGCAAGTTGCATGCTTTACTTTCCGCTGCCTATATACTCCTTGCATGCTTGCTTGATATGTATTGTGTATGTTAAAATTGTGCCCGAACTCCACTTAAACCGAAAAAGCTTAAAAAGTGCAACTTTAGCATTAAGTGTCCATTCACCCCCCTTTAGACACTCCTGCTTCTAGATCCTACACATAGCTAACACAGATATACAATCCACCAAAGCAGGAGTAGGGTTTTACGCATCCCCGTGGCCCGAACCTAGATAAATGAACCGTGTGCTATCTGTTTGATCTGCTCTTCTCACGACCCCGCGCCCCGCAACCGTAGTAGGGATTCTTGTGATCCCATAGGTGTCGTTCCCACCGACAGCGGCTGATCAAACTACACTCAGCTGTCTCATATCAGCCCTCTGCTCGCAATCATCGGATCTTTCTGTCTGACGTTGATATGTCCGTTGAAGCCATCTATCCAGAGCTTGCCAAGGAGCCTCTTAGTCTTCAGAATGCTGAGCATCAAAGTTTCTCTTAAAACATTGAAGGAGTTGAAGCGATCACTCATGTTTATCCTCTGGCTGGTACTACACGTGCACCTCATCGTGCCCTCACTGAAGCCACTGAAAGCACTATTGCCCAACGGCCCAAGAAGTGATCTCGTGTTCTCAATGACCGAGAGCTTCTGGTTGCCCTTCATCAGAAACAGGATAGGCATCATGACTGGCTGAAGCGCCAAATGCAAAGCCTCTTGGTGGATGTCAACCGCATTCGCAATCTTGCCACCAAGAATGCCTTTGTTGCCCATGAAACCTGTCGGCGTACATGGAAAGGGCTGACGCTTATGTGTTCTGAAGATGATCTTCAAGAGGATGGCTTCTCTAAACATTTCAAGTTTGACTCCACACCTCCAAGAAGGACTGTGCTGCGATGAACTCCGTCTCTTGAAGACTCTGAGTTCTCTTCCTCCACGGCAACTATGAATGCCAGAGTGATCGAGGACGAAGACGATGCCACTTCACCGCTCCCTACTTCTGCATGCATCGACACTGCCCCGAGTTCGTCTGCACCGCCGAACAACACCGACGACCTTGCTGCTTCACCTACTCCTCATGGGAACGAGTAGATGCTCTATGTCTTCAAACCTTTTTGGTCCTTACTGACAAAAGGGGGAGAAGCATATGAGTTTGATAGTCTTCAAGCGGGTCCATATGGGCGGTTGCTTTATGTTTTGCCTAGTGTTTACAACTCTCGTTTTGATACATTTGGTTCGAGTTGTAACACTTAAACTCGATGGTCGTCTGCTACTTATTTGCTATTATGTGATGCGATAATAAATTCTGCATGTGCGATGATAAATTCCGCACTTAGATCATTTTGCAAACGTCCATTTTTCATTATGCATGTCATTATCTTCACATACTTTTCATGCATGATGAATTGTCATCATAAGTTGAAGAGGATCTCCACAAGTACAACCTACCATGTGCATTTGCATTCCAAAAGCAAATTACTTATATGCACATCTTCAGCGGGAGCCCTTGCAACTTATGAAGACAATTCCCTATCCTTTACAATTTCACATATTATATTCCCCGTTGAAAACTTCAACTAGTTTGTCATCATCACCAAAAAGGGGGAGATTGTAAGTGCATCTAGTGCCACCCCTAGTTGGTTTTGGAGTATTGACGACAAACCTAGTTGAGGGACTAATGTGTTTGTGAGAATTGCAGGATAACACAGGTAGAAGTCCCTCATTGATTCGGTTTTCCTACCAGAGATGACCCCTAAAAATGTATGAAGACATTGAAGTCAAAGGTGGTATGTGAAGACATTCACATTGAAGACTATGACAAGAGAAGACATCGCGTGAAGACTATGGAGCGCGAAGATTTAGCAGTTTCGTCGTTCTGTGTTTTTCTTTGTTGAGTCATAGGAACCACCGTACTATTAAGTGGGGTACAAGAGAACCAGTCAGAATGACTGAAGTGATGCTTAACCAAAATCCTATGTCTTCGAGTGAAGACTATGAGAGCAAATCTTGTCCAGAGTTGGATAAGTCAGCTTTGCTTGTAGCCCAAGTAAAGTTGCCGTGTGTGTTTGAAATCTGACCGTTTGAACACGTGTCAGTTCCTTAGTGACCCAGGCTCATTTCGGACAAATCAGGTCGGGTTGCCAGTGGCTATAAATAGCCCACCCCCTACAACCATAAACGGTTGGCAGCTCAGAGTTAAAGCACGGCTTTTGTCGTTTGAGAGCAACCCACCTCGAAGCCTTTGAGAGATAATTCCTTGAGAGGATAAAGCCCTAACCACCCAGAGCCAAAGAGTGTTAGGCATCACTTAAGTCTTCCTGTCTGTGTGATCTGAAGACTTATTACACTTGAGGACTGTGAATCCTCCAGTCGGTTAGGCGTCGCGTTCTGAGCATCCAAGAGTCATTGTGGATCGCCGGTGAACGAAGTCTGTGAAGGTTTGGAAGTCTACCTTGAAGACTTACCAGAGTGATTGGGCGAGGACTGGGTGTCCTTAGCTCAAGGGGAATAAGGTGAAGACAAGGTCTTCTGAGTTGAATCTCAGCCTCCCTAACCAGACGTACAGTTGTCACAGCAACTGGAACTGGTCAAACAAATCATTGTCTTCAATGAGTCACTGGTTTCATCCTTCCCCTCCCTTTACTTACTGTTGGTCCTTGTGAAGTCATTGTACGATTGCATCACCATTTGGCTTCACTGAGTGATTACTTGTTCTGATTGGCTTCACAATATCTTCCTACCTGATCCTTACTGCCTAGCTGCTATTAGTCATTGTGCTTTCACTTCATTGAATACATGACTATCGTTTGCCTAGGGTAGTCTATCTTCCGCTGCATGGTAATAGGTTATTTCTATCGTTTGTCTTCGAAACTTACATGTTTTGAAGACTCTCACAAAAATTGCCTATTCACCCCCCCCCCCTCTAGTCGATCACTAGCACTTTCAAGGGGGACGAAACAATAAATATTAAGCAAACAGATGCGTAGCGATGCATGACATGACAAGAATCGGTGCTAGGGGTGCCCTAACGCGGTATGAGGTGGTACCGGTGAAGGGGGGAAATATCCGGGAAAATATCCCCGTTGTTTCGCGTTTTCGGACAGATAAACCGGAGGGGGAAATTTGCGTGTTCGCTATGCTAGGGATGTGTGGCGGACGAACGGGCTGCGTATCCAGATTCGTCTCGTCGTTCTGAGCAACTTTCATGTACAAAGTTTTTCCATCCGAGCTACGGTTTATTTTATATTAATTTTCAAAGACTTAAATCATTTTTAGGATTTATTTAATTATTTAAATCAACATTATCCAGAATAGTGTTTCCTGACGTCAACATGATGTCATCAGTCAACGTTGCCGTTGACCTGGTCAACCTGACGTGTGGGTCTAGTGGGACCCACTTGTCATTCTCTGTTTAGGTTAATTAGGGTTTATGTTAAGTAGTTAGGCTTAATTAGTTGTTTAGTTTAATTAAACAAAATTAATTAAGTTAATTATTATATATTTTTATTCTTTCTTTTTTTCCATTTTCGTTCTCAGGGGGGTAGGCCCCGTTCTCCAGTGGCACAGAGGCCATAATGGGTTCCGGCGGTGGATAACGGGGCGGGTGCCGGATGTGGGCGCTGGAGCCGAGCCCGTTTGGGTGCCTGCCCAGGACGACAGGGGGCACCGGCCAAGGACGAGGCCACGGCGAGGGCGCGGTGGGACGCCGGGCTGGCGTGGGCGACAAGTGGCGGCGGGAGGGGGTAGGTGCGGAGTGCGATGACGGCATGGTGGCGTGTGGCTGCGAGGCATCGCGCCTGGGTGGCGCAGGCGAGGCGGCGAGCGAGGCTGGTACAGGGGCGGTCGGTGGGAGGCAGAGGAGCACAGGGGAGGGGTGCATGAAGCGGAAGCAGCGAAGACAGCAGAAGCAGAGGCAGGGAGTAGCAGCAGCGGCAACCGCATCGAGCAGTAGCAGTAGAGCAGCATAGCGGCAGCGGCGGTCGACGCGAGTACGGTGCCGGAGCGGAGCGAGAAGCGAGGCAGGGGCGGCAGCGAGCGATGCAGCGCGAACGGGAGCCGAGCGGCGGCGCGGGCAGGAGCGGGTGGCGTGGTCAACACGAGCGCGCGCGGTGGCGCGGGATGCGTACGGGCGCGGCGAGGCACGAGGGACAGAGAGGAGAGAGACGGGGCTCACGGCGGTAGCGTAGGGCACGGGGCAGCGGGTGTCGAGGAGGTCGACGGGGACGACGGCAATGGGGAGGCGGTCCGGTGGGGAGGCGGCACGGGGGTGCGGTGCACGGCGTCGGGGGCGTCGGGTCTGGGGCAGCGATCGCAGGGGCGCGTCGGGGAGGAGGCGAGATCGTGAGGCGGTGGGGCGGCGCCAACGGGGACCAGGTCGGCGATGGCGACCTGCACCAGGGCGCCGGCGAAGTCCGGAGGGGTGACGCGTGGCATCAGTGTCGGCGGGGTCGCTTGGGAGGTCTTCCTCTGGTGGGTGGCGGCACGCGTGGGAGACGTGGGGTTGCAAGTGGGGACGTGGGTAGATTAGGTCATGGGGAAAGTGGGGATAAGCTGGGGGGGCTAGCTGGCCTAGTGGCCGACTGGGCCGGCCTGTTGGGTCGGTTGGCCCAGGGGGTTCGTTTTCTTTTCTGTTTTTTTCTTTTTAGTTATTATTCTTTTTTATTATTTTTTGTTTCCTTTTGACTTTTTGATTTATTTTAAGTTTGTGAAAATATAATTTCAACTCCCAATTTAGCATTGTCACTAAACCCACTGTCACAAAAGTTTTTACCCAGAACAAAATAGTTTAGAATTTTATATAATATAAAAGGCATTTAATTAATTGTTTTACGTAGAGTTTTATTTATCTTGAACAGTTAAACATTTTTTTGATAGTATGGTTTCTTCACCATAATTACCTACGCATTATTTGGCATAGTTTGAACATTTTAGTTTTAATGTTTAAAAACTTTTATCATTTGACTTTAATTCAAATTTGAATTTGAACTGTTTTGAACTAACGCGGGATTAGCAACAGTAACGGAGCTGACATGGCATCATTAACAAAGGATTACTGTAGCTTAAATATCCGGGCGTCACAATAATCCTTACTCTCAATGGATCAAGAGATCGGAATAATCTAATCTTTTTAATTGAAGGGGTAACTTCTAATCTTTAACATTAATCTGCATCGAAATATGTAAACTTTTCTTTAGGTTGGGGTGGGGGTGTACCGAATCATAACTCAGTGAACTAACATTTTGTCTTCGTGGTGTGTCCTTTTCCAAAAAGATCCAGTCGCCTCAGTTCTTAGATCTACGGCAGTGGCATAATATCTGCACACCGGGCATCCGAACCCACCAGCAACAAGAGGTCACCGTAGTTAATTTGGACAACATTCTAGAGGCAACCTCAAACATGAGCACAATAGCATGAGGAATCATCGATAACACCCTACACACGCTGACAACAGTGCCACCCTTTCGTCCCTCGCCCGATCTATGACGTAGTGACATAACAACGCGTGCAAGATATGAGCAATTAAGGTGCGGACTAAGGCAATGAAAATGCTGCTAGGTCTATGACATGTGGGGACCACATAAAACCCACACCCGGGAGAGTTGAAAGCTCCCGAGTCATGTTTGAGCCTATTTCCATGGAATTTAGAAGTTGAAGATATTTAATCTACTATACCAAACGGAATCATCAAATTTTTCTCATGCGAAATAATCTCAAATCAACTCTATGTATCAGCCCACAAACTGAGGCATAGTGAGGCATAGTGAGTAGCTAAAAACTTCTGTTTTGCGACGCATAAAGCGTGGTTGACGGTTTAGCCTGAGCTTATCTACGATTATGACCTAGAGACTATCAGTTTGAATAACACACACAAACAAAAGGGTACATATTGGCCTGGTATTTTTGCTCTTGGTTGATATTCTCAACCATTAGATTGAAATGCAATGGGTGGGTCATCTTCTTCCTCCCCTTGCATGCGGTCGGCCCACCGTACCGCCACCCTGCCATGCCCGTTGAGACCTCCCTATCGACGTCGCGGCATCCCCGTTTCAACCTCGGGGCGCTCCTCCTCTCTCCGAAGCAAATCGATTAATGTAAAAGCGACTTTAGTTGCCTATGATTCAGCAAACGCGGGGACAAAAACATGGGAAACACTATCAATGAGCTGGCTGATGACTCGCGGGTATCCGCCATCTCCGTGGACATCCAATTTGATTTTAATCATGTGGCGCATAGCGCTACGCGAGACGGACCAACAAATTGCAACATTAGGCATGTTGCAAACACAACTTTGTAACACAGGCTATGTTGCAAACATACAAAGCCCGAACAAGTAGCCAACACGTATACAACTTGATCATTTTTTTTCATCGAAAAAATTATGCAACATCATCCTTGTTGCAAAATCCTTCTGCAACATCATCTATGTTGCAAAAGGGTGAAAGACGAAAAAAAGAAGTATCTGTAACATAACCTATGTTGCAAAAAAAAAAATTAAACATAGGAATAACACTTAAGAAAGTAACCATTCACGCTAAAAACGCTTCAGATGGGTTTTCGACAAAGCCGATGTTTCAAAGTGAACATCGCAACAATTAACTTGTTTAATTCTCTACGTACAAGTTGGGAAGATCCAATGGCTATTTTTGCGTCAGTCGGGTGGCCCCAGAAGCGGCCGATGTTTTTGTTTTATCCGCCTGCGGACACGTAGCCTCGCCCCAAAAACATGGGTCATCGTACTGGACAAAAGGTGCTGTGTGGGAATAGAAAGAGGACCCGGCGGTCAGGATTTGTCGACCGATAAGTGCAAAGTCCTCGGACGACCAGCACGTAGACGCTGGTAAGAGAAAATGGACCTGGCTATGCTGATCACCGGCGAGCCCGGCCGGCCGGGGAGGCTCGTGGGAGTGGAGGTCATGCATGCATGCCTAGCTACCCTGCCCGCGGCGGCTGCCTCGTAGCTTGTCCGACGTGTTCCGGGGCAGCGATTCAGAGCACTGGTTTCTGGTCCAACCTTCACAACTCATCGCCGTCCGGCCCGGCCGGTCCACATCCATGTTCATTCTCGAATTGATCCATGTTCATTCTCGAATTGATCCATGTTCATTCTCGAATTGATTAATTTGGCCACTGCCGTCGAGCCTGCCTAGCCCTGCCGCTTCGTCGTGCGATGCAGGCAGTGGCATGCATGCTACTCCTAGAATGGTACTCCATGGATCCATCCTAGACGAAGGCACGCTAGGCGCGAAGTGGTACCGGTAATTCCTATATCTGCAGTGACCTTCATTAAAGCAGTTCTTGTGCAAACTGCACCAGTTATGCGGCAGCCACTGCACTGCATTCTCGTGATGACTGACGGGAGAAAGATCGATCGGCCAGCAGCAGCAGCAGCTTAAAGGCGACGTTGCAGGCTACGGCCGGGTGGTACATGCAGGCGCAGGCAGTCACGCAGACCGGCCGGCAGGCGTCCAACGGCCGGGGACACGCACTGACCGGCGGCACGGCAGCCTCGATCTATCATCAACGAAACGCAGCGATGCGTAAATGCGGCGCGCGTTAACGGCAGGCCCTGCCCTGGCTGCATGTCCCCAGCGTACAGTCCATGCAGAGAGCACGCAGGCGGGCAGTTCTCTCTGTGACTCTGTCTCGCTCCAGCGGCAGGTAATTGAAGGCGACGTCGCAGGGGCTACGGGCAGTGATACATTCATTTTTTTTAAATGGAGGCAAAAACTTTGCCTCATCCATTAAATAAGAGAGAATAGAGTTTGTTACAAGTCACTCAATACACGGCAATGACATCATTCTCGCGAAATAATGGACCCTAATTTTTTGGCACCGGCGATGACCCAAAGGTTGGCCTCGGTCTCTATGGAGGCAAGCAAAATAATTGGAGGAGCGCTCTTGTGCTTGAAGACCCTTGCGTTTCGCTCGTTCCAGACAGTCCACAAAACAAGCATGGTGAGGGACGCCTTAGCTTGGCGGTTTGGAGTGGTGTTGTCGCAGGTACTTGTCCACCAAGCCTCAACTGAGTCGAACAGGGGCCAACCGTTGGTGTGGAGACCGAGAATATGGAATTTGTCAATGATCAAAGACCAAAGCTTTCGTGTGTAGCGGCATTTGTAGAAGAGGTGAGGCCCACATTCCTGCACTCTCATGCAGAGTGGGCAGAGACCACAGTTGGGCCACCCACGTTTTGCCAAACGATCGGCAGTCCAAATTCTGTCTTGTAGCGCCAACCAAGCGAAGAACTTGACTTTGGGGGGGGGGGGGGGGGGGGAGGGCAAGCCTTCCAAACCATTTTGTCCAGGGGTGTAAGAACCATCCCTAAGAATTGTGCCTTGTATGCGGATGCCGCCGAATAGATTCCACTAGCCGTATGCTTCCAGACAATGTCATCCTCGGTGAGATCATCAAGTTGGACCTCATGCAAAAGCGCCCAAAGAATGAAGAACTGCGTGATGAGCTCCGCGGAGATGATGGTGGGCGGTTTGATCTTGAGGATCCATGCATTGTGTGAGAGGGCCTCCCGAACCTTCCAATTCTTTCTCTTTGACGCTTTGTAAATGAGCGGGGCAATGTCTTTTGGCTTGCGCCCAAGAAGCCACGGCGAGTCCCAAAAATGGGTCTTCGCACCATTGCCAATGGTGATAGTAGTGGAAACATAGAAAAAGCTTAGGTCCTCCTCGTCGCACGGGTTTCCCATCCCCACCCACATCTTGGTGGGCTCCTTTCATTCATACCACGGCCATCGCAACCGGAGGGCACGTGTAAACTTGTTGGTGTTGAGAACCCCAAGTCCCCCATATTGAAGTGGCCGGCAAACAATATCCCAATTGACCTTGCATTTTGCTCCCGTTGTCTTGTCCGAACCGGACCAAAGGAAAGCTCTCTCAAGTTTGTTGACTTTGAGCAAGATGGTTGGCGGAATAACTAGCGGTGTGGCGGGGTAGACCACTTGGGAGGTGATCACGGACTTGACAAGAGTCGTTCGTCTAATGGTGGTGATGCTTTTGCCCTCATAAGTTGTTAGCTTATTTGCGGCCTTGTCCACTAGAAATTGAAGATCCACCAACTTTAGTTGCCAAATTGAGAGAGGGAGCCCCAAGTATCGTAGAGGGAAGGAAGCCCTAGCAGCCGGCAACCTCTGAGTCAAACGTCCCAAATCGAGGTGGCTGCATCGGATGGGCACAAAAGAGCTCTTGTTGAAATTAGTACACAGACCCGTGACCTCACCGAAGCCCCTCAAAATGTTTGCAAGGTTGTCGACGTCCCTTTTGATCGGAGCCAAGAAGACGGCCGCATCGTCTGCATAGAGGGAGGTCCTCATCATGGCTCCCCTACCTCTGATTTTGTGGAGGAGCCCCTTTCTCGTAGCCACCTCGAGAATTCTTTGGAGTGGGTCAATGGCGATGACGAAAAGCAGCGGGGATACGGGGTCCCCTTGCCGAAGGCCCTGACCATGCTTAATAGGGTCGCCGGCAATACCATTGAGGATGATCCTCGAGGAAGAGGAGCTAAGAAGGGATGCGATCCAGTCCCTAAACTTGCTAGGGAATCCTCGCCGTTGGAGAAGGTCGAGCAAGTACTCCCACTTCACGGTGTCGAAGGCCTTACGGATGTCAAGCTTGAAGAGAAGTGAAGGGGTCTTGCTCTTGTGCAGGCTCCAAGCGAGGTTACGGACATACAAAAAGTTGTCGTGGATGCTTCTTGTTTTGATGAAGGCGCTTTGGGCATTGGAAACAAGCTTTGACATGTGGGGGCCAAGCCTTAAGGAGAGCACCTTCGCAATAATCTTCGCGATCGCGTGGAGTAGGCTAATGGGCTTATAGTCGGCAATTCCCTCCGCCCCATCTTTCTTAGGCAAAAGCACCACGTTGGTGGAATTGAGCCACCGAAGGTTTAACGTGTGAAGGGAATCAAAGTGGTTTATGACCCGCATGAGGTCGGCCTTGACAACGTTCCAACACCTCTTGAAAAAAAGGCTAGTGAAGCCATCCGGACCCGGGGCGTGGTACATTCAGGTAGTCACGCAGACTGGCCGGCGTCGAGCGGGGACAAGCACTGCCCGGCGGTTAACACGGCAGCCCCTGCCTGCCATGGCTGCTTGCATGCATGCATCGGGTACGCCCCTGCACCACTGCACGGCATGCGTGCCTGCGTGCATGCATCGCAGAGAGGTGCCAGAGAAGATCGAGAAGCAAAATGCTCCATCAGACTGATGGAGTATGTTGGAACACCAGACAGACAGAGCGCGCGTACTGGCCGGCGCGAGGTGAAGAAGAGCCGGCCGGGGATCTTTGTCGTCTGCCTGCGACAACATGCCTCCAGGCTAACATAGGAGGTCTGTTTTATTCCCATGTCCATGTGGCAATCACATTGGTGTACCACCTGGTCTCACTGAGCCACCGTGCCATGAGGAGACATGCGAAAAATTCAGCGCTGACAAATACTACTACTAGCAGAACTGTACGCGATTAGTGCTAGTTAATTTATCTATACCCCCTCGTACCGAATGCGTACACGCAAACTCCTTCGACTGAACTACCTATCCACGCGTCTTTTTTTTTTAAAAAAAGCGATACCACTGTGCATAACCACATGATTCGGTGCGTTCTTATCCGGAGATATCTACGACCTTAGACATCGATCGATAGATGGACCGAAATGGCTACGCAGCTCTCCTGCGTTTTTTCAACAAAAAGAAACAATCGGTCGAAGTCGTCAGGAAATGATCCATTCATCCATCCATCCATCTGATGAGTTGACGGCGAGCTCGCGACGAACAAATTAGATCGGATACATACGTATAGTTGGATGGCTTACGTACGTATACGCGATGTGGCTAGACAAGTAGACAGATAGAAAGTGGCTCAGTCTCTCGGAGATGCTCATAGGGGTAGAGTGTGCGTGTGTGCGTTCATAGAAATGAGTGTATGCGTGTGTATATGAGCGCTTGTGTTTGTACTGATGCTCAAAAGAAAGTGGCTCTGGTCGACGTCACCCAACATTTGGACCTAGCCCGTAGCCCCATCGACTCGCACCACAACAACAAATACTGCCCCGCGCGCGAGCCCGCTCGGCTGGCCCGGCGCGCAACGGTCGATCGGACTCGAACCCGCACGCACGCCCTCGCGGGGCGCGACCGACACCGGCCGATCTGACCGAGTGCATGCGCCCACGACGACCGCCACCGCCCGCCCGTCTCCCTTCCCGCGCGCCTTCCCTTAATTCCCCTTCGATCCTCGAGACGAGAGTCAAACCAAATCCACAACCCGAAGCGTGCACCAGGGGTCCAGACCCCGCCTCCCGTCCTCCGCCTCGCCGCCATGACGCTGCGCGACGGCGCCGTGGACCTGTGGGCGATGGCCGCGGAGCTGGAGCGCCAGTTCGCCGGCTACAAGCAGCGCCTGGCCTCCTCCGGGAGGATCAGCAGCCTCGTCGACGACGCCGACGACGCCCACGTCCTCGTCCTCGCCGCCGCCCCCGACGACGACGCTGGCGCCGCCGGTGGTGTCGTGGGCAACGGCCTCTTCGAGGAGGAGGACGCGGCGGTCGGAGGCGTGCGGGGGAGGATGTACGAGGCGTACACGCGGCGGCGGGACGAGCGGCTGCGGTCCGTGTGGCGCGCGCGCATGGAGCGCAAGGAGGCCGAGGTCATGGCGCTCTGGGCGCAGCTCGGACGCGGCGGCGGCGGCGGCCCGGCCACCGCGGACGACGGCAACGGCGCGGCCGGAGAGGTAGGTAATTCCGTTACCGTTCGACCGATGACTTTTTCCGTGGACGTGTGTGGTCGCTGTCACGACACGTACGCGCGTGCGTGCGTGCGTGCGTGCCTTGCTGTGGGTTTCGCCTATCTTGGCCGACCCCTTCAAAGTAAACACACGTCGTTTTTGGACGCGTACTTACGGTTGGGCGTTGCGGCTCTGCGCACTCCTCCTCCAACGCCTGCGTGCTCCACACGATCGAGCTTGCGCTCGACCGGCCCATGCATTTCTATCTGAATTAACTGGTGAAAGCGAATAAGCGATGCACGCTAGATAGTTCATGCATGCATGCATGCATGCAGCCTAGCTATTTTGTTCTCTTGTGGTTTATGCATGGCGTTGATTAGGCGGTGGTTGATCCGTCGGTCTGGTTGCGCTTAACTCCATGTTGCACCGCCGTACGGCTGCACCGGCGGCAGACGTGACGTGACGCCCTCCGGTTCCTCCTGCCCGCCCGCCCTACGTGCGCTGTTGGCCAGACGACGACACACACGCACGCACCGACGTCGGCACAACAAAGATCTTGTAATACAAGTAGGAAAAGAAGGGTGTAATCACGACCAAAAATAAATAACTGCATGCACCTCGGCAGTGTCATGCCTCTGCAGTGCAGCGTCAGACGCTGATTTCGTGTGCCGTCGTCAGTAAAGAGGTCACGCTTTCGGCCTGACCACGATACGATCACCATGTTTGGCGGCCTTCTGTGTCCACGGTGAATCGAATGCGTTCGTTCAACTCGTCCGCATGCGCCATGCACACAGTAGGAGTGGAGGGGCATGTAGAAGAACAGTCGCCAAAAGGAGGAGTCCCGCCCTGGCTTCGTGTCGGCTGCCGAAAGTTTGCGGCCTTCGTGCTTGGCATGTAGAACAGCTACTTTGGACATGCTGTCGCGTCGGCCGGTCAACCCTTAGCCTGTCGCAGATACTGTCGGATCACCATCAGACCAGGCTCCACCTCGATCGTGTCATCTCACACGTGTTGACTTTCAAAACGATTATCCTACCCAATAGGTATTCATATACTCTCTCTCAATTCACATACGTATAATATTATTTTGTTGTGAAAAAAACATTTGTAAAAGTAAATGTCGAATTTTTCTACTCCCGTGTGCTATTACTCGGTCGCTCGGGCGTGTTTTACAACATCTCCAACGGCAATCACCAAATAGACCTTCTCAAATGTCGGCCAGGCGGAGCCCTCCAACGGGCCAGACAAACCAAGAGGAGAAAGAGATGAGTGGGAGACATGGGCTGTAGAGAGATCTAGTCCAAATGGCAGTGGGTTCGGCGGACCGTCCCACTCTTGGTTCATTGTAGGTTTGGAGTATTTTGGACGGCGATGCAACTGCTGGAGGAAGAAGAAGGTTGTGAAGATCCCGCGATGGAGAGTGCTTTGGCTGAAACCAAAAGATTACAAGCGTCTGATAAATATGCACATTTGCTATACCAAGATTACAAGTCTTAAACGAGCGGGAGGCGGGGACCAGCGGGAACAAAGTGGAAGCTTGAGTGTTGTGGGTGTGGGGGCGAGGGAGGGGTTTGTCAAAGCCAGGAAAAGGTGGGTTAAAAGGAGGTCGAGGAGGGGTTGGGTGGACTGGCGAAGAGGAGACTACTTGGGAGGACAGGGTGGCAAGGTGACGTGGGAGCGCTACCAGTCGCGAATGGCAGCACTGCTGGCATCTAAGGGCGATTCTTTGGGACTAGACGAAGAAGATGGTTCAAGGTGGATGAAACCTCCATCCACACAGGATCCAACAGAGTGCACGATCTTGCTCTGACTAGGCTACTGCATAATAATCACTCTCATAAATAGTCGGTCTGTTTTCTCCTTACCAGTAACTAGTAAGAATTAGGCCTAGTTTGATTGCATAATATTTTTTAAACCATGGTAAATTGAAACCTCATGATTCTAATGTCTAGCTAATGAATACTCCAAATTTCTAAAAACACAGATTTCTCGTTTTGGTTTAGGAAGGAAAAAAAGGTGAGAATGAAGGCCTATTTTTAAAATACTACCAAAATACAACAATATTGAATCTCGAAATAAGCTTGCGCCCCGCTATATTAATATAGCAAACACCCGATGCAGCCAACGATAGATGCTGGGGCAGAAGCAGCACAATCACGCCCCCCAAAAAAGAAAGAGATAATACAAAAGGAACAAATGCCGACAACGTCGGATCAACAAAAATGAAGAAGCCTCGCGACCGTTGCGTCCACCGGAGATCTCCCACCAAGCTCCTAGACTTTGAAGCGCCGGTATCAATCAACACCTCCAAGAAGGGACACGATGATGATGACCCTGCTGCCAAGGGTTTCCACCGGTACGCGTCAAGGAGAAAGGAAAGGTGGCACCCGACGCCCTCCAGGAAGGTTGAGGGCGCCACTGCGTCGGTGTCAAACATGCCGATAGGGATTTCTCCCAATCCCAGTGATCACCCCGGCGCTCCTGAGCACGCCACCAACCGTCCAACTCTCTGTGCCAACACGGTTTTGAAGCCTCCCGCTATCTCATCACGGCACCGTGAAGTGGGGCCTGCACAGCGGAGAAGAGGAGCCAGGACTAGGGCGGCAGCACCGTCGGCACGCGGGAGGGCCCAACCTCCACCGTCAACGGTAACTGACCGGACGCAACAGCAGGAGCATACTACAGTATTGAAGATATCATAATTTATAAAACCATTGTATTCGTCGATGTCAAACACATCAAAGTTTTTAGAACTTTCATTTCTAAAAATATCACGGTATTTATAAAACTCCAAAACTACTTTGCTTACAAATGGAGCCTTTATTTTCGTAAAAAATGCATAATAAAGACGTGTTTGCACTTGTATCCAAAGTTGCATCACCATTTTGCACCGACCGTATTGTACAGAATTAACTTTGGCTCCACGGTGCAGCAGGAAGCCGAGGACGGCGGCGAGAGGAGAAGGAGCTCCGACGTGGCTGCTCCGGGCATGGTCTCCGGCAAGAAGCACCCGCGTACCAGGAGGAGCTTCTCGTCGGCCAACCTGGTCAAAAGCAGCCGCCCTGACGTCGGGATACGGCGCGCGGTCTCGCAGGAACCACCCGAGCCAACGGCAGGCACCGACGACGGCGCCGGCAGGAAGCATGGCCAGCGAGACCGGCCAGTGACCGGCGCCGCGCCGAAGCGCAAGGCCTTGTCGGGGAGCAAGGGCGCCTCGGCGAAGGGGCACGGCTCACTCAGGCAGTCTGTCCCGAGGCCGAAGCCGCCTCGCAGCTTCCCCCGGCCGTCCAGCTCCGGCGGCATGGAGGTTGTCAGGGAGGCAGCGCCGCCGCAGAACGCGAACGTGGCTGCACCGATGATCGAGCAGGGTGCTGCCTCCGACAATTGTGAAGCTCAGAAGGCTTCTTCCCCAAGACCGTTCTTCGCGAGTGCCAGTGGCAATGGCACCGCGAACGCGCGAGCCGCCTCGCCGGCATCAGATGGCGGCGAGGTAGTGGACAGTGCAGCTCCAGCAGTAGATGGTGGCGAACCTGAAGCCAAGAATGGAGAGATCACCATCGACCCGGAGAGACGCGGTGCCGAGGAGATCGTGGTGCTGTCGCCTGAGGCGAAGCTCGGGAACGGAGAGATCACCAGCGACTCGGAGACCGAGCCGAGCTACGTCTTCATCAAGAAGAAGGCCGTCGTCGAGGAGGAGGAAGCCGCGAGGCTCTCCGACGCATTGGCTGGACCAGGATCTGAAGAACCACACATCCATGTCAGGAATTCTACAGAGGATGCAGACGAGGCGCCGACGGCGGCGAATGCCGAAGAAGCGCCGGCGAGGGGAAGCTCCGACTCGGTGTCCTCCATGTCAGGCCGGGTCTCCGCTCCCAGCAGCCCGCCCTCCTGCAGCTCCCGAGCCCAGTCCATCGAGAGGCTGCTCGGGGAGGACGCCGCGCTGCTGCGGAAGAGGCGAGAGGACCAGAGCCCCACCGGAGGGAGGAGCGTCCCGGCGGTGTCGACGCCGGGCAGCGCGGGGAGAAGAGCCTACGGCGCGGCGCCGACGACGTCTCCGAGAGGGACGGCGATGGGGTTCAAGAAGAGGTTCCTGAGCTTCGGGAAGAAGAACAGAGGAAGCAGGGAGGGCGCTACCACGGTCATCGTCGACTGCAGCTCTCCGACGATCGATGACGACGACGGCGGCGCGAGCGAGCGGTGGCGGACCGCGGCCGACTCGATCAGGCCCAGGGTGCTGGGCTCCTCCTCGGACGCTGCCTCCGACGACACGGATCAGTATGCCGCCTCGCCACAGGGTAATGAAATGGAATATTTTTGTCACACGTTCCTCTCGTCATTCATTTACACTGACAGACAGATTCATAGTTAATTTTGTGCCGATGAAATGGAGAAAGTTTCTGCAGTTTTAGCCGTGGCAGATTCAAACTTCATTTATACCAATGAAATTAGAATATGAATATGAATTACTAATTTGAATGTGATTTCCTTTCTGACGGCTAACGAGTTCTGAATGTTTCTGCAGCCTGCTCTCTGCAGAGCCTCGTGGCTGCTGCTTCTCCTGCAAAGTCTGAGCTGAGTGAGATAGTTCCACCGGAGAAATCACCAAAACGTAATTGCTACTCACTTGTGCTGATGATAATAAGATCTTGATCAATCACCATGGCTTTTATGTCTGTTACTCGTTCTTGAATTGCTAATGCTGTCTGATTTTATTGCTGCAGCTCACCGTTCGTTCTTCTCGCTCCGGTCCTTCAACTGTGGCAGGAGCTAGCTGGATTAATTGAAGGGTTTACCGTATAGCCGCCACTGTAAATTTTAGGAAATTGATGAAGTTGGAAAGAAATATATAGCTGGGGTTGCAGCCTGAAATCTTCTGAACTTTGTGCTTCAGGAGTTGATTGGTTTTAAGAGCACATGTGAAATATGTTACTGTTCGTTGATGCAGCGCATCAGTCTGTGCAGTGATAAACACATTATTTTAACCTGGTGAAACAAAGTGTCTGTAGATTGTGTTGTGCTGAAAGTATATAGTATGTAGATCACTCGTTCATTTTTTATCACTATGCTGAATTGCTGATGTTGTTTGATTCTGTTGCTGCAGCTCATCGTTCATTTCTTCTCGCTTCGGTAGTTCAACTGTGGCAAGAGCTCCAGCTGAACTGACGAGTTTATCATATAGCGCCATTGTAAATTTTAGGAAACTATTTAGGATGATTTGAAGATTGCTTACCACGTCTGCCACATTGTAAATTTTATGAAATCAAATAAGAAAGAAATATCTTGGTTTGCTGCCTGAAATGTTTTGAACCAGAATCAGCCCTTCGTCGGCAGGGCCAGGAGGGCGGCAACCCAAAATGGTAAGACCCCGTGTACCTTGATTATAACTTCGCAGTGACAATCATGATCGAATTTGTTGACACACAACAACCAATGCTGAAAGACCACTCTTTCATCTAAGGATGCCTAACCGCCGCACCGAGCATTCGGCAGTGGGGGGAGGGAGGGACACTGCGAGGTGGGTGGTTTATTTGGGGCGAATGCCTCGTGAAGTAATGGAGGTGTGTGAAGATAGTTTCAAGGGAAATAGACTTGATGAGCAAACTGCCATGAAAAATTAGTTGTATTTGTGAATTGCGTAGGAAAGCAAAATTCCACGTCATTTTTTTTTGAAAAGGAGGATGTACCCCGGCCTTTGCATCTGGACGATGCATGCATCCATTTTATTAATTATTCACAAAGACTTTATAAAGTAATACATCAGTAAGCCTGAAGCCACCATCTTGGAACCACCTGTCGATACTCCTATCCCCTTGATGCAGGGGTGCCGAATGCCCGAGCCTAATATCAAACATATATCGCATCAAAACCTAACATTTAATGCCGGATGCTCCATCCCAGGCACCTACCGGGACTGGGTCACACCGGTCCGGTGCACTCACCGAGGCCGTCACCGCCGTCTTCCACTGACCCATCTCCAGAGCGGGGACTAGCTTGCAAGCCTGCCGTCGACGGCACCAAGGCGCCAGACAGCGCCACCTCCCTGTGCTCGGCCATCCAGCCGCATCCGTTGACGATATCCAGCTGCACTATGCCGCCAATACTCATCGTCATCGACATGGTAGATACACCGCTGCACCAGCTGGCAACCTCCACACCATCACCATTGCTGGAGCTACGCGGAGCCCACCACCCACAACATCTCTCCCCCGAACATGAGGTCCTCCCAAGACGGCGCCTCCATGGAGGATACGACGCGCAGGACGCCGCCGTCGCCTAATCCAAACTGAACTTTGGACTTTCGTCTGGCAGGGGTTCGGGGGTGGATAGGACAGACCTCGGCTTCACCTCTATAGAGGGTAACGGCGTCGAGTGACGTCGCTGATGACGGGCCGAACAAGCCAACCAAAGTTTCCTTCGGTACAATCCTATACCACCAAACCTCTATGTGCTCCGGATCCGGCAACGCGCCTTGAACCAAAACCTGCAGAGATGAAAGAGCCATGGGCCTCAACCCACCAGGAAGGAGGGTCGAGAAGAACCCATCATAGATCTCCAGACGCCGAATCCAGCGATCTGACGTGGCCAGCGACGACCACCACCACCCCGCGGCGGCCGACGGTGTCCAAAGACAGGATCCAGATGGATCCGACTTGGATCCGGCGGCACCCGTGACCACCGGTCATGTCCAACGCAGCCACCACCTCGCCATAAACAGACCACCGCCATCGCGCCGTGCAGGACGCTGATAGGAGACCCGCCCTGAAGGAAATATGCCCTAGAGGCAATAATAAAGTTATTATTTATTTCCTTATATCATGGTAAATGTTTATTATTCATGCTAGAATTGTATTAACCGGAAACATAATACATGTGTGAATACATAGACAAACAGAGTGTCACTAGTATGCCTCTACTTGACTAGCTCGTTAATCAAAGATGGTTATGTTTCCTAACCATGAACAAAGAGTTTTAATTTGATTAACGAGGTCACATCATTAGTTGAATGATCTGATTGACATGACCCATTCCATTAGCTTAGCACCCGATCGTTTAGTATGTTGCTATTGCTTTCTTCATAACTTATACATGTTCCTATGACTATGAGATTATGCAACTCCCGTTTGCCGGAGGAATACTTTGGGTACTACCAAACGTCACAACGTAACTGGGTGATTATAAAGGAGTACTACAGGTGTCTCCAAAGGTAGATATTGGGTTGGCATATTTCGAGATTAGGATTTGTCACTCCGATTGTCGGAGAGGTATCTCTGGGCCCTCTCGATAATGCACATCACATAAGCCTTGCAAGCACTGCAACTAATATGTTAGTTGTGGGATGATGTATTACGGAACGAGTAAAGAGACTTGCCGGTAATGAGATTGAACTAGGTATTGGATACCGACGATCGAATCTCGGGCAAGTAACATACCGATGACAAAGGGAACAACGTATGTTGTTATGCGGTCTGACCGATAAAAGATCTTCGTAGAATATGTAGGAGCCAATATGGGCATCCAGGTCCCGCTATTGGTTATTGACCGGAGACATGTCTCGGTCATGTCTACATTGTTCTCGAACCGTAGGGTCCGCACACTTAAGGTTTCGATGACAGTTATATTATGAGTTTATGAGTTTTGATGTACCGAAGGAGTTCGGAGTCCCGGATGAGATCGGGGACATGACGAGGAGTCTCGAAATGGTCGAGACATAAAGATTGATATATTGGAAGCCTATGTTTGGACATCGGAAGTGTTCCGGGTGAAATCGGGATTTTACCGGAGTACCGGGAGGTTACCGGAACCCCCGGGGAACCAAATGGGCCTTATTGGGCCTTAGTGGAAAGGTGAAAGGGGCAGCCCAAGGTGGGCTGCGCGCCTCCCCTCTCCCCTAGTCCTATTAGGACTAGGAGAGGTGGCCGGCCCCCTTCTCCCTCTCTCTCTCGAGGAATCCTATTAGGAATAGGATTGGGGGGAGTCCTACTCCCGGTAGGAGTAGGACTCCTCCTGCGCCCTCCTCCTTTGGCCGGCCAGCCCTCCCCCTGGCAACCTTTATATACGGGGGCAGGGGGCACCTCTAGACACACAAGTTGATCATTGAGATCGTTCCTTAGCCGTGTGCGGTGCCCCCTGCCACCAAATTCCACCTCGATCATACCGTTGTAGTGCTTAGGCGAAGCCCTGCATCGGTAGTACATCAAGATCGTCACCACGCCGTCATGCTGACGGAACTCTTCCTCGACGCTTTGCTGGATCGGAGCCCGAGGATCGTCATCGAGCTGAACGTGTGCTAAGAACTCGGAGGTGCCGGAGTAACGGCACTTGGATCGGTCGGATCGGGAAGAAGACGTACGACTACTTCATCTACGTTGTGTCAACGCTTCCGTTGCGATCTACAAGGGTACGTAGATCAGACTCTCCCCCTCGTTGCTATGCATCACCATGATCTTGTGTGTGCGTAGGAAAATTCTTGAAATTACTACGTTCCCCAACAGTGGCATCCGAGCCTAGGTTTTATGGTTTGATGTTATTTGCACGAGTAGAACACAAGTGAGTTGTGGGCGATACAAGTCATAGTGCCTACCAGCATGTCATACTTTGGTTCGGCGGTATTGTTGGACGAGACGACTCGGACCAACATTACGCGTACGCTTACGCGAGACCGGTTCCCTCGACGTGCTTTGCACATAGATGGCTTGCGGGCGACTGCCTCTCCAACTTTAGTTGAACCAAGTGTGGCTACGCCCGGTCCTTGAGAAGGTTAAAACGGAGTCTATTTGACAAACTATCGTTGTGGTTTTGATAAGTAGGTGAGATGAGTTCTTGCTTAAGCCCGTAGCAGCCACGTAAAACTTGCAACAACAAAGTAGAGGACGTCTAACTTGTTTTTGCAGGGCATGTTGTGATGTGATATGGTCAAGGCATGATGCTAAATTTTATTGTATGAGATGATCATGTTTTGTAACCAAGTTATCGGCAACTGGCAGGAGCCATATGGTTGTCGCTTTATTGTATGCAATGCAATCGCGATGTAATGCTTTACTTTATTACTAAGCGGTAGTGATAGTCGTGGAAGCATAAGATTGGCGAGACGACAACGATGCTACGATGGAGATCAAGGTGTCGCGCCGGTGACGATGGTGATCATGACGGTGCTTCGGAGATGGAGATCACAAGCACAAGATGATGATGGCCATATCATATCACTTATATTGATTGCATGTGATGTTTATCCTTTTATGCATCTTATCTTGCTTTGATTGACGGTAGCATTATAAGATGATCTCTCACTAAATTATCAAGAAGTGTTCTCCCTGAGTATGCACCGTTGCCAAAGTTCGTCGTGCCCAGACACCACGTGATGATCGGGTGTGATAAGCTCTACGTTCATCTACAACGGGTGCAAGCCAGTTTTGCACACGCAGAATACTCAGGTTAAACTTGACGAGCCTAGCATGTGCAGATATGGCGTCGGAACACGGAGACCGAAAGGTCGAGCGTGAATCATATAGTAGATATGATCAACATAACGATGTTCACCATTGAAAACTACTCCATCTCACGTGATGATCGGTTATGGTTTAGTTGATTTGGATCACGTGATCACTTAGAGGATTAGAGGGATGTCTATCTAAGTGGGAGTTCTTAAGTAATATGATTAATTGAACTTTAATTTATCATGAACTTAGTCCTGGTAGTATTAGCATATCTATGTTGAAGATCAATAGCTCGCGTTGTTGCTTTCATATGTTTATTTTGATATGTTCCTAGAGAAAATTGTGTTGAAAGATGTTAGTAGCAATGATACGGATTGGATCCGTGATCTGAGGTTTATCCTCATTGCTGCATAGAAAAATTATGTCCTTGATGCACCGCTAGGTGACAGACCTATTGCAGGAGCAGATGCAGACGTTATGAACGTTTGGCTAGCTCAATATGATGACTACTTGATAGTTTAGTGCACCATGCTTAATGGCTTAGAATCGGGACTTCAAAGACGTTTTGAACGTCATGGACCATATGAGATGTTCCAGGAGTTGAAGTTAATATTTCAAGCAAATACCCGAGTTGAGAGATATGAAGTCTCCAACAAGTTCTATAGCTAAAAGATGGAGGAGAATCGCTCAACTAGTGAGCATGTGCTCAGATTGTCTTGGTACTACAATCGCTTGAATCAAGTGGGAGTTAATCTTCCAGATAAGATAGTGATTGACAGAATTCTCTAGTCACCATCACCAAGTTAGTAGAACTTCGTGATGAACTATGATATGCAAGGGATAACGGAAATGATTCCCAAGCTCTTCGTGATGCTGAAATCAACAAAGGTAGAAATCAAGAAAAAACATCAAGTGTTGATGGTTGACAAGACCACTAGTTTGAAGAAAAGGGCAAAAGGGAAGAAGGGGAACTTCAAGAAGAACAGCAAGCAAGTTGCTGCTCAGGAGAAGAAACCCAAGTCTGGACCTAAGCCTGAAACTGAGTGCTTCTACTGCAAAGGGACTGGTCACTGGAAGCGGAACTGCCCCAAGTATTTGGTGGATAAGAAGGATGGCAAAGTGAACAAAAGTATATTTGATATACATGTTATTGATGTGTGCTTTACTAGTGTTTATAGCAACCCCTCAGTATTTGATATTGGTTCAGTTGCTAAGAGTAGTAACTCGAAACAGGAGTTGCAGAATAAACAGAGACTAGTTAAGGGTGAAGTGACGATGTGTGTTGGAAGTAGTTCCAAGATTGATATGATCATCATCGCACACTCCCCTATACTTTCGGGATTAGTGTTGAACTTAAATAAGTGTTATTTGGTTTTTGCGTTGAGCATGAATATGATTTGATCATGTTTATTGCAATACGGTTATTCATTAAAGTCAGAAAATAATTGTTGTTCTATTTACATGAATAAAACCTTCGATGGTCATACACCCAATGAAACAAGTTCGTTGGATCTCGATCGTAGTGATACACGTATTCATAATATTGAAACCAAAAAATGCAAAGTTAATAATGATAGTGCAACTTATTTGTGGCACTGCCGTTTAGGTCATATTGGTATAAAGCGCATGAAGAAACTCCATGCTGATGGGCTTTCGGAATCACTTGATTATGAATCACTTGATGCTTGCGAACCATGCCTTTTGGGCAAGATGACTAAAACGCCGTTCTCCGGAACAATGGAGCAAGCAACAGATTTGTTGGAAATCATACATACTGATGTATGTGGTCCGATGAATATTTAAGGCTTGCAGCGGGTATCATTATTTTCTGACCTTCACAGATAATTTGAGCAGATATGGGTATATCTACTTAATGAAATAGAAGTCTGATACATTTGAAAAGTTCATATAATCTCAGAGTGAAGTGGAAAATCATCGTAACAAGAAAATAAAGTTTCTACGATCTGATCGTGGAAAAGAGTATTTGAGTTACGAGTTTGGTCTTCAGTTAAAACAATGTGAAATAGTTTCACTACTCACGCCACCTGGAACACCACAGCATAATGGTGTGTCCGAACGTCATAACCGTACTTTATTGGATATAGTGCAATCTATGATGTTTTTTACCGATTTACCACTATCATTTTGGGGTTATGCTTTAGAGATGGCCGCATTCACGTTAAATAGGGCACCATCAAAATCCGTTGAGATGACGCCTTATGAACTATGGTTTGGCAAGAAACCAAAGTTGTCGTTTCTTAAAGTTTGGGGCTGCGATGCTTATGTGAAAAAGCTTCAACCTGATAAGCTCGAACCCAAAGCGGAGAAATGTGTCTTCATAGAATACCCAAAGGAGACTGTTGGGTACACCTTCTATCATAGATCCGAAGGCAAGACATTCGTTGCTAAGAATGGATCATTTCTAGAGAAGGAGTTTCTCTCGAAAGAAGTGAGTGGGAGGAAAGTAGAACTTGACGAGGTAACTGTACCCGCTCCCTTATTAGAAAGTAGTACATCACAGAAAACTATTTCTGCGACACCTACACCAATAAGTGAGGAAGTTAATGATAATGATCATGAAACTTCAGAACAAGATACTACTGAACCTCGTAGATCAACCAGAGTGAGATCCGCACCAGAGTGGTACGGTAATCCTGTTCTGGAGGTCATGTTACTTGACCATGACGAACCTACGAACTATGAGGAAGCGACGATGAGCCCAGATTCCGCGAAATGGTTTGAGGCCATGAAATCTGAGATATGATCCATGTATGAGGACAAAGTTTGGACTTTGGTTGACTTGACCGATGATCGGCAAGCAATTGAGAATAAATGGATCTTCAAGAGGAAGACGAACGCTGATAGTAGTGTTTGTTGGAAATATGCCCTAGAGGCAATAATAAAAGCATTATTATTATATTTCCTTGTTCATGATAATTGTCTTTATTCATGCTATAATTGTGTTATCCGGAAATCGTAATACATGTGTGAATAACAGACACCAACATGTCCCTAGTAAGCCTCTAGTTGACTAGCTCGTTAATCAACAGATAGTCATGGTTTCCTGGCTATGGACATAAGATGTCATTGATAACAAGATCACATCATTGGGAGAATGATGTGATGGACAAGACCCAATCCTAAACATAGCATAAAGATCGTATAGTTCGTTTGCTAGAGTTTTGCAATGTCAAGTATCTTTTCCTTAGACCATGAGATCGTGTAACTCCCGGATACCGTAGGAGTGCTTTGGGTGTACCAAACGTCACAACGTAACTGGGTGACTATAAAGGTAGACTACGGGTATCTCCGAAAGTGTCTGTTGGGTTGACATGGATCAAGACTGGGATTTGTCACTCCGTATGACGGAGAGGTATCATTGGGCCCACTCGGTAATGCATCATCATAATGAGCTCAAAGTGACCAAGTGTCTGGTCACGGGATCATGCATTACGGTATGAGTAAAGTGACTTGCCGGTAACGAGATTGAACGAGGTATTGGGATACCGACGATCGAATCTCGGGCAAGTAATATATCGATTGACAAAGGGAATTGCATACGGGGTTGATTGAATCCTCGACATCGTGGTTCATCCGATGAGATCATCGTGGAGCATGTGGGAGCCAACATGGGTATCCAGATCCCGCTGTTGGTTATTGACCGGAGAGTCGTCTCGGTCATGTCTACATGTCTCCCGAAACCGTAGGGTCTACACACTTAAGGTTCGGTGATGCTAGGGTTGTGAAGATATGTATATGCAGTAACCCGAATGTTGTTCGGGGTCCCGGATGAGATCCCGGACGTCACGAGGAGTTCCGGAATGGTCCGGAGGTAAAGAATTATATATAGGGAGTGTTGTTTCGGCCATCGAGACAAGTTTCGGGGTTACCAGTATTGTACCGGGACCACCGGAAGGGTCCCGGGGGTCCACCGGGCGGGGCCACCTATCCTGGAGGGCCCCGTGGGCTGAAGTGGGAAGGGACCCAGCCCTTAGTGGGCTGGGGCGCCACCCCTAAGGGGCCCATGCGCCTAGGGTTAGGGGAAACCCTAAAAGGGGGGCGCCCCCTTGCCTTGGGGGGCAAGCCCCCCACCCTTGCCCCCCCCTAGGAGATCCATCTCCTAGCCCCCCCCTTGGCACCCCTATATATAGTGGGGAGAGGAGGGACTTGATGCTACGGCTTTTGGTGCATCCCTCTCTCCCTGTTACGTCTCTCTCTCGCGTAGTATAGGCGAAGCCCTGCTACTGTGACGCCCTGCATCCACCACCACGCCGTCGTGCTGCTGGATCATCATCAACCTCTCCTTCCCCCTTGCTGGATCAAGAAGGAGGAGAAGTCTCCCGTCCCGTACGTGTGTTGAACGCGGAGGTGCCGTCCGTTCGGCACTTGGTCATCGATGATTTGGATCACGTCATGTTCGACTACATCATCCCCGTTCTTTGAACGCTTCCGCACGCGATCTACAAAGGTATGTAGATGCATCTGATGACTCGTTGCTAGATGAACTCCTAGATGGATCTTGGTGAAACGAGTAGGAAATTTTTTGTTTTCTGCAACGTTCCCCAACAGTGTTACTATCTACAAAGCTAGAATTGTCGCAAAAGGTTTTCGACAAGTTCAAGGTGTTGACTACGATGAGAGCTTCTCACTCGTATCTATGCTTGAGTCTGTCCGAATCATGTTAGTAATTGCCGCATTTTATGAAATTTGGCAAATGGATAAACAAAACTGCATTCCTTAATGGATTTATTAAATAAGAGTTGTATATGATGCAACAGAAGGTTTTGTCAATCCGAAAGGTGCTAACAAAATGTGCAAGCTCCAGCGATCCATCTGTGGACTGGTGCAAGCATCTCGGAGTTGGAATATACGCTTTGATGAGTTGATCAAAGCATATAGTTTTATACAGACTTGCGGTGAAGCCTGTATTTACAAGAAAGTGAGTGGGAGCACTACAACATTTCTGATAAGTATATGTGAATGACATATTATTGATCGGAAATAATGTAGAATTATTCTGTAAAGCATAAAGGAGTGTTTGAAAGGAGTTTTTCAAAGAAAGACTTCGGTGAAGCTGCTTACATATTGAGCTTCAAGATCTATAGAGATAGATCAAGACGCTTGATAAGGTTTTTCAATGAGTACATACCTTGACAAGATTTTGAAGTAGTTCAAAATGGAGCAGTCAAAGAAAGAGTTCTTGCCTGTATTACAAGGTGTGAAGTTGAGTAAGACTCAAAGCCCGACCACGACAGAAGATAGAAAGAGAATGAAAGTCATTCCCTATGCCTTGGCCATAGGTTCTATAAAGTATGTCATGCTGTATACCAGATCTATTATATACCCTGCATTGATTTGGCAAGGGAGTACAATAGTGATCTAGGAGTAGATCACTAGACAGCGATCAGAATTATCCTTAGTGAAATAAGGATATGTTTCTCGATTATGGACATGACAAAAAGGTTCGTCGTAAAGGGTTACGTCGATGCAAGTTTTTGACACTGATCCAGATGAATCTAAAGTCTCAATCTGGATACATATTGAAAGTGGGAGCAATTAGCTAGAGTAGCTCCGTGTAGAGCATTGTAGACATAGAACTTGCAAAATACTTACGGATCTGAATGTGACAGACCCGTTGACTAAAATTATCTCACAAGCAAAACATGATCACACCTTAGTACTCTTTGGGTGCTAATCACATAGATATGTGAACTAGATTACTAACTCTAGTAAACCCTTTGAGTGTTGGTCACATGACGATGTGAACTATGGGTGTTAATCACATGGTGATGTGAACTATTGCTGTTAAATCACATGACAATGTGAACTAGATTATTGACTCTAGTGCAAGTGGGAGACTGAAGGAAATATGCCCTAGAGGCAATAATAAAGTTATTATTTATTTCCTTATATCATGATAAATGTTTATTATTCATGCTAGAATTGTATTAACCGGAAACATAATACATGTGTGAATACATAGACAAACGGAGTGTCACTAGTATGCCTCTACTTGACTAGCTCGTTAATCAAAGATGGTTATGTTTCCTAACCATGAACAAAGAGTTGTTATTTGATTAACGAGGTCACATCATTAGTTGAATGATCTGATTGACATGACCCATTCCATTAGCTTAGCACCCGATCGTTTAGTATGTTGCTATTGCTTTCTTCATAACTTATACATGTTCCTATGACTATGAGATTATGCAACTCCAGTTTGCCGGAGGAATACTTTGGGTACTACCAAACGTCACAACGTAACTGGGTGATTATAAAGGAGTACTATAGGTGTCTCCAAAGGTAGATGTTGGGTTGGCATATTTCGAGATTAGGATTTGTCACTCCGATTGTCGGAGAGGTATCTCTAGGCCCTCTCGGTAATGCACATCACATAAGCCTTGCAAGCACTGCAACTAATATGTTAGTTGTGGGATGATGTATTACAGAACGAGTAAAGAGACTTGCCGGTAATGAGATTGAACTAGGTATTGGATACCGACGATCGAATCTCGGGCAAGTAACATACCGATGACAAAGGGAACAACGTATGTTGTTATGCGGTCTGACCGGTAAAAGATCTTCATAGAATATGTAGGAGCCAATATGGGCATCCAGGTCCCGCTATTGGTTATTGACCGGAGACATGTCTCGGTCATGTCTACATTGTTCTCGAACCGTAGGGTCCGCACACTTAAGGTTTCGATGACAGTTATATTATGAGTTTATGAGTTTTGATGTACCGATGGAGTTCGGAGTCCCGGATGAGATCGGGGACATAACGAGGAGTCTCGAAATGGTCGAGACATAAAGATTGATATATTGGAAGCCTATGTTTGGACATCGGAAGTGTTCCGGGTGAAATCGGGATTTTACCGGAGTACCGGGAGGTTACCGGAACCCCCCGGGAACCAAATGGGCCTTATTGGGCCTTAGTGGAAAGGTGAAAGGGGCAACCCAAGGTGGGCTGCACGCCTCCCCCCTCCCCTAGTCCTATTAGGACCAGGAGAGGTGGCCGGCCCCCTTCTCCCTCTCTCTCTCGAGGAATCCTATTAGGAATAGGATTGGGGGGAGTCCTACTCCCGGTAGGAGTAGGACTCCTCCTGCGCCCTCCTCCTTTGGCCAGCCAGCCCTCCCCCTGGCAACCTTTATATACGGGGGCAGGGGGCACCTCTAGACACACAAGTTGATCATTGAGATCGTTCCTTAGCCGTGTGCGGTGCCCCCTGCCACCAAATTCCACCTCGATCATACCGTTGTAGTGCTTAGGCGAAGCCCTGCGTCGGTAGTACATCAAGATCGTCACCACGCCGTCGTGCTGACGGAACTCTTCCTCGACGCTTTGCTGGATCGGAGCCCGAGAATCGTCATCGAGCTGAACGTGTGCTAAGAACTTGGAGGTGCCGGAGTAACGGTACTTGGATCGGTCGGATCGGGAAGAAGACGTACGACTACTTCCTCTACGTTGTGTCAACGCTTCCGTTGCGATCTACAAGGGTACGTAGATCAGACTCTCCCCCTCATTGCTATGCATCACCATGATCTTGCGTGTGCGTAGGAAAATTCTTGAAATTACTACGTTCCCCAACACGCCCGCCGCGCCGCCGGACCCCATGCTCGCCCGACACTCCTCTCGATCCCGTTCTCCCGCGCCAGCCGAGACGGAAAGGATGGGAAGAAGCCCCGTTGCTGCCCCGCGGACAGCGGCGAGGAGGGGGAGAAGCGGAGGAGGCCGAGGACCAACAACTAGGGTTTCCCCCCGGGTCGCCCGTGGGGGCGATGTGATGGGCGAGGGGGCGACGTGAGGGGAATTCTCCTCTGTTTCCGTATGCCCGTTATGTCAAAATCCCACGACATATAACCGTGAATACTGCTACCATTGTTGCTGTTTTGGATCATCATATTTGCCATGATATATAGCTGTTAAATTTTGCATCCTAACATGTACAAGCCAAAATCTTCTTTTATTTTTGGAATGTATAGTTGTTATATTTGCTGATTTTTCAAAATAAAGGTCTTCATAGAGATCGAGAATATAAATTCATCACTCCTACGACCCTTGACATTTAAAAATTAATTCTTCATCCAACATCGTGGTTACATATAAGATCACATGTGTGTCACATTATTGGATAAAAGATACAATGATTAGGCCTCTAACAATGATGCATGCCTATACATCAACCAAAAGAGAAGAGTATACCTTCTAGAACCGCACAACCCATGACTCATGGACCCAAAACTTTGGATCACATATGTATTTCTTTCGAGATGGCAAAATTGATTTATATGAAAGCTTGTTCATCGGCACTTTTTTAAACAAAAGGTGGATTTTATTGTCTCAATATGAAATATCAAGAGGATATAAGAGCACACACCCGACCTCTGCCTAGCTCGAATAACAACGCCT
This sequence comes from Triticum monococcum, assembly GCA_034509565.1. Taxonomy (NCBI): domain Eukaryota; kingdom Viridiplantae; phylum Streptophyta; class Magnoliopsida; order Poales; family Poaceae; genus Triticum; species Triticum monococcum. Next base: position 591,907,811 of record CM067846.1, read on the forward strand.
TTAGGAGGGAGCGACGCTCAAACACCGCCGTCACCGGATCAAATCATCAAAAGCCAGATTCTAGTTTTTTCACCCTAAAGAAATGAATTTGAGCACTTGCTCCTCCTGCCCACGCCCAATTCCCATTTAGGGTTTCCTTGCCTCTCGCCGGTGCCGCCGGTCCGCCTTATCTTCTATGGTCCTCAGATCATGGAGGCACGGTGGATCCCGGCCCTTGCCGGCGGGAGGGCTCCGTTTTTAGATGCTTTTCTGAGTTTTGTTAGAGTTTGTGCCATGCTCAAGAAGATGAGGCGGTGGTGGCTTCTTGAAGATGAACTAAGGTCCTCCCCGCCTAGCTCCCATCCCGGTGATGTTTCAAGCATCGCCGGAAGGCGTGTGGAGGTTTGTCTCCGACGGATCTCATGGGATCCCATCGGCGTTTGTCTTCGGTGGATCCGACTGGATCCGGTCTTCGCTCGTCTACGTCTGTGTGTCTGCAGGTTGGATCCTTCCGGTCTATGCTTCTTTTCATCGGTGGCGGTTGTTGTTCTGGTGCGTTGGTCCTATGGGGCCTTAGCACGACTGAGGGAGTCCTGGATTAGGGGGTCTCCGGATAGCCGGACTATCTCCATTGGCCGGACTGTTAGACTATGAAGATACAAGATTGAAGACTTCGTCTCGTGTCCGGATGGGACTCTACTTGGCGTGGAAGGCAAGCTAGGCAATACGTATATGGATATCTCCTCCTTTGTAACCGACCTTGTGTAACCCTAACCCTCTCCGGTGTCTATATAAACCGAAGGGTTTTAGTCCGTAGGACAACAATCACAACATACAATCATACCATAGGCTAGCTTCTAGGGTTTAGCCTCTCTGATCTCGTGGTAGATCTACTCTTGTAACACCCATATCATCAATATTAATCAAGCAGGACGTAGGGTTTTACCTCCATCAAGAGGGCCCGAACCTGGGTAAAACTTCGTGTCCCTTGCCTCCTGTTACCATCCGGCCTAGACGCACAGTTCGGGACCCCCTACCCGAGATCCGCCGGTTTTGACACCGACATTGGTGCTTTCATTGATGGTTCCGCTGTGCCGTCGCCACCAGGAAGGATGTCTCGTCCCGTCTTTAAAGATGGCACTATCGCTGAGGGAGCTCTGGCTATCGGCCAAACTCTCCGGCTAGGTGGTTTCCTTATGACCGCCTGTTCGGCCGCTGCGCCGACGATGGCTTCTCGGGTCATCGAAAGCAATCTTCACGTCAACTCGGAACTCGCCGAGCAGTTAGATCCAATGGAGCTCTCTTCCCTGAACGAACTCTTGGATCGTATCGCCGCCCTGGGAGTCGCTACAGACTACGATCAGATTGGACCTAAACCCGATCTGAGAGAAATTAACTCTTCCCAGGTCACCCATCACGTTGCAGTGGTGGAAGAACAATGCGGCAACCCTTCATCTATCTTAAGGACTAGCTACGTCCGGATTCCCGATCCCTCCAAGCCGGATACCCGCGGAGGGGAGGATGTCACTCAAAGCATGAACCCAGAATCAGGCAATGGGCTAGATTTACCGGAAAACATCCAAGAATCCAAACTTTCGAGTTCAGAAACTCCTTGGCCACTGAGCCTCAGATTGGGTGAGGATTCGGATTCAATTCCACCCACCCACCCAAACATACGCGATCTATCCCAAATTAGGCAAGAGCCCGAAGAAATAGTACACCATTACGTATATGGATATCTCCTCCTTTGTAACCGACCTTGTGTAACCCTAACCCTCTCCGGTGTCTATATAAACCGAAGGGTTTTAGTCCGTAGGACAACAATCACAACATACAATCATACCATAGGCTAGCTTCTAGGGTTTAGCCTCTCTGATCTCGTGGTAGATCTACTCTTGTAACACCCATATCATCAATATTAATCAAGCAGGACGTAGGGTTTTACCTCCATCAAGAGGGCCCGAACCTGGGTAAAACTTCGTGTCCCTTGCCTCCTGTTACCATCCGGCCTAGACGCACAGTTCGGGACCCCCTACCCGAGATCCGCCGGTTTTGACACCGATATTGGTGCTTTCATTGATGGTTCCGCTGTGCCGTCGCCACCAGGAAGGATGTCTCGTCCCGTCTTTAAAGACGGCACTATCGCTGAGGGAGCTCTGGCTATCGGCCAAACTCTCCGGCTAGGTGGTTTCCTTATGACCGCCTGTTCGGCCGCTGCGCCGACGATGGCTTCTCGGGTCATCGAAAGCAATCTTCACATCAACTCGGAACTCGCCGAGCAGTTAGATCCAATGGAGCTCTCTTCCCCGAATGAACTCTTGGATCGTATCGCCGCCCTGGGAGTCGCTACTGTCACGACCGGTTTTCCAATAAAAATATTTATTGAAAAACCAATCTTTTGAGTCCAGCATGAGAGAAATCCTCCTCACTGGTAGACAAATTCTTGATACAATAAGCCAGTAGCATAGAATATATTACAGGGTTGAGCTAGGGCTGCTCAATAAATTATTACAAGCGCGCCAATAATTATACATAATGGCGGATTTAACACAATGGTGTGGTGGCATACTACTGACTCGAGGATAAAGTGATGGTGGAATAACACAGTGGGGAGTGTGATAACATGACTCTCAGACTGGCATCTCATCGAGCGTCGAGGTGAGGCTCGATGAATGTTATTCGAGTTGCGGAAGCGGATATAATACAGTGACCAAATCCAGGGTCACACGAGACTGACTGGGAATCCTCTAGGCGTCGGACTCGCTATCGAACTCTTCATCCAAGAGATCGCCTTCGTCAGCATCTGGCCAAATCAACAAGCCAGTGAGTACTTTGAAAGTACTCGCAAGACAGTTCGGACGTAAGATATAACAAATGCATGCATGAATGCGTCATGATTAATCTTTCCAATGCACATTCAAAAATTTGCATAACGAAGTAAGTACAAGGGAAACGGCGGTAGTCCGCCTGAAATCCCAACAAAATATAAATGAAAACCGATCGGGTGTCTGAAGCGACGCCTCGAAAGGTGAACAAATAATAACAGAAAATCATGCCACAGTCGGGCGTCTTAGCGACACCACATAAAGGGCTTTAAAAGAAATGCCACAGTCGGGCGTCTCAGCGACACCACATAAAGGGCTTTTAAAAGAAATGCCACAGTCGGACGTCTGAGCGACATCACAGAAAGGGTTTTAAAAGAAATGCCACAGTCGGACGTCTGAGCGACATCACAGAAAGGGCTTTAAAAGAAATGCCACAGTCGGACGTCTGAGCGACATCACAGAAAGGGCTTTAAAAGAAATGCCACAGTCGGACGTCTGAGCGACATCACAGAAAGGGCTTTAAAAGAAATGCCACAGTCGGACGTCTGAGCGACATCACAGAAAGGGCTTTTATTCACAAGTAAATAATACTCATAATAAATATTTAATTCATGATAATAAACGGGTTAGTCCATCCACAGGAATAAACATTGAACCGGGCTCAGCACTCATGTGATTCACCGGAGTATCTGTCACCAAAACTGGCACTTTTCAGAATAAGTTAGCACAAAATTTGGATATGGATAAGATGATTTGGAGATTTATGACTTTGCAGAGTTTGTACAAAAATTTCCCACAGTTAACGGATTTCCGTAGTCACGAAGGACTAGTTCCGCTTACGGTATTTTGGAAGAAAACACAGCTAACCAGTACACACCCATCCTACCTCTCGATGCCAGGACTCACCCTAGACATCGTCCAAGAAAAACTTTTGTGACGGGGAGATCACAATCTCGAATAGCATGGGATCAAATTTATATACGCGCGCTCTAAGGGGTGCCCCCCTCTCGGTCCCAACCGGAAACACCCATGCCCCCTGACCGGATGACTGGCTTTAATCCAGGGCCATGGAACCATCATCTCGGCCTCTCCTTTTGGTGTTACCAGGAAAGCGGTTTGCAACTTACTAATCCATATTCCTTGCGGAAAACATGTGGTAGTACAAGGAAGGAAATGGGAGGAACTGGACCGATATGGTTTGACACTGTAGTCATATAGTCTGGCATAAGACTGGCATGCTACAACACTGCCATCTTACCCATCCTCATGCCAACACATGGCCATTCATACTCACATCCATTCACCTATGGATCATCGAGCTCACTTACCTCAACAATGCATGGAAATAACGTTCATCAGTATGCTCATCAACATGCCATGAAACCAACTAAATGCAAAACATGCCAAGACACTCATCATATCAAAAGTTCAAACATGCTTGCCTGGTTCAGAGTAGTCGGAGCCTAGCTCGGTGAAGTTCGCGGCTCCGTCACCTCCTTCGGTATCTACGGTATAAAGAAAACACACGCGCTAACGTAAATACCGAGAGGTGCACAAAAAGTATTCCAAATATTTTTCAAATAAATCTGATAAAAAACTAGACAAAATTTTAAAGAGAACAGAAAAAGAATCAATCAAAAATACTTTTCTGTTTAAAAGTTATAAGGGTTTTTGTCCAGGGACTCATCTGTAATGAAACAGAAAGTTTCCAGGGGCTAGCTCATAAAAACAGAAAACGATTCGATAGAGAATACGCTAGCCCAGGGGGAAAGCGCATTTGGCAGAATACGCTTCCAGAAAACGGTTCGTTTAGAAAAGGACAGAGAGGCTGACGGGCAGGTCCCACCCGTCAGGTTTAAAAATTCAAAAGGGCGGCAGAGGACGACGGTGCCCGAGAGCCGCGGTGGTCGCCGGTGGCGATCCACGACGAGGTAGGGGGATCGGAGGGTACCTCCGTGATCAGGGCGCCCTTCCGCGTCGGTTGGTGATGGTGGTGGTCGCCGGCGAGTACCACGTCGACGGCGAGCCTTGCTCCGGCGGACGGCGGCTCGGGTGGAGATGGATCTCGTCGGGGAGAGCTGCGAAGGTCAAAATTGACGCTTGGGTTAGCTTACTGGGTGCCCGAGGAGGCTACTGACGAGGTTTGGGCACCGGAGATGGTCTCACCGGAGCGAATCGAGGTGGAAGCCGAGGCGGAACGAGGCGGCCGGAGTCGGGGGAGGAGACCTCTTCGAGGTCCTCCTAGTGGCCTGGCGGGGTGTTTGTGGGGTGCAGTGGTGGAGCGTGCTCGAGGGCGAGCTCGGGGTCTCCTTTTATAGGCGATCCGAGGCGGTGGCCATGAACGGGGATTTCCGGCGATGGATTACGGCGGCGCAGTGCTTGGTCGGGGAGTTTAGGAGGTTGGGCATCAATGTGGAGGTCCACTGGTTCCATTCAGACGCTAAACGGACTTGGATTAGAAGCTTAGGGCAGGTTTTGGTCGGAACGGGACGGCGCGGGTCCGTCGGCGGCAGAGAGCACGTTCTGTGCTTGCCGGGCCACGGCGACGGTGCTGCGGGGCTGCGCTGGTGTGCATGAGCCACGCGGAGGGCAGAGAAGCGTTGGGCGGCACCGAACGGCGTTGAGCCGCCGTTCTGCTCCCTGTCGGCCGCTACGGTGGTTCGGCCGCCGCAAGACACGCCGGCGCAGGCGGGCCAGGGTGCTACCGACGCCAGGATGGCGCCAAGCGCGCGTGCGGTGCTCCAGACAAGAGGAAGAGGCGGCGAGGAACGTGCCAAGGGCACTGTGGACATGTGACTGAATCTCTGACGGAGAACGACACTGCAAATTCTGAATTTACTGAACATGAACAAAAACAATGCACGCCAAGTGTTCGACAGAATGAATTTGGCCTCTAGGGATTTTTCCTTGAGCTGATTTTTGGTGGAGTGGCTACTCATTGCTCCAGTAGGCTGCCTGAATTTTGGTGGAATTTTTGGAGAAGTATAGATATGAATATCACCAAATTTGGCAAATCTGGTCCAAACTTGCAGAGGCTGAAATTTGAAAAATTTGAAAAGAGGAGGAGTGGATCAAGATGGTTCTAGGTTGTGGATGCTAAGGACAATCCAGAGGAGTTGGTTTGAGGTCAAAACTCAAATGAAATAAGGTACTTGCTTTGAAAAACACTCAGGCTCCAAATAATTGACAGAAATGATTTGAGAGGAAAAATAATTAGAATAAAATCCAAAACTTGTTTGGATTAGTTGGGACAGAGAACTAAGGTTGATTACAAGGAGGAGGAAAGGATTTTGAGAGGTTTTACCACATGGGCAAAAATACAAGGTCAAGGGGGGGGGGTTTCAAGATATGAAAATCCCCAATTTTCATAGAGTTTCTTTTTAAAAGAAAAAGACTAAACTCCCAAAATATAATTTGAGAAGGGAACCAACAGAGGAAGTTTTGAATGATCAAACACCATAGTTTGAAGAAAAATAAAAATCCTTACCAAAGAAAAGGAAGTTTTTAAGAGGAAGGATTTCTAGAAAAGAAATTTTAAATGCTCTCTTTTAAAATCCAACAAAGTTTTTGAAGAAAACCAAATTAAATTTTTTTTTGGAGTGTCACAACACCTACCCCCTTAGGAAAAATCTCGTCCCCGAGATTTCAGCTGTCCCTCAAATAAGTGTGGATGCTCTGTCCGAAGAAAATCCTCTCTTTCCCAAGTTGCTTCACTGTCGGTGTGATTGCTCCACTGGACACTGAAGAATTTGATGGTCTTCTGTCGGGTCCTCCTTTCAGACTCCTCTAATATTCTTACTGGACGTTCCGATAAGTGAGGTCTGGCTGCACGTCAATGCTCTCATGGGATACTTGTTTCTCTGGGTTGCTCACGCACTTTCTTAACTACGAAACGTGGAACACGTTGTGGATATCTGATAGTTCCTCAGGTAAGTCTAGCTGGTAGGCTACCGTGCCTCTTCGCGCCATTATACAGAATGGTCCAATGAATCTTGGTGCTAGCTTCCCTTTAATCTTGAATCGTTGCAATCCTCTCATAGGAGATACTCTCAGGTATATGAACTCACCGGGCTTGAAGCTGACCCTACGATGTTTCTGATCATAATAACTCTTCTGTCAACTTTGAGCGGTCTTAAGTCGGTCTCTGATTAGCTTGACTTTTTCCTCGGCTTCTCTGAGCATGTCTGGTCCGAAGATGCGGCTGTCTCCGGTCTCTGACCAATTTAACGGGGTACGACATCTCCGTCCGTATAAAGCCTCAAATGGTGCCATTTGCAGGCTGGCCTGGTAGCTATTGTTGTACGCGAACTCGGCATATGGCAGGCTTTCTTCCCAACTGGTTCCATATGTGAGGACACATGCCCTCAGCATGTCTTCTAAAACCTGGTTTACGCGTTCCGTTTGTCCATCAGTCTGTGGGTGGTATGCTGTACTGAAGGCTAGTTGAGTTCCCAGAGCCTGTTGTAAATGCTCCCAAAATCTCGAGACGAATTGAGTGCCCCTGTCGGATATTATGGTCTTCGGGACACCGTGCAGACAAACTATACGGGAGAGATAGATCCTGGCAAGCCTCTGAGCGTTGTAGGTTGTCTTCACTGGAATGAAATGTGCCACCTTGGTTAACCTGTCGGTGATGATCCATATGGTATCATTCCCATGTCGTGACCGAGGTAGTCCGACAATGAAATCCATCCCTATTTCATCCCATTTCCACTCGGGTATTTTGTTCGGTTGCAGTAGTCCGGCTGGCCTCTGATGCTCAGCTTTTATGCGTTAACAAGAGTCGCAACATGCAATGAAGGTGGCTATGTCCCTCTTCATACCGTGCCACCAAAATCTTTCCTGAATATCTTTATACATCTTGGTTCCTCCAGGGTGGATCGAGTACGGGGCGGTGTGGGCTTCAGCTAGGATTTGCTGTTTGAGGTCCTTTATATTTGGTACGCAAAGTCTGTCTCCGTACCATAATATTCCTCCATCGTCTATGACGAATGCCGAGGCCTTGCCCATACTTACCTTTCTTTTGATGCCTTCAATGCTGGGGTGACCAGGCTGAGCTTCTTTAATTCCCTCCACAAGGTCGGGTTGTATTTCCAAGTTTGATATGGTGCCTTTTGCTACCATTATCAAGTTGAGTTTGGCAAATTCTTGTTGGAATTCGGGCCTCAAGCTTTGCAGACTGTTTTCGTCGGAGCTGGGGTTCCGACTAAGAGCATCGGCCACTACATTTGCTTTACCTGGATGGTAGTGGATACCAACATCATAATCCTTTACCAATTCCAACCAGCGTCGTTGCCGTAAATTTAGTTCTGGCTGCATGAAAATATATTTGAGACTTTTATGATCCGTATATATTTCACATCGATTCCCAAGTAAGAAATGCCTCCATTCCTTGAGTGCATGAATGACTGCTGCCATTTCCAAGTCATGAGTGGGATAATTTTCCTCATGCTTGCGAAGTTGCCTTGAAGCATAGGCGACAACCTTGCCTTCTTGCATCAACACGCATCCGAGACCCTTTCTGGACGCGTCACAAAACACTTCAAAAATTTTGTGTATGTCTGGCACAATTAATACTGGTGCTGTTGTTAATTTCCGCTTTAGCTCTTGGAAACTTTTTTCGCAGGCTTCTGTCCATTCAAACTTCTTGTCTTTCTTGAGTAACTGCGTCATAGGCTTGGCTATGGTGGAGAATCCTTCAATAAATTTGCGGTAATATCCTGCCATTCCCAAGAAACTACGTATGTCTGTTACGCTCGCTGGCGACTTCCAGCCAAGTATGGCCTTGACTTTCTCCGGGTCTACTGCGATACCGTCTTGGGTTAGTACGTGGCCTAGAAAGCCTACTTGTCTTAGCCAAAATTCGCACTTGCTGAACTTGGCATACAATTGGTGTTTCCTGAGTTCTCCTAGCGCAATCCTGAGATGTTCTGCGTGCTCTTCTGGTGTCTTGGAGTATACCAGAATGTCGTCGATGAATACCACAACGAACTTGTCCATAAACTTCATAAATACTTTGTTCATGAGGTGAACAAAATATGCAGGGGCATTAGTTAATCCAAATGGCATTACTGTGAACTCATACAGTCCATATCTGGAGGTGAAGGCTGTTTTGGGGATATCTTCCGTTCGTACCTCTAATTGATGGTATCCAGACCTTAGGTCAATTTTTGAGAATACCTTGGCCTGAGCGAGTTGATCAAACAAATCATTTATCCTTGGCATCGGGTATTTGTTCTTGACTGTGACCATGTTAAGTGCTCGATAGTCAATACACAATCTCAGTGTTCCATCCTTCTTTTTGGCAAATAGAATTGGTGATCCCCAAGGTGAGGAGCTGGCTCGAATGTATCCTTTGTCTAGCAATTCTTTTATTTGTTTCTTCAATTCAACCAACTCGGATGGTGCCATTCGATATGGTTTCTTGTATATGGGGGTGGTTCCTGGTGCGAGCTCAATGATGAACTCTATCTCTCGGTCTGGTGGCATGCCTGGTAGCTCTTCAGGGAATATGTCTGGAAATTCACACACTACTGGAACCTTGTTTAGCTCAGAAACGTCCACCTTGTTCAATCTCAGTTGCCGGGGTATTTTTCCTTCCTTGGCTGACACTCTTATTGTCTTCCCGTGGTGGTGCGTGAGGATTACGGTCCGGTTGAAACAGTCAATAAAACCCTTGTTGGTGGTTAGCCAGTCCATCCCTAGGATGACATCCAGTCCTTTGTTTTCCAGTACAATAAGATTGGCGTGAAACTCCAATCCTTCGAACTCAATGACCACATCCTGACAGTAATTCTGAGTGACTTGCTGAATCCCAGGGGACTTGATGATCATGGATTTCTCCAAAGGAAGCATCGAAAAATTATTTTGCAAAGCAAAACTTTTCGAAATGAAAGAGTGAGAAGCTCCAGAATCAAACAAAACCATTGCAGGTATTGTGTTGACAGGAAACGTACCAAGTACGATATCCGGAGCATTTTGTGCCTCCTCTTTGGTTACGTGGTTCAGATGACCCTTCCTGTGATTGTTGCTGGGATTGAAATTGTTTCGCTTGGGCGCTGAATTATTGCCGCCGTTGTTCGGCTTTGGGGTTGAGTTTCTAGGCTTGGGACACTGTTTGGCATAGTGTCCTTCCTCTCCACAGGCGTAACAGGTAACGCTGGGGTGATATGTGAACTCCTTGTCCCTTGCATGAAAATTCTTGATTGGGCGTGAGACGTTGGATGAGGATTTGTGCGTCCCACCCTTTTGAAAATCTGTCCTGCTTCGGTGATTGCGAGCATGATTGGTCTGGTCCCTTTTTCGCTTGCGGATATCTTCCAGGCTGCGTCTCTCATTTTCCAGAGTAATCGCTTTGTCCACCAGAGTTTTAAAATCTGGAAAAGTGTGCACGACTAGTTGGCATTTAAGCGCGGGCGCCAGACTGTCAAGGAATTTCTCCATCTTCTTACTTTTAGTCATACGCTCCTCATTGGCGTAGCGAGACAATAGAGTAAATTGACCGTTGTAATCTGCCACTGTCATGTTCCTTTGTTTGAGGTCATCGAACTCTCTTTTCTTGATTTTCATAATGCTCTTAGGAATGTGTGCACCACGGAAACCTTCCTTGAAATCATCCCAGGTTATGTCATTTTCGTTGGGATGCATGTGCAGAAAATTCTCCCACCACGATGCGGCTGCTCCTGTGAGATAGTGTGGAGCATACAATACCTTTTCGGGGTCTGAACATTTTGCAATAATTAATTTCCTCTCCATATCTCGAAGCCAGTCCTCGGCTTCAAGAGGCTTGTCAGTATGAGAAAATGTTTGGGGACGTGTCTTTTGTAGCTCAGATAACTTGGAATGCTGCTGATACTGTCCATGGTGATTTCCCATATTCATGACTTGGTTCATCATTTCACGATGTTGTTGCTGACTCTGTTCATAAAGGCGGCACATTTGGGAGAGTGCCGTTTCACTGCCCTGTTGACTCGACTGCCCTTGTGTGAAATTGTTGCCTGGTTGAGTGTCATAATTTTCCTCTGGCGGAGTAGGCATGGAGCGAGTCCAAGGGCGAGACATTTTTCACTCTGGGGAAATATTTTGTAAAACTCATAAGAAAAGTGAAAATGGTCGCCAAAAAAACAACTCCAAAAAATGCACAAGGATGGCAAATAATTTAAATGACCAAGATCACTTAAGAAAACAAATTGATTTGCGCACGGAGAAGGACTGCTCATTACATATCTTACACGCGGACGATAATTATATAGTACATCACTCAGGATATGCGCACATAATCCTGACATGTTATTTAGGCTAGTACACTACTCCAGTTCTACATGATGCGCAAACAAGCTACTTCTCACAACCTATGTACATATCTTACAAAGCGGTACATCGCATGATGGGCAAGCGCACTCAGCCGGAAATGTTGACGATCTCCTTGGCCCTGCCAAGGGTGAGGCGCAGTGAGGCTGGGGACTCGACCTCCTCCTCACTAATAGGCTCCAGACGTGAAGAGCTGCATCGGGTAGATGGAGCGGGTGCCAGGGGCGGAGCAACACGAATAGGAGTAGGCACAACGGGTGGTGCAGTGCGCGCTGGAGTGGGTGCAAAGGCCTGGTTGAACTCTTCGGTGGTAGGCAGGCGACAAGTAGGTGCATAAGATGCTGATGACGAGACAAAAGTCAGTGGCGGTGCGGCGGGCAGGAGCTCCCTCCTGTTGGCGGCACAGCCATGGACTGAGTCCATGCGGGCAGCCACGAAGTCGTCCACCAGGTTGTCAAAGGCTGCCTCCAGGGCCCGGAGATACTCAATAAGCATCTCAAAAGCCTCGTCTCGTTCTCCTCTGGGGCAGGAGAATGCGTAGTGACAGGTGTAGGGCACATGACATGGAAGATATCGGTAGCGACGAGTCTTCATCGCGGGGAGGACATCCCTGAGGCGAGCTATCACCTCACGGGCTGCCATCTGCATAGCATGCCTCTCCGTAGGCATGGCTCTTCCCACGAACAGGAAGCGGCGTAACTCACCACGCCCTCCCTTGAACTGCACCGTGGCCTGGTGCATGGTCAGACTGTCGTTGACTTTGTGCTGGCGGAGTGTGAAGACTGGGCGCATGGATGGCCCCATCGCGACCTGAACGATGAAGGAGAGAAGCTTGACGAACCCATCAGGTACGTTGGCGAAGGTCTGAGACTCGCAGCTGTTGTCGGCCATCTACAAAAGTAGGCAAAAATCCTGAATGGTCAGATCGTAAATTTATGCTGACTGTCAGAAAATGACTACAATTGCAAAAAAAATTGGCTCTATCATGCTAATAACCGATTAGCGATCGCACCTAGTGGCTTCCTACCGTCAGCCTGACTCTGGTACCAAGCTTGTCACGACCGGTTTTCCAATAAAAATATTTATTGAAAAACCAATCTTTTGAGTCCAGCATGAGAGAAATCCTCCTCACCGGTAGACAAATTCTTGATACAATAAGCCAGTAGCATAGAATATATTACAGGGTTGAGCTAGGGCTGCTCAACAAATTATTACAAGCGCGCCAATAATTATACATAATGGCGGATTTAACACAATGGTGTGGTGGCATACTACTGACTCGAGGATAAAGTGATGGTGGAATAACACAGTGGGGAGTGTGATAACATGACTCTCAGACTGGCATCTCATCGAGCGTCGAGGTGAGGCTCGATGAATGTTATTCGAGTTGCGGAAGCGGATATAATACAGTGACCAAATCCAGGGTCGCACGAGACTGACTGGGAATCCTCTAGGCGTCGGACTCGCTATCGAACTCTTCATCCAAGAGATCGCCTTCGTCAGCATCTGGCCAAATCAACAAGCCAGTGAGTACTTTGAAAGTACTCGCAAGACAGTTCGGACGTAAGATATAACAAATGCATGCATGAATGCGTCATGATTAATCTTTCCAATGCACATTCAAAAATTTGCATAACGAAGTAAGTACAAGGGAAACGGCGGTAGTCCGCCTGAAATCCCAACAAAATATAAATGAAAACCGATCGGGTGTCTGAAGCGACGCCTCGAAAGGTGAACAAATAATAACAGAAAAGCATGCCATAGTCGGGCGTCTTAGCGACACCACATAAAGGGCTTTAAAAGAAATGCCACAGTCGGGCATCTCAGCGACACCACATAAAGGGCTTTTAAAAGAAATGCCACAGTCGGACGTCTGAGCGACATCACAGAAAGGGCTTTAAAAGAAATGCCACAGTCGGACGTCTGAGCGACATCACAGAAAGGGCTTTAAAAGAAATGCCACAGTCGAACGTCTGAGCGACATCACAGAAAGGGCTTTAAAAGAAATGCCACAGTCGGACGTCTGAGCGACATCACAGAAAGGGCTTTAAAAGAAATGCCACAGTCGGACGTCTGAGCGACATCACAGAAAGGGCTTTTATTCACAAGTAAATAATACTCATAATAAATATTCAATTCATGATAATAAACGTGTTAGTCCATCCACAGGAATAAACATTGAACCGGGCTCAGCACTCATGTGATTCACCGGAGTATCTGTCACCAAAACTGGCACTTGTCAGAATAAGTTAGCGCAAAATTTGGATATGGATAAGATGATTTGGAGATTTATGACTCTGCAGAGTTTGTACAAAAATTTCCCACAGTTAACGGATTTCCGTAGTCACGAAGGACTAGTTCCGCTTACGGTATTTTGGAAGAAAACACAGCTAACCAGTACACACCCATCCTACCTCTCGATGCCAGGACTCACCCTAGACATCGTCCAAGAAAAACTTTTGAGACAGGGAGATCACAATCTCGAATAGCATGGGATCAAATTTATATACGCGCGCTCTAAGGGGTGCCCCCCTCTCGGTGTTGGGGAACGTAGTAATTTCAAAAAAATTCCTACGCACACGCAAGATCATGGTGATGCATAGCAATGAGAGGGGAGAGTGTTGTCTACGTACCAACGCAGACCGACTGCGGAAGCGATCACACAACGTAGAGGAAGTAGTCGTACGTCTTCCCGATCCGACCGATCCAAGCACCGTTACTCCGGCACCTCCGAGTTCTTAGCACACGTTCAGCTCGATGACGATCCTCGGGCTCCGATCCAGCAAAGCGTCGAGGAAGAGTTCCGTCAGCACGACGGCGTGGTGACGATCTTGATGTACTACCGACGCAGAGCTTCGCCTAAGCACTACAACGGTATGATCGAGGTGGAATTTGGTGGCAGGGGGCACCGCACACGGCTAAGGAACGATCTCAAGGATCAACTTGTGTGTCTTGGGGTGTCCCCTGACCCCGTATATAAAGGATGAAGGGGGGAGGCTGGCCGGCCAAAGGAGGGAGGCGCAGGAGGAGTCCTACTCCTACCGGGAGTAGGACTCCCCCCCCCCAATCCTATTCCAACTAGGAATCCTTGGGAAAAAGAGAGAGGGAAAGAGAGAGAGGTGGCCGGCCACCTCTCCTAGTCCTAATAGGACTAGGGGAGGGGAGGAGGTGCGCAGCCCTCCTTGGCAGCCCCTTTCACCTTTCCACAATGGCCCATGTAGGCCCATTTGGCTCCCGGGGGGTTCCGGTAACCCTCCCGGTAATCCGGTAAAATCCCGATTTCACCCGGAACACTTCCGATGTCCAAACATAGGCTTCCAATATATCAATCTTTACGTCTCGACCATTTCGAGACTCCTCGTCATGTCCGTGATCACATCCGGGACTCCGAACAACCTTCGGTACATCAAAATGCATAAACTCATAATAACTGTCATCGTAACGTTAAGCGTGCGGACCCTACGGTTCGAGAACAATGTAGACATGACCGAGACACGTCTCCGGTCAATAACCAATAGCGGGACCTGGATGCCCATATTGGCTCCTACATATTCTACGAAGATCTTTATCGGTCAGACCGCATAACAACATACGTTGTTCCCTTTGTCATCGGTATGTTACTTGCCCGAGATTCGATCGTCGGTATCCAATACCTAGTTCAATCTCGTTACCGGCAAGTCTCTTTACTCGTTCCGTAATACATCATCCCGCAACTAACTCATTAGTTGCAATGCTTGCAAGGCTTAAGTGATGTGCATTATCGAGAGGGGCCAGAGATACCTCTCCGACAATCGGAGTGACAAATCCTAATCTCGAAATACGCCAACCCAACATCTACCTTTGGAGCCACCTGTAGTACTCCTTTATAATCACCCAGTTACGTTGTGACGTTTGGTTGTACCCAAAGTGTTCCTCCGGTAAACGGGAGTTGCATAATCTCATAGTCATAGGAACATGTATAAGTCATGAAGAAAAGCAATAGCAACATACTAAACGATCGGGTGCTAAGCTAATGGAATGGGTCATGTCAATCAGATCATTCAACTAATGATGTGACCTCGTTAATCAAATAACAACTCTTTGTTCATGGTTAGGAAACATAACCATCTTTGATTAACGAGCTAGTCAAGTAGAGGCATACTAGTGACACTGTGTTGGTCTATGTATTCACACATGTATTATGTTTCCGGTTAATACAATTCTAGCATGAATAATAAACATTTATCATGATATAAGGAAATAAATAATAACTTTATTATTGCCTCTAGGGCATATTTCCTTCAGTATCCCACTTGCACTAGAGTCAATAATCTAGATTATACAGTAATGATTCTAACACCCATGGAGCCTTGGTGCTGATCATGTTTTGCTCGTGGAAGAGGCTTAGTCAACGGGTCTGCAACATTCAGATCCGTATGTATCTTGCAAATCTCTATGTCTCCCACCTGGACTAAATCCCGGATGGAATTGAAGCGTCTCTTGATGTGTTTGGTCCTTTTGTGAAATCTGGATTCCTTTGCCAAAGCAATTGCACCAGTATTGTCACAAAAGATTTTCATTGGACCCGATGCACTAGGTATGACACCTAGATCGGATATGAACTCCTTCATCCAGACTCCTTCGTTCGCTGCTTCCGAAGCAGCTATGTATTCCGCTTCACATGTAGATCCCGCTACGACGCTTTGTTTAGAACTGCACCAACTGACAGCTCCACCGTTTAAAGTAAACATGTATCCGGTTTGCGATTTAGAATCGTCCGGATCAGTGTCAAAGCTTGCATCAACGTAACCTCTTACGGTGAGCTCTTTGTCACCTCCATATACGAGAAACATATCCTTAGTCCTTTTCAGGTATTTCAGGATGTTCTTGACCGCTGTCCAGTGATCCACTCCTGGATTACTTTGGTACCTCCCTGCTATACTTATAGCAAGGCACACATCAGGTCTGGTACACAGCATTGCATATATGATAGAACCTATGGCTGAAGCATAGGGAACATCTTTCATTTTATCTCTATCTTCTGCAGTGGTCGGGCATTGAGTCTGACTCAACTTCACACCTTGTAACACAGGCAAGAACCCTTTCTTTGCTTGATCCATTTTGAACTTCTTCAAAATCTTGTCAAGGTATGTGCTTTGTGAAAGTCCAATTAAGCGTCTTGATCTATCTCTATAGATCTTTATGCCTAATATGTAAGCAGCTTCACCGAGGTCTTTCATTGAAAAACTTTTATTCAAGTATCCCTTTATGCTATCCAGAAATTCTATATCATTTCCAATCAGTAATATGTCATCCACATATAATATCAGAAATGCTACAGAGCTCCCACTCACTTTCTTGTAAATACAGGCTTCTCCAAAAGTCTGTATAAAACCAAATGCTTTGATCACACTATCAAAGCATTTATTCCAACTCCGAGATGCTTGCACCAGTCCATAAATGGATCGCTGGAGTTTGCACACTTTGTTAGCTCCCTTTGGATCGACAAAACCTTCCGGTTGCATCATATACAACTCTTCTTCCAGAAATCCATTCAGGAATGCAGTTTTGACATCCATTTGCCAAATTTCATTATCATAAAATGCGGCAATTGCTAACATGATTCTGACAGACTTAAGCATCGCTACGGGTGAGAAAGTCTCATCGTAGTCAACTCCTTGAACTTGTCGAAAACCTTTTGCGACAAGTCGAGCTTTGTAGACAGTAACATTACCATCAGCGTCAGTCTTCTTCTTAAAGATCCATTTATTCTCAATTGCTTGCCGATCATCGGGCAAGTCAACCAAAGTCCATACTTTGTTCTCATACATGGATCCCATCTCAGATTTCATGGCTTCAAGCCACTTTGCGGAATCTGGGCTCACCATCGCTTCTTCATAGTTCGTAGGTTCATCATGATCTAGTTGCATGACCTCCAGAACAGGATTACCGTACCACTCTGGCGCGGATCTTACTCTGGTTGATCTACGAGGTTCAGTAGTATCTTGATCTAAAGTTTCATGATCATCATCATTAGCTTCCTCTCTTATTGGTGTAGGTCTCGCAGAAACAATTTTCTGTGATGTACTATTTCCCAATAAAGGAGCAGGTACAGTTACCTCGTCAAGTTCTACTTTCCTCCCACTCACTTCTTTCGAGAGAAACTCCTTCTCAAGAAAGTTTCCGAATTTAGCAACAAAAGTCTTGCCTTCGGATCTATGATAGAAGGTGTATCCAATAGTTTCCTTTGGATATCCTATGAAGACACATTTCTCCGATTTGGGTTCGAGCTTATCAGGTTGAAGCTTTTTCACATAAGCATCGCAGCCCCAAACTTTAAGAAACGACAACTTTGGTTTCTTGCCAAACCACAGTTCATAAGGCGTCGTCTCAACGGATTTTTATGGTGCCCTATTTAACGTGAATGCGGCCGTCTCTAAAGCATAACCCCAAAACGATAGCGGTAAATCAGTAAGAGACATCATAGATCGCACCATATCTAGTAAAGTACGATTACGACGTTCGGACACACCATTACGCTGTGGTGTTCCGGGTGGCGTGAGTTGCGAAACTATTCCACAATTTTTCGAATGTACACCAAACTCGTAACTCAAATATTCTCCTCCACGATCAGATCGTAGAAACCTTATTTTCTTGTTACGATGATTTTCAACTTCACTCTGAAATTCTTTGAACTTTTCAAACGTTTCAGATTTGTGTTTCATTAAGTAGATATACCCATATCTACTTAAATCATCTGTGAAAGTGAGAAAATAACGATATCCGCCACGAGCCTCAATATTCATCGGACCACATACATCGGTATGTATGATTTCCAACAAATCTGTTGCTCTCTCCATAGTACCGGAGAACGGTGTTTTAGTCATCTTGCCCATGAGGCACGGTTCGCAAGTACCAAGTGATTCATAATCAAGTGGTTCCAAAAGCCCATCAGTATGGAGTTTCTTCATGCGCCTTACACCGATATGACCTAAACAGCAGTGCCACAAATAAGTTGCACTATCATTATCAACTTTGCATCTTTTGGCTTCAACATTATGAATATGTGTATCACTACTATCGAGATTCATCAAGAATAGACCACTTTTCAAAGGTGCATGACCATAAAAGATATTACTCAAATAAATAGAACAACCATTATTCTCTGATTTAAATGAATAACCGTCTCGCATCAAACAAGATCCAGATATAATGTTCATGCTCAACGCTGGCACCAAATAACAATTATTTAGGTCTAATATTAATCCCGAAGGTAGATGTAGAGGTAGCGTGCCGACCGCGATCACATCGACTTTGGAACCGTTTCCCACGCGCATCGTCACCTCGTCCTTTGCTAGTGTCCGCTTATTCTGTAGTCCCTGTTTCGAGTTGCAAATATTAGCAACGGAACCAGTATCAAATACCCAGGTGCTACTGCGAGCATTAGTAAGGTACACATCAATAACATGTATATCACATATACCTTTGTTCACCTTGCCATCCTTCTTATCTGCCAAATACTTGGGGCAGTTCCACTTCCAATGACCAGTCTGCTTGCAGTAGAAGCACTCAGTTTCAGGCTTAGGTCCAGACTTGGGTTTCTTCTCTTGAGCAGCAACTTGCTTGCCGTTCTTCTTGAAGTTTCCCTTCTTCTTCCCTTTGCCCTTTTTCTTGAAACTAGTGGTTTTGTTAACCATCAACACTTGATGCTCCTTCTTGATTTCTACCTCCGCAGCTTTCAGCATTGCGAAGAGCTCGGGAATAGTCTTGTTCATCCCTTGCATATTATAGTTCATCACAAAGCTCTTGTAGCTTGGTGGCAGTGATTGGAGAATTCTGTCAATGACGCAATCATCCGGAAGTGTAACTCCCAATTGAATCAAGTGATTATTATACCCAGACATTTTGAGTATATGCTCACTGACAGAACTGTCCATCTTGCAGCTATAGAACTTATTGGAGACTTCATATCTCTCAATCCGGGCATTTGCTTGAAATATTAACTTCAACTCCTGGAACATCTCATATGCTCCATGACGTTCAAAACGTCGTTGAAGTCCCGGTTCTAAGCCGTAAAGCATGGCACACTGAACTATTGAGTAGTCATCAGCTTTGCTCTGCCAGACGTCCATAACTTCTGGTGTTGCTCTAGCAGCAGGCCTGGCACACAGCGGTGCTTCCAGGACGTAATTCTTCTGTGCAGCAATGAGGATAATCCTCAAGTTACGGACCCAATCCGTGTAATTGCTACCATCATCTTTCAACTTTGCTTTCTCAAGGAACGCATTAAAATTCAACGGAACAACAGCACGAGCCATCTATCTACAATCAACATAAACAAGCAAGATACTATCAGGTACTGAGTTCATGATAAGTTTTAAGTTCAGTTAATCTAATTACTTAAGAACTCCCACTTAGATAGACATCCCTCTAATCCTCTAAGTGATCACGTGATCCAAATCAACTAAACCATAACCGATCATCACGTGAGATGGAGTAGTTTTCAATGGTGAACATCATTATGTTGATCATATCTACTATATGATTCATGTTCGACCTTTCGGTCTCCGTGTTCCGAGGCCATATCTGTATATGCTTGGATCGTCAAGTATAACCTGAGTATTCCGCGTGTGCAACTGTTTTGCACCCGTTGTATTTGAACGTAGAGCCTATCACACCCGATCATCACGTGGTGTCTCAGCACGAAGAACTTTTGCAACGGTGCATACTCAGGGAGAACACTTCTTGATAATTTAGTGAGAGATCATCTTATAATGCTACCGTCAATCAAAGCAAGATAAGATGCATAAAAAGATAAACATCACATGCAATCAATATAAGTGATATGATATGGCCATCATCATCTTGTGCTTTGTGATCTCCATCTCCGAAGCACCGTCATGATCACCATCATCACCGGCGCGACACCTTGATCTCTATCGTAGCATCGTTGTCGTCTCACCAATCTTATGCTTCCACGACTATCACTACCGCTTAGTAATAAAGTAAAGCATTACATCGCGATTGCATTGCATACAATAAAGCGACAACCATATGGCTCCTGCCAGTTGCCGATAACTCGGTTACAAAACATGATCATCTATACAATAAAATCAGCATCATGCCTTGACCATATCACATCACAACATGCCCTGCAAAAACAAGTTAGACGTCCTCTACTTTTGTTGTTGCAAGTTTTACGTGGCTGCTACGGGCTTAAGTAAGAACTTATCTCACCTACGCATCAAAACCACAACGATAGTTCGTCAAATAGACTCCGTTTTAACCTTCTCAAGGACCGGGCGTAGCCACACTTGGTTCAACTAAAGTTGGAGAGACAGTCTTCCGCAAGCCATCTATGTGCGAAGCACGTCGAGGGAACCGGTCTCGCGTAAGAGTACGCGTAAGGTTGGTCCGGATCGTCTCGTCCAACAATACCGCCAAACCAAAGTATGACATGCTGGTAGGCAGTATGACTTGTATCGCCCACAACTCACTTGTGTTCTACTCGTGCAAATAACATCAAACCATAAAAACCTAGGCTCGGATGCCACTGTTGGGGAACGTACTAATTCCAAAAAATTTCCTACGCACACGCAAGATCATGGTGATGCATAGCAACGAGAGGGGAGAGTGTTGTCTACGTACCAACGCAGACCGACTGCGGAAGCGATCACACAACGTAGAGGAAGTAGTCGTACGTCTTCCCGATCCGACCGATCCAAGCACCGTTACTCCGGCACCTCCGAGTTCTTAGCACACGTTCAGCTCGATGACGATCCTCGGGCTCCGATCCAGCAAAGCGTCGAGGAAGAGTTCCGTCAGCACGACGGCGTGGTGACGATCTTGATGTACTACCGACGCAGGGCTTTGCCTAAGCACTACAACGGTATGGTCGAGGTGGAATTTGGTGGCAGGGGGCACCGCACACGGCTAAGGAACAATCTCAAGGATCAACTTGTGTGTCTTGGGGTGTCCCCTGCCCCCGTATATAAAGGATGAAGGGGGGAGGCTGGCCGGCCAAAGGAGGGAGGCGCAGGAGGAGTCCTACTCCTACCGGGAGTAGGACTCCCCCCCCCAATCCTATTCCAACTAGGAATCCTTGGGAAAAAGAGAGAGGGAAAGAGAGAGAGGTGGCCGGCCACCTCTCCTAGTCCTAATAGGACTAGGGGAGGGGGGAGGTGCGCAGCCCTCCTTGGCAGCCCCTTTAACCTTTCCACAATGGCCCATGTAGGCCCATTTGGCTCCCGGGGGGTTCCGGTAACCCTCCCGGTAATCCGGTAAAATCCCGATTTCACCCGGAACACTTCCGATGTCCAAACATAGGCTTCCAATATATCAATCTTTACGTCTCGACCATTTCGAGACTCCTCGTCATGTCCGTGATCACATCCGGGACTCCGAACAACCTTCGGTACATCAAAATGCATAAACTCATTATAACTGTCATCGTAACGTTAAGCGTGCGGACCCTACGGTTCGAGAACAATGTAGACATGACCGAGACACGTCTCCGGTCAATAACCAATAGCGGGACCTGGATGTCCATATTGGCTCCTACATATTCTACGAAGATCTTTATCGGTCAGACCGCATAACAACATACGTTGTTCCCTTTGTCATCGGTATGTTACTTGCCCGAGATTCGATCGTCGGTATCCAATACCTAGTTCAATCTCATTACCGGCAAGTCTCTTTACTCGTTCCGTAATACATCATCCCGCAACTAACTCATTAGTTGCAATGCTTGCAAGGCTTAAGTGATGTGCATTACCGAGAGGGCCCAGAGATACCTCTCCGACAATCGGAGTGACAAATCCTAATCTCGAAATACGCCAACCCAACATCTACCTTTGGAGCCACCTGTAGTACTCCTTTATAATCACCCAGTTACTTGTGACGTTTGGTAGTACCCAAAGTGTTCCTCCGGTAAACGGGAGTTGCATAATCTCATAGTCATAGGAACATGTATAAGTCATGAAGAAAAGCAATAGCAACATACTAAATGATCGGGTGCTAAGCTAATGGAATGGGTCATGTTAATCAGATCATTCAACTAATGATCTGACCTCGTTAATCAAATAACAACTCTTTGTTCATGGTTAGGAAACATAACCATCTTTGATTAACGAGCTAGTCAAGTAGAGGCATACTAGTGACACTCTGTTTGTCTATGTATTCACACATGTATTATGTTTCCGGTTAATACAATTCTAGCATGAATAATAAACATTTATCATGATATAAGGAAATAAATAATAACTTTATTATTGCCTCTAGGGCATATTTCCTTCACTCGGTCCCAACCGGAAACACCCATGCCCCCTGACCGGATGACTGGCTTTAATCCAGGGCCATGGAACCATCATCCCGGCCTCTCCTTTTGGTGTGTACCAGGAAAGCGGTTTGCAACTTACTAATCCATATTCCTTGCAGAAAACATGTGGTAGTACAAGGAAGGAAATGGGAGGAACTGGACCGATATGGTTTGACACTGTAGTCATATAGTCTGGCATAAGACTGGCATGCTACAACACTACCATCTTACCCATCCTCATGCCAACACATGGCCATTCATACTCACATCCATCCACCTATGGATCATCGAGCTCACTTACCTCAACAATGCATGGAAATAACGTTCATCAGTATGCTCATCAACATGCCATGAAACCAACTAAATGCAAAACATGCCAAGACACTCATCATATCAAAAGTTCAAACATGCTTGCCTGGTTCAGAGTAGTCGGAGCCTAGCTCGGTGAAGTTCGCGGCTCCGTCACCTCCTTCGGTATCTACGGTATAAAGAAAACACACGCGCTAACGTAAATACCGAGAGGTGCACAAAAAGTATTCCAAATATTTTTCAAATAAATCTGATAAAAAACTAGACAAAATTTTAAAGAGAACAGAAGAAGAATCAATCAAAAATACTTTTCTGTTTAAAAGTTATAAGGGTTTTTGTCCAGGGACTCATCTGTAATGAAACAGAAAGTTTCCAGGGGCTAGCTCATAAAAACAGAAAATGATTCGATAGAGAATACGCCAGCCCAGGGGGAAAGCGCATTTGGCAGAATACGCTTCCAGAAAACGGTTCGTTTAGAAAAGGACAGAGAGGCTGACGGGCAGGTCCCACCCGTCAGGTTTAAAAATTCAAAAGGGCGGCAGAGGACGACGGTGCCCGAGAGCTGCGGTGGTCGCCGGCGGCGATCCACGACGAGGTAGGGGGATCGGAGGGTACCTCCGTGATCAGGGCGCCCTTCCGCGTCGGTTGGTGATGGTGGTGGTCGCCGGCGAGTACCACGTCGACGGCGAGCCTTGCTCCGGCGGACGGCGGCTCGGGTGGAGATGGATCTTGTCGGGGAGAGCTGCGAAGGTCAAAATTGACGCTTGGGTTAGCTTACTGGGTGCCCAAGGAGGCTACTGATGAGGTTTGGGCACCGGAGATGGCCTCACCGGAGCGAATCGAGGTGGAGGCCGAGGCGGAACGAGGCGGCCGGAGTCGGGGGAGGAGACCTCTTCGAGGTCCTCCTAGTGGCCTGGCGGGGTGTTTGTGGGGTGCAGTGGTGGAGCATGCTCGAGGGCGAGCTCGAGGTCTCCTTTTATAGGCGATCCGATGCGGTGGCCGTGAACGGGGATTTCCGGCGATGGATTACGGCGGCGCAGTGCTTGGTCGGGGAGTTTAGGAGGTTGGGCATCAATGTGGAGGTCCACTGGTTCCATTCAGACGCTAAACGGACTTGGATTAGAAGCTTAGGGCAGGTTTTGGTCGGAACGGGACGGCGCGGGTCCGTCGGCGGCAGAGAGCACGTTCTGTGCTTGCCGGGCCACGGCGACGGTGCTGCGGGGCTGCGCTGGCGTGCATGAGCCACGCGGAGGGCAGAGAAGCGTTGGGCGGCGCCGAACGGCGTTGAGCCGCCGTTCTGCTCCCTGTCGGCCGCTACGGTGGTTCGACCGCCGCAAGACACGCCGGCGCAGGCGGGCCAGGGTGCTACCGACGCCAGGATGGCGCCAAGCGCGCGTGCGGTGCTCCAGACAAGAGGAAGAGGCGGCGAGGAACGTGCCAAGGGCACTGCAGACATGTGACTGAATCTCTGACGGAGAACGACACTGCAAATTCTGAATTTACTGAACATGAACAAAAACAATGCACGCCAAGTGTTCGACAGAATGAATTTGGCCTCTAGGGATTTTTCCTTGAGCTGATTTTTGGTGGAGTGGCTACTCATTGCTCCAGTAGGCTGCCTGAATTTTGGTGGAATTTTTGGAGAAGTATAGATATGAATATCACCAAATTTGGCAAATCTGGTCCAAACTTGCAGAGGCTGAAATTTGAAAAATTTGAAAAGAGGAGGAGTGGATCAGGATGGTTCTAGGTTGTGGATGCTAAGGACAATCCAGAGGAGTTGGTTTGAGGTCAAAACTCAAATGAAATAAGGTACTTGCTTTGAAAAACACTCAGGCTCCAAATAATTGACAGAAATGATTTGAGAGGAAAAATAATTAGAATAAAATCCAAAACTTGTTTGGATTAGTTGGGACAGAGAACTAAGGTTGATTACAAGGAGGAGGAAAGGATTTTGAGAGGTTTTACCACATGGGCAAAAATACAAGGTCAAGGGGGGGGTTCAAGATATGAAAATCCCCAATTTTCATAGAGTTTCTTTTTAAAAGAAAAAGACTAAACTCCCAAAATATAATTTGAGAAGGGAACCAACAGAGGAAGTTTTGAATGATCAAACACCATAGTTTGAAGAAAAATAAAAATCCTTACCAAAGAAAAGGAAGTTTTTAAGAGGAAGGATTTCTAGAAAAGAAATTTTAAATGCTCTCTTTTAAAATCCAACAAAGTTTTTGAAGAAAAGCAAATTAATTTTTTTTTGGAGTGTCACAGCTACAGACTACGATCAGATTGGGCCTAAACCCGATCTGAGAGAAATTAACTCTTCCCAGGTCACCCATCACGTTGCAGTGGTGGAAGAACAATGCGGCAACCCTTCATCTATCTTAAGGACTAGCTACGTCCGGATTCCCGATCCCTCCAAGCTGGATACCCGCGGAGGGGAGGATGTCACTCAAAGCATGAACCCAGAATCAGGCAACGGGCTAGATTTACCGGAAAACATCCAAGAATCCAAACTTTCGAGTTCAGAAACTCCTTGGCCACTGAACCTCAGATTGGGTGAGGATTCGGATTCAATTCCACCCACCCACCCAAACATACGCTATCTATCCCAAATTAGGCAAGAGCCCGAAGAAACAGTACACCATTACTGGGCCAGATTCCTCCTGGTCAAGAACAGGATAAAGGACTGCCGCGAGGAAGACGCAATTTCATTCTTCTGCAATAATTGCACGGACAAGGGAATCCTCAATGCTATAAGTCATCGCGAAATTACACGCTTTGCCGACTTGGTGTCCATAGTACGAAAGTACTATGCGATGGAAAGCGCCTGGAAAACCGAAATAAACATTTGGGATAATCCGGCCCTGAATACAAACCCAGTCCGAAATAAAAGGGTGCATTATCACAATACACCTGGGTTAACTACCAAAAAGCAAAAGCCCTCTACGGGGCAAGTAACCGTACTGGAGGGATGGCTCAACGGACCCTGCAAAATTCATAGTACAGCGGATGCGATACCAACGCACAGCCTTAGAGCATGCAGGATACTCCGGCAGGTGGCAAAAAGTGGTGAGGATCTACTCATCCCAAAAACCATAGAGCACCACCCCGAGGACAATAATACAGTCTTAACGGTCTTTGAGACCTTCACGTCAAATAATAGAAGGAAGCGAACACTCCGCAACATGTCCAAAATCTGCCACATATTAGAAATAAATCCTTGGAGCGACACGGCTATTACCTTCAATGCCAGTGACGAACCTAAATTCCGAACAGCCCGAGTACCAGCCGCACTGGTCCTCAGTCCAATCGTGGACGGCTTTCGACTCACCAAGGTACTCATGGACGGCGGCAGCGGATTAAACGTCATGTATGAGGAAACTCTTCAAAAAATGGAAATAGACTGGAGCCGCATTAAGCAAAGCAGCACAACCTTTAGAGGAATCATCCCCAGTCGGGAAGCACGCTGCGCTGGAAAAATCACACTAGACGTGGCATTTGGCATGCTGGATAATTACAGGTCCAAAGAAATTACATTCCAAGTGGCCCCGTTCAGCAGCGGATACCACACTCTATTAGGGTGGGAGGCGTTTACAATCTTTCAAGCCATACCCCATTACGGGTACATGAAGCTCAAAATGCCCGGCCCCAACGGAATCATCACTCTTGTTAGTGATCCGGACATAGCACTCCGCGCCGAAAATAAGACAGCTGCACTGGCCCTTGAGGCACTATCCGAAGCCCTAGCAGCCGAAGAACTAACTGCGCTGCGCTCCACAGTGAACAGGGACGATGTGATACTCGATAAAACATCCAAGTCCACCTCCTTTAAGCCGGCGGACGAAATAGTCAAATTCCAAGTCCATCCAACGGACCCTACAAAAACAGCTTCCATTGAGGCACAATTAAACCCTGATGTCGACGCAACACTGCGAGAGTTCCTACGCGAGAACTGGGACATTTTTGCCTGGCACCCTTCAGACATGCCAGGAATCCCACGCAGGCTGGCTGAACACAGCCTAAATATCCTAAAAGGATTCAAGCCAGTCAAGCAGGCTCTTCGACATTTCTTCGAGCCTAAAAGACAAGCCATGGGAGAGGAACTAGCCAAGCTATTGGAGGCCGGATTCATCAGAGACATAAAACATCCGGACTGGCTAGCAAACCTGGTGATGGTACCAAAGAAGGACAAATCCTGGCGCTTGTGCGTCGATTTTAAGGACCTTAACAAGGCCTGCCCAAAGGATCCCTTCCCCTCCCCCGCATCGATCAAATCATCGATGCTACCGCAGGACACGATTCATTGTGCTTCCTCGACACATACTCCGGCTACCATCAAATCAAAATGGCAGAGCCAGACCAAGCTGCAGCGACATTCATCACACCATACGGCCCATTCTGCTTCAACACAATGCCCTTCGGGCTAAAAAACGCCGGTGCAACATACCAGCGCATGATTCAGACGTGCCTGGCAAATCAGATTGGCAAAACAGTGGAGGCATACGTGGATGACGTGGTCGTTAAAACCAAGCATGTCGAAACTCTAGTAGACAACTTGAGGCTCACATTCGACAACCTCCGAACATATGACATCAAGCTCAATCCAGAAAAATGCGTTTTCGGCGTACCGGCTGGAAAGCTCCTGGGATTCATTGTCTCCAGTAGAGGTATTGAAGCTAATCCGACCAAAATCCTAGCGTTGTCACAGTTGGCTACCCCAACAGACCTCAAACAAATACAAAAATTAACTGGATGTGTGGCGGCTCTAAGCCGCTTTATCTCCCGTTTGGGAGAAAAGGCATTACCCCTTTATCGCCTCCTCCGGCGCACCAAACACTTCGAGTGGACGGACGCCGCCACGGCCGGACTCAACGAAATAAAAGCCATATTGGCAACAAACCCAGTCCTGGCCGCGCCAAACATTGGCGAACCAATGCCATTATACATTGCGGCAACTCATCAAGTAGTAAGCGCAGTGCTTGTCGTCGAGCGAGAAATGGACGGACACAAATTTCCCCTTCAAAAACCAGTTTACTACGTGTCCACTGTCCTTACTCCATGCAAATCACGGTACCCGCATTATCAAAAGATAGCGTACGTGGTATTTATGGCATCCCGGAAGCTGCGACACTACTTTTAAGAGTGTTCGATAACGGTAGCCTCAGAAGTACCACTTAACGATATTATAAACAACCGCGACGTGACGGGCCGGATTGCCAAATGGGCCATTGAGCTCCTCCCGTTCGACATAACTTACAAGCCACGATGAGCTATTAAATCACAAGTTTTGGCTGACTTCATCGCTGAATGGACGGAAGCCGAACTCCCTAAAGAGTACGGCACATATTCAAACTGGATCATGCACTTCGACGGCTCCAAAATGTTGGCTGGTCTGGGGCTGACGTCGTTTTGACATCCCCAACATGAGACACCATTCAATATGTACAGATAATGTATACGGACTTAAACAACGCAGCCGAATATGAGGCCCTTCTACATGGTCTCCGGATGGCCGTATCCATGGGCATTCAACGCCTAGAGGTGCGCGGGGATTCAAACCTCGCGATATCTCAAATAAATGGAGACTTTGATGCCAAGGATCCAAAAATGGCCGCTTATCGCAATGCCGTCCTAAAAATGTCAGCTCGGTTTGAGGGGCTCGAATTTCACCATGTGGCTTGGGAAAACAATCAGGCGGCGGATATCCTCGCCCGCATTGGCGCCAAATGCGACGCGGTACCTCCCAACATTTTTCTGGAAAGGCTTTTCAAGCCATCCGTAGCATGGGAAGGGGACACCGGTAACAACAGTCCGGACCCGGCCAAAATACCCGATACCGAACTCTCTGACACAATCGAAGGCTCCGCCACCGAAATAACACAATCACCCCACGAAATAATGGCCATTACTGCCTCGTGGACAGAACCATTCCTGGCCTACCTAATTAGACAGGAACTTCCGGAGGACCAAAATGAGGCACGCTGCATAGTGCGGCGATCCAAAGCATACAGGGTCCATGAGGAAGAATTGTACAAAAAAGCGCTACCGGAGTCCTTCAAAGGTGCATCTCCGAAGAGGAAGGGCGGAATCTTTTGGCAGAAATTCATGCCGGACTCGGCGGTCATCACGCCGCAGCCCGGGTCTTGTAAGCAAGGCCTTCCGTACAGGATTTTATTGGCCAACGGCCCCGACAGATGCACAGGACTTGGTCCAACGTTGCGCCGGTTGCCAGCTCTTTGCAAATCAAAGCCACATGCCACCCACCGCCCACCGAACAATCCCCATTACATGGCCCTTCGCGGTCTGGGGGCTTGACATGGTTGGACCCCTTAAAGGGGGAACCCACAAGAAAAAATACTTATTGGTCATGGTGGATAAATTCACCAAATGGATAGAGGCCAAACCGGTTAAAACATCTGAATCCGGACCGATGATAGACTTCATATCCGGGGTTGTACACCGCTACGGCGTCCCGCACAACATCATCACTGATAATGGCACGAACTTCACGGACGACAAGGTAAAACTCTGGTGCAGCAAAATGGGCATCAAGCTCGATTATGCTTCAGTCTATCACCCACAAACCAACGGTCAAGTCGAACGAGCAAATGGTCTTATAATGAGCGGCATTAAACCCAAACTAGTGTGCTCCTTAACGGAGTCTGACACGCACTGGGTAGAGGAGCTCGACTCCGTACTCTGGGGGCTGTGGACCACGCCGAATCGTAGTACTGGATACACAACATTTTTTATGGTGTACGGCGCAGAGGCAGTCCTGCCATGTGACATAATTCATGACTCACCTCGAGTGCGCATGTATGAAGAAAGAGAAGCCGAGCTCGATCGGCAGGACAGTCTGGACACCTTGGAGGAAGAGTGCGATGTAGCCAAAGCCCGTTCCGCATTTTACCAGCAACAGGCTCGCAGATACCAAAGCAGAGAAGTACGAGCCAAAACTTATAACATTGGCGAACTAGTTCTCCGGCTGCCGGATAAGAAAAAGAACAAGCTAGAGCCCAAATGGGAAGGTCCCTTCATCATCGACCAAGTTCTGACCGGCGGAGCGTACCGACTGCGGGATGCATCGACTAGTCGACTCGAGCCGAACCCATGGAATGCAGCCAGGCTCCGAAGATTCTACGCCTAGCACCGACTTTATGTTAGTCCCCTCCCTTTGTCCATTTCCTGCATATGCATCATCTGTCTTGTTTCCCTTTCTTTCTTTTATTTCTCTGGCCTTCAAGGATCACCTTGTGCCTCACTTGTACATTACAGATGTGCTAGCCGCACTCTCTACACCTGGGGGCTTCTTTCACAGAAGCTTAAATTATTTACCTAGGCATCACGCCCAACACATGCGTTATACTCCCGCATGTACCTTTTTTCACCATTATATGCATCGATATGACTTAAGTTTTGGCCAAGCTGGGTTGCCTGGCTCTTGTATTTATGCCCTACGTTCCCGTTAATTCGGCTAGGGCATAAGGGGAGCACCTCTGCAATTGTTACCGCCGGGTCAGCCGGACGTGTACCTCAGACTGGGTGAAGCCGAAAGCTAGCGTTCTTAAGAGAATATTCGGCCGGTGAACAAAAGATGACTTTTATTTATTATCCATATCTGCCCCCAGATGTTTTTTCTGTGCTTCTTGTCGCAGTCCGGACATGCACTTTAGGGCAATGCCTACCTAGGGAAAGGAACCCTTAACGAAACTATTCTCTCTAGAAGATGTTTCTTACTACCCATGTAATATAACATAACTAGTTGGGCACTTGTCTAATAAAGCACTAATGACCCCTACGCCTGGTCTCCACGCATGCCCCGGTTCGTACATAACCGAGAGGGTATTCGGATACACTCCGGACTGTCGGGTCCCGAGGTTGAAGCAAAAAGGTCCGCCACGACAAACGATCTACAATCCGGCTAGAAGGCATCATACATGTCACCTTAAAATTACATAGTCAATTTGACTGGTTGAATTCCTCTTCAATGCCATCCAATAGGCTGTTTAGTCTACAGTCCTGTTGGGAATACTTTACGGCCAATTCTACTTGGCCGTACACTAAACTCACAGGGATCTCCTTGCCATCAGGCCCCACAGGTCCGACTTCGGCCATGTGGTTCGGGTCAGCCTTCGTGTATCGTGTCTTCACCATTGCCCAAGCTTCCTTGGCGCCCTGACGGCAGGCCGATATCTTCCATAATCGGAAGCGCCGCCGTGCTCCCTTTAGCTTTTCTGCAAGCTCTCCAAGGCCTTCGGGTATGGAGACGGACGGCCACAAGGCCTGGGCAACGCCTTGCATCACCTGCCGAACTCGTTCGTGCAACTGTGCGAGCTCGGGAAGAAGATCACCCGTTGAACCAGGCATCTCCTTGGCAGGATGACCTGTTAGCATACCTACGGAGATAACTGTGTCAGCCAGCTTCCTCGCCGAACTCTTTTTCAAAGTTCGTTCAAGCACTTACTAAATATGCCGCGTCAAAGCCGCCGATTCTCCTTAACAAAGTCCGACAGTTGGGCACGAATATCTTTTAGTTCCACGCCCAGCTTGGTGTTGGCATCTTGGAGATCATTCTTCTCCTGCCTCACCCTTGTAAGCACGCTCTCACAGGCCTTCAGCTGGCGTATGAGCTGTTGCTTCTCCGGATTCACTCCATCATCATCTGCAATTTTATCATCAGATCTGCATATAAAGCCACACTCTAATATGATACTTATCATTTGACAGATATGTTACCAGAGGGGGTCTCTTTGGGCTCCCTGCCGCGGCCAGTGCGACCTGAAGTTGGGCTTTGCACTCTTCCAGCTCCTGGGACAGTTGAGTATTCTTTTCTGTAAGAACCTACATAACAAATGATCCTTAAATCAGTTATCCTAACTGTTTCAAGTCTCAGGGGCTACTGATATATATATAATCATCAAATTTTCTCACCCGTATGTCTTTTACATACTACTCCGTGGCTCTGGCTAGACCATTTTGAGCAGCATGGAGGTGCGCGTCTCCCGAGTTGAAGGCATCCAATGCCTCTTGGGAGAAACAAGCATCACGAAGAACAGTCCGGCGACGCCTGTGGTTCATGGCACTTTCCACCTCAGAATGGGTGGCGGACAGTCTATCCGTATCCTCTGTCGGAGGAGCACCCGGCGCACGCCTTGTGCTCGTTCTCACCTCTGAGTCCGGCCTTGGAGCCTGGCTTGTGGAGGCACGACTGGTAGCCTCTCCGGGTATAGTCCGGCGAGCACTCTTTTTCCTGAAAAGAAGGCATGGGCGTTAATATGCCTCTGTAAATAATGTCTTGTAATAAAGACGGCGTGCCATACCGCTGCGCCGGTGCCTCAATCAGGACTGTGGATCTTTTCAGCCTTCCTGGCCTAGCGGCCCCTTGTTGGCTAGTTGCCACAGGCTCGGCCTTCTGCCCCGAGGACCTTCCCTACAAAACACGGCTGTTATACGACAATAAAAAAAGAGCACAAGGACGGATCCCTTTTCAAGTGCTGGGACTTCGGTATCAGTCACCTATGAGGCTGGAACTAGCCCAGGGTAATCGGCCGTAATGGCCACCAAGGTATTGTCATTACTCCCTTGGTAAAATACCCCGTCGATCAGCTCCACGGATATGTCCGGATCCTCCTGGGAGGCCGGGTCAAGGGACCGTCCAGGGTCCTCGGGCTGTGGAGGAGGGCTGTTTATCTCCTTTACTGCCTGGCGCAGCTCCTGCGATGAAATCCCTAGAATGAATACTTAAACTACGGGAATACGAAACAGATGGGTGAGAAAAAGTCTCCGCTTACCCAGCTCGGAGGATTGTACATAGAGAATCTGCCCCGCGGGTTGACACGGAGGAATTCCTCCTCTTCTCCCTTGTACAAAGTGGACAAGATCTTTATTAGATCAACAGCCGATCTCGGCCCTTTGCGGCCGTGGCGGGTGGCGTCATCCTCCCCGTTGAAATCCCACATGGGGTGGCCTCTATACTGGAGCGGTTGCACCCCCCGCATAATTCATATAGCCATGACCTCGATCATGGTCAATCTGGATCGAGCTAAAGAACTTATCCGGCTCATCAGATAAAGAATGTCCCTATCGTCTTCCTCCAGGGAGCTCCGTGGACGCCAGCTCCGGCACTTCTTCAAAGGGGCGTTGTCGAACTCAGGAAGGCCGATCCGAATACGGTCCGGAAGGGGGACATCTTCTATATAAAACCATTCTGAAGGCCAGTCTTCAGACATCTTCTTCGGGGTCCCGGACAGGTATCCGGTCCCGACAATACGCCACACTTCGGCTCCGCCCACTTGATATATTGATCCCTTCTTAGAACGGGGCACAAGGCACAACAACTTCTTCCACAGAGCGAAATGAGCCTCACAGCCCAAAAATAACTCGCAAAGGGCTACGAATCCCGCGATATGCAGCAGAGAGACAGGCGTAAGGTTGTGCAGCTGGAGGCCATAGAACTCCAGAAGCCCCCAGAGAAACGGGTGAATTGGGAATCCGAGCCCTCTTACCAGATAAGGGACAAGGCATACCCACTCTCCCTTGGAGGGATTGGGACGGCTCTCCGCTTGCTCTCCGCCATTGTAGGTGGCAAGCCTGGCTCGAACCGGGACCAGGTACGCTGGGGGAAGAAATCCCTTGGACTGAAGCATCACCAATTTGTTGTGCGGGATGGAACATCTCTCCCAATCTCCAGGCTTGGAGCTAGGGGTGCGAGAGGAGGAGCTGCGTCGACCGGCCATGGTGGAATGGATCTCTGTCGGGAGCGCTCCGATGAAGACTCGGCAAGGGAGGATGATGTGATTTGGATCTGAATCCTCATCTTTTTAAATAGGTGGATCATTTACATAGCTAGGGGTGAATGTGAAAACACCCTGGCTCTTCACATTCGCTCGACACGTGGAAAGTGGCCATTATTGGGCGTAGAAGCCAAGGAGTACAAACCGTCACAAGGAACCGGACATTATTTCGACAGGTACACAGAATTTGGAGAGGAACCCGGCTTGCAATGCCGAAGATAAAACTGCACGCCGGACTCGTTGTCATTGAAGCCTGGTTCGGGGGCTACTGAGGGAGTCCTGGATTAGGGGGTCTCCGGATAGCCGGACTATCTCCATTGGCCGGACTGTTAGACTATGAAGATACAAGATTGAAGACTTCGTCTCGTGTCCGGATAGGACTCTACTTGGCGTGGAAGGCAAGCTAGGCAATACATATATGGATATCTCCTCCTTTGTAACCGACCTTGTGTAACCCTAACCCTCTCCGGTGTCTATATAAACCGAAGGGTTTTAGTCCGTAGGACAACAATCACAACATACAATCATACCATAGGCTAGCTTCTAGAGTTTAGCCTCTCTGATCTCGTGGTAGATCTACTCTTGTAACACCCATATCGTCAATATTAATCAAGCAGGACATAGGGTTTTACCTCCATCAAGAGGACCCGAACCTGGTAAAACTTCATGTCCCTTGCCTCCTGTTACCATCCGGCCTAGACGCACAGTTCGGGACCCCCTACCCGAGATCCGCCGGTTTTGACACCGACAACGACGACTTCCCGACTGTCTACTACAACAATGTTTGCCCTGCTCTGACGAGGAAGGGGCGATGACGGCGACGCGCCTTCGGCTCGCTCCAGTGATTGTAGTCGTCGCTAGGTGGTCTACGGACCTGGATGTAATTTTTACTTCTAATGTTCTTTGTACTATCTTGACAGTTAATGGATAGATCGAAAGTTTTCACGCAAAAAAAAAGAATGAATTTGAGCATTTTTAGAGATATATTTGGGATACATGTATTTGGTAGTCTAGGATTTGTAATCTGTCTCCTACCTTATTTTTAGAAGAGGTGTCTTGTCCTCCAAGTCTTGTACTCAATATATACTCGCCCTCGAGGCTCAATAATACATCCATCATATTTCACCAAATCCCTCTCTCTCCCTTTTAACATGGTATCTATCGCAAGTCGATCCTAAACCCTAGCCGCCGCCGCTTCCGCACCTGTGCGCCGCCCCCGGGGCGGTCGGCCTACAGACCGCCGCCGGGGGCCGCGCCGCCCATACCTAGGGTTCGTCCGCCGGCCGTGTTGGCCGGCTGCCCTAGAGAGTCTTTTTTCCCGATCCTTTAATCCAGGTTTTCTCTCTCGCCGGTCGCTTTGATCGGCATCTACTTTTTGGTTTTCCGGTCGATGTGATCCGGTTTGCGTCGCTCACCGCCGTCGTCGACTCCGTGCGCCTCTACGCCAACACCGGCACGATCGACCGGCTTCTTCAGCGACCCGACTGTTGGGGAATGTAGTAATTTCAAAATTTTCCTACGCACACGCAAGATCATGGTGATGCATAGCAACGAGAGGGGAGAGTGTTGTCTACGTACCAACGCAGACCGACTGCGGAAGCGATCACACAACGTAGAGGAAGTAGTCGTACGTCTTCCCGATCCGACCGATCCAAGCACCGTTACTCCGGCACCTCCGAGTTCTTAGCACACGTTCAGCTCGATGACGATCCTCGGGCTCCGATCCAGCAAAGCGTCGAGGAAGAGTTCCGTTAGCACGACAGCGTGGTGACGATCTTGATGTACTACCGACGCAGGGCTTCGCCTAAGCACTACAACGGTATGATCGAGGTGGAATTTGGTGGCAGGGGGCACCGCATACGGCTAAGGAATGATCTCAAGGATCAACTTGTGTGTCTATGGGGTGCCCCCTGCCCCTGTATATAAAGGATGAAGGAGGAGGAGGCCGGCCAAGGCATAAGGTGCGGCCAGGATGGGAGTCCTACTAGTACTCCAAGTCCTAGTAGGAGTCCATCAAGAGGGGAGGAAGGGAGAAGGAATAGGAGGAGAAGGAGAGGTGGCCGGCCCCCTTTTCCCTAGTCCAATTCGGACCAAAGGGGAGGGGAGGCGCAGCAGCCTTTTCCTCTTCCCACTAAAGCCCATCAAGGCCCATTACTTCTCCCGTAACTACCCGGTACTCCGAAAAATACCCGAATCACTCGGAACCTTTCCGATGTCCGAATATAGTCGTCCAATATATCGATCTTTACGTCTCGACCATTTCGAGACTCCTCGTCATGTCCCCGATCTCATCCGGGACTCCGAACTCCTACGTTACATCAAAACTCATAAACTCATAATACAACTGTCATCGAAACCTTAAGCGTGCGGACCCTACGGTTCGAGAACAATGTAGACATGACCGAGACACGTCTCCGGTCAATAACCAATAGCGGGACCTGGATGCCCATATTGGCTCCTACATATTCTACGAAGATCTTTATCGGTCAGACCGCATAACAACATACGTTGTTCCCTTTGTCATCGGTATGTTACTTGCCCGAGATTCGATCGTTGGTATCCAATACCTAGTTCAATCTCGTTACTGGCAAGTCTCTTTACTCGTTCCGTAATACATCATCCCGCAACTAACTCATTAGTTGCAATGCTTGCAAGGCTTAAGTGATGTGCATTACCGAGAGGGCCCAGAGATACCTCTCCGACAATCGGAGTGACAAATCCTAATCTCGAAATACGCCAACCCAACATCTACCTTTGGAGACACCTGTAGTACTCCTTTATAATCCCAGTTCCGTTGTGACGTTTGGTAGCACCCAAAGTGTTCCTCCGGCAAACGGGAGTTGCATAATCTCATAGTCATAGGAACATGTATAAGTCATGAAGAAAGCAATAGCAACATACTAAACGATCGTGTGCTAAGCTAATGGAATGGGTCATGTCAATCAGATCATTCAACTAATGATGTGAACTCGTTAATCAAGTAACAACTCTTTTGTCCATGGTTAGGAAACATAACCATCTTTGATTAACGAGCTAGTCAAGTAGAGGCATACTAGTGACACTCTGTTTGTCTATGTATTCACACATGTATTATGTTTCCGGTTAATACAATTCTAGCATGAATAATAAACATTTATCATGATATAAGGAAATAAATAATAACTTTATTATTGCCTCTAGGGCATATTTCCTTCAGTCTCCCACTTGCACTAGAGTCAATAATCTAGTTCACATCACCATGTGATTTAGCAGCAATAGTTCACATCACCATGTGATTAACACCCATAGTTCACATCGTCATGTGACCAACACTCAAAGGGTTTACTAGAGTCAGTAATCTAGTTCACATCTCTATGTGATTAACACCCAAAGAGTACTAAGGTGTGATCATGTTTTTGCTTGTGAGATAATTTTTGAAGGAAATATGCCCTAGAGGCAATAATAAAGTTATTATTTATTTCCTTATATCATGATAAATGTTTATTATTCATGCTAGAATTGTATTAACCGGAAACATAATACATGTGTGAATACATAGACCAACAGAGTGTCACTAGTATGCCTCTACTTGACTAGCTCGTTAATCAAAGATGGTTATGTTTCCTAACCATGAACAAAGAGTTTTTATTTGATTAATGAGGTCACATCATTAGTTGAATGATCTGATTGACATGACCCATTCCATTAGCTTAGCACCCGATCGTTTAGTATGTTGCTATTGCTTTCTTCATGACTTATACATGTTCCTATAACTATGAGATTATGCAACTCCCGTTTACCGGAGGAACACTTTGGGTACTACCAAACGTCACAACGTAACTGGGTGATTATAAAGGAGTACTACAGGTGTCTCCAATGGTAGATGTTGGGTTGGCGTATTTCGAGATTAGGGTTTGTCACTCCGATTGTCGGAGAGGTATCTCTGGGCCCTCTCGGTAATACACATCACATAAGCCTTGCAAGCATAATAACTAAGATGTTAGTTATGAGATGATGTATTACGGAACGAGTAAAGAGACTTGCCAGTAACGAGATTGAACTAGGTATTGGATACCGACGATCGAATCTCGGGCAAGTAACATACCGATGACAAAGGGAACAACGTATGTTGTTATGCGGCCTGACCGATAAAGATCTTCGTAGAATATGTAGGAGCCAATATGGGCATCCAGGTCCCGCTATTGGTTATTGACCGGAGACGTGTCTCGGTCATGTCTACATTGTTCTCGAACCGTAGGGTCCACACGCTTAACGTTACGATGACAGTTATTATGAGTTTATGCATTTTGATGTACCGAAGGTTGTTCGGAGTCCCGGATGAGATCACGGACATGACGAGGAGTCTCGAAATGGTCGAGACGTAAAGATTGATATATTGGAAGCCTATGTTTGGACATCGGAAGTGTTCCGGGTGAAATCGGGATTTTACCGGATTACCGGGAGGGTTACCGGAACCCCCCGGGAGCCAAATGGGCCAACATGGGCCTTAGTGGAAAGGTGAGAGGGCAGCCCACATAGGGCTGCGCCTCCCCCCCTCTCCCTAGTCCTATTAGGACTTGGAGAGGGGCCGGCCACCTCTCTCTCTCTCCCCCCTTTAAAGGATTCCTAGTTGGACTAGGATTGGAGGGGGGAGTCCTACTCCCGGTAGGAGTAGGACTCCTCCTGCGCCTCCCTCTCTTTGGCCGGCCAGCCCCCCTCCCTCCAACCTTTATATACGGGGGCAGGGGACACCCCAAGACACACAAGTTGATCCTTGAGATCGTTCCTTAGCCGTGTGCCGTGCCCCCTGCCACCAAATTCCACCTCGATCATACCGTTGTAGTGCTTAGGCGAAGCCCTGCGTCAGTAGTACATCAAGATCGTCACCACGCCGTCGTGCTGACGGAACTCTTCCTCGACGCTTTGCTGGATCGGAGCCCTAGGATCGTCATCGAGCTGAACGTGTGCTAAGAACTCGGAGGTGCCGGAGTAACGGTGCTTGGATCGGTCGGATCGGGAAGAAGACGTACGACTACTTCCTCTATGTTGTGTGATCGCTTCCGCAGTTGGTCTGCGTTGGCACATAGACAGCACTCTCCCCTCTCGTTGCTGTGCATCACCATGATCTTGCGTGTGCGTAGGAAAATTTTCGAAATTACTACGTTCCCAACAGTGGCATCCGAGCCTAGGTTTTATGGTTTGATGTTATTTGCACGAGTAGAACACAAGTGAGTTGTGGGCGATACAAGTCATACTGCCTACCAGCATGTCATACTTTGGTTCGGCGGTATTGTTGGGTGAGACAATCCGGACCAACCTTACGCGTACTCTTACGCGAGACCGGTTCCCTCGACGTGCTTTGCACATAGATGGCTTGCGGAAGACTGTCTCTCCAACTTTAGTTGAACCAAGTGTGACTACGCCCGGTCCTTGAGAAGGTTAAAACGGAGTCTATTTGACGAACTATCGTTGTGGTTTTGATGTGTAGGTGAGATGAGTTCTTACTTAAGCCCGTAGCAGCCACGTAAAACTTGCAACAACAAAGTAGAGGACGTCTAACTTGTTTTTGCAGGGCATGTTGTGATGTGATATGGTCAAGGCATGATGCTGATTTTATTGTATGAGATGATCATGTTTTGTAACCGAGTTATCGGCAACTGGCAGGAGCCATATGGTTGTCGCTTTATTGTATGCAATGCAATCGCGATGTAATGCTTTACTTTATTACTAAGCGGTAGTGATAGTCGTGGAAGCATAAGATTGGCGAGACGACAACGATGCTACGATGGAGATCAAGGTGTCGCGCCGGTGACGATGGTGATCATGACGGTGCTTCGGAGATGGAGATCACAAGCACAAGATGATGATGGCCATATCATATCACTTATATTGATTGCATGTGATGTTTATCCTTTTATGCATCTTATCTTGCTTTGATTGACGGTAGCATTATAAGATGATCTCTCACTAAATTATCAAGAAGTGTTCTCCCTGAGTATGCACCGTTGCCAAAGTTCGTCGTGCCCAGACACCATGTGATGATCGGGTGTGATAAGCTCTACGTCCATCTACAACGGGTGCAAGCCAGTTTTGCACACGCAGAATACTCAGGTTAAACTTGATGAGCCTAGCATATGCAGATATGGCCTCGGAACACAGAGACCGAAAGGTCGAGCGTGAATCATATAGTAGATATGATCAACATGACGATGTTCACCATTGAAAACTACTCCATCTCACGTGATGATCGGTTATGGTTTAGTTGATTTGGATCACGTGATCACTTAGAGGATTAGAGGGATGTCTATCTAAGTGGGAGTTCCTAAGTAATTTGATTAACTGAACTTAAACTTATCATGAACTTAGTACCTGATAGTATCTTGCTTGTTTATGTTGATTGTAGATAGATGGCTCGTGCTGTTGTTCCGTTGAATTTTAATGCGTTCCTTGAGAAAGCAAAGTTGAAAGATGATGGTAGCAATTACGCGGACTGGGTCCGTAACCTGAGAATTATCCTCATTGCTGCACAGAAGAATTACGTCCTGGAAGCACCGCTGGGTGCCAGGCCTGCTGCTGGAGCAACACCAGATGTTATGAACGTCTGGCAGAGCAAAGCTGATGACTACTCGATAGTTCAGTGTGCCATGCTTTACGGCTTAGAATCGGGACTTCAACGACGTTTTGAACGTCATGGAGCATATGAGATGTTCCAGGAGTTGAAGTTCATATTTCAAGCAAATGCCCGAATTGAGAGATATGAAGTCTCCAATAAGTTCTATAGCTGCAAGATGGAGGAGAACAGTTCTGTCAGTGAGCATATACTCAAAATGTCTGGGTATAATAATCACTTGATTCAGATGGGAGTTAATCTTCCAGATGATTGCGTCATTGACAGAATTCTCCAATCACTGCCACCAAGCTACAAGAGCTTCGTGATGAACTATAATATGCAAGGGATGAACAAGACTATTCCCGAGCTCTTCGCAATGCTGAAAGCTGCGGAGGTAGAAATCAAGAAGGAGCATCAAGTGTTGATGGTTAGCAAAACCACTAGTTTCAAGAAAAAGGGCAAAGGGAAGAAGAAGGGAAACTTCAAGAAGAACAGCAAGCAAGTTGCTGCTCAGGAGAAGAAACCCAAGTCTGGACCTAAGCCTGAAACTGAGTGCTTCTACTGCAAGCAGACTAGTCACTGGAAGCGGAACTGCCCAAAGTATTTGGCGGATAAGAAGGATGGCAAGGTGAACAAAGGTATATGTGATATACATGTTATTGGTGTGTACCTTACTAGAGCTCGCAGTAGCACCTGGGTATTTGATACTGGTTCTGTTGCTAATATTTGCAACTCGAAACAGGGACTACGGAATAAGCGGACACTAGCAAAGGACGAGGTGACGATGCGCGTGGGAAACG
Source organism: Triticum monococcum (assembly GCA_034509565.1). Classification (NCBI taxonomy): domain Eukaryota; kingdom Viridiplantae; phylum Streptophyta; class Magnoliopsida; order Poales; family Poaceae; genus Triticum; species Triticum monococcum. The sequence continues at coordinate 591,948,712 of CM067846.1, forward strand.
GTTCCAAAGTCGATGTGATCACGGTCGGCACGCTACCTCTACATCTACCTTCGGGATTAATATTAGACCTAAATAATTGTTATTTGGTGCTAGCGTTGAGCATGAACATTATATCTGGATCTTGTTTGATGCGAGACGGTTATTCATTTAAATCAGAGAATAATGGTTGTTCTATTTATATGAGTAATATCTTTTATGGTCATGCACCCTTGAAAAGTGGTCTATTCTTATTGAATCTCGATAGTAGTGATACACATATTCATAATGTAGAAGCCAAAAGATGCAGAGTTGATAATGATAGTGCAACTTATTTGTGGCACTGCCGTTTAGGTCATATCGGTGCAAAGCGCATGAAGAAACTCCATACTGATGGGCTTTTGGAACCACTTGATTATGAATCACTTGGTACTTGCGAACCGTGCCTCATAGGCAAGATGACTAAAACACCGTTCTCCAGTACTATGGAGAGAGCGACAGATTTATTGGAAATCATACATACCAATGTATGTGGTCCGATGAATATTGAGGCTCGTGGCGGATATCGTTATTTTCTCACCTTCACAGATGATTTAAGCAGATATGGGTATATCTACTTAATGAAACATAAGTCTGAAACATTTGAAAAGTTCAAGGAATTTCAGAGTGAAGTTGAAAATCATCGTAACAAGAAAATAAAGTTTCTACGATCTGATCGTGGAGGAGAATATTTGAGTTATGAGTTTGGTATACATTTGAAAAATTGTGGAATAGTTTCGCAACTCACGCCACCCGGAACACCACAGCGTAATGGTGTGTCCGAACATCGTAATCGTACTTTACTAGATATGGTGCGATCTATGATGTCTCTTACTGATTTACCGCTATCGTTTTGGGGTTATGCTTTAGAGATGGCCGCATTCACGTTAAATAGGCACCATCAAAATCCGTTGAGACGACGCCTTATGAACTATGGTTTGGCAAGAAACCAAACTTGTCGTTTCTTAAAGTTTGGGGCTGCGATGCTTATGTGAAAAAGCTTCAACCTGATAAGCTCGAACCCAAAGCGGAGAAATGTGTCTTCATAGGATACCCAAAGGAAACTGTTGGGTATACCTTCTATCACAGATCCGACGGCAAAACATTCGTTGCTAAGAATGGATCATTTCTAGAGAAGGAGTTTCTCTCGAAAGAAGTGAGTGGGAGGAAAGTAGAACTTGACGAGGTAACTGTACCTGCTCCCTTATTGGAAAATAGTACATCACAGAAAACTGTTTCTGCGATACCTATACCAATCAGTGAGGAAGCTAATGATGATGATCATGAAGCTTCAGGACAAGATACTACTGAACCACGTAGATCAACCAGAGTGAGATCCGCACCAGAGTGGTACGGTAATCCAGTTCTGGAAGTCATGCTACTAGATCATGATGAACCTACAAACTATGAAGAAGCGATGGTGAGCCCAGATTCCGCAAAGTGGCTTGAGGCCATGAAATCTGAGATGGGATCCATGTATGAGAACAAAGTATGGACTTTGGTTGACTTGCCCGATGATCGGCAAGCAATTGAGAATAAATGGATCTTCAAGAAAAAGACTGACGCTGACGGTAATATTACTGTCTATAAAGCTCGACTTGTCGCAAAAGGTTTTTGACAAGTTCAAGGGGTTGACTACGATGAGACCTTCTCACCCGTAGCGATGCTTAAGTCCGTCAGAATTATGTTAGCAATTGCTGTGTTTTATGATTATGAAATATGGCAAATGGATGTCAAAACTGCATTCCTGAATGGATTTCTGGAAGAAGAGTTGTATATGATGCAACCAGAAGGTTTTGTCGATCCGAAGGGAGCTAACAAAGTGTGCAAACTCCAGCGATCCATTTATGGACTGGTGCAAGCATCTCGGAGTTGGAATAAACGTTTTGATAGTGTGATCAAAGCATTTGGCTTTATACAGACTTTTGGAGAAGCCTGTATTTACAAGAAAGTGAGTGGGAGCTCTGTAGCATTTCTGATATTATATGTGGATGACATATTGCTAATTGGAAATGATATAGAATTTCTGGATAGCATAAAGGGATACTTGAATAAAAGTTTTTCGATGAAAGACCTTGGGGAAGCTGCTTACATATTAGGCATAAAGATCTATAGAGATAGATCAAAACGCTTAATTGGACTTTCACAAAGCACATACCTTGACAAGATTTTGAAGAAGTTCAAAATGGATCAAGCAAAGAAAGGGTTCTTGCCTGTGTTACAAGGTGTAAAGCTGAGTCAGACTCAATGCCCGACCAATGCAGAAGATAGAGAGAAAATGAAAGATGTTCCCTATGCTTCAGCCATAGGCTCTATCATGTATGCAATGCTGTGTACCAGACCTGATGTGTGCCTTGCTATAAGTTTAGCAGGGAGGTACCAAAGTAATCCAGGAGTGGATCACTGGACAGCGGTCAAGAACATCCTGAAATACCTGAAAAGGACTAGGGATATGTTTCTCGTATATGGAGGTGACAAAGAGCTCACCGTAAGAGGTTACTTTGATGCAAGCTTTGACACTGATCCGGACGATTCTAAATCGCAAACCGGATACGTGTTTACTTTAAACGGTGGAGCTGTCAGTTGGTGCAGTTCTAAACAAAGCGTCGTAGCGGGATCTACATGTGAAGCGGAGTACATAGCTGCTTCGGAAGCAGCGAACGAAGGAGTCTGGATGAAGGAGTTCATATCCGATCTAGGTGTCATACCTAATGCATCGGGTCCAATGAAAATCTTCTGTGACAATACTGGTGCAATTGCCTTGGCAAAGGAATCCAGATTTCACAAAAGAACCAAACACATCAAGAGACGCTTCAACTCCATCCGGGATTTAGTCCAGGTGGGAGACATAGAGATTTGCAAGATACATACGGATCTGAATGTTGCAGACCCGTTGACTAAGCCTCTTCCACGAGCAAAACATGATCAGCACCAAGGCTCCATGGGTGTTAGAATCATTACTTTGTAATCCAGATTATTGACTCTAGTGCAAGTGGGAGACTGAAGGAAATATGCCCTAGAGGCAATAATAAAGTTATTATTTATTTCCTTATATCATGATAAATGTTTATTATTCATGCTAGAATTGTATTAACCGGAAACATAATACATGTGTGAATACATAGACCAACAGAGTGTCACTAGTATGCCTCTACTTGACTAGCTCGTTAATCAAAGATGGTTATGTTTCCTAACCATGAACAAAGAGTTGTTATTTGATTAACGAGGTCACATCATTAGTTGAATGATCTGATTGACATGACCCATTCCATTAGCTTAGCACCCGATCGTTTAGTATGTTGCTATTGCTTTCTTCATGACTTATACATGTTCCTATAACTATGAGATTATGCAACTCCCGTTTACCGGAGGAACACTTTGGGTACCACCAAACGTCACAACGTAACTGGGTGATTATAAAGGAGTACTACAGGTGTCTCCAATGGTAGATGTTGGGTTGGCGTATTTCGAGATTAGGGTTTGTCACTCCGATTGTCGGAGAGGTATCTCTGGGCCCTCTCGGTAATACACATCACATAAGCCTTGCAAGCATAATAACTAAGATGTTAGTTATGAGATGATGTATTACGGAACGAGTAAAGAGACTTGCCAGTAACGAGATTGAACTAGGTATTGGATACCGACGATCGAATCTCGGGCAAGTAACATACCGATGACAAAGGGAACAACGTATGTTGTTATGCGGCCTGACCGATAAAGATCTTCGTAGAATATGTAGGAGCCAATATGGGCATCCAGGTCCCGCTATTGGTTATTGACCGGAGACGTGTCTCGGTCATGTCTACATTGTTCTCGAACCGTAGGGTCCGCACGCTTAACGTTACGATGACAGTTATTATGAGTTTATGCATTTTGATGTACCGAAGGTTGTTCGGAGTCCCGGATGAGATCACGGACATGACGAGGAGTCTCGAAATGGTCGAGACGTAAAGATTGATATATTGGAAGCCTATGTTTGGACATCGGAAGTGTTCCGGGTGAAATCGGGATTTTACCGGATTACCGGGAGGGTTACCGGAACCCCCCGGGAGCCAAATGGGCCAACATGGGCCTTAGTGGAAAGGTGAGAGGGCAGCCCACATAGGGCTGCGCCTCCCCCCCCCCCTCTCCCTAGTCCTATTAGGACTAGGAGAGGGGCCGGCCACCTCTCTCTCTCTCCCCTTTAAAGGATTCCTAGTTGGACTAGGATTGGAGGGGGGAGTCCTACTCCCGGTAGGAGTAGGACTCCTCCTGCGCCTCCCTCTCTTTGGCCGGCCAGCCCCCCTCCCTCCAACCTTTATATACGGGGGCAGGGGACACCCCAAGACACACAAGTTGATCCTTGAGATCGTTCCTTAGCCGTGTGCGGTGCCCCCTGCCACCAAATTCCACCTCGATCATACCGTTGTAGTGCTTAGGCGAAGCCCTGCGTCGGTAGTACATCAAGATCGTCACCACGCCGTCGTGCTGACGGAACTCTTCCTCGACGCTTTGCTGGATCGGAGCCCGAGGATCGTCATCGAGCTGAACGTGTGCTAAGAACTCGGAGGTGCCGGAGTAACGGTGCTTGGATCGGTCGGATCGGGAAGAAGACGTACGACTACTTCCTCTACGTTGTGTGATCGCTTCCGCAGTCGGTCTGCGTTGGTACGTAGACAGCACTCTCCCCTCTCGTTGCTGTGCATCACCATGATCTTTCGTGTGCGTAGGAAAATTTTCGAAATTACTACGTTCCCCAACAATTTTAGTCAACGGGTCTGTCACATTCAGATCCGTAAGTATTTTGCAAAATTCTTTGTCTATAATGCTCTGCACGGAGCTACTCTAGCTAATTGCTCCCACTTTCAATATGTATCCAGATTGTGACTTTAGATTTATCTGGATCAGTGTCAAAAACTTGCATCGACGTAACCCTTTACGACGAACCTTTTTGTCACGTCCATAATCGAGAAACACATCCTTATTTCACTAAGGATAATTCTGACCGCTGTCCAGTGATCTACTCCTAGATCACTATTGTACCCCCTTGCCAAATCAGTGCAGGGTATACAATAGATCTGGTACACAGCATGGCATACTTTATAGAACCTATGAATGAGGCATAGGGAATGACTTTCATTCTCTTTCTATCTTCTGCCGTGGTCGGGCTTTGAGTCTTTACTCAACTTCACACCTTGTAACACAGGCAAGAAACTTTTTCTTTGACTGTTCCGTTTTGAACTACTTCAAAATCTTGTCAAGGTATGTACTTATTGAAAAACTTATCAAGCGTCTTGATCTATCTCTATAGATCTTGAAGCTCAATATGTAAGCAGCTTTACCGAAGTCTTTCTTTGAAAAACTCCCTTCAAACACTCCTTTTATGCTTTACAGAATAATTCTACATTATTTCCGATCAACAATATGTCATTCACATATACTTATCAGAAATGTTGTAGTGCTCCCACTCACTTTCTCGTAAATACAAGCTTCACCGCAAGTCTGTATAAAACTATATGCTTTGATCAACTTATCAAAGCGTATATTCCAACTCCGAGATGCTTGCACCAGTCCACAGATGGATCGCTGGAGCTTGCACATTTTGTTAGCACCTTTCGGATTGACAAAACCTTCTAGTTGCATCACATACAACTCTTCTTTAATAAATCCATTAAGGAATGCAGTTTTGTTTATCCATTTGCCAGATTTCATAAAATGCGGCAATTGCTAACATGATTCAGACAGACTTAAGCATAGATACGAGTGAGAAAAACTCATCGTAGTCAACACCTTGAACTTGTCGAAAACCTTTTTCGACAATTCTAGCTTTGTAGATAGTAACACTACTATCAGCGTCCGTCTTCCTCTTGAAGATCCATTTATTTTCTATGGTTTGCCGATCATCGGGCAAATCCATCAAAGTCCATACTTTGTTCTCATACATGGATCATATCTCAGATTTGATGGCCTCAAACCATTTCGCGGAATCTGGGCTCATCATCGCTTCCTCATAGTTCGTAGGTTCATCATGATCTAGTAGCATGACTTCCAGAAAAGGATTACCGTACCACTCTGGCGCGGATCTTACTCTGGTTGATCTACGAGGTTCAGTAGTATCTTGTTCTGAAGTTTCATGATCATCATCATTAGCTTCCTCACTAACTGGTGTAGGTGTCACAGAAACAGTTTTCTGTGATGTACTACTTTCCAATAAGGGAGCAGGTACAGTTACCTCGTCAAGTTCTACTTTCCTCCCACTCACTTCTTTCGAGAGAAACTCCTTCTCCAAAAAGTTTTCGAATTTTAGCAACAAAAGTCTTGCCTTCGGATCTGTGATAGAAGGTGTATCCAATAGTTTCCTTTGGATATCCTATGAAGACGCACTTCTCCGATTTGAGTTTGAGCTTATCAGGATGAAACTTTTTCATATAAGCATCGCAACCCCAAACTTTAAGAAACGACAGCTTAGGTTTCTTGCCAAACCATAGTTCACACGGTGTCGTCTCAACGGATTTAGATGGTGCCCTATTTAACGTGAATGCAGCTGTCTCTAATGCATAACCCCAAAACGATAGTGGTAAATCGGTAAGAAACATCATAGATTGCACTATATCCAATAAAGTACGGTTATGACGTTCGGACACACCATTATGTTGTGGTGTTCCAGGTGGCGTGAGTAGTGAAACTATTTCACATTGTTTTAACTGAAGACCAAACTCGTAACTCAAACATTTTACCTCTGCGATCATATCGTAGAAACTTTTATTTTCTTGTCACGATGGTTTTTCCACTTCACTCTGAAATTCTTTGAACTGTTCAAATGTTTCAGACTTATGTTTCATCAAGTAGATATACCCATATCTGCTTAAATCATCTGTGAAGGTGAGAAAATAACGATATCCGCCACAAGCTTCAATATTCATCGGACCACATACATCGGTATGTATGATCTCCAATAAATCTGTTGCTCTCTCCATAGTACCGAAGAACGGTGTTTTAGTCATCTTGCCTATGAGGCATGGTTCGCAAGTACCAAGTGATTCATAATCAAGTGGTTCCAAAAGCCCATCAGTATGGAGTTTCTTCATGCGCTTTACACCGATATGACCTAAACGGCAGTGCCACAAATAAGTTGCACTATCATTATTAACTTCGCATCTTTTGGTTTCAATATTATGAATATGTGTATTATTAAAATCGAGATCCAATGAACTATTTTCATTGGGTGTGTAACCATATAAGGTTTTATTCATGTAAACAGAACAACAATTTATTCTTTTACTTAAATGAATAACCGTATTATAATAAACATGATCAAATCATATTCATGCTCAACGCAAACACCAAATAACACTTATTTAGGTTCAACACTAATCCCGAAAGTATAGGGAGTGTGCGATGATGATCATATCAATCTTGGAACCACTTCCAACACACATCGTCACTTCACCCTTAACTAGTCTCTGTTCATTCTGCAACTCCCGTTTCGAGTTACTATTCTTAGCAACTGAACTAGCATCAAATACTAAGGGGTTGCTATAAACACTAGTAAAGTACACATCAATAACATGTATATCAAATATACTTATGTTCACTTTGCCATCCTTCTTATCCGCCAATCACTTGGGATAGTTCCGCTTCCAGTGACCAGTCCCTTTGCAGTAGAAGCACTTATTCTCAGGCTTAGGATCAGACTTGGGCTTCTTCACTTGAGCAGCAACTTGCTTGCCATTCTTCTTGAAGTTCCCCTTCTTCCCTCTGCCCTTTTCTTGAAACTAGTGGTCTTGTCAACCATCAACACTTGATGTTTTTCTTGATTTCTACCTTCGTTGATTTCAGCATCACGAAGAGCTTGGGAGTTGTTTCCGTTATCCCTTGCATATTATAGTTCATCACGAAGTTCTGCTAACTTGGTGATGGTGACTAGAGAATTCTGTCAATCACTATCTTATCTGGAAGATTAACTCCCACTTGATTCAAGCGATTGTAGTACCCAGACAATCTGAGCACATGCTCACTAGTTGAGCGATTCTCCTCCATCTTTTAGCTATAGAACTTGTTGGAGACTTCATATCTCTCAACTCGGGTATTTGCTTGAAATATTAACTTCAACTCCTGGAACATCTCATATGGTCCATGACGTTCAAAACGTCTTTGAAGTCCCGATTCTAAGCCATTAAGCATGGTGCACTAAACTATCAAGTAGTCATCATATTGAGCCAGCCAAACATTCATAACGTCTGTATCTGCTCCTGCAATAGGTCTATCACCTAGCGGTGCATCAAGGACATAATTCTTCTGTGCAGCAATGAGGATAAACCTCAGATCACAGATCCAATCCGCATCATTGCTACTAACATCTTTCAACATAATTTTCTCTAGGAACATATCAAAATAAACACAGGGAAGCAACAACGCGAGCTATTGATCTATAACATAATTTGCAAAATACTACCAGGACTAAGTTCATGATAAATTTAAGTTCAATTAATCATATTACTTAAGAACTCCCACTTAGATAGACATCCCTCTAATCCTCTAAGTGATCACGTGATCCAAATCAACTAAACCATAACCGATCATCACGTGAGATGGAGTAGTTTTCAATGGTGAACATCGTTATGTTGATCATATCTACTATATGATTCACGCTCGACCTTTCGGTCTCCGTGTTCCGAGGCCATATCTGTATATGCTTGGCTCGTCAAGTATAACCTGAGTATTCTGCGTGTGCAACTATTTTGCACCCGTTGTATTTGGACGTAGAGCTTATCACACCCGATCATCACGTGGTGTCTGGGCACGACGAACTTTGGCAACGGTGCATACTCAGGGAGAACACTTCTTGATAATTTAGTGAGAGATCATCTTATAATGCTACCGTCAATCAAAGCAAGATAAGATGTATAAAAGATAAACATCATATGTAATCAAAATATGTGACATGATATGGCCATCATCATCTTGCTTCTTTGATCTCCATCTCCAAAGTACTGTCATGATCTCTGTCATCACCGGCATGACACCATGATCTCCATCATCTTGATCTATATCAATGTGTCGTCACACGGTCGTCTCGCCAACTATTGCTCTTGCAACTATTGCTATCGCATAGCGATAAAGTAAAGCAATTATTTGGCCCTTGCATCTTACGCAATAAAGAGACAACCATAAGGCTTTTGCCAGTTGCCGATAACTTCAACAAAACATGATCATCTCATACAACAACTTATATCTCATCACGTCTTGACCATATCATATCACAACATGCCCTGCAAAAACAAGTTAGACGTCCTCTACTTTGTTGTTGCAAATTTTACGTGGCTGCTACGGGCTTAAGTAAGAACTCATCTCACCTACGCATCAAAACCACAACGATAGTTCGTCAAATAGACTCCGTTTTAACCTTCTCAAGGACCGGGCGTAGCCACACTCGGTTCAACTAAAGTTGGAGAGACAGTCGCCCGCAAGCCATCTATGTGCAAAGCACGTCAAGGGAACCGGTCTCACGTAAGCGTACGCGTAAGGTTGGTCCGGGTCGTCTCGTCCAACAATACTGCCGAACCAAAGTATGACATGCTGGTAGGCAGTATGACTTGTATCGCCCACAACTCACTTGTGTTCTACTCGTGCATATAACATCAAACCATAAAACCTAGGCTCGGATGCCACTGTTGGGGAACGTAGTAATTTCAAAAATTTCCTACGCACACGCAAGATCATGGTGATGCATAGCAACGAGAGGGGAGAGTGTTGTCTACGTACCAACACAGACCGACTGCGGAAGTGATCACACAACGTAGAGGAAGTAGTCGTACGTCTTCCCGATCCGACCGATCCAAGCACCGTTACTCCGGCACCTCCGAGTTCTTAGCACACGTTCAGCTCGATGACGATCCTCGGGCTCCGATCCAGCAAAGCGTCGAGGAAGAGTTCCGTCAGCACGACGGCGTGGTGACGATCTTGATGTACTAACGACGCAGGGCTTCGCCTAAGCACTACAACGGTATGATCGAGGTGGAATTTGGTGGCAGGGGCACCGCACACGGCTAAGGAACGATCTCAAGGATCAACTTGTGTGTCTATGGGGTGCCCCCTGCCCCTGTATATAAAGGATGAAGGAGGAGGAGGCCGGCCAAGGCATAAGGTGCGGCCAGGATGGGAGTCCTACTAGGACTCCAAGTCCTAGTAGGAGTCCATCAAGAGGGGAGGAAGGGAGAAGGAATAGGAGGAGAAGGAGAGGTGGCTGGCCCCCTTTTCCCTAGTCCAATTTGGACCAAAGGGGAGGGGAGGCGCAGCAGCCTTTTCCTCTTCCCACTAAAGCCCATCAAGGCCCATTACTTCTCCCGTAAGTACCCGGTACTCCGAAAAATACCCGAATCACTCGGAACCTTTCCGATGTCCGAATATAGTCGTCCAATATATCGATCTTTACGTCTCGACCATTTCGAGACTCCTCGTCATGTCCCCGATCTCATCCGGGACTCCGAACTCCTTCGGTACATCAAAACTCATAAACTCATAATACAACTATCATCGAAACCTTAAACGTGCGGACCCTATGGTTCGAGAACAATGTAGACATGACCGAGATATGTCTCCGGTCAATAACCAATAGCGGGACCTAGATGCCCATATTGGCTCCTACATATTCTACGAAGATCTTTATCGGTCAGACCGCATAACAACATACGTTGTTCCCTTTGTCATCGGTATGTTACTTGCCCGAGATTCGATCGTTGGTATCCAATACCTAGTTCAATCTCGTTACTGGCAAGTCTCTTTACTCGTTCCATAATACATCATCACGCAACTAACTCATTAGTTGCAATGCTTGCAAGGCTTAAGTGATGTGCATTACCGAGAGGGCCCAGAGATACCTCTCCGACAATCGGAGTGACAAATCCTAATCTCGAAATACGCCAACCCAACATCTACCTTTGGAGACACCTGTAGTACTCCTTTATAATCACCCAGTTATGTTGTGACGTTTGGTAGCACCCAAAGTGTTCCTCCGGCAAACGGGAGTTGCATAATCTCATAGTCATAGGAACATGTATAAGTCATGAGGAAAGCAATAGCAACATACTAAACGATCGTGTGCTAAGCTAATGGAATGGGTCATGTCAATCAGATCATTCAACTAATGATGTGAACTCGTTAATCAAATAACAACTCTTTTGTCCATGGTTAGGAAACATAACCATCTTTGATTAACGAGCTAGTCAAGTAGAGGCATACTAGTGACACTCTGTTTGTCTATGTATTCACACATGTATTATGTTTCCGGTTAATACAATTCTAGCATGAATAATAAACATTTATCATGATATAAGGAAATAAATAATAACTTTATTATTGCCTCTAGGGCATATTTCCTTCACCGACGGCCTCGCACGTCATCCGCGCGTCTGCCCGTCGGTCGCCCCGATCAGGCGGCCTCGTGCGTTGTCCGCGCGTCGGCCCGCCGATCGCCCCGACCCGGGGGCCTCGCGTCATGCGGCGGCCCTTCACCGCCGCCGTTCGCGCGTCGGCCTGCCCGTCAATCTACGCCGCCGTCACTGCCCTGCTCCGATCGGGACTCCTGCATCACCCTGACCCGGCGGCCTCGCGCCATGCGACGGCCAATCATAGCCGCCCGGCCACCCGCCGTCGTCGGCTTCATCTCGGACTCCGCCGCCACCACCGTCTCCACCGAGCGGCGTCCCCGACCTCGCGCGCGATTGGATTGATCGGCCACCCGCCACCGCGATCCGCCTCATCTACGCCGTGCGATCGACCTGGCCCATCGGTTGTGCGCGCCTCCGCAGGCCCCGTGAAGACTGTCCCGAGCTCAGCGCGCCCCTCTACCGATCGAGCAACGGGCTGCCGCTGCGTCACCCCTTTAGGCCGCAGCGCCGCCGCCTCGTGGTTCTTCTTCCGGCTGCACCGACCCGCGTCACCACTGCGTTGCCCCTTCAAGCCGTAGTGTCGCGGCCTGCGGTCCACCGCCGCCCAGGGGCCGTCCGCTCCAGGCTGTCCCCATGGCTGCACCGACCCTCGCGCCGCCGCTGCGTCGCCCCATCGGGCCATAGCGAGCGTGGCACGCGATCCATGCCGCCGTCCCGAGGCCGTCCCCGCGGTTGCAGACCCACGTTCTGCCGTTGCGTCGCCCCTTCAGGCTATAGTGCCGCGGCCCGCGGTCCCTGCGACCGCCCCGAGGTCTTCCGTTTTCGCCCTGACCTGCCCGCCGCCACTACGTCGCCCCTTTGGGCCGTAGCGCCGCGGTCCACTCCGCCGTCACCACGCGTCGCCCTCTCGTGGTATGCGTCGCGCCGTCTTCCTTGGCGCGGGAACGCCACCATCTGCGCCGGTCTTCATCACGCTATCAGGGATTTTCGCCTACTTCGAGCATCGCTACCGCGCTTCTAACCTAGCCGTCGCCGCCGTCAGGCCGCCGCCGCCGCTACCCCTGTAGCCGCCGCAGCCGCCTGTGCACCCCCTTCGTCTTCGTCCAGCACCAGCCCATCGCCAGCGTCGCCGTCATCTACCCAGACCGCTTCATCTACTCCGACAACCGCGGGCGACATTGGCCTCATGCCGATTGGCGCCGCAACCATCGTCGAGTCCTTCTCTGCTGGCCTCTCCGACTTCTTCGACATGGCGTATAGCTTGTGCAGGTCCCAGTCTACGCATGCCCAGTGCTGGCAACACCGTCGCGTGCCTTCATCCACGACGTGTCCCCGGGCCTGGCAAGCCTGGTCGGCGTTTTGTCAACTTCGTCTTCGTCCATCTACGCATTTGCAGTGCTGGCAACACCGGTGTGTGCCTTCGTCCACGATGTGTCCCCGGGCTTGGCAAACCCGCCGCGACGCGTCCTCAATAACGTCTTCTCCCCGGCGCACCACTACTCCGACACCGCTGCGCCCCATGACTAACTCGGCGCCTCCTTGCGCCCGTGGCTCCACGGCGACTTCCTCGAACGGCTACCTCGACTCGACTTCGACCACAGCATTCTTCGCATGGCTACACCACCCACGCTCTCGGCTACCTCGACAACGGCACAAAGGGCTATCATCCGCTTGAGCAACTCGTCGGCTTCCTCTACAGTCAACGCGTCCGCGACGCGACGCCGTCCATGATGCTCCCGCTACGACTGCGGGGGGATGTCAGCCCACCGGCTGCTACTCTCTCTAGTCTGACCGTCCGCGACGCTCCTGTTGTTCGCAACGCTACCGCTACGACCGCGGGGGATGTTAGAGATATATTTGGGATACATGTATTTGGTAGTCTAGGATTTGTAAACCGTCTCCTACCTTATCTCCAGGAGAGACGTCTTGCCCTTCAAGTCTTGTACTCAATATATACTCGCCCTCGAGGCTCAATAGTACATCCATCATATTCCACCAAATCCCTCTCTATCCCTTCTAACAAGCATATCCGAACAATGCCTTCAACAAGCTAATGATGCAACAACATCGCTTCAGTGTAAAAACCTAGGTCTGCTTTGTCGACATTTGGCTCCAAAAGACACAATCACCAACACATGACATGCTCTACTCAGTGCAACAAAGACGCTCAAGTCTCAGCTAGGGTCTTTCATTCGCAGTTTCCAATATTTAATTTATTGAAGATAATAAATGTGTAGGTGAGGTATGCATGTCACATTTTTTTACCATGCAAAAAAAAAATTGCATTTTTTAGGTGGAATTTGACAATTTTATTCATACCGCAGCCCAAACTAAGAAAAAATATGATACATAAATTTCTGTTACCAAATACAGAATGAGCATTTACATGTACGTGCGCACACCAAGTCAGTGAAGAAACTAGACACATTTGATGCCGACTTGAGCTGAATGATGCTAATTCAAGATTGTGTGCAAAGTAGTGTGGGATGATAGTTATTTGTTGAACCCCATCGAAGATATTATCTTTTCATATTCTATAAATTATGTTTAGTATGTAGATAATTATCCGTTTTGTTTACTTGCACACAACATAGACAGACACGCCTAGAAACGCTGGTCAATTTATAGCTCTTTGCCATCATATTTAAGAAAGAATAATAATATGCAATGATGTGGTCTACAACAAAGGAGACTCCGCTCCCCTCGAGTGCACCGCGCACCGCGAGGGAGGATGGAGTCGGCCTCCTCGAAGAAATTCATGCTGGCTTGTGTGGGAACCACCTTGCGCCAAGATCCACTGCCACTAAATCACTTAGGCAAGGGTTTTACTGGCCCATGATGGTGCAAGATATCATTTCAGTCTTTCGTTATTGCGAGTCATGCTAGAAGATGGTGAAATCTGCAAACACATATGTATCCATGCTCAAGAATATCCTCGTCACTTGGCCATTTGCCCGATGGGGACTGGACCTACTCGGACCATTCTCACCAACCAAAGGGGAAAGGAAGTATATGGTGGTGGCCATTGATTACTTTACCAACTGGGTCAAGGACAAACCGCTCACCGCCATAACCTAATAGGTTTTGCACAATTTCTTCTAGTTCCTCTTAGGAGCCCTCCAATCATGAGACAACCATGGATAATGGTAGCCAATTTGATGCAACGTCGTTTGGGGAATTCTACGACTCCATTGGGACGGAAGTGCTCTTGGCCTCGTTGCCTACCACAGTGCAATGGCTTCGTCGAGCAAGAAAATAGGCTATCCTCCAAGGCTCTGGCGTCGTTTGAGCAACGCCAAGCACAAGGGATGTTGTGCCGAGGAGATCTTCAATGTCCTTTGGGGAATGCCCACTACCACAAGATGACTAGGCGAATGTTGAGCTCCGCCAAGGCGAGCTCGATCTCATTAAGATATCTCACGACCAAGAATTGGTGATGCACATCGTTTATGTGCAAAGTGTCGCCCACATGTACAACACCAGTGTAAGGATATATACTTCACCCAAGGAGACCTCACGAGGGTCATCCGTCCCCAGCTGTGGGATAGGCTCCAGCCTATGTGGGTTATTGCATCACCGCCATGCTTGTCTACGGAGCATGTCGGCTCAACAATGTTAGAGGCCATGTGCTCAACCACGCCTAGAATGGCGAGAAGTCCATAAGTTTCTGCCTCCACGAGGCATGCTCCTTCATTTACCTCTTTTGAGGGGTGCTTGAGAGGGTTGCGCGACCGAATGGGCTCACACTTGAATCTCCCATTCCCATCACTAGGAAGCCGCATCATAGTTTATCTGCGGTGAAATCCACAAAGCCTCCTTGCGGGAGGGGTGGACTCTAGGACCTCTTTGGTAGTTCTAGCCTTCTTGGTCACTCTAGCGTCAAGTCTGGAGAGTTGTGTTATGTCTCCATCTGACCTCGGATATGGTTCGGGTGAGGGCTCTGAGTAGTCACATTGTGACTCGAAGCCTCCGACCTAGCCTCACCCGAGGCCTTCCTGCCATAGGACTAGGTCTCGCTCCAACATTCTTATGTTGTTTATGTTCATGTAAGATACCTCGTAGTCGTGGGTTGTTTTCATAACACCAACACATCCATTTTAGATAAACCACTCGTAAATATTTTTGATATTCTAGAATTCTCTATTTAATTTGTAGGTAGTTATCCATCTTGTTCAATTGCACACAAAATAGACAATCATGCATTCTAGATACATCACTCAACTTTATAGCTCTTTATCATGATATTTAAGGAAATTACAATAAAAATAAATTTTTTAATATAACTTTGCAATTGATATAAGTGGCATGGATTAATCTGTGAAGACCTACATTTATGTTTTCTTTCCATTTTCTTGGATCTAGAAGAATTTAGTTTAAACCAAAAAAGAAGAACATACAATATGTAGAAAAAGAAACTACTACATCACACTCCATATTACATATGCATGGAATTTGGTTAAATTTTATTTGTCATAGGTTCAAATTTATAATAAATACGTTGTATCTTAATTCCTAGTAATATTATTACGCATATGTTAAATATAATAAAAAATGATTCACCCAAAAAATATAATAAAAAATATACTAGTTAAGACCATATTAGAAAAGGACAAGTTATAACTACAAGGTAATTAAAAAAGTTCAGTCTAAATAAATCATATTCGTATATTTAGTTCCGTTCAATGCCATAACAATTGTCATTCATTACCAAAACCTAATGCATATATTTATCTTGATGGAATTCATCCTGTAATCCAACAATTATTTGAGAACACCTCTTGACCATTAATTTAATGGGGATGTAAATGACGAGAGTTCGCTAATTTGGGAAATTGCCGACGCGTGGAACGCATAAAGACGGGCCTGCCTACGAGCTCGCCGAAGAAGAGCTCGGAGGACCATGACCGGATGGTGGAGGAGGCATCCGTTGATGAGCCCACACTCGCTCCAGTCACACTTAATCATGACACAGATGCACTTTGACGTTGTCATGGCGAAGAAGGAGGAGCAGGCAACGCTACCGGTCTTCGCATTCCGGATATTGCAGGAGGAGCATCGGTATAATGTGCAGCTCCTTAAGCAACACTAGCTCGTGGGGCGTCATTCTTCGGCGAGCAGGCTGTCGCAGCCATGGTCGCGGAGGATCTAAACTTTGTCGATGAGCAGCAAACACTCTACAGGTCTGTGTGCAGCGCTCGCACCATCCGCCATGAGCGGTGGCAGCTCCATGTTAACGAGGCGACACATGAGCTCCTTTTCGAGCAGATCACGGCGGAGGCGGCATGGATAGTGCCGGACGACAATGCTGCCAACGTCGTAAGCTCCACGTAGTTTCCACCAAGCTACAGCAACCATAA
Organism: Triticum monococcum; assembly: GCA_034509565.1. NCBI lineage: Eukaryota > Viridiplantae > Streptophyta > Magnoliopsida > Poales > Poaceae > Triticum > Triticum monococcum. The sequence continues at coordinate 591,965,453 of CM067846.1, forward strand.
GATCGGACTATCCACGTCTGTTGTTGACCTCACCTCTACTGGCGACGTTCACTGCCAGGAGACGGACTTCGACGAGGAAGTGTAGGATGTGGAACATGGACGTGCTCATGGCTGACGAAGAGCAAAACATAGGATATGGATGTGCCCACAACCGACGAAGAGTGTAATAAAGTCGGTCACTTTTGCTATGTAACAAAATCCTACTATTGATGAAAATGATGTGTCCTCTTTTATTTGATGCACTGGATTGGATGACCGGCTCCGCTCACACTATCCGCGGACACATCCGGACATGTCCACGGATGTTTTGCGTGTTTGTTTGATGCACTAAATGAGTATATCTTGTAGTAGGTACTCCCTTTGTCCCAAAATATAATGTGTATTGCATTTTTTAAGGTCAAACATTGTAAACTTGGACCAAATTCATAGAAAAATTATCGGCATCTAGAATACCAAATCAATACAATTAGATTTATCATGAAATATTTTTCATATGGTATATATATTTTTAGGGAAATATGGTATATATTTTGTTGTGTGTGTGTGTGTGTGTGTGTGTGTGTGTGTGTGTGTGTCGTTTTTTCTATAAACTTGTTCAAAGTTTGTGAAGCTTGGCTTTCACAAAAATCAGTGTGCGCTAGCTATGCTATATGGAGTACAACTTAACCGGGGTCTGTATTGCAAAAACGGTATATAAAAGTGAGTGTAGAACAAGTTGCGCACCTTAATTTCTTGGTAGGTAAGAATTGTTGGAACAAATGGGCCTTGCCCATCAAACTTCCAGAAATTTGGAGAGGAATTCCCAGCGACGACAGGCTCTGTTGTGAGTCAAGCACGATTCAGTGAAGCTACCTAGCTAGGCCATCATTCTTCTTCATCGTCGCTGACTAACTGAGCTACCGGCCGGCCGGCTGCATTACTCGTGCCTGATTATAATCACAAGAAACAGAAGTTCAGATCGAGCACCGCCGGCCTTACCGATGCATCAAATCCATCCATGGTTCCGCCGAGCAATTTGATCACCGGTACACCGCCGGAGGGCGGCGAACTCCGGTCGTCGACGGGGCGAGAAGCCATGCTGGAGAAGGAGCGCACGTGCTGCAACCGCTTTGGGGTCGTCGACGGGGCGAGAAGCCATGCTGGAGAAGGAGCGCACGTGCTGCAGCCGCTTTGGGTCCATGGATCGAGCACGTGCCCTGCTTCTCCAGCACCGTTCGCTCGCCCCCTCCTCCTCCTCCTCTTCCACCTCTTCTTCTTCCTCCTCTGCTACATACTCCGACGAGCAACCGGAGAACGGTGGAAGCCTGGAGCGAGCAAAGAGAGGAACGAATGCTGCATGGCCAGTGAGAGAGACCGTCTAGCTACTAGCAACTGCTCCTACTACAGTACCACGGCAGCAGCAGGTATATATAGGCGCGCGCGGCGCGACGCGTGCCAGCGTATTGCGATCCATGGTGGATCTATCTGTCTATCCATCCAGAAAAGGTTGCGGCTCTCCGGCGACCTTTTGGCGAAAGCGGAGGCGAGCTGAGCTGGGCTGACCCGCGGCACCTGCCCTCGCCGCCTCTGGACCGATCGGCAAATGGCAGACCACCAAACCCCGCGCCCATATCACTCTTTTAGTTGGTCGCTCTCCCGGTCCGATCAGCAACAGCAACCCGGTCTCGCCGAGATGACGGCAGCGGACGGCGATGCTTGTTCAGGCGTTTTTTAAACCGGCCGTCGGCCCGGCCCTCGGACGGCGACCAAAGGGGTGCAGTTTCTTAATGGCGAGACCACATGTTTAACCTAGTTAATTTACCCCCGTGACTCACTCGTCTTCACCTCTTATCTTGCTGCAGCATCGAATGGCGCCGAGAGATGAGATGGCGGGCGGCGATGGGTTAATTCGCTCCGGACAAACTCGAAGTCCGTAGAGTAAAGAACAGCGGCTATCTGCTACCGTCGCCGATTAGACAATTGCACGCGCGACACCGACGGCCGCCATGGGAGGGAGGTTGGGAGGAGGGTGCCCGCCATGATGGCGCAAACATTAATAATCTATCGACTGGCGCCGCGCCGACGTCTAACCACGCGCGCGCGAGAGATGACATGGAGCTTCCAGAGAGGAAAACAAGTGCAGGCCCGCGCGCTCCGGCCGGTTGTTGTCAGTGGAGGGGCGCCATGCGCGCGCCGCGCGTCCGTCAGGTTCATGTCAATCCAAAAGGTGACAGGGAAGATGATGAGACAATGGTCGGGCGTGCTGTTTCTTTTCCTAGTTGTCTGGATGAATGGATCGCCAACCCCATCGCACTTGGCCCTCCTTGACTCTTTTAAGCAACTCCGGCCATGCTCAATTCTGGCATCCCTGAGCTCTCTCTAGGGCCCTCTTCTACTTTAATGAATGATCCTCTTTTTTTGTGGGGCACTCAGAGCATCTTTAGATTCTTTTTCCATCTGTTCTTGCATTAAAAAAGACCAAAAAAATGGTATGTGAGTACAGATTTTTATTTGTAGTAGTTTTTTTTAGAAAAAGAGGATGACCCCGGCCTCTGCATCTGGGCGATGCATACAACCACTTTATTAATTATTCTCACAAGACCTTACAAAGTAATACCACAATAAAACTAAAGCCGCCGTCTAAGAACAAACTGTCACTACACCTATCTAGTTGATGAAGGGGCGCAGATAGCCTGGGCCTAATACCAAACATACATCGCAGCCAAACCTAACATCTAAGACATGAGGACCCATCCAGGACGCCTGCTAGGCATGGGTCTCGTCGGTCCGGCGTGCTCTTAGAGGCCGCCACCGCCAAATGCCACCGCTCCATCTTCAGAACTGTATTGATGCATCAACCTTGCTCAGTCTAGTTATCATCGACGCCACCATAGCGTCCAACGGCACCTCCTCCCTGTGCGCAAATAGTTGTGCACGTCACGATCGCCACTGATACACCTCAGCACCATGCTGCCAAGTACCACCAGCTGACACAACTTGAAGTTTTTGAAGATCTGTCGTGCGTAGCTCCTGTCGACCAGGCATGACAAAGCGTAGCACCTGTCAGTCAGGCATGACTTAACATCTCCATCGAAGCTCCGTGCAAGACGAAGCTGCTCCACCTCCTGCCTCTGACTTCCAGCACTGCTCTACAAACGATGCTCGACACCGCAGTGTTGTCATCGTCCGATCTGGAACACCAGATCCTAGGGTTTTCTCCAGAGCAGCACGAGTGGGTCAAGAGTAATTACACGACGATGCCTTCATCAAGGTAACGACGTAGAACGCCGCCATCGCCTGGCAAAGGATCGGTTTTCACCGACAACCATGTCTCCCCAGCTCGCAGCCGGGACTAGATGATGGATCTCGAGATCCGATCACCAAGCCTCAGGCCGGCCATCTCTGACGAAGAAGATGACCACCACAATTGGCCAGCAAGACGACGCGAGATGAAGTAGGGCGCTGCCAGCATGCGTCCTGGCCAGCACCACCGGCGCTCGACCCGTCCCGGACCACGCCTCATGGCCGAGGGCAACGGCAAGCGCTGCCACACCGAGGACGCAGACCGGAAGCCCAAATCCGGCCCATCCGCGCGCCGCCACGTGGCCACCACCAAGCGCCGTTCAGGGGCAGCCCCGCCATCCCACGGGTAGCAGGCGCCAGCCACCGGCGGAACACCGCCGCGCGCCACCGGCCGCCGCGAGATCTGCGCGAGAACGACGAGGACGCCCCTCCGCCACCTTCCTTGGGGACCACGCGGGCTTCGCCGGTGTCCCCTCCGGCGGCGGCGAAGCGGGGGAGGAGCGGGGAGGGGCGGCTGGCGGCGCGGTTAGGGTTTCATTTGTAGTAGTATGATTTTGTTTTCATATGTAGTGTAAACAAAAAAAGACAAATACATGGATCAAAGGGTTTGCAGCCACAAATTAATCTTTTTTGTGTGGCATATGAATCATTGTACTATGTAATGAAATCTTGCAGATAACTTCTAAATGATATTACCTTTACAATTTCTGGCAGATCGGCTCACCCCCAAGGTGGTGGAATATGGAACTCCCTACTATCTGGGAGTAAGTTCTTTTAGTCAAAACCAATAAAGCTTGTGACAATAAGGGGGGGGGGGGGGGGGTGTAGAGTTCCTCCGAAGTGTTTGGTCGGCTAGTTGTATCTTAGGGTTTAGGGTTCCCAGCCGCCGCCTCCAGGGTCGCCCCCAGTCGCCCTTTTTTTATACTTTCGAAAACAAATTCGGCAAAACATTACAAAGATTCGACAAATAGGACATAAACTTCGGCGTTCTACATTTTTTTACATAAAAAACATAAAAGGTGACAGGGAAGATGAGGAGACGATGGTCGGGCGTGCTGTTTCTTTTCCTGGGTGTCTGGATGGATGGATCGCCAACCACATCGCACAACCGAGTTGGCCGGCCCTCCTTGACTCTTTTAAGCAACTCCGGCCATGCTCAATTTTGGCCTCCTTGAGCTCTCTCTAGGGCCCTCTTCTACTTTAATGAATGGTCCTCTTTTTTGTGGGGCACTCAAAGCATCTTTAGATTCTTTTCCCATCTGTTCTCGCATTAAAAAAAGACCGAAAAAATAGAGGTGGTGGTATGTGAGTACATATTTTCTTTGTACACTACTGGAATTTTCGTATATGCCGGATATAAAACATCAATATATATGTATCCAAAATAAAAGATATTTTTTTGAAACTTTTAAATGATATTTCCTTTACTATTTTGGAAAACTGCCTCACCCTCAAGGTGGTGGAATATGGAACTCCCTACTTTCGGGGAGTAAGTTCTTTTAGTCAAACCCATAAAGCTGGGATAACTAGATGATACCCCACGCGTTGCTGCGGGACTTTGTGCTTTCCATAAGAAGATTCAAAGAAAAACATATCTAGTATGAATGAATAGAAGATGAGGTAAATACACCAGAGGTCTTAGAACTTGCACACGGCGGTCACTTTGATGCACAAAGTTGCAAAATACGTGTTTGTGGTCACTAAACTTGCGAGACTGTTCAAATACAGTCACTCTCTCTGTACGCGAGCGTATCCGTCGATGCCAGCATGGCATGGGCCCGCTGTCAATGACACATGGACGCATTTTTGCACAAAACCCCTTCTTCTTCTTCTTCTTCTATGCAAAATAGAAAATCAACAATCAATGGGACGAAAAGTTTAATTGCCAGATCTCGAACCCCGACCTAATGCTAGTACAATACAGGTCACACAAACTGCGCCACACATCTGTAGACAGCTATTAAGAGTAACTAAGATTAATGTACAAAAACGGAAGCGCTCATGGAACAGAAATGAGCTGTGGTCCGGCGACCCATTTTGCACTTGTTTATTTTTTCAGAAATTTGTAGATAGTATGCAAATTATAATGCCATTAATAAGATAATTTCAAATAATTTTCATGTATTATTCTAAAATAATACTTATGAATTATAAAAATGTTTGCATAATAATAACACAAATAGTTTTTAAATATTCATAATAACACCTATTCGTTTTATTTGAGAAATTCGTGGATCAGAAAAAATTGTTCATGTATTATTTTCAAATAATATTGTTTGTGCAATTCAAAATATGTACATGCGTTAAAAAAACTACATGGCATTTATAAAAATGTTTAAACACTGTGAAAACTATTCATGTAAATTAAGAAATGTACATTGCATTTAAAAAATGTTGACACATTTCAAAAAAATTGTGAGTTTTACACAATGTACAATTATGCTCGCATGGTTCAAAAAACTGTTCGCGTAGTTTTTCTATTGCATGAACATATTTTGAATTACACGAACATTTTTTACAATGTTTAAACATTTTTTTAAATGGCACATACCTACAGAGAACAAGAGTGATAAAAACATATACATTGTCTATCTCTAAATTACATCACATGTCGCAGTTGCTTGGTGGTTGGCTTATGCGCGAGTGAATCTCCATGTCACAGGTTCGAACCCACCGGTTGCACTTTGCATTCTTATTATTAGAAGACATAAATTTCTTCATTATCACTTTTTGGGTCCACCCGAATAGGATATACAGTATAATATACTAGTGCAAAGTAAACACATGATATTGTTGGCATGGTGGTTGTTCAATCGTGTCACTTAGCAGTACGTCCAAGTATGGAACCTCGCCGCCCCACTATTTTTCTTATTTTAGGGGTTCCTATGTAAATAAAAAAAGAACGGCAGGCTTTTCTACAAATCTATCATACAAGAGCAATTATGATGGCTGACAGCGAGCCCATGCCATGCTGGCGTCTACGGATACGCATGCGTACGGTGAGAGTGACTGTATTTGAACGGCCTCGCAAGTTTAGTGACCACAAACACGTATTTTACAACTTTGTGCACCAAAATGACCGCCGCACGCAAGTTCTAAGACCTCTGGTGTATTTACCTCATAGAAGATACAACTTGAAATGTTGAACAAAACATTTACATTCTAAATATTGGTTTTGGAGATCCAATGGAATATTTGGTATTTACATTTGAAATGTTGAACAAATATATTTCTGCACAAACATAAAGAAAATTATCACTAACGTGCACCAATTCCTCTCCCAAGTAACTATGTTGGATTTTAAGAGCATTGAAATAATTCTAGTACACTTGGTTAGCCTATGGCCAATCCAAATGAGATATTTGTTCACCTACAAAAAACTTAAAAGTTGTGTGGCCAAATCTTAACAACCGGAAAAATAAAGTATGGGCATATGATAGTACAGGTGAAACACACCTGAGAAGTTAGCTCAGATATATGTTTCAAAAATCCAGAGAGTCATCATGAATAGCATATATCGATATAGTTCTGTTAATTGCTAAGGAGGCAGTATGTTGTACAGAAAAAAACTAAATTTATTTATTTGCACCGGCATGATAATTTTTTTTCAAAGACTTATACCTGTAGGTTGTACCTTGTCTAAAAATTCCATACTCATTTGATTTTACATTTTTCATTCGCGGCAAAGCAACAATTATAAGTTGTGTTGTACTTGGACTTATTGATTCTTCAAAGAAACTAAAATGGGAGAATAGACTATTCATATTTACTCGGAATATTTTGGTTCATAACGACTCCATTAAGATCGCCAATGAGTGGAAGCTGCAAGATCTCCTACGAAAGCGAGACACGACAGTGAGGCAACATGTTTATGACAACTGGAAGGGGAGATTTGAACATGAAGTGTGTACGACATCCTATAGAGCCAGCCTTCCATGTACCACAACCATCCATGTTTCATTGTTTTGATGTAGGGAATTAGATAGCACAATTTTACAATAATCTAGAAGAACAACCAATAAACGTGTATCAATGGGATGGCAAATAATGCAAACATTCATTCTCTACAAACATAATCACATTAGGTATACACGCAAAAAGAAATACATTAGGTATGGGAAAAATAATAATCATAAAATTATATAGGGTAACCTCACAGTAATTAGCAAGATAGTGTACTAACAGGCAGTGAGAACTCAAATTTTCTCCGAGCACTATTAACTTGTATGATAGTAACATACATGAAGGGAACAAATAAATAGCACAGCAAGGCTAATTTGAGCAATATAATCAGGGATTAAGGTAATATATATAGTACATGCTGATATGTCTCCTAATAAATTCGCCCTGTCCCAAAGCAAATGTACTCATGTGTTCATGTTTCTGTGAAACTCATGTATCATGGTAACTCTGCAGTGTCACTTATAGGACCAGTATATAAGAAGTATAGAGATCAGAGAGAAAATGTGTTGATTAACGTCACAAAGAAAATTTACAGTTGTCAGCCCATAGTATGCTCCAAATCTGGCCCGCCTCTGATCTTCAGAGTCACACAATATCACCGCTATGGCTACAACTCTATATAATCAGAGATTTCAGCAGAACACAACCTTGAAAAAAGCATTACTCAGAAGAAAAAAGAGCTTTGCCAGAGAAGAAACGGGACACCATCGTGGGCTCCTCCATATCGTTGTCTTCAGATCAAGGAAGAAGGAGCAATCTAGTCAATGGGAAAGGGTGGGGTCCCTAACACATGCGACGCTCGCCGCTGTTAGGGTGTACGGCGAGCGCTGCTCCGTGGGCGTGAGGGAGGAGGGTGGGAGCCGTGCCCGGTGGCGCGCCGAAGGAGGTTGGCCGGCTGCGGGAGATCGAAACACGGTGCACAGATCAATCCTAGAGGAGGTGGATCCGCAGCTGAAGATGGGTGAGGCTGTTGACGGTGTCACGCGACATGCAGCTGGGTTGGCGGCGGGTGTTTGGGAATGTTGCTAGGGGTGGAACGCGGCAGGATTGGGGCAAGTGGAGCGCGCAGGAGCTTGGTCGAGGGCAGTACTGACGGCCAGGTGCCTGGCGATGGCGCGCTCGTCGCCGGCGGCAACCTGCGTGGTCCAGACTCGTAGGCGGTGGTGGGTGATGCTCCTGGGGTGGACGACTGGTGCAGTTATCTAGGCGCAGTTATCTAGGCCAGACGGTGGTTGATGTGCTTCCAATCGTTGTGGTGAAGACGGAAGTTTCTGCTAGTCATGCATTTATTCGATGGAGAAGATGAATGGAAATTTGTGATGAAAATAAATGGGTAGAGGATTTAATTGGGAGATTATTGGGAGGTTGGAGAGGCAGAAGAGGGACTGGTGAGAGAGATAGAGTAACCGAGAGATTGTTCGGCATCTATTGTCATATGTAACTGAAGTGGTGACATGGCAATGCTGAGGTGGACTATCTGCATGTTAAGAGAATGTTTTGTAATGGGGAGCAACTTCTTAAAAATGTAAGATAAGGAGGGAAATATGTGTGTGAGTGTGTGTGTGGGGCGGTGGGGGGGTAGAGTTCCTTCGAAATGGAGTACACATGCACGCACACCACCACACAACCCCTATTCCGGACAGAGTAACAAATCAAAGATTGGCAGAGTCAACACTTGTACCTTGCTATCTACGGAGTTACAAATCAAAGATTGGCAGAGTCCACTTGTACCTTGCTATCTACAGAAAAATCGTCTCCTACTAAAATCTAATTCCATCTTAATAAAACACGAAGGTTTGAGCCTACCATGTTGAAGGTACACTCACCTTCCTAACAATCCAATCAAAGATTCATTCTCAAGAATTAGGAGAGTTTATCTGTTGGGAAACGTAGTAATTTCAAAATTTCCTACGCACACGCAAGATCATGGTGATGCATAGCAACGAGAGGGGAGAGTGTTGTCTACGTACCAACGCAGACCAACTGCGGAAGCGATCACACAACATAGAGGAAGTAGTCATACGTCTTCTTCCCGATCCGACCGATCCAAGCACCGTTACTCCGGCACCTCCGAGTTCTTAGCACACGTACAGCTCGATGACGATCCTCGGGCTCCGATCCAGCAAAGCATCGAGGAAGAGTTCCGTCAGCACGACGGCGTGGTGACGATCTTGATATACTACCGACGCAGGGCTTCGCCTAAGCACTGCAACAATATGATCGAGGTGGAATTTGGTGGCAGGGGGCACCGCACACGGCTAAGGAACGATCACCAAGGATCAACTTGTGTGTCTATGGGGTGCCCCCTGCCCCCGTATATAAAGGCGCAGGGGAGGAGAGGCGCCCGGCCTAGGAGTTGGCGCGCCAAGGGGAGTCCTACTCCCATAGGAGAAGGGGAAAGAGGGGGAGAGGTATAAGGAAAAGGGGGCTGCGCCCCTTGTCCAATTCGGACCAGAGGGGGGGGGGGGCGCAGGCCTCCTTCCTTTTGGCCTCTCTCCCCTATTCCCGTATGGCCCAATAAGGCCCATATACTCTCCGGCGAATTCCCGTAACTCTCCGGTACTCCGAAAAATACCCGAATCACTCGGAACCTTTCCGAAATCCGAATATAGTCGTCCAATATATCGATCTTTACGTCTCGACCATTTCGAGACTCCTCGTCATGTCCCCGATCTCATCCGGGACTCCGAACTCCTTCGGTACATCAAAACTCATGAACTCATAATATAACTGTCATTGAAACCTTAAGCGTGCGGACCCTACGGTTCGAGAACAATTTAGACATGACCGAGACACGTCTCCGGTAAATAACCAATAGCGGGACCTGGATGCCCATATTGGCTCCTACATGTTCTACGAAGATCTTTATCGGTCAGACCGCATAACAACATACGTTGTTCCCTTTGTCATCGGTATGTTACTTGCCCGAGATTCGATCGTCGGTATCCAATACCTAGTTCAATCTCGTTACCGGCAAGTCTCTTTACTCGTTCTGTAATACATCATCTCGCAACTAACTCATTAGTTGCAATGCTTGCAAGGCTTGTGTAATGTGCATTACCGAGAGAGCCCAGAGATACCTCTCTGACAATCGGAGTGACAAATCCTAATCTCGAAATACGCCAACCCAACATCTACCACTGGAGACACCTGTAGTACTCCTTTATAATCACCCAGTTACGTTGTGACGTTTGGTAGCACCCAAAGTGTTCCTCCGGCAAACGGGAGTTGCATAATCTCATAGTCATAGGAACATGTATAAGTCATGAAGAAAGCAATAGCAACATACTAAACGATCGAGTGCTAAGCTAATGAAATGGGTCATGTCAATCAGATCATTCAACTAATGATGTGACCTCGTTAATCAAATAACAACACATTGTTCATGGTCAGAAAACTTAACCATCTTTGATTAACGAGCTAGTCAAGTAGAGGCATACTAGTGACACTCTGTTTGTCTATGTATTCACACATGTATTATGTTTCCGGTTAATACAATTCTAGCATGAATAATAAACATTTATCATGATGTAAGGAAATAAATAATAACTTTATTATTGCCTCTAGGGCATATTTCCTTCATTATCAGCACTAGTTGAACGATAGAAAAAAATATAGTGAGTGCTTAGAAGTTGGCAGTAGGATGCTCGATGCTAAAAATGCAAGTAGTAGTTGTGTTACGAGCCAATTTATTTACCCTCTGTCCACAAAATAGCCCACACAAAATGAATTCCCAAACTACCCATTTGAACCGCACCCATCCCACCAAGAAGGCTCACCCACAATCTCGTCCAGCGAAACAAAACGAGTCAACCTATCTCCCCAATGTCCCCAAAACAAGAATATTCCCTTCTGTAGTCATCAAGAAGCATGTAGAAAGGGTGTAGGATGGGAATTTGGGGATCTACAAGCTCGCTTTGCCATTGTTCGTGGGCCTGCCCAATTCTGGCATCAAAAGGATTTGTGGCGCATCATGATCGCGTGCGTGATATTGCATAATATGATCATAGAGGACGAGTGGGAACAACCACCACCAGACTATCGCTTTGTGAATGAGGGGAACAAAATCTTATACCACCGGTTAAGCCATAGAGAGATGAACATGGACTGCAGAAATTTTCTTCAAACACATCAACGAATCAAAACCATGCGGGTCATGAGCAACTTCGTGATGATCTAGTTGAGTATTTGTGGTTGCTTCATGGTCAATAAACTTCTATGTATTATGTTCTACTTTGAATGATTTGGACCATTTTGTTATCTTTGATTTTCAATTTTATTTCAAACCAAACTTCATAAATTGTGGATTTAAAATTAGGAAAACGCTAACACCCACACGTGTGGTGGGAGTCAAACCCGCCCACACGCCCTATAGCATATAGACTACGCCATGTCACTGTTGGGGAACGTAGTAATTTCAAAAAATTTCCTACGCACACGCAAGATCATGGTGATGTATAGCAACGAGGGGGAGAGTCTGATCTACGTACCCTTGTAGATCGCAACGGAAGCGTTGACACAACGTAGAGGAAGTAGTCGTACGTTTTCTTCCCGGTCCGACCGATCCAAGCACCGTTACTCCGGCACCTCCGAGTTCTTAGCACACGTTCAGCTCGATGACGATCCCCGGGCTCCGATCCAGCAAAGCTTCGGGGAGGAGTTCCGTCAGCATGACGGCGTGGTGACGATCTTGATGTACTACCGACGCAGGGCTTCGCCTAAGCACTACAACGGTATGATCGAGGTGGAATTTGGTGGCAGGGGGCACCGCACACGGCTAAGGAACGATCTCAAGGATCAACTTGTGTGTCTAGAGGTGCCCCCTGCCCCCGTATATAAAGGATGAGAGTGGGAGGGCTGGCCGGCCAAGCTTGGAGGCGCAGGAGGAGTCCTACTCCCACCGGGAGTAGGACTCCCCCCTCCAATCCTATTCCAACTAGGATTCCTTAAAGGGGAGAGAGAGAGAGGTGGCCGGCCCCTTCTCCTAGTCCTAATAGGACTAGGGGGAGGGGGAAGGTGCGCAGCCCTTGTGGGCAGCCCTCTCACCTTTCCACTAAGGCCCATGTAGGCCCATTTGGCTCCCGGGGGGTTCCGGTAACCCTCCCGGTAACCCGGTAAAATCCCGATTTCACCCGGAACACTTCCGATGTCCAAACATAGGCTTCCAATATATCAATCTTTATGTCTCGACCATTTCGAGACTCCTCATCATGTCCATGATCACATCCGGGACTCCGAACTACCTTCGGTACATCAAAATGCATAAACTCATAATAACTGTCATCGTAACGTTAAGCGTGCGGACCCTACGGTTCGAGAACAATGTAGACATGACCGAGACACGTCTCCGGTCAATAACCAATAGCGGGACCTGGATGCCCATATTGGCTCCTACATATTCTACGAAGATCTTTATCGGTCAGACCGCATAACAACATACGTTGTTCCCTTTGTCATCGGTATGTTACTTGCCCAAGATTCGATCGTCGGTATCCAATACCTAGTTCAATCTCGTTACTCGCAAGTCTCTTTACTCATTCCGTAATACATCATCCGCAACTAACTCATTAGTTGCAATGCTTGCAAGGCTTGTGTAATGTGTATTACCGAGAGGGCCCAGAGATACCTCTCCGACAATCGGAGTGACAAACCCTAATCTCGAAATACGCCAACCCAACATCTACCATTGGAGACACCTGTAGTACTCCTTTATAATCATCCAGTTACGTTGTGACGTTTGGTAGCACCCAAAGTGTTCCTCCGGCAAACGGGAGTTGCATAATCTCATAGTCATAGGAACATGTATAAGTCATGAAGAAAGCAATAGCAACATACTAAACGATCGGGTGCTAAGCTAATCAAATGGGTCATGTCAATCAGATCATTCAACTAATGATGTGACCTCGTTAATCAAATAACAACACATTGTTCATGGTTAGGAAACATAACCATCTTTGATTAACGAGCCAGTCAGGTAGAGGCATACTAGTGACACTCTGTTTGTCTATGTATTCATACATGTATTATGTTTCCGGTTAATACAATTCTAGCATGAATAATAAACATTTATCATGATATAAGGAAATAAATAATAACTTTATTATTGCCTCTAGGGCATATTTCCTTCAGTCTCCCACTTGCACTAGAGTCAATAATCTAGATTACACAGTAATGATTCTAACACCCATGGAGCCTTGGTGCTGATCATGTTTTGCTCGTGGAAGAGGCTTAGTCAACGGGTCTGCAACATTCAGATCCGTATGTATCTTGCAAATCTCTATGTCTCCCACCTGGACTAGATCCCGGATGGAGTTGAAGCGTCTCTTGATGTGTTTGGTCCTTTTGTGAAATCTGGATTCCTTTGCCAAAGCAATTGCACCAGTATTGTCACAAAAGATTTTCATTGGACCCGATGCACTAGGTATGACACCTAGATCGGATATGAACTCCTTCATCCAGACTCCTTCGTTCGCTGTTTCCGAAGCAGCTATGTACTCCGCTTCACATGTAGATCCCGCTACGACGCTTTGTTTAGAATTGCACCAACTGACAGCTCCACCGTTTAAAGTAAACACGTATCCGGTTTGCAATTTAGAATCGTCCAGATCAGTGTCAAAGCTTGCATCAACGTAACCTCTTACGGTGAGCTCTTTGTCACCTCCATATATGAGAAACATATCCTTAGTCCTTTTCAGGTATTTCAGGATGTTCTTGACCGCTGTCCAGTGATCCACTCCTGGATTACTTTGGTACCTCCCTGCTAAACTTATAGCAAGGCACACATCAGGTCTGGTACACAGCATTGCATACATGATAGAGCCTATGGCTGAAGCATAGGGAACGTCTTTCATTTTCTCTCTATCTTCTGCAGTGGCCGGGCATTGAGTCTGACTCAACTTCACACCTTGTAACACAGGCAAGAACCCTTTCTTTGCTTGATCCATTTTGAACTTCTTCAAAATCTTGTCAAGGTATGTGCTTTGTGAAAGTCCAATTAAGCGTCTTGATCTATCTCTATAGATCTTTATGCCTAATATGTAAGCAGCTTCCCCGAGGTCTTTCATCGAAAAACTTTTATTCAAGTATCCCTTTATGCTATCCAGAAATTCTATATCATTTCCAATCAGCAATATGTCATCCACATATAATATCAGAAATGCTACAGAGCTCCCACTCACTTTCTTGTAAATACAGGCTTCTCCAAAAGTCTGTATAAAGCCAAATGCTTTGATCACACTATCAAAGCGTTTATTCCAACTCTGAGATGCTTGCACCAGCCCATAAATGGATCGCTGGAGTTTGCATACTTTGTTAGCTCCCTTTGGATCGAGAAAACCTTCTGGTTGCATCATATACAACTCTTCTTCCAGAAATCCATTCAGGAATGCAGTTTTGACATCCATCTGCCAAATTTCATAATCATAAAATGCAGCAATTGCTAACATGATTCTGACAGACTTAAGCATCGCTACGGGTGAGAATGTCTCATCGTAGTCAACCCCTTGAACTTGTCGAAAACCTTTTGCAACAAGTCGAGCTTTATAGACAGTAACATTACCGTCAGCGTCAGTTTTTTTCTTAAAGATCCATTTATTCTCAATTGCTTGCCGATCATCGGGCAAGTCAACCAAAGTCCATACTTTGTTCTCATACATGGATCCCATCTCAGATTTCATGGCCTCAAGCCACTTTGCGGAATCTGGGCTCACCATCGCTTCTTCATAGTTCGTAGATTCATCATGATCTAGTAGCATGACTTCCAGAACTGGATTACCGTACCACTCTGGCGCGGATCTTGCTCTGGTTGATCTACGAGGTTCAGTAGTATCTTGTTCTAAAGTTTCATGATCATTATCATCAACTTCCTCACTTATTGGTGTAGGTGTCGCAGAAACAGTTTTCTGTGATGTACTACTTTCTAATAAGGGAGCGGGTACAGTTACCTCGTCAAGTTCTACTTTCCTCCCACTCACTTCTTTCGAGAGAAACTCCTTCTCAAGAAAGTTTCCGAATTTAGCAACAAAAGTCTTGCCTTCGGATCTGTGATATAAGGTGTATCCAATAGTTTCCTTTGGATATCCTATGAAGACACATTTCTTCGATTTGGGTTCAAGCTTATCAGGTTGAACCTTTTTCACATAAGCATCGCAACCCCAAACTTTAAGAAACGACAACTTTGGTTTCTTGCCAAACCACAGTTCATAAGGCGTCGTCTCAACGGATTTTGATGGTGCCCTATTTAATGTGAATGCGGCCGTCTCTAAAGCGTATCCCCAAAATGATAGCGGTAAATCAGTAAGAGACATCATAGATCGTACCATATCTAGTAAAGTACGATTACGACGTTCGGACACACCATTACGCTGTGGTGTTCCGGGTGGCGTGAGTTGCGAAACTATTCCACAATTTTTCAAATGTATACCAAACTCGTAACTCAAATATTCTCCTCCATGATCAGATCGTAGAAACTTTATTTTCTTGTTACGATGATTTTCAACTTCACTCTGAAATTCCTTAAACTTTTCAAATGTTTCAGACTTGTGTTTCATCAAGTAGATATACCCATATCTGCTTAAATCATCTGTGAAGGTGAGAAAATAACGATATCCGCCACGAGCCTCAATATTCATCGGACCACATACATCGGTATGTATGATTTCCAATAAATCTGTTGCTCTCTCCATAGTACCGGAGAACGGTGTTTTAGTCATCTTGCCCATGAGGCACGGTTCGCAAGTACCAAGTGATTCATAATCAAGTGGTTCCAAAAGTCCATCAGTATGGAGTTTCTTCATGCGCTTTATACCGATATGACCTAAACGGCAGTGCCACAAATAAGTTGCACTATCATTATCAACTCTGCATCTTTTGGCTTCTACATTATGAATATGTGTATCACTACTATCGAGATTTAACAAGAATAGACCACTCTTCAAGGGTGCATGACCATAAAAGATATTACTCATATAAATAGAACAACCATTATTCTCCGATTTAAATGAATAACCGTCTCGCATTAAACAAGATCCAGATATAATGTTCATGCTCAACGCTGGCACCAAATAACAATTATTTAGGTTTAATATTAATCCCGAAGGTAGATGTAGAGGTAGCGTGCCGACCGCGATCACATCGACTTTTGAACCGTTTCCCACGCGCATCGTCACCTCGTCCTTAGCTAATCTTCGCTTAATCCGTAGTCCCTGTTTCGAGTTGCAAATATTAGCAACAGAACCAGTATCAAATACCCAGATGCTACTGCGAGCATTAGTAAGGTACACATCAATAACATGTATATCACATATACCTTTGTTCACCTTGCCATCCTTCTTATCCGCCAAATACTTGGGGCAGTTCCGCTTCCAGTGAGCAGTCTGCTTGCAGTAGAAGCACTCAGTTTCAGGCTTAGGTCCAGATTTGGGTTTCTTCTCCTGAGCAGCAACTTGCTTGCTGTTCTTCTTGAAGTTCCCCTTCTTCTTCCCTTTGCCCTTTTTCTTGAAACTAGTGGTCTTGTTGACCATCAACACTTGATGCTCCTTCTTGATTTCTACCTCCGCAGCTTTCAGCATTGCGAAGAGCTCGGGAATAGTCTTGTTCATCCCTTGCATATTATAGTTCATCACGAAGCTCTTGTAGCTTGGTGGCAGTGATTGGAGAATTCTGTCAATGACGCAATCATCTGGAAGATTAACTCCCATCTGAATCAAGTGATTATTATACCCAGACATTTTGAGTATATGCTCACTGACAGAACTGTTCTCCTCCATCTTGCAGCTATAGAACTTATTGGAGACTTCATATCTCTCAATTCGGGCATTTGCTTGAAATATTAACTTCAACTCCTGGAACATCTCATATGCTCCATGACGTTCAAAACGTCGTTGAAGTCCCGATTCTAAGCCGTAAAGCATGGCACACTGAACTATCGAGTAGTCATCAGCTTTGCTCTGCCAGACGTTCATAACATCTGGTGTTGCTCCAGCAGCAGGCCTGGCACCTAGCGGTGCTTCCAGGACGTAATTCTTCTGTGCAGCAATGAGGATAATCCTCAAGTTACGGACCCAGTCCGTGTAATTGCTACCATCATCTTTCAACTTTGCTTTCTCAAAGAACGCATTAAAATTCAACGGAACAACAGCACGAGCCATCGATCTACAATCAACATAAACAAGCAAGATACTATCAGGTACTAAGTTCATGATAAATTTAAGTTCAATTAATCATATTACTTAAGAACTCCCACTTAGATAGACATCCCTCTAATCCTCTAAGTGATCACGTGATCCAAATCAACTAAACCATGTCGATCATCACGTGAGATGGATTAGTTTCATCGGTGAACATCATTATGTTGATCATATCTACTATATGATTCACGCTCGACCTTTCGGTCTCCGTGTTCCGAGGCCATATCTGTATATGCTTGGCTCGTCAAGTATAACCTGAGTATTCCGCGTGTGCAACTGTTTTGCACCCGTTGTATTTGAACGTAGAGCCTATCACACCCGATCATCACGTGGTGTCTCAGCACGAAGAACTTTCGCAACGGTGCATACTCAGGGAGAACACTTCTTGATAATTTAGTGAGAGATCATCTTATAATGCTATCATCAATCAAAGCAAGATAAGATGCATAAAAGATAAACATCACATGCAATCAATATAAGTGATATGATATGGCCATCATCATCTTGTGGTTGTGATCTCCATCTCCGAAGCACCGTCATGATCACCATCGTCACCGGCGCGAAACCTTGATCTCCATCGTAGCATCGTTGTCGTCTCGCCAATCTTATGCTTCCACGACTATCATTACCGCTTAGCAATAAAGTAAAGCATTACATCGCGATTGTATTGCATACAATAAAGCGACAACCATATGGCTCCTGCCAGTTGCCGATAACTTGGTTACAAAACATGATCATCTCATACAATAAAATCAGCATCATGCCTTGACCATATCACATCACAACATGCCCTGCAAAAACAAGTTAGATGTCCTCTACTTTGTTGTTGCAAGTTTTACGTGGCTGCTACGGGCTTAAGCAAGAACTCATCTCACCTGCGCATCAAAACCACAACGATAATTTGTCAAATAGACTCCGTTTTAACCTTCTCAAGGACCGGGCGTAGCCATACTCGGTTCAACTAAAGTTGGAGAGACAGTCGCCCGCAAGCCATCTATGTGCAAAGCACGTCGAGGGAACCGGTCTTGCGTAAGCGTACGCGTAAGGTTGGTCCGGGTCGTCTCGTCCAACAATACCGCCGAACCAAAGTATGACATGCTGGTAGGCAGTATGACTTGTATCGCCCACAACTCACTTGTGTTCTACTCGTGCAAATAACATCAAACCATAAAACCTAGGCTCGGATGCCACTGTTGGGGAACGTAGTAATTTCAAAAAATTTCCTACGCACACGCAAGATCATGGTGATGTATAGCAACGAGGGGGAGAGTCTGATCTACGTACCCTTGTAGATCGCAACGGAAGCGTTGACACAACGTAGAGGAAGTAGTCGTACGTCTTCTTCCCGGTCCGACCAATCCAAGCACCGTTACTCCGGCACCTCCGAGTTCTTAGCACACGTTCAGCTCGATGACGATCCCCGGGCTCCGATCTAGCAAAGCTTCGGGGAGGAGTTCCGTCAGCACGACGGCGTGGTGACGATCTTGATGTACTACCGACGCAGGGCTTCGCCTAAGCACTACAACGGTATGATCGAGGTGGAATTTGGTGGCAGGGGGCACCGCACACGGCTAAGGAACGATCTCAAGAATCAACTTGTGTGTCTAGAGGTGCCCCCTGCCCCCGTATATAAAGGATGAGAGGGGAGGGCTGGCCGGCCAAGCTTGGAGGCGCAGGAGGAGTCCTACTCCCACCGGGAGTAGGACTCCCCCCTCCAATCCTATTCCAACTAGGATTCCTTAAAGGGGAGAGAGAGAGAGAGAGAGAGAGGTGGCCGGCCCCTTCTCCTAGTCCTAATAGGACTAGGGGGAGGGGGAAGGTGGGCAGCCCTCTCACCTTTCCACTAAGGCCCATGTAGGCCCATTTGGCTCCCGGGGGGTTCGGTAACCCTCCCGGTAATCCGGTAAAATCCCGATTTCACCCGGAACACTTCCGATGTCCAAACATAGGCTTCCAATATATCAATCTTTATGTCTCGACCATTTCGAGACTCCTCATCATGTCCGTGATCACATCCGGGACTCTGAACTACCTTCGGTACATCAAAATGCATAAACTCATAATAACTTTCATCGTAACGTTAAGCGTGCGGACCCTACGGTTCGAGAACAATGTAGACATGACCGAGACACGTCTCCGGTCAATAACCAATAGCGGGACCTGGATGCCCATATTGGCTCCTACATATTCTACGAAGATCTTTATCGGTCAAACCGCATAACAACATACGTTGTTCCCTTTGTCATCGGTATGTTACTTGCCCAAGATTCGATCGTCAGTATCCAATACCTAGTTCAATCTCGTTACTGGCAAGTCTCTTTACTCGTTCCGTAATACATCATCCGCAACTAACTCATTAGTTGCAATGCTTGCAAGGCTTGTGTAATGTGTATTACCGAGAGGGCCCAGAGATACCTCTCCGACAATCGGAGTGACAAACCCTAATCTCGAAATACGCCAACCCAACATCTACCATTGGAGACACCTGTAGTACTCCTTTATAATCATCCAGTTACGTTGTGACGTTTGGTAGCACCCAAAGTGTTCCTCCGGCAAACGGAAGTTGCATAATCTCATAGTCATAGGAACATGTATAAGTCATGAAGAAAGCAATAGCAACATACTAAACGATCGGGTGCTAAGCTAATGAAATGGGTCATGTCAATCAGATCATTCAACTAATGATGTGACCCCGTTAATCAAATAACAACACATTGTTCATGGTTAGGAAACATAACCATCTTTGATTAACGAGCTAGTCAGGTAGAGGCATACTAGTGACACTCTGTTTGTCTATGTATTCACACATGTATTATGTTTCCGATTAATACAATTCTAGCATGAATAATAAACATTTATCATGATATAAGGAAATAAATAATAACTTTATTATTGCCTCTAGGGCATATTTCCTTCAGTCACCGCATGCATGCATGTGAAAATCTTTTTGAATTTTCTGTTTTTAAAATGTTTTATCTCTTAAATGAAAAAAAATCCGATTGAAGATCCTTTTTAACCATTAAATCCCTCGCGACGAGATCTTCGAAACTAGATCTCATATCAATATATTTCGACGAATTTTTTTGGGTTAAAAGTTGCCGTGTCTATTGCACATGAATTAACATGATGTTTACAATGAAGTTGCCATGATATGTTTCAGCTATTTTCTTCTACATTTAAAAGTAATTTTTGACATATTATAAAACGGGAAATTAAGAAACTAGACTTGCCATGCACCATAAATTAAAATTGCCATGATACATGCACTTAAAATTGCCATGGTTCATACAAAAAAAATTTCATGGTCAAAGTACTGGAATTGCCATCATCGAAAAACTAAAATTGCCATGATCTACAAACTAAAATTGCCACATGGCAACTTTAGTTTAAGCACTATGGCAACTACAGTGTAAACATCACGGCAACTTTTGGGCAAAAAAAAATTTGTCGAAACATATCAACAAGGGGTCTAGTTTTGAAGATCTCGCCGAGACGGATTTAATGGTGAAAACGGATTTTTAATTCGCTTTTTTAATTAGGAGATAAAAACAATTTTAAGTCAAAAATCAAAAAGATTTTATGCTGATGTCATCTGTTCATACGTGGTAAAATTAGTGGTGATAGAAGCGTGTGGGCGATGTGCAAACGCCCACATGTATGGGCGTTAGTTTTTCCGTAAAATTATTATCACATATGTGTGCCTGATATAACATTGTTCAGATTATTATGGTGATACTATTGATATGAATCTGCCATTTTATTGTTTGGTTAATGCGAAATGTATGTCATTTGGATGCTAGTTTAATGTGAAATGTATGTCATTGTATGCTAGTTTAATGGGAAATAGAAAAAAAACAGATTTTAGGGGAAGATGTTTACTTAAAGTGAGAAAGGACCTCACCAGACAACTTCCTGTAAATTATATGGATGCCATCACACCATAAAACTACTTTTACGGGGAGTTTCTTACATGAGTTGTAGGAGATGCTCTTAGATTTATTTCCATGTGTGTATTATCGACGCAAAATTCTTTTGTAGTGACCGATGACACATGGGTCACTAGTGAAATGCCTGTAGTGACTTTGGTCAGTACAAGATCACAAAATTCATCGGAAAAATACGCATGCTTTGTTGTAAATGGTACTTGTGTGTAAGTGTCATTGTTGTCGCTTTATTCATATTTTTATTAAGTCAGTTCTACCCATGTTTTTGTGAAGCATATGGGTTCCATTTCAAACTTTTTTATATGCTTTGGAATTCATGAAATTCCACACATGTCCTTATTACAGACTAGTCCCTTAAAACTGATCCTTATTGGGGACCCATACACCCAAGCTCCCGGGTCACTTTTTGATGAACCCAACATTTCCGGTCAATGGCCCGAAAATGAACTCCTATTGGTGAGCTCTTGTTGAAGATCAATGTTGTTTTAGAAAAAGGTGCAAGAAGCGCCCAACTTTATTAGTTTAATAAAGCATCATGACGATAGTTAAACATGAATGTTGTTGTCATACTCTCTTAGAGTTTTTTTTACAAAGACCACCTGAAACACACATGCACACAAACACACCACACGACCCCTATTGTCGATGGATCAAAGATTGGCAGAGCAATCACTTGTACCCCTCAACCTACATGAACATCATCTAATATTAAAAGATAATACCGTCTTAATAAAACACATAGAGGTTTGCACCTACCACGTTGAAGCTACACTCATCTTCCTAACCATCCAATCAAAGATTCATTCTCGAGAATCAGGAGAGTTTATCAGCACTAGTCACACAATAAAGAAATACCTAAAAAGTGAGTGCATGCTTAGCAGTAAGATTGCAGAGGTCCGGGGTTTCAACCTTCTTTTTTAAAAACTAGAACAATGTACGTGCGTTGCAACGAGATATAACTATTCTAATACTCTATCTTGTGATTTATCTGTGCATAATAATGGAATTGTGTAAATAAATGTTTATCAAATTCTGCCCGTAAATTACCTTATATTTTATCAGAAGTTTGGTCAGTAAAATAAAATGGAATTAGTTCAGAAGGTAAGTAAATTAAGTTGATTGATTATCATACATGGAAGGTTGGACGATGGGGTGGTTGAAAGAAAGATGAAATGAGAACCTTATGTTCTTTTTAAGTTTTTTTAGGGGTTTATGTTCTTTTTAAGTAGAATATAGATATAGATAGGTACAGAGAAGTAGAGATAAAAAATAAAGTGGCCGTATGCATCTCCCAGATGCAGAGGCCGGGGTTCATCCTCCTTTTCTAAAAAAAAGATAAAAAATAGCAGTACGATGCCTATGCTCAAAATGCAACTACTTTTTTTTTAAGAAAACGAAAAATGCAAGTAGTTGTGGTACGGGCTGGATTATTTCCCCTCTGGCCAGCCCATAGCCCACACAAAAGAAATGAGATCCCAAACTACCCATTCGAGCTGCCACCCAGCCCACTAATCCCTCCAAAAAGGCCCACCCACATTCGCGCCCCGCGAAACAAAACGAGCCAGCCCGTCTCCCCCAACCTCCCCAAAACCCTAGCGCCTCCTCCCCCTAAAAGCTTCGGCCGCGCGCGCCGCTCCGCCGCACGCCCGCCACCGCAACCATGGCCGACGTCGACATGGAGGAGCTCCCCCAGACGCCCCGCTCGGTGGCCGGCGACGACCCCGACCTCTCCCTGTTCTCCGGCGAGGCCGACCTCGCCGCGGCCATCCTCGCCCGCGTCGGCGCCTCGCGGCGGGAGGACGACGAGCACCTCTGCGCCACCGCCGCCTCCTTGGCGCAGACCGTCAGGGACAGCGGCCTCCCCGCCTCCACCGTCGCCTACTACGGGGCGGCGGCCGCCGCGCTGGGCCCGCTCGCGCGCGCGGGGCCCGCGGCCGCCGACAGCCACGTCGCGGGCGCGCTCCTCGCGTTCCTCTCCGCGGCGATCCCCGCGCTCCCGACCGCCGTGGTGCGCTCCCGCGGCCGCGAGGTCGCTGACGACGTGGCGCGCGTGCTCGAGTTCCCCTCCACGCCCGACTCCGGCGTGAGGGCCGGGGTGAGGTGCCTCGCGCACTTGATATCCGCGGGAGACAAGTCCAGCTGGCAGGCGGTGGAGCCGCTCTACGCCGTGGTGCTACGGCTCGTCACCGATGATCGGCCCAAGGTAAACTACCATCAATTCTGAGTTGAAAATTGGTGGCTTACAGTCTTATCGGGACATCTAGTATAAGATTATGCGAATGATTTCCGCGGTACTCAGTCCAAAATGCAAGTGTTTGATCAACATGTTGAACATTATTCATGGTTTACTTTAATGGGCTGCAGGTGAGAAATCAATCTCATTCTTGCTTGCGAGATATTCTCCTGAGTTTTCAGAGAAAAGCTATTTTGGTTCCGGCAAGCGACGGAATCGCAAGATGTTTTGAACGACTTCTGCTGCTTGCTGGAGGATCCAATGATGCAAACACTGGTTCAGCAGCAGAAGGACCCAAGGGGGCTAAGGATGTCATACATATGTTAGATGCTCTTAAGTGCTGCCTTCCTCTCATGGCATCCAAGCCCTCCAATACCATCTTAAAGTATTTTACAGCACTGTTGGGTCTGCGTCAACCAATTGTGACAAAGAGTATATTGGAGAATCTGCATGCTGTTGGTGACAGCCCAACTGTGCAGCTTAAACCTGATATGCTATTGGATCTCATGTGTTCTCTCGGGATGTCAGTCTCCACTGAAAGAAAATCCGGAGATGAACTCGCTTCAATCGCACGGCTTCTAAATATTGGCACTAGAAAAGTTTATAGTCAGAATAAGCACATATTTGTTGTAAAGCTCCCACTAGTGTTTACTTCACTTGGAGGTTGGTGATTTTCATAAATTTGGCATTTCTAAGTTTATTGGCATTCCTTGGTTGTTATGTGTTACTTACAAATCATGCTAATCTCTCTTTCATATTTTTCTCAGATATATTGGCAAGTGAATTTGAAGAAGCTAGATTTTGTGCTGTGGAGACTTTCAAAGGATTAATAGATAATTGCATTGATGAAAACATGGTGTCTCAGGGGATCGACCAGATTAAGGCTAGACATCAAGGGGTGAGATCTAACCCCACAGTCATAGAGAAGATATGTGCTATCCTGGAGGGCTTGCTAGATGTACGCTGCAGTGATGTATGGGACAAATCATTTCTTGTAATTTCATTGGCATTTGACACATTAGGTAAGTATACCGCTGTTTTCATCCTTATCTTATGTGTTGGCATTGTGTTGTTAGTCTTAAGTTTCTAATGCTTTGTAACTCTCATTAGTTAGCACTTGGCAATGCTTGGCTTGAGGCTTTGTTTGCAATACTGTATTTTTTTTAAAGCGCCTATTTTTTTTGCAATGCAATGGTATTTAAAGGATCTTCTTTAACATGTGACAACAAACACTGGACAGTAAAGAAGCCCCCCCCCCCCCCCCCCCCACACACACACACACACACCCACACCCACACATAAACTTAATTTCAACAGAACATAGCAACTACAAACTCATCGTAAAATTGGTCTGCATTAGTTCTGTGATAATGGTGGTTGTAGATCTGTTTTTAATTTTCAGTAGCTTACCAATAATGGACCGCAATTGATCTTTCTAGTTTTTGGTGTCTCATCTGGTCATGGAGATACAATTAATCTTTCACCATGCTTCTTGTCGGCCATTGCTATGCAATTATCTCTACTTGATTGTTTTCTGATAAATTGGACAATATTACTTTTTTTTACTACTGCTAGTTAGTTGCTTGATATCAAGCTGTCTCAGTTCCTGAACTCATTTCTCATGGGAAACAATAGGAAAATATTCATCTGATCTATTGCCAGAAGCACTTAAGAACCTGGCAGACATGCAGAACATGTCTGATGATGACTTTTCTTTCCGGAAGCAGGTATTTCTGTCTACCACACATGCACTTTGATCTTGCCAAAACTTATGCCGCTTAAGATTTTGCTACGGCCTATGAGCATAGACGTATAGTCAATATATAAAGCTGTAGCCTGTAAACTTGAATGCCATCTGCTGGTTAACCTTCAAATGCTTCTATTTTGCAGCTCAATGCATGTCTTGGTTCAGCAATTTCTGCAATGGGGCCAAAGAATGTTCTTGATATTCTTCATATTCAGTCAATATCTGTTGAGAATGAATGGATTCTCCCTATTTTAGAAAGGCACATTGTTGGTGCTAGTTTACAGTTTTTCTTGAGAGATATTCTGGGCATCGTTAGAGCTGTAGAGAAGAGTATTCCCAAGGTATACTGGAAATGAAGATCTTTTTTATGCTTTAACAATAAAAGGATCAAGCCATTCATTTTTGAACTACAGCCTGATAACGTTTCCAATATCTGCAATTGACCAGCTTTTGAAAGACGATAAGCTTTTCTCCGCCAAGAGAGCAGAGGGTTATGTGTATTCACTTTGGTCTTTGTTACCATCTTGCTGTAACTATCCATGTGACACTTCAAGCAGCTTCAGAGTTCTACAAAATGTTTTATGTGACACTCTCCAAAACCAGCCTGACTTGCGTGGCATCATTTGTTCCAGTATTCAGGTGCTTCACATCGCCTCTGTTCAAGTTACAGTGAACTGCTATTTAATTTTAAGTGTCTTTCTGACTTGTGTTCGTTTTAGACTTTAATCAAACAAAACAAGGAAGCTTTGTCAATCACTAACAAAGAGGACATTCTTGTTGATGCTGAATTAAGCAAATCTGAAAGAAGGGCAAAGGAACGCTATACTAAAGAGTCAGCTGAGGAAAATTTGAAAGAAATACGTGCTTTCTCTTCAAAATTCTTGGAGATATTATGTTCTATATTCATGTCATCCTCAAAGGACGCTACTGGATTCTTACAGGTATGCCATTGCTGTTTGCAATATAGATATGCTGTCATCTTATTGTGGGGGCTTGATCCGATTGTTGTACTCTTTGTGAATATTATGGGGCTTGATCCATGTGGGTTATGCAATTTTTCTCGGAGTTGTTTGATTTTTCTTTTTAAGTTGTGTCTTTAAAGTGTAAATTTCCTGTAAGATACACTGATAGATTATCATTTGAATCTATCACTGCTAATAGTCAATTACATTTTTTGACCAAAAATGAATCAAGGCTAAACTAAGTCTCCTTATTTTGTGGAGTGCAATTCCATTATTCTATTATGAATTTCATGTTGGATTGTTTCATTGATTGACTGCATTTCATTTATATTGCTTGAAAGCCTGTAACTTACATGGCATTGCCCTCTTCGTTCGACCAGCCTGCGATAAGCGAGATAGCATCCATATCAGACAAAGATGTTGTCAGCAAGTTCTTCCTTGATGCAATAAGAAAGTTGCTGGATGCCACAAAAGCTGTTAATGCACAGCAAGTGAATGACGGTTCAATGCAGATTGACGATAATTCCAATACAAATAACATGACAAGGTTTCACGGAGTTTAATTTTTTCTTGGTTCTTATCTGTGCATCCTAGATTCCAGTTTAAGTCCAGTGTTGATTTCCAAACTTGATTTGAATTTCAGGGCCCTCCTTTTAGAATTTGCAGCTTCATTAATGCCTGGATTGGATGCAAAGTCTATCAATGTGCTATTCAGTTATGTAAAACCTGCAATTAAGGTACATATATGGTTTTAATGCAACTTATGTTTGTCTTTTCCATTTAAGCAACATGTTGTATAAATTGCTTGTACCTTGCTTTTTTTTTTCTGGTTCTAGGATAGCGACTCAATGAATCAAAAGAGAGCATACAAGGTCCTCTCAATGTTACTTAAGGTTTGTTTTTGTTTTCAGTTAGTTAATTTATATTAACAATTGCACGAAACAAGAAAAACAACTTCTGAACTTTTTTCTGTATGCTTGACTATTTCAGGATGCTGAATTTATTGAGAGGAATTTAGATGTCCTGTTGGAATTGATGATTTTGTCATTGCCATGCCAATTTCCATCAAAGCGGTACAGGCTTGAATGCCTGCATCACCTTATTGTTTACATTTTGAAGGTTGGTAAAGCAGAAACATCAACACAGTTTATGAACAAATGTACATCTCTATCTGGGAGAGCATTAACAAATGTGCATCACTTTCTTGTCTGCAGGATCCATCGAAGCTTAGGAAGAGGGAAATTGTTAGTTCATTTCTCACTGAAATACTTCTTGCCTTGAAGGAGGTAACGGAAATAGCCAGGAAGAAACTTTCTATAATGCTCAAGTAGCATGCTGCCAATTTGTCATTTTTGTTTCTTATTCCCTTTGAAGCACAATACATAATTACAGCTTCCTGTTATTACCTAAGGCTGTTCTTTTGTTTTGTTGAAACAAAAATAGATCAAAGTGAGTTTTTCTGTTCAGAGTAGAGTTCAGATATTTGTTTACTCTAGACCTTACTGCTTACATTGATCAAGTACTCAAGTGTCGAATGACATAGTTCTTTCGCTTAACTCTTGCTACTGAATCAATGTTCATTTTTTCTGATAGGACAACTTCTGAATGTACTCATGTGGTACAGGAAAGTCAGATGTGAGATTAATGGTGACGCGTTTATGTTTCTTCACAGGCTAACAAGAAAACCAGAAATAGAGCTTATGATGTGCTTATTGCAATTGGCCACGCTTGTGAAGATGCTGAAAATGATGGGAGGAAGGACAGCTTGCACCAGTTCTTTGACATGGTACTTCAATATCATTATGCATTTTAATTTCAGTTTTTTTATGGGAATTCGACCACTTGAGCACTATGATGTTGCAATTTGGCAACCTAGCATTTTCCGGTGTGCTCAGTTGTCAACCCTTGATAATTGGGATCTTTTCTCCCTCTATACAACAAGATGTGATACATAGTTTGGTTTAACTTTGTCAGCTTTCATCTTTAGGTAGCTGGTGGTCTAGCTGGTCAAACTCCACATGCGATTAGTGCTGCTGTAACTGGTTTAGCTCGCTTGACCTATGAGTTCTCAGATCTTATTGGAGTAGCTTACAAGCTCCTCCCCTCGACTTTTCTCCTTATGCAGAGGAACAACCGAGAACTTGTCAAAGTAAAGTCATAACACACCTCCAGTTCATGAATTTAGCTAATCAATAATTTCATCTCAAGCTCCTTCAACTAACATTGATATCGTGGCCAGGCCAACTTAGGCTTTATCAAAGCATTGGTGGCTAGATCTAAAGCTGATGTGCTTCATGAGCACTTGAAGGGAGTCGTTGAGGGTTTGTTGAGCTGGCAAAGTGATAAGAAGAATTCTTTGAAAGCGAAGGTATTGTTCTATTGATTGATTGTTTGTGATGAAGTACTGTTTATTTTTGACTAGGAATGTGCTATAAATAAAAAAATTCAATAAATGCCTACGTCCACATGTTAGTATTTTACTCTTTCTTTGCTGTTGTCCTACTTTATGTCAGGAAAGATAAGACAAGTGTTTGGGAAATGAATGTACATTTTTGCATATTAATGAACTCTTATCCTTTTATTTGAGCTTGCTTGTAATTTTCACTCTTCTTATTATTAGGTTTTTGAGGCTGCTAATAACTCCACTCGTTTTATTATTAGGTCAAGTCACTTGTTGAAATTCTCGTGAAAAAATGTGGTTTAGATGCAGTAAAAGCTGTGATGCCCGAAGAACATATGAAATTGCTCACCAATATCAGGAAGGTAAGTTCAGTTGTGATACAAATCTGCAGAGTTCCAACAAAAGCTTCAGAGAGAAAAGAAAATAATGACTTCTCCCTCTTATCGTGTTACTTCTACCATTTGTTTGCAATGTTTACCAGATTAATGAGCGTAAAATGAGGAAGGGCAATTCGTCTGAGGATGGGGAGGCTATGTCCATGGCCTCAGGAGCTACAAGGTATTACTGGCACGATAATGCCATAATTTAGTGCCATCTGTGTTTTTTCTGGAAAGTCGTGAGCTTAGACAAAAGCAAATTTTGTTTAATCTAATTTAAATCCAAAGTATCCACATCTTGTGTTCAACTGATTGATCCATGTTTTGACTGAAGGCAAAGTGGATGGAATCACACACAGATGTTTTCTGATTTTGGAAGTGACGATGAAGACTCGAATGGTCCCTTTTCCAAGCAGCATAGTCTTGCTTCTCGTAACGGATCAAAAGCTTCAACACGGTATGTGCCATGACATTGCCGTGCTGAAAAGCTGCCTCAGAAGCTGAAACAATCATAATTGTTTGTATTTGCTTTTATTCACATCCAGGTCGAACCGAAAGCGTCAAGATAAGAACTTGCAGGAAAAGTTCATTGATCACTCGACTGGTGAGCCCCTAGATTTACTTGACCAGAAGACAATGCGGTTGGCTCTCAAATCGACAGGAAAAAAGAGGGCTGCACCTGATGTCGACGACGACGACGAGATCGAGATGGACCCCGAAGGCCGTATGATCATTCGTGAAGAACGGGAATGGCGTAAAAAGAAGCCCATCATCTCACATGAGGAGGAGGCTGATGACAAGACCTCTGTCAGAAGCCAGTCAGTGAAGAGGAGGAAGGTGGCCAGCACTGGTTGGTCCTACACCGGCCATGAGTACACCAGCAAGAAGGCCGGTGGTGATCTCAAGAAGAAAGACAAGATGGAGCCGTATGCTTACTGGCCTTTGGATCGTAAGCTGCTCAACCGCAGGTCAGATCGCAAGCAGTCGGCACGCAAGGGCATGGCCAGTGTCATGAAGATGGCGAAAAGGTTTGAGGGGAAGAGCGCTTCGGGTGCCCTCGCAGCCAAGAGGACACAAAAACACAAGCAGAAGAAGAACAAGTGAGTAGAGGAGACGAGGCTGTAGGAAATTTTTGTAACTGTACAGTGAGGGTTTAGGTAGCACTAGCTGCGCTTGTCATGGCGTATTTATGCTGCTGCCGTTTCTCTGGGTTTTTCCTGAAGGAAAATTTTGACTGCTACCTCGGGCTTTTTCCTGAAGGAAAAACTTCAGTTTCTTGTTTGCGAGATATAATTTTCTGTATCTTACAATTTTGTACTTTCAGATTCAGATTGACGGTGGAATGTAAAATCTTGCAATTTGCCATCTAGTGCTAGTTTGTCTAGCCCTACGCCTTTATTCTAACGCAAAACGCTTGTGTGGATAGCTGATGATAGTTATGCTTTTGGTTTAGAAATGTGCTGTAACAATGTGCATTATTGCAATATTGCTCATGGTGGTTTGCTTTCTTAATTGATGGTGAGTGTTTTTTCACTGTTGGGGCTGTCTGCTGTTATTTGGGCTATATGGAATCGACGTAACAAAGCAACCTTTGAAAAGAAGATCCCGACAACGGAGATTGTTTTCGATGCTTGTGGTTTTCTGTTGTCTTGGGTAGGAATTCAAAAGGCCGAGGATCTGGATGCTCTGAAGCAAGGTGTTGGATTGCCCAAGGCCAATGTTGTGTCGATGACGAAGATTTGTACAACGACGCATGAAGCTCAAAAGTGGCGACTGGGAGCTGATCCGTGCAAGTGGAAGGCTTGAACTGATGGGCTCCTCGAGTCGTTGGCTGTCATTTTGAGTCAGCTTAATATATCTCCCGATTGCCTCCGTCTGTAGCTTTTCTTAGGTGCTAACAGGTTTTCGTCTCATAGTGCGCATACCGACTATCGGCATGTGTGGCGCGCGCGGGTCTCGTGTTAATGTAGAACTCACTTCCCTCCCTTTTCCGTTTCCTTCTTTCAATAACTCCAAGCTGATGTATTTCCTTTATGTGGGCAATGGAAAGGGGATTAGCCCGGTCCAATTTTTTCCCCTTACCAGCCCTGCATAACCAATTGCATAGAGTAGCACCATGAACGCTCCATTTTTTAAAAAAAAGAGTAGCGTTATGAACACGTAAAAAAAAATACTAGCACTATGTATTTTTGAGAGAGAAAGTAGCACCTATCTTTTTTTTTGAAGCTAACTAGGGGCTTTATTCAGAACTTAAAAGTCGAGGAATACAAACAATGTCAGGCAAAACCCCCAGCCACACGTGGCGACCCACCGCCAGAGACGCAGCTCCTTTAGCTAGCGAGTGGGCCTCAAAATTAGTTTCTCTATGCTCAAAACGGAAAATAACAGAAGAAAAAAGGTTCCTACTGAGCTCTATCTCCCTGATGATCGGTGCATAAGTAGGTGACCCTCCATTGGTGATGTTTGAGATTACTTCCTGACAATCCGAAGCAATCTCCAAGTCGTTCAGATTTAGGTCTCGCGCGAGGGCTAGAGCCTCGCTACACGCTTTCGCTTCCAGACTTGCCGGATCAACCAAGCCTTCGAAAACAACAGCCAAGGCTCCCAAGTATGTGCCTGACTTGTCTCTGCAGACAACCGCGGCAGCCCCTTTGTCTCCCAAAGTAGATAGCCCACCATCACAATTCATTTTTGCTGCATTACCTGACGGTGGTGACCATTTCCTGGCCTGTGGCCGATGAACAGCACCCGTGTGTTTCTGTGGCAAACGGACAACAGCAATCTCTAGCTCTTCCAAATACCTCTTAATGAAGCACATCGTGGACAGTGGGCTTTGGAATTCATTGTCGTGGATGGCCTTTCTCCAAGCCCACCATATCGCCCACATGGTCACTAGAACTCGAGCAAGATCATGTTGATTTGTGGACTCAAACAACCAGAACAACCATAGCCTTGCATCCTCATTTTGGTTTGATAGCACATGTTCCAGAAGTTCTTCATCTCCTAGAGCCCACACACATTTGGCCATACTGCAGCTAAGAAGAGAGTGGCGCCACGAGTCCTCCGCTGCATTACAAATAGAGCATATTGGGGTGTCCGTCATATTCCTCTCGAATCGGACCTGTCCTGTAGGGATCGATGTATGTGCGAGTCGCCAAACGAACACTCGTATTTTAGATGGGACTTGCACTTTCCACAGCTGTGTCCATGATCTCCTATCTGCAGCAACATTAGAGTGTCCCGTCCGATGCTCTAGCCAATCCTCTCTCTGCGCCTTAATAGCAGTGATCATTCTATATGCTGATTTTACTGAAAAAACACCCCGTCGATCATAGTGCCACGCCCAGAAGTCCTCCTGTAACCGGGTGCTGATAGGTATATTAAGAATCACATCCACATCCGGAGTAATGAAATGATCCATGAGAGTTTGCCTATCCCAAGAACGTGTTACTGGGTCGATAAGCTCATCAACCATCATAGGTGGGTCGTTTGTTCTTGCGCAGATCGGCCGGAGCTTAAAATCTCGCGGCAGCCAATTGTCGCTCCAGATTCGGGTGCTCGCACCTGACCCGATCCTCCTGATGAGGCCCAAGGAAAGAACATCCCGTCCTTCCAAGAGCGATCGCCAGACCTGGGAGGGGGGCGTGCCCAAAGTGGCGTCTATGGTGTTAGCGCCAGGATAATAGCGGGCTCTGAGTACTCGCGCGCTTAGCGTTTCTGGTTCCTGTAAAAGTCTCCAAGCTTGTCGGGCAAGAAGCGCCAAGTTAAAAAGCTCCACATCTCTAAAGCCGAGTCCACCCATGAACTTGGGTTTTGTCATTGTATTCCACGACACCCAAGCTGTTTTCCTTTCTCCATTCTTGCTTCCCCACCAAAACTTCCGGATTATGCTGTTAATGTGCTCACATAAACCACGTGGAAGCTTAAAGCATGCCATCGAATAAGTGGGAATGGATTGTGCCACCGATTTAATTAGGACTTCTTTTCCTCCCATTGATAAACACTTCTCCATCCATCCTTGAATCCGTTTCCAGATTCTATCCTTTAAGTATTTGAAAGACCCTTCTTTTGCTCTTCCTACATCTGAAGGTAACCCAAGATACTTCTTTGTTAAAGATTCGTTAAAAACATTCAAAATCTGTTTAACTGAGCCCTTCGTAACATCTGCCACGCCCTTGCTGAAGAATATGGACGACTTGTCTGCATTTATTCGTTGGCCGGACGCATTGCAGTATTTTGTGAGTATCTCCATGACTCGTACAGCACTAGCATCGGTGGCTTCAAAAAAGAGTAAACTATCATCTGCAAAAAGCAGATGATTAACCACCGGGGCTCCAGGTGCAACTTCTATGCCCCGTACCACTCCTTCTGCCTTTAATAAGCATGATAAACCCTCAGCAGCCAGCAGAAAAAGATACGGCGATATTGGGTCTCCCTGCCGTAGACCCCTAGATGGCCTGAAAACATCCAAACTCCCACCATTAAAGAGGACTGAAAAGGATACCGATGTTACGCACCTCAGTATAGTTTGAGTGAATCTGGGACTAAAACCCATTTTGAGCATTACTGCCTTCAGATACGACCACTCCAAACGGTCATAAGCCTTCATCATATCGAGCTTTAGCGCACAGAATCTATTACCCTTCACCCTTCTAGTTTTCATGTAATGCAAACACTCATACGCTGTTATGAAATTATCCGTAATGAGGCGTCCAGGAACGAAAGCTGACTGCTCTTCGGAGATGATACTGGGGAGAATATATTTCAGCCGGTTAGCTAAGACCTTCGAAGCAATCTTGTAGATTACATTACAAAGGCTTATGGGCCGAAATTGTCCTAAAACTTTTGGACTAGCAATCTTGGGAATCAAAACGATGAACGTATTATTTATCTCCTCCGGTGAATCAACTCCATCAAGCACTCGGATAATCATCCTTGTGACTTCATCACCACACAACTCCCAATGCTTCCGAAAAAAGTGCGCGGGAAAGCCATCCGAGCCAGGTGCTTTAGTCGGAAACATTTGAAAGAGGGCTTCTTTTACTTCCTCTTTGCTGTAAACTGCATTCAGTTTTGCATTCATATTGCCATCAACCCGTACTGGTATATGAGAAAGTACCTCTTCCATGCCAATTGTGCCCTCCGAGGTATAGAGATTAGAGTAAAATTCAGTTGTCATACTAGATAACTCATTCCTGTCATTGCAAACAGTCCCATCCTCTCGGTTTAATTGAGTTATGTTATTCTTCGCCCTTCTCGCACTCGCTTTTCTCTGAAAAAACTCTGTGTTTTTATCACCTTCCGCCAGCCAAGTGATCCGGGATCGCTGTCTTTCCATGATATCTTCCCTATAAGATAGTTCAATCATGCGATCTTCAATCCTTTTCTCTTTAGAACTAGGTCCCATTCGCCCCGGGGCCTCCCGGAGCAAAGCGAGCTGACGCCGCAAAGACCGCAGCTCGACACGGACAGAGCCAAAGGTTTGCCTGCCCCATTGCGACAGTGCCGTAGATACATTGTGGAGTTTGTTGGCCAGCTCCGCAACTGACCCGGCAGGGGCCGCAATATTCCATGCTGCATACACCGCTTCCTTGAACCTGCTATCCGTTTCCCACGCGCATTCATACCGAAATAGTTTTCTGGTATCCATTCTTGTAGTACCCACCTCCATGTCAGTCATCAACAAGATGGGACTATGATCACTTTTAGCAGCTGTCAAGTGTTCCAGACTTGCAAAAGGGAATATATTTGACCAGCTCGGAGACGCCAAAGCTCGGTCTAAACGGACTCTACAGTATTCACCACCTGTCACCCGCTTCTCGAACGTCCAGTCCAAACCTTTGTAGCCTAAATCCAATAAACCACAAACGTCTACAGCTTCTCTGAACCCCGCGATTTGTGAACTATCGCGAGTATTTGGCCCCATCTGTTCATCTTGGTGTAGAATTTCATTGAAATCTCCTATACAAACCCAAGGTAGAGTGCTTTCCCCCCTCAGTCTTCTCATGGTATCCCAGGTTTTATATCTCAAACTCCTATTTGCCTCGCCATAAAAACATGTGAGGCGCCATTGCTCACAACCTGGTTCAGAGACCCATGAGTCGATATGGTACTGCGAAAAGTTTTTTATTACAAGATCAACACCTGATTTCCAGAACAAACATAAACCTCCACTCCTTCCACTACTAGCTACTGCAAAACTACTTCGAAAACCTAATGAAGCCGCCAAACCTTCCACTCGATTTTTTGCAATCTGGGTCTCCACTATGCAAAGAACCGACGGCGCACTAGCCTCCGCAAGATCGCGGAGCTCACGCACTGTCGCGGGATCGCCAATCCCGCGGCAGTTCCAGCAGAGTATCCTCATTTGGCCCGGCGGCCCTCCTCAAGGGAGGCCGCCTCTTCTTCTTCGTAAAGTTCTGAACATTCACCGTCTTCTCCCCCCTGTCTCCTCTTCTTGATAATGTGATTCTTCTCAGGGGTTGTAACCACTGCATCAGCCTTGGTTGACGAAGTATTACCTTCCAACAGCATGACCGTACCCGCCACCCTGCCTCCCAGGTTCTGCAGCTCCTGTCCCCTGATATTGAGCGAACCATCAACAGCTACTAGTCTCTTTCTGGCCCCTTTTCCACCCCTCGAATCAGCAGGGACTACAGGATCATCCTCCTTCATCTCCTGCAACACACTAGGGCCGCCACCCCTTCCTGCGTCCCCCCTTCCTCCTTCTCCTGCAAAACCTCTCCCCCCCGAAGCACCTCCACCGTCTCTACCTCCTGTCCTACCCCTACCTCCTCCTCCTCCATCTCCCCTTCCTCCATCTCCCCTACCTCTTCCTGCGAAAGGCCGGCCCCCTGGTACCTCCGGCTCCCATATCAGCCACTCACCCCATCCAAAGGTTCTCGGGTCGTGCACCCCATCGCCGCACTCATCAGCAAGGTGCCCCATCAACCCACACGCGAAGCAAAAATCCAAGAGCTTCTCATAGTACACACTGTATTTCTTCCTCTCCTTCAGAGTTATGTGGACGAACCGCACCAGTGGTACATTCACATCAACAAAAACCCTAGCCCGCAATGTACTGGCAGGGTTAATTCTCCCCTCGTTCATGATAACAGTAAATGGGGGGTCGCCCACCTTAGCAGCTACCTTCTCCGCCAACTCCCTCTTCCTGGTGAGGCCATCTGGTAGCCCCTTCACTCTAGCCCACACCGGGATAATGTTTAATCTATACTCTTTGACATCTGAGAATCCATCATACTCCTGGATCACCACCGGCGCCCTCCTAAATAGCCACGGTCCTCCCTCCATGATCTTCCTCCAATCCCCCAAACAATGGCATTGCACCAGAAATAAATTAGGTCCCTTGATGTTGAACGTGACGCCTTGCGCCGCTGCCCAAGCGTTGCGCATCTGCTGCAGTAGCGCCACATGACTGAACGGCTTCGTCGTGTGGACATGGAAAAGAGCAAGCCAGCGGACATCTTTTATAAGATCTTCAACTTCTGATGAGAAATCTAGATCCTCACCTTCCTTCCCATGCAATTTCAAGCCCGCAAACTGATCCTCTAAATCATGTTCGGGGCCATGGACGTCCCCAATCTCATCATCCGTCTCCACCAAATCATCCCTCTCCTCCAATCTTGTTCCCTGACCTCCCATCCTCCTGTTCTCCTCCGCCCTCCTGGCCTCCTCGCCTCCTCTACCTCCTTCAGATCCGATCGTCCCAGCCGCCGTCACAGATGCAGCCGCCGTCATCGTAGAACCAACCCCCCCATGTGTCTCCCGATGCGTGTGTTCCGCCATGCAACCAGATGTGCGTGGAGGAACAGGTAGATCGCCCCTGTGGCCGGCGAGATCCGGCGATCGTGGGGAATTGACGTAGACTCTCGCGAGATCGGCAGAGGAGATGTGGAACCCTAGAAAAACTAGGGGAAAAAGGTGCGGACCCATCGCAAGGAGATGAGATGTCGAATGTGTGCGCAGAAGTAGCACCTATCTATGTGCTCAGCCCCAGTCGCCGAACTGTGGCGGCCCACCATGGGTCAGCAAAACATCGCACTGAGCGTCGTATAGAGGGACTCCAAAACCTATCTCTCTCCCATCTCCAGCAGCCGCCGCCGCACTGCACAACCCCATCCCCATGCATGTCGTCCAATCCCATAAACACCTGGCGTGAAGGCTCGTTGATCACCAACCGGAGGTATTGGCAATTCGTTCAAAATCGCCATGTATCTTTGCCTTGCCAATTTCTTCATCTTCTCCTTTTGTCAGAGAGGCTGAGATTGAATTAGGTCCAATTTCGTCGTGGTGTTGCCTGCAGGCTGCAGAGACGAGGATGAGGATGAGGAGGCGGTTCGTCCATCTGGTGACGCAGAACTGGACGGAGGGCGTCTATTCGGTTCGTCCATCTACCACCATTTCTTCTACGGCTCAGCAGAAGCAGCGGCCGAGAAGACGGAGCCTTTTCCGGCGATGCGGATCAAGGAGCTGCCGACGCCATGCATGAACTTCACCGCAGCAGGTAGCCATGGCGGCACCCTGGACATGTTCGCGCTCTACAGCCCCCGCTCCGCCACCGGCGATGCGGATCAAGGAGCTGCCGACGCCATGCATGAACTTCACCGCAGCAGGTAGCCATGGCGGCACCCTGGACATGTTCGCGCTCTACAGCCCCCGCTCCGCCACCGGCGATAGCAGAATGGTCTACACCGACATGATGGGCAACGCCGGGCTGTACGACGCCGACAGACATGTCCACACCGCGCTGGACCGCCTCAACGAGCGCAAGGGGCCTCAACCCATGTGCCTGTCCATCGCGCACCCTGACGCGGACGAAGAAGACAATCCATATGTCTTGGATACGTACCCGGGCGACCATGGGTGCTTCGAGGTCCTTGAGCGCACGCCCACAAGATTTAAGTGCAGGTTGATGCCGCAATTGGCACTGGCGACTTCTTCCGCCGCCTCCCTTTGTCCGCCAACCTTTGTACCGACCATCCTCTATCACCTCCTTTACCACCATGGTCGACGGCGACGGCTGCTCGACCATCTACATATCATGCGCTGGCGATGTCGGCACCTACAGCTACGAGACGGCGCGCCACGAGTACAGCGAGCCTCGAGGATGGCGCCACGTCGGGGAATGGATGCTGCCCTTTCGCAGCAGAGCTCACCACGTCCCTGAGTTCAACCTGTGGTTTGGCTTCTCGGCCTCGAGCCCCGACGATCACCTGTGCGCCGCGGACCTCTCTGCCATGGACGGTGGACGGCAGCCCGCCGCGCCAACGGTGTGGGAGGATCTGAACCCGCCTGCTGAGGGAGAGCCGTGGCTTCCAAAACAGCTCGAGCTTCTCCACCTAGGCGGCGGCAAGTTTCTCATCGCTAAGACCTTTACGGAAGGAGAAAGAGGAGGGTACTTCTCCGTGCTCACCGGGATAGAGATGATGGCTGGCGCCGGTGGTGATGACCGGCAGCAGACCCTTCAGATGGTCAAGCACAAGTGCGCACGTTTTGTCTTCACGGATGAGCACATCGAGTGGGTGCTCTGACTCTGAGTGAAATGAATAATCTTGCATCCCTTCATGTTATTGTCTGTCGCATTTGCGAGGATGTTGCTCTGGACCATGGTTTTTTACCTGAAGGAAAATGTTGACCTTTTTGTGCTTGCAAGATATAATTTTCAGTATCTTGACGCTGTTTGGTATTTGTTAGATTGAAACGTGTTGTAATTTTAATTGATGATGACTTGTAATATCTTGAAATTTGCCATCCTGCCTATGCTGTATTCTAATCTAGGATGCTTATGTGTACATATATATAGGATATAGCAGAAAGATAAGTGCTCTCGTCTTTTTTTAGTACTTGTAAGTTCTAACGCAATTCAAATATTGGGCATTATATTAATTCTGCAAACCAAATATTTTGCATTAATAATCTCCATTTTATACCAGAGTGCAACAGTACCTTTTTCTGGGACTAAGTAAATGCAAATACAATCTACTAAACTATAGTCATAAATATTTCAATAACCTCTTGGTTTCAAGTTCCATTTAAAGGAGGACTAAGCTAAGCTTCCCCTGGAACAATTCTTGCATCTCATTATTCTCTGGTAGTTTGAGACTCATGGGTAACAACTTTAGTCTCTTCATCCTGGTTCTAT
This sequence comes from Triticum monococcum, assembly GCA_034509565.1. Lineage (NCBI taxonomy): Eukaryota > Viridiplantae > Streptophyta > Magnoliopsida > Poales > Poaceae > Triticum > Triticum monococcum. The sequence continues at coordinate 592,004,711 of CM067846.1, forward strand.
GCATTCTACATCTTATCCATGGCATACTTGGAGGTAGACCCCATGCTGGCAATCAGGTGAGTGCATTTCAGAAATTCCCAGCAATATTGATGCCTAATTTCAAACTTGTTGCATGCATGGTTCAAGATCAAACGGCCTAATATTTTATTTCAGGAGGAGCTTGGTGTCTCTGGTGGCAACTTAAAGCCAATCAACCTGAAGATGGATGGTTTGGATCCACCTCCTGCAAATGTGTCAACGTTCCCTAATTATGGCGTCAGAACTTCCTATGTGAGTATATTAACCCCCTTTGGTTTGAGTCGTTTCCGACATCAACAGACTCAAGTACATAACTTTGAAGCTTTTTTTTTTTGAAAAGGGGGACTCCCCGGCCTTTGCATCAGAGTGATGCATACGGTCATCTTATTAACCAAATAAAGCAGTGCGAACATGGTTTCAAGGTCTCCAAAAGTAAGAAAAAATAAAGAAAGCTCACACAGAGCCAAAACAGGCTAGAAACACCAACTAGCCATGAAAAGATGCCACAACCGGCTGGCTAAAACTAGGTAGGTAAACTAAATGCCTATCCTATTACATGACCGCCATCCAAACCGATTAAAGATATCCCGAGCTATCATCTCTCATAACTTTGAAGCTGACATTATCTCTTCTTTTTTGTGGGGACGATGACAAAGTAACAATATTTGAGACAAATTGCATATACAGTTACCCAAAGGATTCAACCTGAACATGAGCACGAATCACGGTTGTCACTAACAACCTAGATATAGGATGACCGCTGATTATGCCAAACTGCTTATTAAGGACATGTCTCCTTTCGTCTACAAAAATAGATAAAATGATCTAAACCATTAGGTTTAAGCTGCACGGGGTTGTGATGTTGTTTTGAAGTGTGTTGTTGGGGTGAAACTAAATCACGCCGCACTAAACAGGATCCACCGTGTGTCAATCTTCTAGTAGATCCATATCTGAAGTTACGGGAATAAATGCTTGGTGTGCGCACCTAAATATACAGATGAAAACACAAACATCACAATAAACCGAGTTGTTACAGACATTTAAATCAAACTATAGCTATCGAAATCGACACAAATGGAGAAAGTTTATGTATAAATATCCTCTACCGTACCAAATAGAGCATAATTACATTGACATCTTCAAGTAAATTCCTTTTTTTAACCAGGATGCTGCATATAAAACACATGTGGCACGGGATTACTATGGGATTGAAGCTACAATCGACGTATATGGTCTCTCTTTGCGTCAAGATCAACACAGTGGAGCTGCCTTGATTATTAAGAATTCGAAATCGTTCGATCGTAACATGATTGTTGTTGGATGGCATGTAAGTCACTTTCATTTATTTTGTATTTTATTTTCTTACTATGTGTGTATGGTAGTACAAGTATGTTCCCAACTAATTTTATTTAATCCACAGGCTTATCCATGGCAGTATGGTGGTAATACAGACACTCGCTTTTTCACTTACTGGACGGTAAGAACAACACGTCATGCATTTCAAAAAAATGTGGTGGGGTAATTTCTCTTGTTGCTAATTGCTTTAAAGTTGTTTCATAGAGCGATAACCAAGGATGGACGGGCTGCTACGATTTAACCTGTCCAGGTTATGTTCCTGAGAAAGGTGCCATAGTGCCAGGAACTAAACTGAGCCCCGTTTCGAACCCCAATGGAGCCAAGCAAACCATCAACCTAAAAGTTTTCAAGGTAAACATAATGTATCTTTATCTTGCAATATGAATTTGTACAAAGTTGCAATTCCAGGCCAACCAAATTTCTGGTTTCGGAGTTTGTGTAGGACAAAGCAACGGGAGACTGGCTTGTGCACTGTGGGTTCGGGTCGAAGCCAAAGTTAATCGGTCGTTTCCCGAAGACCTTGTTCACCACCTTGGCCGACAAGGCAGATGAGATACAAGCCCGAGGTTTTGTGCTGACTCAAGCTAGTCCTTTGGCCCCGATGGGGAGCGGTTTCCGTCCCAGCAACGTGAAAGCTGCATCATTCAGCAATATCATGTTTCTGGATCAAGATGGCAAGAGGTTCCGAGCCCCGGAAGATTTCACGCCCTACATGACGAACGACAAGGTGTACACCGTGTCCCAGATCAGCCCCAACGGCTGGTTCACATATGGCGGGCCGTCTAAATGATGCTATTTGTTCACGGTCGATGTCTGGTTTGCTTGCACCACATGTAACGTTTGAGATATGATAAAACTTTCTTTGATATCACATTTGCTTGTTATTTTTTCTCGCAACGCTGGCCATTTCGAATTGATACGCTGGCTGCTAGTTTAAAAGCTGAATCGACTCCAACAAAGAAGAAAACCATTGTTTCGAGTATAGCAAATACATTCCATGAAAAAAAATATTAATGGTATGAAACTTTTTTTTAGATTACACGACCCGTGCATAACTGAACAAGCCCTTAAGGAGGTAGGACGTACATGACGCATCCTTTCCATGCACTCACCATTGCTCTCCAAGGCAATATTGCCTTGCTGTTTTTACAGGTCGTTTGTTCTTCATCCAAGAGTAGTAGCACTTTCTTGATGCTATCATTTGTGTATCCAATTACCCATGCCGACTGTAATAAATTATTTACTCGCAAGCTGCTCAGTGTCCACAGAGATACTTCACATATATTGGTGTTAGTTCAGTTTAAATGATGATACTATCAATAAACAGGTGTGGTGAAGCGCTTGCCAGCAGATTCTCTTAACACCATCATCAAGTTCTGAGGTATTCAACCTACACATGTACATGTTGTGTGCTTGTTGCGGTTGTTGGGTTGTTCACTCCCATTAGAGTGATCTGGTTAAGAGACAGGCGACAAGTAGGCAAAACATCTCCCTGATCTGCCCTGTTTGATGTGCAGTCAGACTGAAAATGTTTGCCCTCTGAGTCTGAGTGCCATTCATAGTCTGGCTAAGTATTTCTGATTGCTTACATCGATTCAGAATCTGTGACGAGATAGTGCATTGATGACTGTAGTGTAGAAATAAAGTGATCAACATCACTGGATCTGCCATGCTATGAACTATTTGAAGGATCAGGAATGACTTTAAGCTTTGGCAAATTTACTTGACCGAATTTGCAGGTGTAAAAAGTACGTGTACTACATCGTAACAGCAACGAACACTGAATTAATCAAAATTCCAATGCCCAGGTAACGAACAAGAGAAACAACAAATACCCAGAACGTTTTATCAAAATGTCTGCTGAAGGCCAATTGCTAGAGAGCAAAAAGGGTCAAAACTTGATATTGAAACTTGGCAGGGGCCGCGCGAATGCGTACGCCCTCTATCACAAATTATGACGTCCATTCTCCCACTTGGGGAGATGGTAAGCCAGCGCATCCACCAAGTGCAATGTGGACCACTAGCCTAGGCCACGGCCCTTCATGACCGGCCGTCGACCCCGTCCAGGTAAGTATGTTTCAAGGTCGCACCATGACTTGCTTATATAGCCTGCTCCCCGTCCCTTAGTCCTCATGTTGGCGAGGTGGTACCAAAAAGAGCGCCTTGGTGCAGCCAATCAATTCAAAGATTAGTGGGCCTGATACTTCTATGGGCTTTCAGTGGTGAGGCCCAGCCCTTTGCTTCAATGGTCAATTTTTCAAACGGGCTGGGCACATGCATCCAGTGCTGATTCTCAAAAATTGTTATTTTTTGCATCCAGTGCTACAAAAATACATGCATCCAACCATCTACATGGTCGCATGTTCTTAATTCACCCCTCAAAAAAATAGGTCGTATGTTCTTCATTCAAGAGCAATAGCATTTGACTCTAAAAGATGAGCAGCAGCATTTGAATGAAATTCAGAAGATAAAAAAAGTTGCATTTGAATTGATTGATAGGAAAAAAGATCAGCAGCATTTTCTTCATGTTGCCATCTGTATATCAATTAGCTGCGCTGACTGTAGCCAATTATTCCACTTCCAATATCCAAAGCTGCTCAGTATTCACTGAGATTATTTACACATATTGGTTTTACTTCAGTTTGAATTATGGTAGTCCCTCTGTAAAGAATAAAAGAACATTTAGATCACGCACTTCGGCGTCTTTGCGCCATCATCATAAAAGAGCATTTGCTTGTTATTTTTTCTCGCAACTCTGTCCACTTCGAAGTGATACACTTTCTCTTTGTCGGCTGCTAGTTTAAAAGCTGAATCGACTCTGACAAAGAGAAAGCGATTGTTTCGAGTATAGCAAATGCACTCGGTGACATTTTTTTAATGGTATGAAAAAAATAAAATTTAGACTACGCGACCCGTGCCTAACCGAACAAGCCCTTAGGGAATTGGAAAAGGTAGGACGTACATGCCGCATCCTTTCCATGCACTCACCGTTGCTCTCCAATGCAATATTTCTTGGCTGGACTGATTTCTTCACAGGTCGTTGGTTCTTCATCCAGCAGTAGTAGCACTTTTTTATGTTGCCATTTGTTTATCCAATTACCTGCACCGACTGTAATCAAAATTATTTGACTCGCAAGCTGCTCAGTTTCCACTGAGATAATTCACATATATTGGTGTTAGTTCAATTTAAATGATGATAATATCAATAAACAGGTGCCTATTCTCTTAACACCATCATCAAGTTCTGAGGTATTCAACCTACACATGTACTGTACATGTTAGTGTGATTGTTGTGATTGTTGAGTTGCTCACTCATAGTAGACTGATCTGGTTAAGAGACAGACGACAAGTAGGCAAAACATCTACCTGATCTGCCCTGTTTGATGTGCAGTCGGACTGAAAATGTTCGCCCTCTGAGCCTGAGTGCCATTCATAGCCTGGCTAAGTACTTCTGTTGCTTGGATAACACAAAATTGACATCGATTCAGAATCTGTAACGAGATGCTGCCTTGATGACTGTAGAAATAAAGTGATTAACATCACTGGATCTTGCCATGCTATGAACTATTTGGAGGATCAGGATTGACTTGCTTTGGCAAATTTACTTCTTGAATTTGCGGGTGTAAAAAGTACATGTAGTAACGAACAGGATAAACAACAAATACACAGAACAATTTATCAAACTGTACTTGCTGAAAGAAGAGCAGTGGCATTTGATTGAAATTTAGAAAGGGCCCTTGCTAGGGCCGTGCGAACGCGTACCCCCTCTACCACAAATTATGACGTCCATTCTCCCACTTGAGGAGATGGTAAGCCAGCACATCCATCAAGTGCAATGTGGATCACTAGCCTAGGCCACGGCCCTTCATGATCAGCCGTCGACCCCGTCCAGGTAAGTATGTTTCAAGGTTGCACCATGACTTGCTTATATAGCCTGCTCCCCGTCCCTTTCTCCTCACGTTGGCGAGGTGGTACTAAAAAGAGCGCCATGGTGCAGCCGTTTAGTTCAAAGATTAGTGGGCCTGATACTTCTATGGGCTTTCAGTGGTGAGGCCCGGCCCTTTGCTTCAATGGTCAATTTCAAACGGGCTGGGCACATGCATCCACGCGTGGTCGTATGTTCTTCATTCAAGGGCAGTAGCATTTGAATGAAATTCAGAAGAAAAAAAGTTGCATTTTGTAAGAAAAAAGGGCAGTGGCATTTTCTTCATGTCGCCATCTGTATATCAATTACAGTAGCTGCCCGGACTGTAACCAATTATTCCACTTCCAAAGCCGCCCCGTTTTCACTGAGATTATTCACACATATTTGTTTTGGTTCAGGGCAACCATCATCATTTTTCCCGGCCTAGCGTCTTTGTGCCATCATCATTTTTTCAAGGTATATTCAAATGTGCAGGTACTGTTGAGGTTGCTCAGTTGTTGACTGATAACAGAGTGATCTGGTTGTAAGACAGAACAAGTAGGAAAAACATCTATCTGATCTGCCCTGTTTGATGGGCAGTCAGACTGAAGATGTCAATGCTACTCCCTCCGGCCCATAATATAAGATCGTAGAACCGATCTTATATTATGAAACGAAGGGAGTAAAACATTTGCTCTTTCAGTGCCATGCCACTCATAGTTTGGTCAAGTTATCCCCACAACAAGGAGCCTTCTCCCTCCATCATAATAACAATGAACACTGAATCAATCGAGAATCCAATGCCCAATTACAACAACACAGCGGCACAAACCGAGAAAGAAGAATGCGGTAACATCAATGAGTCTTACACGCTAGGTTCTTTTACAAACCTTCTAAGGGGGGCCTACATAGCCTTCGACGAAGCAACCCCCCCTCGTTGTAACAGCTTCCGGCGCTGGCGCTCTACTTGCCGGCTGCAGTGTGATACTGAGTGACCATTGACATGGTCAGGACATAAGGTGACAAAGGACCAGATGGTCGCATCGAGGGTCATACTACTCTGGGCTGCTGCGGGCTCAGCATCTCGTCCTCGGACGAGACATCGTGCTTCGAAGACAGCTTCTGCTTCTGCCCGTTTCGTCTCCTGCTGGTGTTCCCGCCTCGCGCCTTTGGCGCTTGCTTGGCGTCGCTCCTCTGCAGATAGACAAGTTGAAATGGTCAGCTTGGAAATGTCTAGCACAGATACTGTTCAGCACTCCACACAAATTAGTTAACCTCATTGCAGAAAACTAAGTGAAGGATTACACAAAAACATAAATATTCTTTTGTCTGTTATTGGTTACTAAACCACCAGGACATCGGAGACCAACTGTCGTGTGTTGTCGCCGTACGCCATGGCAAGTTGAGCCAACCAGTGTCAACCAGCACCGCTACTTTGGAGATTCTTAAAGAACAATAGAAAATACAGAATATCATCAGATAACAGATGCGGCCTCATCATGAAGCATTCAACTGGTTGGCAATTTAAGGTAGCCAAAACGACACGTGATCTGGCGATAAAAGCAGGCGGCGAACAAGTCAGCAACAGCACCATACAATGTAGAACAACTTTTAAAAAAGGCGAACGTTATAATAAAGCAAAAAGGTCATGTGGGCCACATCTATCTGTTTAGTTGCCAAAAAGCCATTATCCCACTGGAAATTTGCAAATTTCTCTAAATCACATAAACCATGAGACAAGAAGTCACATCATGTCAATACAAAAAAGCCTATCCAAAGCCAATTTACATACGCGAGAAAAGTAGCTCCGTGGACTGTTCTACCATGTGAGCCACACTAAAGAGTAAAGACAGTGATGTACCACTAATGAATCATTCCGAAGACCCTACCGAGAAACCCCATAGCTGATAAGCAAGCCCTCGTGTGAAGAATACATCCAGTGGTGGAGCTAGATTTTGCACCACTTGGTTGGTGGTCCATCCAGTGCAAAAAGTTCCACCGGGGCCCTCCATGTTTATTTTGGCCAGAATGTTTCATGATTATGGCGATGAAATTCCTAATTAGCTTAGAAGTGAACGTCTAGTGGCTTCCACAACCTGGGACCCTGTAGGCCCCTATCACCATCCAATGCAGGTGAACGAACCTGCACAAAGACCAAAAGGTCGCTACCTATCTAACTAACCCTTTCTCATGAATGGCCAGTCATGCTGGACAATGGAAAAGGTACCCAAAAGCCAAAAGTAGGACGAAGGATCGTTGCAAAACACCTATATATTCCAGTATACGAGGTTATGCTTGGTATCTGATGCTGAACTTATTAAGCAAAGCTAACACACCAAATTGACAAAGAAATAGGGACTTGCAAGGGATACTTACCCCAATACAAAACTCAGGCTGGCCGTAACCCGCACCCGCTTCCCCAGCTCTTGGAGGCTTCCCAGAGCCCATTGCTGACGAGCCACGCTTGTTAATGCCGTTACATGAGGCTGCTTCTGCCTCTGTAGCTAGCGGAGGTGGTGGAGATGGCGACGAGGAAGGGGAGGTCGAGAATGTTTGGAACGGGTCATGATGACCCTTGGCAGGTCCATTGCAAAATCCCGAGTCAATGTCAGACTGGAACATGTCCACAAACAGCTGCTGCAGCTCCTCAAAGCTCTCCTGCCTCTGCAAATCCAAAGGCTCATTGTTATTGTCATGTTTTTCCTTGGATGAAGAGAGTCCAGGAAAAAAACATATCGTTTTATAGTTGATTCCAGAAAAGTTCACCCAAGTTTCATTTTTGGTATCCAAGAAAAACCATGGAAGATATGGAACTCCAACAATCCTTTTCCAATACATACATACTAAAATCATTATCTTTTTAAGCTACTGAAATCTTTCAAGTAAACCTAAGCAAGATATTAATGACTCGCCCACTCATATTTGGACAACTTTGTTATGTTTATTGACGAGTTTTTCAATGGACAAAGAAATATGTATGCAAATCATTATAGTTATGCTGTGAAAAGTAAAAAAACTTAAAATTTTCACTTTATGCTTAGCTCAGAATTTTGCAGCAGAAAAGCATACCCCGCCCCATGCCAACAATTTTTCCCATAATAGCACAAAATTCTAAACAAATAGCAGCAAGATTCTTGTAGAACAAATAAAACTTGACGAGGGCTCCGAGAACCCAAAAGGAGAATGGGTTCTGTCCAAAAACGGCATGTTTTTTTCATCCATGTTAGAGGATACGGTGACGAAGAACAAAAATAACTATTTTTTCTTCCTTTTCCTAGTTCTTCTTCCAAGCCCAGGATAAACATTTTACGAACAACGAAACAGATAAGATGATGGTTAGCTAAGTATGGTGATAAAATCAGTGTCGAAACCCAAAATAACAAAGATAGTGACAACTAATGCTAGATCACAAAAAACATCTAAAGCAGAGACCGTGAAGCGAATGGTTCTTACCGCTGGCCGTGTCTGGCTCATCATATGGGCCATCTCACCAAGGAAGTCCCCCATCCCCTGCATCTGCAAAACAATAGCAGAAAATGTCACTCACACTATAAGCAATACCGGCGGAAAGCCCGATTACAATGCGCGATCCTTACGCTGTCGTCGCTGTCTTCTTCTTCTTGGTACACCCCCACGTCGTAGAGGAACCGCTTGTTGGCATCGGAGAGGACTGCACAAGAACAACAATGGATAGGGAGCACGAGGGCTCCATGCGGTAAGTTTGCCAACTAGCTTGCTAGATCGGTTCGGCGGGTTAGTCAGTTTGTTGCAACATGTAACAAGTGATGTGTGGGTGGATTGTGAGCACATAAATATGGGGGGAGGGGGTGGAGGTTGAGGCAAGGAAGATTGAGACCGGAATAGGCGCCCTGGATCTCCTGGAACTTCTCCTTGGCCTCCTCCATGCGCTTGGTGCCGCTGGAGGACGAGCATCTGTCCGGATGCCATCTCTGCAACAGGTCACAGATCAAGAAGTTCGGCTTAATTTACAACAGAAAGAAGGAAGAAAAAAACAGAGCAGTTTCAGAGTTGGAACAGAGCAAAACTTGGGAGGAATCAAGCAATGTTCAACGAGTACGGAGATGGCAGGGCAGGCGAAATACGCCAATAATTGGCTACAGGCGTGGCGTCCGGGGATCTAAATCACCGGATCGACGAAGATCACGAGCGCCGGCGCAAACTCGCGTAAAGTATGGGGCGCAGACAGGACCGCAGCGCCGTTGGGCTACAGGAATACGAACGAACTTTGGCGCCAACCTCCAATTTCCAAACTGGAGATCGGCGACCGGTAATCGTCCTCGCCGCCATGGCGCGAGGCGCAATCAACGGCGGCGCCTCCCCGATTCCCGGCCGAATCGAGAGCGGAGGGGACGTACCACGTAGATGCAGAGGAAGATTTGACCAAAAATAACGCGGAAACGTGCACAGCGGAGGAACAGAGGATGAGGCCGTGGTTCTCGCTCACCATGGCGAGCTTCCGGTAGGCGAGCTTGAGGTCGGCGTCGGAGCACTCCTTGCTGAGCCCCAGCACCGCGTAGAGGTCGCCGCCGCCGGGCGCCGCCGGCTCCGTACCGCCGCACCCGTCGCCGCCGGTGGCCATGCCGCGCGCGTCGCCGGCCGGAGGGGCTCGCTCGAGGGTGCGCGGGGGAGGAGGAGGAGGGGGAGAGGGGAGAGGAGAGGAGGGAGGAGGAGGTTCCTGGTGTTTCCTTCCCTCTCTCGGCTCAGGTCGCTCCTCTCCTCCACGCACTGCCTGCCCCTGGAAGCCTCTGGAAGCACGGCCATCATGCCCACTTGCCCCTTTTTAAAACGCTTTTTTTTCCAACCTGCGAATTTCTCCTTCTGGCTTTGTTTTCACGCCTTGGCGCCTTGCCAAAAGGCGACGCAGTGGCCTTTCTTGCTTCGAAACCCAGCTTTTTGGCCTGCGGAAAAAATAATATTTTCTTCGCCCCAAAATTCCTGTCTTAGATTTGTTACGGTTGCATCGACTTTGAGAGCGATGTCTAGCATATATATGATGCAGTTTTGGTGCTCTACCAGGTAAACCATCGAGAAAGCGTCGTTGCCATTGTCATAGCTCTTCCCTTTTAACTTTAAGTTTGTAATGTTGTTAGTAAATTGTGCATGCCTTCGACGTTCGTAGTGATATTCTCCGGGTATTGTGACCGAAGAAGTATATTTTCTTTGCAAGCCATGTCCACCCTCCGAGCCTGGGTGACATGCCTAAAAATCGGCAGGTTTCCATCTCCAAATGTACATCTTTGCATGAGCATGACACTAGCACCGCGTTAGCCCATTTTCCTAGTAATGCATAGCTAGGACAATCGAAATGGCAAAGCTCGACCGGCAACATTTATTCGGTTTAAAAGTGATGTCTATCATATGAATCTATCGAGAAACCTTTATGTTGTTGTTTAGGTCTATATATTGTGCTCTTTGAAAAAAAAAACACTTTCCTTGCAAGCCAGGTCCACTCGCCAAGCACGAGAAACCATTGCAAACTCCGCATGTTGACAGGCTTTGTTTCCATGGACCATAGCAGATTGGACGTTTTTTCATGTTTAAACATACATCTTTGCGGTACCACAGAGCCGTGTTAGTCAAATTCTTAATAATGCACAACTGAGATGATCGAAGTGAGAAGCACCGTCAGCAATGTTTCATCGGTTTTGAAAGCGATGCCTACCATATGAAGCAATTTTAGTGCTACCAGGAAACCATCGAGAAAGCATCATTAGTAAATCGTGCATGTCTTCCACATCCGTAGTAAAAATCTCCGGGTATTGTGATCGAAGATGTATGTTTTTCTTGTGAGGTATGTCCACCCTTCAAGTATAAAAAAACGTTGGAGATTCTAGATGAAGTGCTAAAAACAGCCGGTTTCCATCTCTAAATGTGCATCTTTGCATTAGCATGACCCTGACATCCTGTTAGTCAATTCCCCCTAGTAATGCATAGCTAGGACAATTGAAATGGCAAGCCCGCCGGCCAACGATTAGTCGGTTTGAAAACGGTGTCTATCATATGAAGCAATCAAAAAGTTGTATCTCAGTATGTTGTGTTTCATAGCTCTTTTTTTTCAAAACCTCGTTATGTTGTCATGTCCACTCTCCAACCACGAGAAACCGTTTAGGTATATATATTTGTGCACAATAATCTGTTGTGTTGTCATTGTACTATTATGTTGTCGTTTAGGTCCATATATTGTGCTCCTTGACAAAAATGTTTCCTTGCAAGCGTGGTTCACCGTCCAAGCATGAGAAACCATTGCAGATTTCGCATGTTGACACACTTTACTTACATGGTATAATGAATGATTTTCCATGTTTAAATATACATCTTCGCGTCAGCGCAGAGCCGCGTTAGTTCATTTCCTAATAATGCATAACTGAGGCGATCAAGTGAGAAGCATAGTCAGCAACCTTCTATAGTTTTGAAAGTGATACCTGCCATATGAAGCAATTATAGTGCTACCTCAAAACCGTCGAGAAAATGTCCTTAATGTTATCATAGATCTTTCATTTTAACTTTAGAGCTTGAAAGTTATTAAAATTGTGCATGCCTTCCATGTTAGTAATAAAATTCTCTAGGTACTATGCTCGAGGAAGTATATTTTCATTGCAAGCTAGGTCCACCTTCCAAGTATAAAAAATCAAAATAGCAAGCCCACTCGGCAATGTTTAATTAATTTCAAGGTGATGCCTATCATATATATGAAGCAATTTTAGTGCTAACGGGGAATCAACCGTGTAGTTGTGTCGTTATGTTGTGTTTTATATCTCTCACTTTATTTACCTTAGATCTTGAAAGTTATTAGCAAATTACATGTGCTTTGCAGGTCAATAATAAAACTTTCTAGGTATTGTGTTCAAAGGTGTATATTTTCCTTGTGAGCTAGGTCCACTCTCCTAGCATGACAAAACCATTGTATATTCTGGGTGTGACAAACTTGCTTCCACGGCCAAACGGTTGATTTCCATGTCTACATGTACAATATTTGCATCATCGCGAAGCATGTACGTAAATTCCTAACAATGCAAAACTAGGATACTTGAAATGGCGAGCCTGCCCAACAACGTTCAATCGGTTGAAAATGATGTCTTGCCATATAAAGCAATTTAGTGCTACAGAGGAACCGTCGAGAAGTTGTGTCGTCATGTTGTGTTTCATAGCTCTAGATTATTTTTCACCTTAGGCCTTGAAAGTTAGTGGTAATTTACACATGTTTTGCAAGTCAGTAACAGAATTATCCAGGCATCATGCTCGAAGATGCCTAGTTTCTTTGCGAACTAGGTCCACTCTCCAGGTGTGAAAATACCCATTGCAGATTCTGGATGACAAGCATTGCTTCCACAGCAGAACGGCCCATTTCCATCTTTAAATGTACAATCTTTGCATCACCACGAAGCGTGTTAGTCCATTCCTAATAATGCAAAACTAGGATAACCGAAGTGGCAAGCCTCGTCAACAACTTCCCATCGGCTGGAAGCAATGTCTTACCATATGAACCAATTTGGCACTATCGAAGAAACCATCGAGTGGTGTCATTGGTGTTATCCGAACTATATTGTTTTAAACTTTACATCTTGCAAGTTACCAACAAAACTGCATTTTCTTTGCACAACAACAATAAAATTCTCCAAGTAATATCCTCAAAGAAGTTTTTTGTAGGCAAAGATCGTAGAATAGTTGTTCTACGGTATATTTTCTTTATTATGAAAAACCGAGTTGATGATGATAGTGTGCCTGCCATCTTGCAATATAGACCGTCCGATCTATATCTGACGGATAGAAAACAAACTATGGCAACTTTGTAAAAAGATACCCGCACCTCTCTCCACATTTGCAGATAAGGTCTTCCCTCGTTCATCCTTATCTCCCACAACCTCATTGTTGAGCAATTAAAAAGAGAAGCCTATGGAACAATTTGGCTTCATGGCCGCTGCCGGCGCCGTCCATCCCCATGCCTCCGCTTAGTCCGACCACCAATCACCACCACGCCCTACTCCTCCTCACCTTATCTCTCCTCTTTCTCGAGATATCAGTAGTTTTTACACATGTGATTACTCCTGCATGGGCCAATCACAACAGGTGTTTTATAAAAAAATGCATCCTGATGGTCCGTGCAATGCACGGGCATCTTGCTAGTATTTTCTTTAATCAAGGAAAAATATATACAGAGGCAAAAGGAAAAGAAAATCAAAAGCAAACAAATCTCACTAAGCTAACCAATGCCCTGTTTGGGACCATGGTAAACAGCCGGTGGACTAAAAATGAGACTCAATCCTGTCTATAAAAACTTGCTTGTATTTGAGCTTATCTTGTGCTGAAGCCGAACTAGGTCTTTCTTGAGAAGAACTTTCCATGAATTTAGACTTGGATTAATGTGCCTAAAGAAGTATATTTTCCTTGCAGGCTAGATCCACTCTCCATGAAAAATCCTTGTGGATTCTGGGTGACAAGCTTTGCTTCCATGGCAAGACAGTATGTTTCCATATCTAGCTAATTTCACATGTTTGCATCACCACGAAGTCACATTAGTCCATTTCCTAGTAATGCATAACTGGGACGGTCAAATTGGCAAACCATTCAACAACGCTACAGTTTGTAACATCTGAAAACTGCTAGTCACTCCCACAGGTTATTTAAATTTGACCATGCCCACAAAAAATATTAAGATCTGAAAAATCAAATTGGTCTCATGAGATTCTTTACAAAGTATATTTTTATACTATTTAGTAATGTAGATAAATAACATTTCTTATGAAATTGGTCAAATTTAAAGCCAACTCCAACACAGAGACCCAAACGGACACGCTTTTCGTCCATTTGAGTTGGCCAGATGGACACCAGCGTCCATTCTTATTAGCCGGCCCATAGGTGCGCCTAACGCGACTGATGCATTTCAAAAAATTGAAATTTAAAATATTTTACATTGCCACCAAAAATCTCGGCTTACATTAACTTAAACTAAAAAATGACATAAATAACCTAAACTAAATGGAACCCTAGATCTAGTCCTACCGTCACTGTCGCTTGAAGTTGACAAAGGGCGGATGCTTCCACAGGAACGACCACGGGACAAGTGGCGCTGGCGCATGAAGTGGTGCAGCGAGTGGCACCGGTTGCGGCTCAACCATCCGGTTGCTATTGTGGTGACCATGGCTCTGCTCCCACCCAACTGGTTGGGGCCGACACCAACTCTGGCATGTGGGGCACTATGGTCGTCCACGACCACGAATGCCCCACCAATGCCTCAAATGGCACGGTCAGCTCCTCCTCCACTTCCCACTCCTCCGGCTCGGGGAGGGCGACATCGCCTGCGGGCGGTTAGGATAGTTGCATCGCCAGGTCCTCCCGTTCAGAGAGCTGTTCGAGATTGGATAACTCTATGCCTTTCTGAGTTTCCTCGTCCTCCTCCTTGGCAATTTAGGACGCCTTGTTGGACATAGCGGCTGGGGCTGTGGACGGGAAGCATGAGATGGACTAGGAGCATGCACACGCACATGAGTGGGAGCACGGGTGCAAAGTACGATAGGTGTTGCACGTTGTGCTCGTCACGGAACCAAGTGTCCCAAAACAGTGAGGAGACGGCGTATGTTGGGTCACAGCAGAGATCCTCTCGGAGCTGATCTTGACGGCGGTATATTTCCAACAGACACGCGCGGCCGATGGCCGAAACGAAAGGCACGGGCACCCTCCCTGGGTTTCGGTGGCCGGAACGGAAGGTGGACATTAGGCTAGTTAGGCTAGGACACCAGGGTGGCCTCATCCCAGTACCGTTGGACTGCTTGAAGCTTGCCGCGCAGCGACGCGACCCTTAGGAACATGACGACGAGCTGCCCTCATGGTCGCACTTCCCCGGGATGCACTTCCACGACATTTTTGGCCGGTGGGGGGGAGGGGGGGGGGGGGGGGTGGGCGACGATGGCTAGGGTTTGTCGGCTGTCTGGGGGCATAGGAGAGGACGAAGACCCCGAAGTGCACTGGACGACCGTTTGGCAGAAATGCGTCCAGACTCCAGACAAAGACAAGACGAACAAATATTGCGTTTTTGACCTCCCACATCTAGTCAAACGCCAACTTTTGAAATGTGACGCCGCGTTGAAATTGGCCTAAATGATTTTGAGACGGAGGGGAATGATCCAAGTGCTTTGTTGTTTGTTCTAGAGCGAGAGAAGAAGCGTAATCCAAAAGAGCTGAAAACGAAAAATCAAGGCAGGGCAGCCGAAATGCACCGCCGGCAGGAATCTGTCGGCAGGAAATCCTCGTCAGCGCCGACGCTGGACCGCAGCCGTCCGATGCAGCCGGGGCGGGGTGGGACGGGCGGCGCAGCTGGGCCGGCACCGTCAGATATATTCTAGGGAGCGGAGCCCACGACGGCCTCCCTCCAGAAGGTTCCCGGCCGGTGCACGCTTTTCTGGCCGCGTCGCCCACCGCGGGCCCCTCCCACACCCCTCTGACAGGCATTGACCGTCTGGCCCCGCCGTTCGGGCGAAACCACGACGCTGCCACTGGCAGGGCGCGAGCTGCGGCCGTCACGCGCTCCACGTCGGTCGGCTTGGAGTGGAGTGTGCGCGTGGATGGCCCGGCGGCGGCGGATCACGCAGCACGTGCCGAAGCGGGACGGCATCTCTCCCTGTTGTTTTTACTTTTTACCGGGCCATGTTGCTGCTGCATCGGTCATGTTTCACTTTTACACTTTTTATTACGTGAAAAATCATCTTCCCCACCTCATGATAGTCTGGGTGCGACGGGTATGTACTTTACGCGGTCCAGTTGCCAGTCTAGTGGCTCTCTCGATTTGGCCAGGCGTCACTTTCTGCCGGCTATTCAATTTGTTTTCTTGCTACTAGAAGTTCAGCCGAGCCGTTTTCTTCCTATTGTTGTCACGCGATCCGGCAAGATTCAGGAATCACGACTGAAGTAGATGCATGGGAGAGAGAAGGACGTTCCTTCTCCTTTTTCCAGTCGAATTCCGGTAAAATCACTCTAGCCATTGCACTCGGAAAAAACGTAATATACAGCGTATTGGGGACATTTCGTCGTCGATGTCTGCCTCGCCCCCTATGTTATGTATCACTCAAGACGAGTCTATCGCCATGCTCGTGGCTTCGGTGCTGCAAATCATGCCCGAGATTAGGGAGCTATGTATGAGCTCTGCTTCGCTTTTGTTAGTGAAGCACATGAAGGTAGACTCACTAGTGACCTCGTGTGGGGGAGATGATTCATGTCTGTGTCATGTGAGCATCCAGAGGCGTCTTCCGAGTCCTTCGGGTCGGAGGTGCATGTGGTTGAGGATATTGATGTGGCCGGTGTGTGCGCTAATGGGAAGGCGTCTGCGGTTTCTTGATGGATGATGCTCAGTTTCTTGTGTTGTCGATGTGGCTTTGATTGTTTGAGTCATCGTTGTTGGTGTTCTTGTCAGGGTTCTGTTGAGTTGTGCAAGTGTGGTGAGGTACGATTGTTGTGTGTTAGGAGCATGTGACGGATTGTCTGTGTGGTCACGGTGTTTCGTGCTTCCCGAGTAGCCTGTTTCGGGTTGTTTGTATCGGTTTTCGCCTGATTTTTCCAAAAATTAACTGGACAATTCTCTTCTTCTTAATTAATCAATGAGGTAAATATTTTGCCTCCGTTTCGAAAAAGTTCTGCCGCCGTATTGGTCGATCGACATACTTTGACACGCTTGGCCGAGCAAGCTCTATGTAATCTGTACTACAGAACTATTTTCTTAGTTCAACAAATGTGTTAATGATAAGTGTACAAGTGCATCTTTTAGTTTGAAAAATGATCTTATATTGTCGGACGGAGGGAGTACATTACAGTATATATTGTCATTACTTTATTTTGTTTGGTCTTTAAGTTTGGACACCTTTTAGAGTTCCGCACATGGCCAAAATTTTCTAGGACAACCTTGTGTCCACTACTACAAATTGAGCATTAGAACCGGTTCTTAGATGCGGGTTTCGGCGAAGGATATCTGAACCTACTATGGTGATGCATCATAGGCGGCTTTATAGAGAACCACCTCTAATAAACTTTCGACGCAGAAACAATCTCAAATAACACATATATGAGGATGATTTCCTAAAAGGAACCACATGCATGTAAATAGAAGCGATTTTGCATTCAAAAGCTCCTCCAAGATGGAGTCGATCTAAAAATGAATCGATTTTGATTTCATGAAACCTTTGATTCAAAGAACTGCGTTTTTTCACATAAGAGACTGCGGTGGGTAGGTCAAAAATCTCAAATCCCATTATAACATAACAACTCCGCAAACGAGAACCCAAGCCTCCCTCTCCCAATCCCGCCAACCTCCATGCCACTTGTCTTCGTTGCTGATCCCGCACATCCCCGTGTCCTGACGCCGTCATTGAGCCACCGTCGCCCTTCGATGACTGCTAACAAAGCTGTTTGCACACGGTCTTTCTTTTTTATATATGGGTATTTTTGAGATGTTGGTTGAATGTAAATGTATACATGCAAGTACTGTACAGTGTGTGTGTGTGTAAATTATTCTAGAATGTGAAAATTGAACTATTATATGCTTATATTTTTTGCATATTACAAAAAGTACAATTTCAGTGCAAAGTTACGTGCAAGTTTTTTAAGTTTTTTTCATTTTATTTCTTCATAAAGGGTAATAAGAATGCCGCTAATTCACTTTTACTGATAAAACTTCATTTTTGGATTTTTGTTTTAATTTTAGTTTTAATTTTGTTCTTTTTCAGGGTAATATCAATAACACTCATTCGTTCCCTCAACCTTCTTCATTCGTTTCCTCAACCTTCTTCTTCACGAAAATTCCCCCATTATATGCCCATTATTGCACATTATAAAATGTTGCAACTTCTATGTAAATCATGTGTAAATTTACCATTAATTGTTTTTTATTTTTATTTTTTAAAAGGGTAATACCAATGCTACTAAATCATTCCTCATTAAAACACTTCATTATTTGTACTTTGTTTTAGTTCATATTTAATTTCCTTTTTTTTCTTTAAGGGCAATACCAATTCACGAATTGATTCCTTCTTAGATTTTTTAGCGAAAATTCTACTATTTTATGCGTATTCGTGCATATTAGAAAATACATTATTTTATGTGTAAATTGTGTGCCAATTTTGTCATTTTTTCTAAAAGTGTAATTCCAATGTCACTAATTAATTTGTTCCTTAGAAAACTTCATTATTTTAATTGTTTTCTTAGTTTTTATATAATTTTCTTTGTTGCTTAATGTTAATACAAATGCCACTAATTTATTCCTTCATAGGAAACTTATCTTTTTTTGTGAAAATTAGAGTATTATATGCTTATTCTTACACATTATAAAAAAGATCAACTTTGTGTACATTATGCGCAAATTATGCCATTTTTTATTTTTTCTTAAATGGAAATATAATTGCCACTAATTCATTCTTCGTTAGAATTTTTTATTTTTATTTTTTTTCTTTTGTCTTACCAGGTATATTGGGCCAATTTCTATTGTTTCGGACCAAGCCTAAGTATTTGCTGGGCTTCTGTTTTGTGGTTGCAAAGGGCCGAGTTTCTATCTTATGTTAGTATATATTTTTGTTCATTGATGCTTAAGTATAGACGCAAGAGCTATACAATATCTGTGTAAATTGCAGTAGAGTGTGAAAATTGCACCATTATATTGCATATTAAAAAAGTGCAATTTTAGTACAAAGTTGTGTGCAAATTTTTTATATTTTTGTCTTAAGGAGTAATACCAATGCCACCAATTGATTTTTACTTAAAAACTTCATCATTTTGATTATGTTTTAGTTTTTATTGCAATTTGCTTGTTCTTTAAGGGTAATACAAATGCTACTAATTTATTTCTTCTGATAAAACATTTTATGCAATATTTTAATTTTTCTATGCTTATTCTTGCATAATATGAAAAGCCGAAATTTACGTGTAAATTATGTGCAAATTTGGTCATTTTTTTCAGTTTCTTCTTAAAATGTGACACCAGTGCCACTGATTCATTATTCTTACAAAACTTCATTTTACTCATTTTATTTCATTTTGTTCATTTATTTCCTTTTTTTGTGTCTTACCAGGTATTGGAACAGTTCTATTATGTTTCAAACTAGGCCCAACTATCTAGTGGGCTTCTGTTTTGTGGTTGGATAGGGCCGAGTACTCCTCTAAAAAATGGCTGAGACAAACTTTGGTGCAAGCCGATTTTGATTCTGTTGCACGTTCGTTTCTCCGTTATTATAATTCGGACTTACCACAAGTATTATAATTTCATGCGGCTGCCCCTTTTCCTTCTTTTGGATATCGTGTTAATGGATTTGTATTGTGCTTTGATGTTGCCTTAGCCCAAGACCTGCCAGTTTAACGGGTTTCTGTTATGTTAATCATTTTTGCCATTCTTCGTCACCTGAAATCTTTTTTAGTTGAGGTTGGTTTTCTCACTTGAAGCAGAACACCTACAAAGGATTGTATTCGGTGTGCGATGCAAGAAAAATCACCGAGCTCCCGCTGATCTAGGCTTGAAAGAAGTACCGGCCCTATGCATGAATATTAATGTCCAGCGCACACATTTCACACAAAAAAAGTCTAGCGCACACCCTGTGCTAGAGCTGGGTGACGAAATGAGCAGCTAGTACATCCAAAAAATGGAGCAGTGAGCATGCAGATATGCGAGCAAATAGATTGAAAGACTTTTTTTTTTTCAAAAACACTAACGCCCACATGTGTAGCGTCTGGCAACTCGCCCACACGCATGGATCGTCGTCCAACCAATTCTGCACGAATCTTGGCGCGTTCTATCAGTTTTTGTGTGCCACGTAGGACTAAGCTGGTGTGTGGGCATTCACAAACACGTCCTTTTTCACCACACGGGGGCTGATGTGTGGGCGTTTAGCAATTCGCCCACACACCAGTTTTCACGCACGCAGAGGGGGCTGGTGTGTGGGCGTTTATCACTTCGCCCACACGCCCGTCTCCTCGCCCACACCCAAAAGCTGGCAGTTGCCATGTGTTTCTGCAGGGTACATGGCAACTGCCCTAGCTTTGCTTGTAAGCAGATGACAATTCTCTTTTCATCCGAGTTGTGATGTGTTTTTGCATGGTATATGGCAACTATCCTAGCGTGCACGTAAGCAGATGACAACTCTTTCTCTTTACATGGCAACTGCCTTAGCGTGCTTGTGAGCACATGGCAACTCTCTCTTTTACCCGAACATATTTTTTGCCATGCCTTTTTTAGTGCTACATGGCAACTGCCTAGTGTTAGTGGGTGGCAACTCCTAAAATTTTGAAATCATGGCAACTGCAGTAGACCAGACCATACATGGCAACTGCAGTTGAGCAACCATGGCAACTGTAGTTGTCCGACATGGCAACCGAAGTTCAGCGACATGGAAACTACAGTTAAACGAACATGGACGAGGGTATGGACCATGGCAACTGCGGGACGCGCGGTGACTGTCACGCGGGGCGTGCGGGACCACGAGGTACGAGGCCTGACGTACGGGGCGTGTGGGCGTTATCTATTTTGCCCACACGCACGCATGTGAGAGGGATCGAGAGGAAAAAAAAGGTGTGTGGGCATTACTTGTTTTGCCCACACGTAGGTGTGTGGGCTGTTCCTCTTATACACCACACAAAATGTGTGCGCAGACCCCCTAACATCTACACGTGTGGCACTCATCGGCGTTCTTTTTTTTTGTTCAGTCATAGGTCCAAAAGCATAAATCAGTGAACTTCCACGTAGCCTGTCGCTTCTTTTTTCACGGTGCATGAGAAATACACATCCTTTCTTCTTCGAAGCAGTATTTTCTCTTGCCAAACGATCCCTAATACATTTTGTAAAATAAGAGTTGATGAATGCTGAATTTCAGAGCAATACACGAGCAATCCACAATTATAAGTATTACTGATTTTGATCTCAGATCAAACAATCTCAATCTGTTCCTCGTGATCTCATCGGGCGTTTGCGCCTTTGCTTTTTATTAAAAGTTGGGGCTGGGGGGCAACCCCTTTCATTTCAAAAAAAAAAAACACTCATCGGGCGTATTCTATGCTCAGCGCGGTTTTCTTCTCAAGGCTGAAATACCCGGTGGTCTGGCTTTTGGTAGTATAAAGTGTTGATGTGCAGGAGCTGCCAACACCAACACCCACACCCATGGGGCTAAGATCCTCGAGGACAAGCGGCAGCTGTGACGGCTCCTGCACTCCATCAGCCAGTCGCCGGAGCTTCTCCGCCACAAACCTCATCGCCGGCCTACTCGCACCGGGAGCAAGTAAGCATTGATTCGCCAGCTCTGCAACCTGGAGAATCACCGCCATGTTAGCCTCATCTGATATTCCCCTATCAAGGAGTTCATGGAGTGTGCCATCCGCCATAGACTCCTGAAACATCACAGTGAGGCTCTTCCTTTCCTTGGACAGCGGCTTCTTCCCGGTGAGGAGCTCGAGAAGAACCACCCCGAAGCTGTAGACGTCGTTCTTGACGGTGAGCTGGTAATCAAGAAGGTACTCCGGGTCAAGATACCCCGGCGTGCCTTTGGGGACAACCTGGGTCATCTCGTCGATCGTGGAGCAGCCAAAGTCAGACACCTTGGCGACCCAGCCGTCGCCGAGGAGGATGTTGGCGGGCTTCACGTCGCCGTGGAGTATCGGGCGCTCCGCCGAGTGCAGGTGGGCGAGTGCTCCGGCGGACTGGGCGGCGATCTTCAGACGGGCGCCGAGCGTGACGCGGCACCTGATCTGGTTCCTGGGGTGCAGCAGTTCCTGCAGGGTCATGTTGGGCACGAACTCGTAGACGAGGACGGGCGCCTCGTACTGCAGGCAGCAGCCGAGGAGCTTGACGATGTTGGGGTGGTCGACGCGGCAGAGGATCACCAGCTCCTGCACGAAGTCCTTGGTCCTGCTCTCGTCCACCTCCTTGCACCTCTTGACCGCGACGGCAGCGTCGCGGAGGACCGCCTTGTAGACGGTCCCCTGCCCGCCTTCCCCGACGATGTTCGCCTTGTTGAAGCTGTCCGTTGCCGCCTCGATCTCCTCCCTTGTGTAGACGGCGAACGGGATGCTACGCCCGTGCCCGTCCCTGGTCATCTCTGCCAGTATCTCGCCCCCGTGCTGTTTGAAATACTCGTCGCTCTGTCTATTGAGGGCTTGTCTTTTTATACTCCTTTTGTGCCGGATCACTTCTACCCCAAGGAAACCAACAAGACCAACCAAAATGCCGACAGAAGCGCCTGCAGGGATGAATGAAGGTTTTTCATTAGCATGTGCTTTTGACATTGATGCACATTCACACTTTTTTTGTGAGGTTATTAAATTTAAATAGGTCTACTTGTGGAGAGAATATACAATATAATTTCTTAATTGGAGGAAAGGGATTAAATGAAGTCCACTTTGGTGTAAAGATGTGTAGTATGTGTGGTATGGATTATGGGCGTACCAATTGCGAGTTTTGCTCCAGGACCAAGTGTTTGGTTGCGCGGAGGTCTCTCGCAGGTCCCATTTTTTGCGTCGCCTGTGTAACCGTTGGGGCACAAACATTCAAATAGACCAGGTCTGTTTTCGCAAGTTCCATTGACAGAACAAGGGTAATGTTGAGGATCTGCGCACTCATCAATATCTGCAATCAAATATCAGTTATATGAGTTTTGCTTCGGTAGAACCTCGCTAAAATAATTACTAATCCCAAAGCAAAAGCGGTTATTAGCGAAACGGCCTTGTTATTTCCAGGGCTACAAAGAAATTGCTATTTGTAAGCAAGAATAAATTGCACATTTGGGATCCGGAGGTGTAAAAATAAATGCATGCAATTTTAGGCACAAAAAAATGTGCAACCGCCGAGTTGCACATTTCTAGACCTAAAGTTGCATATATATTTTCAAAACCATGTGTAACTAACCAATTTCATGAAGAAAAAAAAATCAACGTCCGCGTGGTTCTATTAACACTCATATTTTAGATGCTTAAGTAAAAGAAATGCTCAAAAACCAGTATCTAATTTTCATTTTATCGATTGTCAAGTTATATGTTTAGGGAAGAAAACACGGTAATCTATCTACTAGTTAAGAAATAAGCAGGAAGTTAGAGTGGGAAACACATAATTATAATATATTATGTAAATAAAAATGCTATTTCTCGATAGAATTTCTCTGTAGAGAGAGCACCATCGAATATAGCGTCAAGATCAGTGCAATATGTTTGTTTGTACCCCCTCCATTTTTTTTACTTTGAATTTTTTTATGGTGGGTACTAATTAGTATAACTAGGTTATACTCTCCAGTTCTAAACTATTTGAATATTTAGGTTTGCTTCAAGTCAAACATCTTTAAGTTTGATCAAATACACACACACACACACACACACACACACACACACACACACACACACACACACACACACACACACACACACGCACGCACGCACGCACGCACGCACGCACACACACACAATTTTGACAACACCAATAGATTCATCGTAATTTTTTTATTATATATATTCAGTGTTTTAGTTTTTAAATATAATTTTCTATATACATGGTCAAACTTAAAGAAGTTTGACTAAGGGCAAATCTAAAACTTCATATATTTTAAAATGCTGGTAGTACACAAATAAATTGACTTAAGCTACACATTTCGTTGGTGTGTAAACTAGTTATATTTATGTACCACTTCATCAATTTTACCTTCCCCAACTGTTGTTTAGCAAAAGCATCCAGTTTCTCTACAATTTTTATTTAGAATTAGTAGAATAACATATCCAACCCTGACGTTTGTTGATTGAGAAATAGTAGCCCGACATGGACATCAATTTCCCGTTTGGTATCGGACCCCAGCTCTCGTTGATTGAGAAATACAATAGTAGCTTGGGACAAGACAACAAGATTATCTTAATGCGGCCGTGCGGCACTGCTGCCGTCTCGATAAAAAAACAAGATTATCTTAATGCATCTTGATGAAAAACTTATGTATATATAAATTCTCCATCGACCAGGCCCATGCCTGCAAGTCGAGTTAAATCTGCCTGCCAAAAATTAAAGTCGAGTTAAATCCCTTAGGTTTTTTTTTCTATATAAAACTGGGGCACCTACAAATGTACGTCCGTTAAATTGTTTGCTAAGAAAATTGCTTACGATTGGTCAGACAGTTTAGCTCTCAGGTTTTGTCCGGCCTAATTGCATCCTTAAGAGCGACTCTAGCAAAGTAAACCTAAAAAGCCAATCTTCATAATGAATGATAATAACTCCATTTATGGCATGTCAGTCTTTATTTTGTTGTTTTAGAGCTCACCCCATATGACAGTTGTGTGTGGGGCGAAGGAAACTTCACGTGATCCCACACCTCACATGGGGATGACAGTGATATTGAGAAAAAGACAAAAGTAGTTCACACACGACGTCTTGTTTTACGATCGTGCGATGATTGCTAATCTAACTGCAATTTGGCCTACTTCGTAGACGATCACATCTGGAGTGTCGGTGCAAATTTCATGTGTGAAGTGTGTGTAGCAGCGTGCAAAAGATGTCCCAATGACGAGAGGTCCCACGATACAAAGCGAATCAATACGAAGGCTCTGAATTCACGTGTGGAGCGCTCCATATGCATACGGAGGCTGCCTTCACAATGCAAATGGATATGAGGGGTGCCAATATATACGACGACTGCTGTAGAGTTGCTCTAACAAAATTAACATGTGTGGATCATAATATTACTAGATGGTTATGAAGTTTGTTTGTACCTATGCAGCCGAGCCCCGGATCTTTGAGGTAAGGGTTGCCGTGGAATCCTTTGGTGCAGTTGCAGATGTACCCTGGTCCGTTTGCCGAGTTGAAGCACTCGCTGTGGTCGCTGACACAGGCGTAGGAGTCGCGTTTCACGCGAGCCACCTCGCATGTCTCGTTCCCGATGGCCCAATCGATCGCCACCGGCGCCCGGCCGTGGAATCTGTCGTTGAACTCCGGCGTGGTGACGTAGCTGGTGAAGAAGGTGAAGTTTGACGACTCCATCAGCACCGCGTAGCTGCAGCGGTGGATCTCCTCGGTGTTGAAGCTCGTGTCGAACCGCACCTCGTAGAACTGCAGCGCCCCCGGAATGGCCGTCTGGCAGCAGCCTATCCCGGAACAGGAGCCGTTGCGCAGGGCGCCCAGCTCGCCTCGCCGGCACATGGCCACGCACCCGCTCATGTACTTGCCCGTGTAGCGCTCGTCGCTGATGTACGCGAGCGTTCTGCACCCCACGGCCGTGAACTTGTTGTGGGTGTCGGAGAGCCTGTAGGGCGTGTTTGTGAGGTTGAGGATCCAGTCGTTGTACTCCATGTCCCCGGAGATGGCGTTGTAGCACGCAGAGGAGATGACGTTCATCATCCGGGCCTGGCCTATCTCCAGCGAGAGGCCAACGATCTCCACGTTGGCAAAGAACGGCGCCCTGCGGCCACCGGTGTCGTTGCAGGTGAGGCTGAAGCCCGGCATCGCGCACTCGGGCCCGATGCCGAACGGGAAACGGACGTCAACGTCGCCGCACTTCCTCTGGCAGTCGCTGCTAGGCTGCGCCGGTGCTGCTGCTACGGCGGCGAGCCTTGCCGCAAACACTGCGCCGAGGCATGCTAGCAGTAGGGCTTCTGGTTTGTGGGACGCCATTGGCGAGGGGGATGGATTGGTTCGTGGCGCTTGCTCCGCTAGTAGGCTGCGGTTTTGAGCTCAAGGAAGGGACATGGGAGTATGTGTCCACATGGTTTCTTGTTGGTATTTTCCACGGCCTGGGCCACCATTGCGACGACCTTGACCTTGACGGCGACCGAGTCGCCAGTCGCCAGTCGCCAGTCGCCACTCACCACTCCGGCTTCCATCATATCTTCAGTTTGCTCCTAATCAAGGAGATAACCATGCAAGTGAACATGCCGTTTAACGACCTGAGCATCTCACGAAGCTCCACGAACAATCATAGCGACTTGGGCCGAATATGATTGGTCCTCTATCGTTCGTTCTCGTGCTCAACTGAAACCGCGTGTATAGTCTATAGCTACCTGTACTGTGTGTTCTTGATAACAGGAATCGACCGAGCACGGCCGAGGAGCGACAGACGGTCAGAGCAAGTGACACGGCTCCTGCTGGGTCATTGCCTCCACAGGCCACACGCCAAAAGCGATCAACGCGCTGGGGCAGCAAGGGAAAACATTTGGAAATTCCGCGTTCTCTTCCTCCCACCCAATCATCACGCAAGTTAAGGCAACTCCAACGGCATCTCCAAAATGTGCTCGTATACCTGTCCGCGGACGTCTCTATTTATCCGTCGTCGAAAGGGCATCTAACGGTGTCTTTCAATTTTCCCCTCCTCTCGGAAAAGGGGGGGTGGACGTACCAAAAAATACTTTACGAATCCTTACTTAATCTTCCTATAACTAATCTCTTCGCCCCCTGAATTCAACTGGATGGCCCCCTCCCTAATTTCCCCCAAACAAAAACTGCCACCTCAGCTCTTACGTTAATCACGTAACAACCCTTACGTAGATGTAGCATTGCTCGTGGACGTACCTATCCCGAGGGAGCAGTTGAGAGGTTCCATATGCCGAGCTGAAGGGCAGAACTTCGGTGCGACAACAGGGGCCTATACTTGTCCGCCCCTCCTCCTCCTCCTCCTCCTTCTCCCACGTGACACTGAAATAATCAAATATGAAATAACAATGAAACAATAATTCAAATGTAAATGTTACAGTTCAAGCACAAGAATTACTAATTATTAGTTCAAATTTAAATTCAATTTTGTTTCTTTGTTTGTGGGTGACATTCAATTTATTTGACCACACATGCTCTATTGGTTTCCATAAAATCACACAAAACTCTCTACTAAACCATTGTGAAGTTGTGTATGAGTTTCACGACTATGAAATCTTCGGTGCATCTCGAAAAAATTCTCAAACTCAGCAACATCTTGTCGTGGGAGGTTGATAGGATCACCCATGTGGTCTAAATCAACAGTACGAACATCATTACTCTCATATTTCATAATCATGTTGTGTATGCTCACACGATATGTCAATCTCATAATGTCTCTCAGGATCCCACTGTTTAGCATGTCACGAACAATTGCAAAACGTACTTGGAGCACTCCAAATGCCATCTCCACATCCATCCTAACATCCTCTTGCTTTTGGGTAAAGTGAGATTCTTGATACCTATTGCATGGGAGATGGCCTTGACAAACGTCGCCCACGGAGGATATATACCATCGACAAATTAGTACCACATGACATAGTCATGCCCATTGGTGATATAGTTGCATCCGGAGCCTTGCCTTCAGAAATCCTTGCAAGTATGTAGGCCAATGGACACATTGATGTCGTTGTGAGATCTTGAATTCGATATCCGTGAGCTTGCACATTGCTAGGGCGGCACGAAAGTGGAATGGCCTCATCCATAACCACGACCGAGGAACGGTGAGCAATGCTCGTGCTTCCACAATGCCTTGTTATAACCCCCCATCACAATCCACACGAGTGTATACCTGCACCTCAAGTTAGACAATAACACCCACATATTATGTCTATTCTTCACTCTTGGTTTGTGGTACACAAATATTGCCTGCCACGGCGGCTTCGACTATTGCTCTTGTGTGCACACATCAATGTACCTGTTGATCTTTCCCATTGCCTACACATGCAGAGATTGATGCTAGAAAGAGCTAAGCAACCATTTCTTACGCCAGTCCTGTCTCCCGTAAACCACGTAAACCGAGCCTCCATCATAACTTTTCCATCTACTCCTCACTTTTCCTTGTCTCACAAACGAAAGCATGGATGGGTACACATTAGCCTCGGTGGTAGTACACGAGTAGTTCTTGACCCCCCTCCCCCCAAATTCCATGCCAAGGTACACATTAGGCTCGATGGTCCCATGTTTGGGGCTGCATTGCTGACACTTCAGCAGTTTTCTATCGCTTATTCCCTAGTGATGTATTATACTCTTCCTCCTCTTCCTTGTCTTTCAAAATCTCCTTATCACCTAATGCATCACCTTTGTTGTCTATCAATAACAATTGGTTACCATTAGCCTCAACTTCTGCCTTCTCGGTGTACTAAACCAGACGCTTCATAGACCTCATCCACAGTGTATTTCTGTATAGGGTTTAACCGGACTAGATGTTGTACTTTGTAGATCTCCGTCTTCCCTCTACACTCCACTTGGTGTATATGTGCATCATCTCTCAGCTCACGCCTCTACCTCCTCAGCTCTAAAGCATCCACTTGTCTTCCCTCCTAAACTCTGGAGCAATAAGTGCAGGTGGCTCAACAAAGTCATGTGTGTCATGAATCTCGTTCCCATGTTCCTTCGCCACATGACTCAAGAAACCACATACCACACATCACGTTGGAATCTTCTAGTATTCGAGACCAAAGAACAATTTATTCTTCCTCCATGTCAGACTTATACATCTCATTAGTAGCTTATACATATCCAGGTAACACTAATCCTGACCCCCCTTTCCTTTCACTAACTGCTCATCCACACGCTCCAACACCCCTGCCTTCTTCGCCAACTACCCCACTATGCTAGCTCAACGCATTTTTCTTTGAGGCTTATCACTCTGACCCATGCTTGATCCAAGAAAAATTCTACCTCAGTCACCTCGGACCAGCCATCGTAATATGCCATCAACACTGGCCATCCCTGAAAATCCATGGTCCTTCCATCATCACATGCTCCCAATCTCCTAGACGATGAATTGGACCGAGAACAAGATCATCGATCACCCAAAATTCTATATCATGTTGCAGATTCCAGGCAGACCGCCGATGAGTCAAAATTATGCAATAATTTTATGCTTTATTTTATGCCTACACGTTAGGAGCCCGATGCATCACTGGCCCCCGACCCGCATGAGACCAGTTGATGCGACCGAATCGTCCCGGGGAAGGGGCATATGCGTCGTGCAATCTGGCACAGACATGCATACCACACGTACCGAGTGTAGCGACCGAACCGTCCCGGGGGAGGGGCATAGGTGTCGTGCGATCCGGCGCAGACAGGCACACCACACGCACCGACACACCGACTGTAGCGACCGAACCAGCCCAACAGAGGCAAAGACACCGGCATGCAGGTCCAGCTATTCCATCGCATACGGGCACGAGCGCGACACAAGCCACCATACGACAATGGCCCCGACAACGCCCGCGGTCCACCCGTCATGGACCACCGACGCAGGTCTCCTTGATCGCCACGGAGGGCGTGGGTGCCGCTCGAGCCAACGCACTACACTGCCGAATGTAGTGACCGAACCAGCCGGCAAGGGCGAATTCATCGGCAAGGGCGATGTGAACTAGATTATTGACTGTAGTGCAAGTGGGAGACTGTTGGAAATATGCCCTAGAGGCAATAATAAATTGGTTATTATTATATTTCCTTGTTCATGATAATCGTTTATTATCCATGCTAGAATTGTATTGATAGGAAACTCAGATACATGTGTGGATACATAGACAACACCATGTCCCTAGTAAGCCTCTAGTTAACTAGCTCGTTGATCAATAGATGGTTACGGTTTCCTAACCATGGACATTGGATGTCGTTGATAACGGGATCACATCATTAGGATAATGATGTGATGGACAAGACCGAATCCTAAGCCTAGCACAAAGATCGTGTAGTTCGTATGCTAAAGCTTTTCTAAATGTCAAGTATCATTTCCTTAGACCATGAGATTGTGCAACTCCCGGATACCGTAGGAATGCTTTGGGTGTGCCAAACGTCACAACGTAACTGGGTGGCTATAAAGATGCACTACGGGTATCTCCGAAAGTGTCTGTTGGGTTGGCACGAATCGAGACTGGGATTTGTCACTCCGTGTGACGGAGAGCTATCTCTGGGCCCACTCGATAGGACATCATCATAATGTGCACAATGTGACCATGGAGTTGATCACGGGATGATGTGTTACGGAACGAGTAAAGAGACTTGCCGGTAACGAGATTGAACAAGGTATCGGATACCAACGATCGAATCTCGGGCAAGTACAATACCGCTGGACAAAGGGAATTGAATGCGGGATTGATTGAATCCTCGACATCGTGGTTCATCCAATGAGATCATCGTGGAACATGTGGGAGCCAACATGGGTATCTAGACCCCGCTGTTGGTTATTGACCGGAGAGTCGTCTCGGTCATGTCTGCATGTCTCCTGAACCCGTAGGGTCTACACACTTAAGGTTCGGTGACGCTAGGGTTGTAGAGATATTAGTATGCGGTAACCCA
The DNA here is from genome assembly GCA_034509565.1 of Triticum monococcum. Taxonomy (NCBI): domain Eukaryota; kingdom Viridiplantae; phylum Streptophyta; class Magnoliopsida; order Poales; family Poaceae; genus Triticum; species Triticum monococcum. The sequence goes on from CM067846.1 coordinate 592,035,217, forward strand.
AAAGTTGTTCAGAGTCCCGTATGAGATCCCGGACGTCACGAGGAGTTCCTGAATGGTCTGGAGGTAAAGATTTATATATAGGAAGTCCTATTTTGGCCACCGGAAAATGTTCGGGATTTTTCGGTATTGTACCAGGAAGGTTCTAGAAGGTTCCGGAGTGGGGCCCACCTGCATGGGGGGAACCACATGAACGTGGGTAGTGGGGGCAAGGCCCCACACCCCTGGTCAAGGCGCACCAAGATCCCCCCTTAGAAGGAATAAGATCATATCCCGAAGGGATAAGATCAAGATCCCTAAAAAGGGGGGATAACAATCGGTGGGGAAGGGAAATGATGGGATTTCTTTCCCCCACCTTTGCCAACGCCCCAATGGACTTGGAGGGCAAGAAACCAGCTCCCTCCACCCCTATATATAGTGGGGTGGCGCATGGGAGCCGCACCCTAGCCCCTGGCGCCTCCTTCTCCCCTCGTAACACCTCTCCCTCTCGCTGAGCTTGGCGAAGCCCTGCCAAGATCCCCGCTGCTTCCACCACCACGCCGTCGTGCTACTGGATCTCCATTAACCTCTCCTCCCCCCTTGCTCGGAGGTGCCGTCTTCTCCAACCGTACGTGTGTTGAACGCGGAGGTGCCGTCCGTTCGGCGCTCGGTCATCAGTGATTTGGATCACGACGAGTACGACTGCATCAACCCCGTTCTCTTGAACGCTTCCGCTCGCGATCTACAAGGGTATGTAGATGCACTCCTCTCTCTCGTTGCTAGATGACTCCATAGATTGATCTTGGTGATGCGTAGAAAATTTTAAAATTCTGCTACGTTCCCCAACAGTGGCATCATGAGCTAGGTCTATGCGTAGTTTCTATGCACGAGTAGAACACAAAGTAGTTGTGGGCGTCGATTTTGTCAATTTACTTGCTGTTACTAGTCTTATCTTGATTCGGCGGGATCGTGGGATGAAGCGGCCCGGACCGACCTTACACGTACACTTACGTGAGACAGGTTCCACCGACTGACATGCACTAGTTGCATAAGGTGGCTAGCGGGTGTCTGTCTCTCCCACTTTAATCGGATCAGATTCGATGAAAAGGGTCCTTATGAAGGGTAAATAGAAATTGGCATATCACGTTGTGGTTTTTGCGTAGGTAAGAAACGTTCTTGCTAAGAAACCTATAGCAGCCACTTAAAAATTTGCAACAACAATTAGAGGACGTCTAACTTGTTTTTGCAGCATATGCCGTGTGATGTGATATGGCCAAAAGGATGTGATGAATGATATATGTGATGTATGAGATTGATCATGTTCTTGTAATAGGAATCACGACTTGCATGTCGATGAGTATGACAACCGGCAGGAGCCATAGGAGTTGTCTTAATTTATTTATGACCTGCGTGTCAACATAAACGTCATGTATTTACTTTACTTTATTGCTAAACCGTTAGCCATAGTAGTAGAAGTAATAGATGACGAGACAACTTCATGAAGACACGATGATGGAGATCATGGTGTCATGCCGGTGACGATGATGATCATGGCGCCCCGAAGATGGAGATCAAAAGGAGCAAAATGATATTGGCCATATCATGTCACTATTTGATTGCATGTGATGTTTATCATGTTTTACATCTTATTTGCTTAGAACAACGGTAGCTAAAATAAGATGATCCCTCACAATAATTTCAAGAAAAGTGTTCCCCCTAACTGTGCACCGTTGCGAAGGTTCGTTGTTTCGAAGCACCACATGATGATCGGGTGTGATAGATTCTAACGTTCAAATACAACGGGTGTAAGCCAGATTTACACATGCAATAAACTTAGGTTGACTTGACGATCCTAGCATGTACAGACATGGCCTCGGAACGCGGAAGACCGAAAGGTCGAACATGAGTCGTATAGAAGATACGATCAACATGAAGATGTTCACCGATGATGACTAGTCCGTCTCACGTGATGATCGGACATGGCCTAGTTGACTCGGATCATGTATCACTTAGATGACTAGAGGGATGTCTATCTAAGTGGGAGTTCATTAAATAATCAGATGAACTTAATTATCATAAACATAGTCAAAAGGACTTCGCCAATTATGTCGTAGCTTACGCTTTAGTTCTACTGTTTTAGATATGTTTCTAGAGAAAATTTAGTTGAAAGTTGATAGTAGCAATTATGCGGACTGGGTCCGTAAACAGAGGATTGTCCTCATTGCTGCGCAGAAGGATTATGTCCTTAATGCACCACTCAGTGAGCTGACCCTCGAACGTCGGTTGTGGATGTTGTGAACATCTGACATACACGTTTTGATGAATACATGATAGTTCAGTGCGTAATGCTAAATGGTTTAGAATTGAGGCACCAAAGACGTTTTTGAAACATCGCAGAACATATGAGATGTTCCAAGGACTGAAATTGGGATTTCAGGCTAGTGCCCACGTCAAGAGGTATGAGACCTTTGACAAGTTTCTTAAGCCTGCACACTAAGGAGAAAAGCTCAATCGTTGAACATGTGCTCAGATTGTATGAGTACTACAATCGCTTGAATCGAGTGGGAGTTGATCTTCTAGATGAGATAGTGATGGTTCTCCAAAGTCACTGCCACCAAGCTACTAGAGTTTCGTGATGAACTATAACATATCAGGCATAGATATGATGATCCTTGAGCTATTCGCGACACCGTGAAAGTAGAAATCAAATAGGAGCATCAATTGTTGATGGTTAGTAAAACCACTAGTTTCAAGAAGGGCAAGGGCAAGAAAGGGATACTTCATGAAACGACAAATCAGTTGCTGCTCTAGTGAAGAAACCCAAAGTTGAACCCAAGCCCGAGACTAAGTGCTTCTGTAATAAGGGGAACAGTCACTGAAGCAGAACCACCCTAGATACTTGGTAGATGAGAAGGCTGGCAAGGTTGAAAGAAGTATGTATTGGACATACATTATATTAAATGTGTACTTCACTAGTACTCCTAGTAGCAGCAGGGTATTAGATACCGGTTCGGTTGCTAAGTGTTGGTAACTCGAAATGAAAGGCTACGGAATAAACAGAGACTAGTCAAAGGTGAGACGATGATATGTGTTGGAAGTGTTTTCAAGGTTGATGTGATCAAGCATCGCACGCTCCGTTTACCATCGGGATTGGTGTTAAACCTAAATAATTGTTATTTGGTGTTTGCGTTGAGCATAGACATGATTGGATTATGTTTATCGCAATACGGTTATTCATTTAAGGAGAATAATGGTTATTCTGTTTATTTGAATAATACCTTCAATGGTCTTGCACCTAAAATGAATGGTTTATCGAATCCCGATCGTAAATATACACATGTTCATGCCAAAAGATATAAGATAGTAATGATAGTACCACATACTTGAAGCACTGCAATTTTAGTCACAATGGTATAAAACGCATGAAGAAGCTCCATGTTGATGGATCTTTGGACTCGCTTGATTTTGAATCACTTGAGACATGCAAATCATACCACATGAGCAAGATGACTGAAAGGCCTCGTTTTCAGTAAGATGGAACAAGAAAGCAACTTGTTGGAAGTAATACATCTTGATGTGTGCAGTCCAATGAGTGCTGAGGCATGTAGTGGATATCGTTATATTCTTACTTCACAGATGATTTGAGTAGATGTATATTTACTTGATGAATCACGAGTCTGAATTATTGAAAGGTTCAAGTAATTACAGGGTGAAGTTGAAGATCGTCGTGACAAGAGGATAAAATATCTATGATATGATCATAGAGATGAATATCTGAATTACGAGTTTGGCACAGAATTAAGACATTGTGGAAATTGTTTCACAAGTAATACAGCCTGGAACACCATAGTGTGATGATGTGTCCGAACATCATAACTGCACCCTATTGGATATGATGCATACCATGATGTCTCTTATCGAATTACCACGATAGTTTATGGGTTAGGCATTAGAGACAACCACATTCACTTTAAATAGGACACCACGTAATTCCGATGAGATGACACCATATGAACTATGGTTTAGAGAAACCTAAGCTGTCATTTCTTAAAAGTTTGGGGCTGCAACGCTTAAGTGAAAAAGTTTCAGGCTGATAAGCTCGAACCCAAAGCGGATAAATGCATCTTCATAGAGTACCCAAAACAGTTGGGTATACCTCCTGTCTCAGATCCGAAAGCAATAGGGATTTTTTCTAGAATCGGGTCCTTTCTCGAGGAAAAGTTTCTCTCGAAAGAATTGAGTGGGAGGATGGTGGAGACTTGATGAGGTTATTGAACCGTCACTTCAACCAGTGTATAGCAGGGCACAGGGAGTTGTTCCTGTGGCACCTACACCAATTGAAGTGGAAGCTTATGATAGTGATCATGAAACTTCGGATCAAGTCACTACCAAACCTCGTAGGACGACAAGGATGCGTACTACTTCAGAGTGGTACGTAATCCTGTCTTGGAAGTCATGTTGCTAGACAACAATGAACCTACGAGCTATGGAGAAGCGATGGTGGGCCCGGATTCTGAAAATTGGCTCGAGGCCACAAAATCCGAGAGAGGATCCATGTATGAAAACAAAGTGTAGAATTTGGAAGAACTGCTTGATGGTCATAAGGATGTTGGGTACATATGGATTTTAAAAGAAAGACGAACAATGGTGATAAGTATCACCATTAAGAAAGCTCGACTTGTCGTTAAGATGTTTTCCGACAAGTTCAAGGAGTTGACTACGATGAGACTTTCTCACTCGTAGCGATGCTAAGAGTCTGTTGGAATTATGTTAGCAGTTACTGCATTGTTTATGAAATCTTGCAGATACGATGTCAAAATATTGTTTCCTTGACGATTTTCTTGAGGAAAGGTTGTATGTGATACAACCAGAAGGTTTTGTTAGTCCTGAAAAATGCTAACAAGTATGCAAAGCTCCAGCAATCCTTCTAAGGACTGGAGTAAGCATCTCGGAGTTGGAATGCACGCTTTGATGAGATGATCAAAGCTTTTGGGTTTATACAAAGTTTATGAGAAACTTGTATTTCCAAAGAAGTGAGTGGGAGCACTATAGAATTTCTGATGAGTATATGTTGTTGACATATTGTTGATCAGAAATGATGTAGAATTTCTGGAAAGCATATAGGGTTATCTGAAAAGTGTTTTTCAATGGAAAACCTGGATTAAGCTACTTGAACATTGAGCATCAAGATCTATAAGGATAGATCAAAACGCTTAATGGTACTTTCAAATGAGCACATACCTTGACATGATCTTGAAGGTGTTCAAGATGGATCAGTCAAAGAAGGAGTTCTTGCCTGAGTTGTAAGGTATGAAGTTATGAAGTTAAAGCTCGACCACGGCAGGAGAAAGAGGAAGTACGAAGGTCGTCCCCTATGCTTTTGTCATAGGCTCTATACGGTATGCCATGCTGAGTACCGCACCTGATGTGTGCCTTGCCACATGTCTGGCAAGAGGGTACAAAGGTGATCTAGGAGTAGATCACCAGATAGCGGTCAAAATTATCCTTAGAGGAATAAGGATATGTTTCTCAGTTATGGAGGTGATAAAGAGTTCGACGTAAAGAGTTACATCGATGCAAGCTTAACACCTATCCGGATAGCTCTGAGTAGAGATACCGGATACGTATAATGGAGCAATAATTTAGAATAGCTCTAAGTAGAACAGTTATTTGAAATGGCTCCAAATATAGCATAGAGATTTGCGAAGTACATACGGATCTGAATGTTGCAGACCCGTTGACTAAAACCTCTCTCATAAGCATAACATGATCAAACCCAGAACTCATTGAGTGTTAATCACATAGTGATGTGAACTAGATTATTGACTCTAGTAAACTCTTTGGATGTTGGTCACATGGCGATGTGACCTGTGAGTGTTAATCACATGGCGATGTGAACTAGATTATTGACTCTAGTGCAAGTGGGAGACTGTTGGAAATATGCCCTAGAGGCAATAATAAATTGGTTATTATTATATTTCCTTGTTCATGATAAACGTTTATTATCCATGCTAGAATTGTATTGATAGGAAACTCAGATACATGTGTGGATACATAGACAACACCATGTCCCTAGTAAGCCTCTAGTTAACTAGCTCGTTGATCAATAGATGGTTACGGTTTCCTGACCATGGACATTGGATGTCGTTGATAACGGGATCACATCATTAGGAGAATGATGTGATGGACAAGACCGAATCCTAAGCCTAGCACAAAGATCGTGTAGTTCGTATGCTAAAGCTTTTCTAAATGTCAAGTATCATTTCCTTAGACCATGAGATTGTGCAACTCCCGGATACCGTAGGAATGCTTTGGGTGTGCCAAACGTCACAACATAACTGGGTGGCTATAAAGGTGCACTACGGGTATCTCCGAAAGTGTCTGTTGGGTTGGCACGAATCGAGACTGGGATTTGTCACTCCGTGTGACGGAGAGCTATCTCTGGGCCCACTCGGTAGGACATCATCATAATGTGCACAATGTGACCATGGAGTTGATCACGGGATGATGTGTTACGGAACAAGTAAAGAGACTTGCCGGTAACGAGATTGAACAAGGTATCGGATACCGACGATCGAATCTCGGGCAAGTACAATACCGCTGGACAAAGGGAATTCAATACGGGGTTGATTGAATCTTCGACATCATGGTTCATCCGATGAGATCATCATGGAACATGTGGGAGCCAACATGGGTATCCAGATCCCGCTGTTGGTTATTGATCGGAGAGTCGTCTCGGTCATGTCTGCATGTCTCCCGAACCCGTTGTTGGGGAACGTTGCAGAAAACAAAAATTTTCCTACGGTTTCACCAAGATCCATCTATGAGTTCATCTAGCAACGAGTGATCGGATGCATCTACATACCTTTGTAGATCGCGAGCGGAAGCGTTCAAAGAACGGGGATGAGGTAGTCGTACACGACGTGATCCAAATCACCGGAGATCCTAGCGCCGAACGGACGGCACCTCCGCGTTCAACACACGTACGGTCAGCGTGACGTCTCCTCCTTCTTGATCCAGCAAGGGGGAAGGAGAGGTTGATGAAGATCCAGCAGCACGACGGCGTGGTGGTGGATGCAGGGCGTCACAGTAGCAGGGCTTCGCCTTATACTACGAGAGAGAGAGAGGTGCAGCAGGGGAGAGGGAGGCGCCAAGACTCAAGGTGCGGCTGCCCCCTCCCTCCCCCTCATATATATAGGCTCCCCTAGGGGGGTGCCGGCCCTAGGAGATGAGATCTCCTAGGGGGGGGGGGGGGGGTGGCGGCCAGGGCTGGAGTGGCCCCCAAGGCAAGGTGGGGTGCCCCCCCACCCCTAGGGTTTCAACCCTAGGCGCATGGGGTGGGCCTAGGGGGGCGCACCAGCTCACTATGGGCTGGTTCCCCTCCCCACTTTGGCCCATGGGGCCCTCCGGGATGGGTGGCCCCACCCGGTGGACCCCCGGGACCCTTCCGGTGGTCCCGGTACAATACCGGTGACCCCGAAACTTGTCCCGATGGCCGAAACAGCACTTCCTATATATATAATTCTTTACCTCCGGACTATTCCGAAACTCCTCGTGATGTCCGGGATCTCATCCGGGACTCCGAACAACGTTCGGGTTACTGCATATACATATCTTCACAACCCTAGCGTCACCGAACCTTAAGTGTGTAGACCCTACGGGTTCGGGAGACATGCAGACATGACCAAGATGACTCTCCGGTCAATAACCAACAGCGGGATCTGGATACCCATGTTGGCTCCCACATGCTCCTTGATGATCTCATTGGATGAACCACGATGTCGAGGATTCAAGCAACCCCGTATACAATTCCCTTTGTCAATCGATATGTTACTTGCCCGAGATTGGATCGCCGGTATCCCAATACCTTGTTCAATCTCGTTACGGACAAGTCACTTTACTCGTACCGTAATGCATGATCCTGTGACCAGACACTTGGTCACTTTGAGCTCATAATGATGATGCATTACCGAGTGGGCCCAGTGATACCTCTCCGTCATACAGAGTGACAAATCCCAGTCTTGATCCGTGTCAACCCAACAGACACTTTCGGAGATACCCGTAGTATACCTTTATAGTCACCTAGTTACGTTGTGACGTTTGGTACACCCAAAGCACTCCTACGGTATCCGGGAGTTACACGATCTCATGGTTTAAGGAAAGGATACTTGACATTGGAAAAACTCTAGCAAACGAACTATACGATCTTTATGCTATGTTTAGGATTGGGTCTTGTCCATCACATCATTCTCCTAATGATGTGATCTCGTTATCAATGACATCCAATGTCCATAGTAAGGAAACCATGACTATCTGTTGATCAACGAGCTAGTCAACTAGAGGCTTACTAGGGACATGTTGGTGTCTATTATTCACACATGTATTACGATTTCTGGATAACACAATTATAGCATGAATAAAGACAATTATCATGAACAAGGAAATATAATAATAATGCTTTTCTTATTGCCTCTAGGGCATATTTCCAACAGTCTCCCACTTGCACTAGAGTCAATAATCTAGTTACATTGTGATGAATCGAACACCCATGGAATTCTGGTGTTGATCATGTTTTGCTCTAGGGAGAGGTTTAGTCAACGGATCTGCTACATTCAGGTCCGTATGTACTTTACAAATATCTATGTCTCCATCTTGAACATTTTCACGAATGGAGTTGAAGCGACGCTTGATGTGCCTGGTCTTCTTGTGAAGCCTGGGCTCCTTGGCAAGTGCAATAGCTCCAGTGTTGTCACAGAAGAGTTTGATTGGCCCCGACGCATTGGGTATGACTCCTAGGTCGGTGATGAACTCCTTCACCCAAATTGCTTCATGTGCTGCCTCCGAGGCTGCCATGTACTCCGCTTCACATGTAGATCCCGCCACGACACTCCGCTTGCAACTGCACCAGCTTACTGCCCCACCATTCAAAATATACACGTATCCGGTTTATGACTTAGAGTCATCCAGATCTGTGTCGAAGCTAGCGTCGACGTAACGCTTTACGACGAGCTCTTCGTCACCTCCATAAACGAGAAACATTTCCTTAGTCCTTTTCAGGTACTTCAGGATATTCTTGACCGCTGTCCAGTGTTCCTTGCCGGGATTACTTTGGTACCTTCCTACCAAACTTACGGCAAGGTTTACATCAGGTCTGGTACACAGCATGGCATACATAATAGAACCTATGGCTGAGGCATAGGGGATGACACTCATCTCTTCTATATCTTCTGCCGTGGTCGGACATTGAGCTGAGCTCAATTTCACACCTTGTAACACAGGTAAGAACCCCTTCTTAGACTGATCCATATTGAACTTCTTCAATATCTTATCAAGGTATGTGCTTTGTGAAAGACCTATGAGGCGTCTTGATCTATCTCTATAGATCTTGATGCCTAATATATAAGCAGCTTCTTCAAGGTCCTTCATTGAAAAACTCTTATTCAAGTAGGCCTTAATGCTGTCCAAGAGTTCTATATCATTTCCCATCAAAAGTATGTCATCTACATATAATATGAGAAATGCTACAGATCTCCCACTCACTTTCTTGTAAACGCAGGTTTCTCCATAAGTCTGCGTAAACCCAAACGCTTTGATCATCTCATCAAAGCGAATGTTCCAACTCCGAGATGCTTGCACCAGCCCATAAATCGAGCATTGGAGCTTGCACACCTTGTCAGCATTCTTAGGATCGACAAAACCTTCCGGCTACATCATATACAATTCTTCCTTAAGGAAACCATTAAGGAATGCCGTTTTGACGTCCATTTGCCATATTTCATAATCATAGTATGCGGCAACTGCTAACATAATTCCGACGGACTTCAGCTTCGCTACTGGTGAGAAAGTCTCATCGTAGTCAACCCCTTGAACTTGTCGATAACCCTTAGCAACAAGCCGAGCTTTATGGATGGTCACATTACCATCCGTGTCTGTCTTCTTCTTAAAGATCCATTTATTTTCTATGGCTCGCCGATCATCGGGTAAGTCAGTCAAAGTCCATACTTTGTTTTCATACATGGATACTATCTCGGATTTCATGGCTTCTAGCCATTTGTCGGAATCCGGGCCCGCCATCGCTTCTTCATAGTTCGAAGGTTCACCGTTGTCTAACAACATGATTTCCAAGACAGGGTTGCTATACCACTCTGGTGCGGAACGTGTCCTTGTGGACCTTCGAAGTTCAGTAGCAACTTGATCTGAAGTTTCATGATCATCATCATTAACTTCCTCTCTAGTCGGTGCAGGCACCTCAGGAACATTTTCTTGAGCTGCGCCATTTTCCGGTTCAAGAGGTAACACTTCATCAAGTTCTACTTTCCTCCCACTTACTTCTTTTGAGAGAAACTCGTTCTCTAGAAAGGATCCATTCTTGGCAACAAAGATCTTGCCTTCGGATCTGAGGTAGAAGGTATACCCAATAGTTTCTTTAGGGTATCCTATGAAGACGCATTTTTCCGACTTGGGTTCGAGCTTTTCAGGTTGAAGTTTCTTGACATAAGCATCGCATCCCCAAACTTTTAGAAACGACAGCTTAGGTTTCTTCCCAAACCATAATTCATACGGTGTCGTCTCAACGGAATTCGACGGAGCCCTATTTAAAGTGAATGCGGCAGTCTCTAAAGCATAGACCCAAAAAGATAGCGGTAAATCAGTAAGAGACATCATAGATCGCACCATATCTAATAGAGTGCGATTACGACGTTCGGACACACCATTACACTGAGGTGTTCCAGGCGGCGTGAGTTGTGACACTATTCCACATTTTCTTAAGTGTGTGCCAAATTCGTGACTCAAGTATTCTCCTCCATGACCTGATCGCAAAAACTTGATTTTTCTGTCACGTTGATTTTCAACCTCACTCTGAAATTCCTTGAACTTTTCAAAGGTCTCAGACTTGTGTTTCATTAAGTAAATATACCCATATCTACTCAAGTCATCAGTGAGGGTGAGAACATAACGATAGCCACCGCGAGCCTCAACACTCATTGGACCACACACATCAGTATGTATGATTTCCAATAAGTTGGTTGCTCGCTCCATTGTTCCTGAGAACGGAGTCTTGGTCATTTTACCCATGAGGCATGGTTCACACATGTCAAATGATTCATAATCAAGAGACTCTAAAAGTCCATCTGCATGGAGCTTCTTCATGCGTTTGACACCTATGTGACCAAGGCGGCAGTGCCACAAGTATGTGGGACTATCATTATCAACCTTACATCTTTTGGTATTCACACTATGAACATGTGTAGCATTACGCTCGAGATTCATTAAGAATAAACCATTCACCAGCGGAGCATGACCATAAAACATATCTCTCATATAAATAGAACAACCGTTATTCTCGGATTTAAATGAGTAGCCATCTCGAATTAAACGAGATCCCGATACAATGTTCATGCTCAAAGCTGGCACTAAATAACAATTATTGAGGTTTAAAACTAATCCCGTAGGTAAATGTAGAGGTAGCGTGCCGACGGCGATCACATCGACCTTGGAACCATTCCCGACGCGCATCGTCACCTCGTCCTTCGCCAGTCTCCGCTTATTCCGTAGCTCCTGCTTTGAGTTACAAATGTGAGCAACTGCACCGGTATCAAATACCCAGGAGCTACTACGAGTACTAGTAAGGTACACATCAATTACATGTATATCACATATACCTTTTGTTTTGCCGGCCTTCTTGTCCGCTAAGTATTTGGGGCAGTTCCACTTCCAGTGACCACTTCCCTTGCAATAAAAGCACTCAGTTTTGGGCTTGGGTCCATTCTTTGGCTTCTTCCCGACAGCTTGCTTGCCAGGCGCGGCAACTTCCTTGCCGTCCTTCTTGAAGTTCTTTTTACCCTTGCCTTTCTTGAACTTAGTGGTTTTATTCACCATCAACACTTGATGTTCCTTCTTGACTTCTACCTCCGCTGATTTCAGCATTGAAAATAACTCAGGAATGGTCTTTTCCATCCCCTGCATATTAAAGTTCATCACAAAGCTCTTGTAGCTTGGTGGAAGCGACTGGAGGATTCTGTCAATGACCGCATCATTCGGGAGATTAACTCCCAGCTGAGTCAAGCGGTTATGCAACCCAGACATAGTGAGTATGTGCTCACCGATAGAACTATTTTCCTCCATCTTACAACTGAAGAACTTGTCGGATACCTCATATCTCTCGACCCGGGCATGAGCTTGGAAAACCATTTTCAGCTCTTTGAACATCTCATATGCTCCATGTCTCTCAAAACGCTTTTGGAGCCCCGGCTCTAAGCTGTAAAGCATGCCGCACTGAACGAGGGAGTAGTCATCAGCATGTGTCTGCCAAGCGTTCATAACGTCTTGGTTCTGTGGACGGGTGGGTCACCTAGCGGTGCTAGTAGGACATATTCTTTCTTGGCAGCTATGAGGATGATCCTCAGGTTCCGGACCCAGTCCGTATAGTTGCTGCCATCGTCTTTCAGCTTGATTTTCTCGAGGAACGCATTGAAGTTGAGGACAACGTTGGCCATTTGATCTACAAGACATATTGCAAAGATTTTAGACTAAGTTCATGATAATTAAGTTCATCTAATCAAATTATTCAATGAACTCCCACTTAGATAGACACCCCTCTTCTAGTCATCTAAGTATAACATGATCCGAGTCAACTAGGCCGTGTCCGATCATCACGTGAGACGGACTAATCAACGTCGGTGAACATCTTCATGTTGATCGTATCTTCTATACGACTCATGCTCGACCTTTCGGTCTTCTGTGTTCCGAGGCCATGTCTGTACATGCTAGGCTCGTCAAGTCAACCTAAGTGTTTGCATGTGTAAATCTGTCTTACACCCGTTGTATGTGAACGTTGGAATCTATCACACCCGATCATCACGTGGTGCTTCGAAACAACGAACTGTCGCAACAGTGCACAGTTAGGGGGAACACTTTCTTGAAATTATTATGAGGGATCATCTTATTTACTACTGTCGTTCTAAGTAAACAAGATGCAAAACATGATAAACATCACATGCAATCAAATAATAATAGTGACATGATATGGCCAATATCACATAGCTCCTTTGATCTCCATCTTGGGGCTCCATGATCATCTTGTCACCAGCTTGACACCATGATCTCCAGCATCATGATCTCCATCATCGTGTCTCCATGAAGTTGCTCGCCAACTATTACTTCAACTACTATGGCTAACGCGTTTAGCAATAAAGTAAACTAATTTACATGGCGTTTCTCAATGACACGCAGGTCATATAAAAATAAAGACAACTCCTATGGCTCCTGCCGGTTGTCATACTCATCGACATGCAAGTCGTGATTCCTATTACAATAGCATGAACATCTCATACATCACATATATATCATTCATCATTCATCACAACTTTGGCCATATCATATCACAAAGCACTTGCTGCAAAAACAAGTTAGACGTCCTCTAATTGTTGTTGCAAGTTTTACGTGGCTGAAATAGGGTTCTAGCAAGAACGTTTTCTTACCTACGTGAAAGCCACAACGTGATTTGTCAACTTCTATTTACCCTTCATAAGGACCCTTTTCATCGAATCCGCTCCAACTAAAGTGGGAGAGACAGACACCCGCCAGCCACCTTATGCAACTAGTGCATGTCAGTCGGTGGAACCGGTCTCACGTAAGCGTACGTGTAAGGTTGGTCCGGGCCGCTTCATCCCACAATACCGCTGAAGCAAGATAAAAGTAGTAGCGGCAAGAAAGTTGACAACATCTACGCCCACAACAAATTGTGTTCTACTCGCGCAAGAAGAACTACGCATAGACCTAGCTCATGATGCCACTGTTGGGGAACGTTGCAGAAAACAAAAAATTTCCTACGGTTTCACCAAGATCCATCTATGAGTTCATCTAGCAACAAGTGATCGGATGCATCTACATACCTTTGTAGATCGCGAGCGGAAGCGTTCAAAGAACGGGGATGAGGTAGTCGTACACGACGTGATCCAAATCACCGGAGATCCTAGCGCCGAACGGATGGCACCTCCATGTTCAACACACGTACGGTCAGCGTGACGTCTCCTCCTTCTTGATCTAGCAAGGGGGAAGGAGAGGTTGATGAAGATCCAGCAGCACGACGGCGTGGTGGTGGATGCAGGGCGTCACAGTAGCAGGGCTTCGCCTTATACTATGAGAGAGAGAGGTGCAGCAGGGGAGAGGGAGGCGCCAAGACTCAAGGTGCGGCTGCACCCTCCCTCCCCCTCATATATATAGGCTCCCCTAGGGGGGACGCCGGCCCTAGGAGATGAGATCTCCTCGGGGGGGGGGGGGGCAGGGCTGCAGTGGCCCCCAAGGCAAGGTGGGGCGCCCCCCACCCCTAGGGTTTCAACCCTAGGCGCATGGGGTGGGCCTAGGGGGGCACACCAGCCCACTATGGGCTGGTTCCCCTCCCCACTTTGGCCCATGGGGCCCTCCGGGATGGGTGGCCCCACCCGGTGGACCCCCGGGACCCTTCCGGTGGTCCCGGTACAATACCGGTGACCCCGAAACTTGTTCCGATGGCCGAAACAACACTTCCTATATATAATTCTTTACCTCCGAACTATTCCGAAACTCCTCGTGATGTCCGGGATCTCATCCAGGACTCCGAACAACATTCGGGTTACTGCATATACATATCTTCACAACCCTAGCGTCACCGAACCTTAAGTGTGTAGACCCTACGGGTTCGGGAGACATGCAGACATGACTGAGATGACTCTCCGGTCAATAACCAACAGCGGGATCTGGATACCCATGTTGGCTCCCACATGCTCCTCGATGATCTCATCGGATGAACCACGATGTCGAGGATTCAAGCAACCCCGTATACAATTCCCTTTGTCAATCGATATGTTACTTGCCTGAGATTCGATCGTCGGTATCCCAATACCTTGTTCAATCTCGTTACCGGCAAGTCACTTGACTCGTACCGTAATGCATGATCCCGTGACCAGACACTTGGTCACTTTGAGCTCATAATGATGATGCATTACTGAGTGGGCCCAGTGATACCTCTCCGTCATACGGAGTGACAAATCGCGGTCTTTATCCGTGTCAACCCAACAGAAACTTTCGGAGATACCCGTAGTATACCTTTATAGTCACCCATTTACGTTGTGACGTTTGGTACACCCAAAGCACTCCTACGGTATCCGGGAGTTACACGATCTCATGGTCTAAGGAAAGGATACTTGACATTGGAAAAACTCTAGCAAACGAACTATACGATCTTTATGCTATGTTTAGGATTGGGTCTTGTCCATCACATCATTCTCCTAATGATGTGATCTCGTTATCAATGACATCCAATGTCCATAATCAGGAAACCATGACTATCTGTTGATCAACGAGCTAGTCAACTAGAGGCTTACTAGGGACATGTTGGTGTCTATTATTCACACATGTATTACGATTTCCGGATAACACAATTATAGCATGAATAAAGACAATTATCATGAATAAGGAAATATAATAATGCTTTTATTATTGCCTCTAGGGCGTATTTCCAACACCCGTAGGGTCTACACACTTAAGGTTCAGTGACGCTAGGGTTGTAGAGATATTAGTATGCGGTAACCCAAAAGTTGTTCGGAGTCTCGGATGAGATCCCGGACGTCACGAGGAGTTCTGGAATGGTCTGGAGGTAAAGATTTATATATGGGAAGTCCTATTTTGGCCACCGGAAAATGTTCGGGATTTTTCGGTATTGTACCAGGAAGGTTCTAGAAGGTTCCAGAGTGGGGCCCACCTGCATGGGGGGACCCACATGAACGTGGGTAGTGGGGGTAAGGCCCCACACCCCTGGTCAAGGCGCACCAAGATCCCCCTGAGAAGGAATAAGATCATATCCCGAAGGGATAAGATCAAGATCCCTAAAAAGGGGGGATAACAATCGGTGGGGAAGGGAAATGATGGGATTTCTTTCCCCCACCTTTGCCAACGCCCCAATGGAATTGGAGGGCAAGAAACCAGCTCCCTCCACCCCTATATATAGTGGGGAGGCGCATGGGAGCCGCACCCTAGCCCCTGGCGCCTCCCTCTCCCCTCGAAACACCTCTCCCTCTCGCTGAGCTTGGCGAAGCCCTGCCGAGATCCCCGCTGCTTCCACCACCACGCCGTCGTGCTGCTGGATCTCCATCAACCTCTCCTTCCCCCTTGCTGGATCAACAAGGAGGAGACTTTTGGGGAACGTAGCAATAATTCAAAATTTTCCTACGTGTCACCAAGGTCAATCTATGGAGTCATCTAGCAATGAGGGAGGAGTGGATCTACATACCCTTGTAGATCGCACGTGGAAGCGTTCAAGAGAACGGGGTTGATGGAGTCGTACTCGTCGTGATCCAAATCACCGATGATCCTAGCGCCGAACGGACGGCACCTCCACGTTCAACGCACGTATGGAGCAGCGACGTCTCCTCCTTCTTGATCCAGCAAGGGGGGAGGAGAGGTTAATGGAGATCCAGCAGCACGACGGCGTGGTGGTGGAAGTAGCGGGATTCCAACAGGGCTTCGCCAAGCGCTGCGGGAGGAGGGAGATGTGTCACGGGAGGGAGAGGGAGGCGCCAGGGCTTAGATGTTGCTGCCCTCCCTTCCCCCACTATATATAGGGCCAAGGGAGAGGGGGGGGGGCGCAGCCTTGGCCCTTCCTCCAAGGAAGGGTGCGGCTAGGGAGGAGTCCCTCCTCCCCAAGGCACCTAGGAGGTGCCTTCCCCCTTTAGGACTCTTCCTTTCCTTATCTCTTGGCGCATGGGCCTCTTGGGGCTGGTGCCCTTGGCCCATATAGGCCAAGGCGCACACCCCTACAGCCCATGTGCCCCCCCGGGGCAGGTGGCCCCACCCGGTGGACCCCCGGGACCCTTCCGGTGGTCCCGGTACAATACCGGTGACCCCGAAACTTGTCCCGATGGCCGAAATAGCACTTCCTATATATAATTCTTTACCTCCAGACCATTCCGGAACTCCTCGTGACGTCTGGGATCTCATCCGGGACTCCGAACAACATTCGGGTTACCGCATACTAATATCTCTATAACCCTAGCATCACCGAACCTTAAGTGTGTAGACCCTACGGGTTCGGGAAGCATGCAGACATGATCGAGACGTTCTCCGGTCAATAACCAACAGTGGGATCTGGATACCCATGTTGGTTCCACATGTTCCACGATGATCTCATCGGATGAACCACGATGTCGAGGATTCGATCAATCCCGTATACAATTCCCTTTGTCTATCGGTACGATACTTGCCCGAGATTCGATCGTCGGTATCACGATACCTTGTTCAATCTCGTTACTGGCAAGTCTCTTTACTCGTTCCGTAACACATCATCCCGTGATCAACTCCTTGATCACATTGTGCACATTATGATGATGTCCTACCGAGTGGGCCCAGAGATACCTCTCCGTCACACGGAGTGACAAATCCCAGTCTCGATTCGTGCCAACCCAACAGACACTTTCGGAGATACCCGTAGTGTACCTTTATAGCCACCCAGTTACATTGTGACGTTTGGCACACCCAAAGCACTCCTACGGTATCCGGGAGTTGCATAATCTCATGGTCTAAGGAAATGATACTTGACATTAGAAAAGCTTTAGCATACGAACTAAACGATCTAGTGTTATGCTTAGGATTGGGTCTTGTCCATCACATCATTCTCCTAATGATGTGATCCCGTTATCAACGACATCCAATGTCCATGGTTAGGAAACCGTAACCATCTATTGATCAACGAGCTAGTCAACTAGAGGCTTACTAGGGACATGGTGTTGTCTGTGTATCCACACATGTATCTGAGTTTCCTATCAATACAATTCTAGCATGGATAATAAATGATTATCATGAACAAGGAAATATAATAATAATCAATTTATTATTGCCTCTAGGGCATATTTCCAACAGTCTCCCACTTGCACTAGAGTCAATAATCTAGTTCACATCGATATGTGATTAACACTCAAGGTGACATCCCCATGTGACTAACACCCAAAGAGTTTACTAGAGTCAATAATCTAGTTCACATTTACCATGTGATTAACACTCGATGAGTTCTAGGTTTGATCATGTTATGCTTGTGAGAGAGGTTATAGTCAACGGGTCTGAACCTTTCAGATCCGTGTGTGCTTTACAAATCTCTATGTCATCTCCTAGATGCAGCTACCACGCTCTATTTGGAGCTATTCCAAATAACTGTTCAACTATATGAATCCAGTTTACTACTCAGAATAATCTGGATTAGTGTCAAAGTTTGCATCGGCGTAACCCTTTACGACGAACTCTTTTACCACCTCCATAATCGAGAAAATTCCTTAGTCCACTAGTTACTAAGGATAACTTTGACCGCTGTCCTGTGATCCATTCTTGGATCACTCTTGTACCCCTTGACTGACTGATGGCAAGGCACACTTCAGGTGCAGTACACAGCATAGCATAGTGTAGAGCCTATGTCTTAAGCATAGGGGACGACCTTCATCCTTTCTCTCTATTCTGCCGTGGTCGAGCTTTAAGTCTTAACTTCGTACCTTACAACTCAGGCAAGAACTCCTTCTTTGACTGGTCCACCTTCAACACCTTCTAGATCATGTCAAGGTATGTGCTCATTTGAAAGTACCATTAAGCGTTTTGATCTATCCTTATAGATCTTGATGTTCAATGTTCAAGTAGCTTAATCCAGGCTTTCCATTGAAAAGCACTTTCCAAATAACCCTATATGCTTTCCAGAAATTCTACGTCATTTCTGATCAACAATATGTCAACAACATATACTCATCAGAAATTCTATAGTGCTCCCACTCACTTCTTTGGAAATACAAGTTTCTCATAAACTTTGTATACACCAAAACTTTGATCATCTCATCAAAGCATACATTCCAACTCCGAGATGCTTACTCCAGTCCTCAGAAGGATTGTTGGAGCTTTGCATACTTATTAGCATATTTCAGGATTGACAAAACCTTCCGGTTGTATCACATACAACCTTTCCTCAAGAAAATCGTCGAGGAAACAATGTTTTGACATCCTACCTGCAAGATTTCATAAATGCAGCAAATGCTAACATGATTCCGACAGACTCTTAGCATCGCTACGAGTGAGAAAGTCTCATCATAGTCAACTCCTTGAACTTATCGGAAAACATCTTAACGACAAGTCGAGCTTTCTTAATGGTGATACTTACCATCATTGTCCATCTTCCTTTTAAAATCCATCTGTACTCAACAGCCTTACGACCATCGAGCCGTTCTGCCAAAGTCTACACTTTGTTTTCATACATGGATCCTCTCTCGGATTTTATGGCCTCGAGCCATTTATCGGAATCCGGGACCACCATCGCTTCTCCATAGCTCGTCGGTTCATTGTTGTCTAGCAACATGACTTCCAAGACAGGATTACGTACCACTCTGAAGTAGCACACATCCTTGTCATCCCACGAGGTTTGGTAGTGACTTGATCTGAAGTTTCATGATCACTATCATAAGCTTCCACTTCAATTGGTGTAGGTGCCACAGGAACAACTCCCTGTGCCCTGCCACACACTAGTTGAAGAGACGGTTCAATAACCTCATCAAGTCTCCACCATCCCCACTCAATTCTTTCGAGAGAAACTTTTCCTCGAGAAAGGACCTGATTCTAGAAACAATCCCTTATTGCTTTCGGATCTGAGACAGGAGGTATACCCAACTGTTCTGGGTGTCCTATGAAGATGCATTTATCCGCTTTGGGTTCGAGCTTATCAGCCTGAAACTTTTTCACATAAGCGTTGCAGCCCCAAACTTTTAAGAAATGACAGCTTAGGTTTCTCTAAACCATAGTTCATACGGTGTCATCTCATCGGAATTACGTGGTGCCCTATTTAAAGTGAATGTGGTTGTCTCTAATGCCTAACCCATAAACTATTGTGGTAATTCGATAAGAGACATCATGGTATGCATCATATCCAATAGGGTGCAGTTATGATGTTCGGACACACCATCACACTATGGTGTTCCAGGCTGTATTAGTTGTGAAACAATTTCCACAATGTCTTAATACTGTGCCAAACTCGTAATTCAGATATTCATCTCTATGATCATATCATAAATATTTTATCCTCTTGTCACGACGATCTTTCAACTTTACCCTGAAATTACTTGAACCTTTCAAAAATTCAGACTCGTGATTCATCAAGTAAATATACTCAACATCTACTCAAATCATCTGTGAAGTAAGAACATAACGATATCCACTACACGCCTCAGCACTCATTGGACTGCACACATCAAAATGTATTACTTCCAGCAAGTTGCTTTCTGGTTCCATTTTACTGAAACCGAGGCTTTCAGTCATCTTGCCCATGTGGTATGATTTGCATGTCTCAAGTGATTCAAAATCAAGTGAGTCCAAATGGTCCATTTGCATGGAGTTTCTTTATGCATATACACCAATAGACATGGTTCGCATGTCTCAAACTTTTCAAAAATGAGTGAGTCCAAAGATCCATCAACATGGAGCTTCTTCATGCGTTTTATACCGATATGACTTAAGTGGCAGTGCCACAAGTAGGTGGTACTATCATTACTATCTTATATCTTTTGGCATGAACATGTGTATCACTACGATCGAGATGCTATACCATTGAAGGTATTATTCAAATAAACAGAGTAACCATTATTCTCCTTAAATGAATAACCATATTGCGATAGACATAATCCAATCACGTCTATGCTCAACGCAAACACCAAATAACAATTATTTAGGTTTAACACCAATCTCGATGGTAGAGGGAGCGTGCGATGCTTGATCATATCAACATTGGAAACACTTCCAACACATATCGTCAGCTCACCTTTAGCTAGTCTCCGTTTATTCTGTAGCTTTTATTTTGAGTTACTAACACTTAGCAACCGAACCGGTATCTAATACCCTGGTGCTACTAGGAGTACTAGTAAAGTACACATCAACACAATGTATATCCAATATACTTCTATCGACCTTGCCAGCCTTCTAATCTACCAAGTATCTAGGGTAATTCTGCTCTAGTGGTTGTTCCCCTTATTACAGAAGCACTTAGTCTCGGGTTTGGGTTCAACCTTGGGTTTCTTCACTAGAGCAGCAGCTGAATTGCTGTTTCATGAAGTATCCCTTCTTGCCCTTGCCCTTCTTGAAACTAGTGGTTTCACCAACCATCAACAATTGATGCTCCTTCTTGATTTCTACTTTTGTGGTGTCAAACATCGCGAATATCTCAAGGATCATCATATATGTCCCTGATATATTATAGTTCATCACGAAGCTCTAGCAGCTTGGTGGTAATGACTTCGGAGAAACATCATTATCTCATCTGGAAGATCAACTCCCACTCAATTCAAATGATTGTTGTACTCAGACAATCTGATCACAAGCTCAACAATTGAGCTTTTCTCCCTTAGTTTGTAGGCTAAGAAAATCGTCGGAGGTCTTATACCTCTTGACGTGGGCACGAGCCTGAAATCCCAATTTCAGTCCTCAAAACATCTCATATGTTTCGCGACGTTTCAAAACGTCTTCGGTGCCTGAATTCTAAACCGTTTAACTGAACTATCACGTAGTTATCAAAATGTGTATGTCAGATGTTCGCAACATCCACAGACAACGTTCGAGGTTCAGCACACTGAGCGGTGCATTAAGGACATAAGCCTTCTATGAAGCAATGAGGACAATCCTTAGTTTACGGACCTAGTCCGCATAATTGCTACTATCAACTTTCAACTAAATTTTCTCTAGGAACATATCTAAACAATAGAACTGAAGCGCAAGCCACGACATAATTTGCGAAGACCTTTTGACTATGTTCAGGATAATTAAGTTCATCTTATGAACTCCCACTTAGATAGACATCCCTCTAGTCATCTAAGTGATTACATGATCCGAGTCGACTAGGCCGTGTCCGATCATCACGTGAGATGGACTATTCAACACCGGTGAACATCTTCATGTTGATCGTATCTACCATACGACTCATGCTCGACCTTTCGGTCTCTTGTGTTCCGAGGCCATGTCTGTACATGCTAGGCTCGTCAAGTCAACCTAAGTGTTTCGCGTGTGTAAATCTGTCTTACACCCGTTGTATGTGAACGTTAAAATCTATCACACCCGATCATCACGTGGTGCTTCGAAACAACGAACTGTCGCAACGGTGCACAGTTAGGGGGAACACTTTCTTGAAATTATTATGAGGGATCATCTTATTTACTACCTTCGTTCTAAGCAAATAAGATGTATAAACATGATAAACATCACATGCAATCAAATAGTGACATGATATGGCCAATATCATATTGCTCCTTTTGATCTCCATCTTCGGGGCTCCATGATCATCATCGTCACCGGCATGACACCATGATCTCCATCATCATGATCTCCATCATCGTGTCTTCATGAAGTTGTCTCGCCAGCTATTACTTCTACTACTACAGCTAACGGTTAGCAATAAAGTAAAGTAATTACATGACGTTTATGTTGACACGCAGGTCATAAATAAATTAAGACAACTCCTATGGCTCCTGCCAGTTGTCATACTCATCGACATGCAAGTCGTGATTCCTATTACAAGAACATGATCATCTCATACATCACATATATCATTCATCACATCCTTTGGCCATATCACATCACATAGCATACCCTGCGAAAACAAGTTAGACGTCCTCTAATTGTTGTTTGCATGTTTTACGTGGCTGCTATGGGTTCCTAGCAAGAACGTTTCTTACCTACGCAAAGACCACAACGTGATATGCCAATTGCTATTTACCCTTCATAAGGACCCTTTTCATCGAATCCGATCCGAGTAAAGTGGGAGAGACAGACACCCGCCAGCCACCTTATGCAACTAGTGCATGTTTGTCGGTGGAACCGGTCTCACGTAAGCGTACGTGTAAGGTTGGTCCGAGCCGCTTCATCCCACAATGCCGCCGAATCAAGATAAGACTATTAACGGCAAGATAATTGACAATATCAACACCCACAACTACTTTGTGTTCTACTCGTGCATAGTAACTACGCATAGACCTAGCTCATGATGCCACTGTTGGGGAACGTAGCAATAATTCAAAATTTTCCTATGTGTCACCAAGGTCAATCTATGGAGTCATCTAGCAACGAGGGAGGAGTGGATCTACATACCCTTGTAGATCGCGCGCGGAAGCGTTCAAGAGAACGGGGTTGATGGAGTCGTACTCGTCGTGATCCAAATCACCGATGATCCTAGCGCCGAACGGACGGCACCTCCGCGTTCAACACACGTACGGAGCAGCGACGTCTCCTCCTTCTTGATCCAGCAAGGGGGAGGAGAGGTTAATGGAGATCCAGCAGCACGACGGCGTGGTGGTGGAAGTAGCGGGATTCCAACAGGGCTTCGCCAAGCGCTGCGGGAGGAGGGAGATGTGTCACGGGAGGGAGAGGGAGGCGCCAGGGCTTAGATGTTGCTGCCATCCCTTCCCCCACTATATATAGGGCCAAGGGAGAGGGGGGGCGCAGCCTTGGCCCTTCCTCCAAGGAAGGGTGCGGCTAGGGAGGAGTCCCTCCTCCCCAAGGCACCTAGGAGGTGCCTTCCCCCTTTAGAACTCTTCCTTTCCTTATCTCTTGGCGCATGGGCCTCTTGGGGCTGGTGCCCTTGGCCCATATAGGCCAAGGCGCACACCCCTACAGCCCATGTGGCCCCCCGGGGCAGGTGGCCCCACCCGGTGGACCCTCGGGACCCTTCCGGTGGTCCCGGTACAATACCGGTGACCCCGAAACTTGTCCCGATGACCGAAATAGCACTTCCTATATATAATTCTTTACCTCCGGACCATTCAGGAACTCCTCATGACGTCCGGGATCTCATCCGGGACTCCGAACAACATTTGGGTTACCGCATACTAATATCTCTATAACCCTAGCGTCACCGAACCTTAAGTGTGTAGACCCTACGGGTTCGGGAAGCATGCAGACATGACCGAGACGTTCTCCGGTCAATAACCAACAGCGGGATCTGGATACCCATGTTGGTTCCCACATGTTCCACGATGATCTCATCGGATGAACCACGATGTCGAGGATTCGATCAATCCCGTATACATTTCCCTTTGTCTATCGGTACGATACTTGCCCGAGATTCGATCGTCGGTATCACGATACCTTGTTCAATCTCGTTACTGGCAAGTCTCTTTACTCGTTCCGTAACACATCATCCCGTGATCAACTACTTGATCACATTGTGCACATTATGATGATGTCCTACCGAGTGGGCCCAGAGATACCTCTCCGTCACACGGAGTGACAAATCCCAGTCTCGATTCGTGCCAACCCAACAGACACTTTCGAAGATACCCATAGTGTACCTTTATAGACACCCAGTTACGTTGTGACGTTTGGCACACCCAAAGCACTCCTACGGTATCCGGGAGTTGCACAATATCATGGTCTAAGGAAATGATACTTGACATTAGAAAAGCTTTAGCATACGAACTACACGATCTAGTGCTATGCTTAGGATTGGGTCTTCTCCATCACATCATTCTCCTAATGATGTGATCCCGTTATCAACGACATCCAATGTCCATGGTTAGGAAACCGTAACCATCTATTGATCAACGAGCTAGTCAACTAGAGGCTTACTAGGGACATGGTGTTGTCTGTGTATCCACACATGTATCTGAGTTTCCTATCAATACAATTCTAGCATGGATAATAAACGATTATCATGAACAAGGAAATATAATAATAATCAATTTATTATTGCCTCTAGGGCATATTTCCAACAGAGACGTATTCCCCAACCGTACGTGTGTTGAATGCGGAGGTGCCATCCGTTCGGCGCTCGGTCATCGGTGATTTGGATCACGACGAGTACGACTCCATCAACCCCGTTCTCTTGAACGCTTCCGCTCGCGGTCTACAAGGGTATGTAGATGCACTCCTCTCTCTCGTTGCTAGATGACTCCATAGATTGATCTTGGTGATGCGTAGAAAATTTTAAAATTCTACTACGTTCCCCAACAGTGGCATCATGAGCTAGGTCTATGCGTAGTTTCTATGCACGAGTAGAACACAAAGTAGTTGTGGGCATCGATTTTGTCAATTTACTTGCCGTTACTAGTCTTATCTTGATTTGGCGGGATCGTGGGATGAAGCGGCTCGGACCGACCTTACACGTACACTTACGTGAGACAGGTTCCACCGACTGACATGCATTAGTTGCATAAGGTGGCTAGCGGGTGTCTGTCTCTCCCACTTTAGTCGGATCAGATTCGATGAAAAGGGTCCTTATGAAGGGTAAATAGAAATTGGCATATCACGTTGTGGTTTTTGCGTAGGTAAGAAACGTTCTTGCTAAGAAACCTATAGCAGCCACGTAAAAATTTGCAACAACAATTAGAGGACGTCTAACTTGTTTTTGCAGCATATGTCGTGTGATGTGATATGACCAAAATGATGTGATGAATGATATATGTGATGTATGAGATTGATCATGTTCTTGTAATAGGAATCACGACTTGCATGTCGATGAGTATGACAACCGGCAGGAGCCATAGGAGTTGTCTTAATTTATTTATGACCTGCGTGTCAGCATAAACGTCATGTATTTACTTTACTTTATTGCTAAACCGTTAGCCATAGTAGTAGAAGTAATAGATGACGAGACAACTTCATGAAGACATGATGATGGAGATCATGATGATGGAGATCATGGTGTCATGCCGGTGATGATGATGATCATGGCGCCCCGAAGATGGAGATCAAAAGGAGCAAAATGATATTGGCCATATCATGTCACTATTTGATTGCATGTGATGTTTATCATGTTTTACATCTTATTTGCTTAGAACAACGGTAGCTAAAATAAGATGATCCCTCAAAATAATTTCAAGAAAAGTGTTCCCCCTAACTGTGCACCGTTGCGAAGGTTCGTTGTTTCGAAGCACCACGTGATGATCGGGTGTGATAGATTCTAACGTTCGAATACAACGGGTGTAAGCCAGATTTACACACGCAATACAGTTAGGTTGACTTGAGATCCTAGCATGTACAGACATGGCCTCGAAACATGGAAGACCGAAAGGTCGAACATGAGTCATATAGAAGATACGATCAACATGAAGATGTTCACCGATGATGACTAGTCCGTCTCACGTGATGATCGGACACGGCCTAGTTGACTCGGATCATGTATCACTTAGATGACTAGAGGGATGTCTATCTAAGTGGGAGTTCATTAAATAATCAGATGAACTTAATTATCATGAACATAGTCAAAAGGACTTCGCAAATTATGTCGTAGCTTATGCTTTAGTTCTACTGTTTTAGATATGTTCCTAGAGAAAATTTAGTTGAAAGTTGATAGTAGCAATTATGCGGACTGGGTCCGTAAACAGAGGATTGTCCTCATTGCTGCGCAGAAGGATTATGTCCTTAATGCACCACTCAGTGAGCTGACCCTCGAACGTCGGTTGCGGATGTTGCGAACATCTGACATACACGTTTTGATGAATACATGATAGTTCAGTGCGTAATGCTAAATGGTTTAGAATTGAGGCACCAAAGACGTTTTTGAAACATCACAGAACATATGAGATGTTCCAAGGACTGAAATTGGGATTTCAGGCTAGTGCCCACTGTTGGGGAACGTAGTAATTTCAAAAAAATTCCTACGCACACGCAAGATCATGGTGATGCACAGCAACGAGGGGGAGAGTGTTGTCTACGTACCAACGCAGACCGACTGCGGAAGCGATCACACAACGTAGAGGAAGTAGTCGTATGTCTTCTTCCCGATCCGACCGATCCAAGCACCGTTACTCCGGCACCTCCGAGTTCTTAGCACACGTACAGCTCGATGACGATCCCCGGGCTCCGATCCAGCAAAGCTTCGGGGAGGAGTTCCGTCAGCACGACGGCGTGGTGACAATCTTGATGTACTACCGACGCAGGGCTTCGCCTAAGCACTACAACGGTATGATCGAGGTGGAATTTGGTGGCAGGGGGCACCGCACACGGCTAAGGAACGATCTCAAGGATCAACTTGTGTGTCATGGGGTGTCCCCTGGCCCCGTATATAAAGGATGAGAGGGGGAGGGCTGGCCGGCCAAGAGGAGGGAGGCGCAGGAAGAGTCCTACTCCTACCGGGAGTAGGACTCCCCCCTCCAATCCTAGTCCAACTAGGATTCCCAAGTGGGAAAGGGAGAGAGGGGGGCCGGCCACCTTCTCCTAGTCCTAATAGGACTAGAGAGAGGGGGGAGGCGCGCAGCCCTATGTGGGCAGCCCTTTCACCTTTCCACTAAGGCCCATGTTGGCCCATTTGGCTCCCGGGGGGTTCCGGTAACCCTCCCGGTAATCCGGTAAAATCCCGATTTCACCCGGAACACTTCCGATGTCCAAACATAGGCTTCCAATATATCAATCTTTATGTCTCGACCATTTCGAGACTCCTCGTCATGTCCGTGATCACATCCGGGACTCCGAAAAACCTTCGGTACATCAAAATGCATAAACTCATAATAACTGTCATCGTAACGTTAAGCGTGCGGACCCTACGGTTCGAGAACAATGTAGACATGACCGAGACACGTCTCCGGTCAATAACCAATAGCGGGACCTGGATGCCCATATTAGCTCCTACATATTCTACGAAGATCTTTATCGGTCAGACCGCATAACAACATACGTTGTTCCCTTTGTCATCGGTATGTTACTTGCCCGAGATTCGATCGTCGGTATCCAATACCTAGTTCAATCTCGTTACTGGCAAGTCTCTTTACTCGTTCCGTAATACATCATCTCACAACTAACATCTTAGTTATAATGCTTGCAAGGCTTATGTGATGTGTATTACCGAGAGGGCCCAGAGATACCTCTCCGACACTCGGAGTGACAAACCCTAATCTCGAAATACGCCAACCCAACATCTACCATTGGAGACACCTGTAGTACTCCTTTATAATCACCCAGTTACGTTGTGACGTTTGGTAGTACCCAAAGTGTTCCTCCGGTAAACGGGAGTTGCATAATCTCATAGTTATAGGAACATGTATAAGTCATGAAGAGAGCAATAGCAACATACTTAACGATCGGGTGCTAAGCTAATGGAATGGGTCATGTCAATCAGATCATTCAACTAATGATGTGACCTCGTTAATCAAATAACAACTCTTTGTTCATGGTTAGGAAACATAACCATCTTTGATTAACGAGCTAGTCAAGTAGAGGCATACTAGTGACACTCTGTTTGTCTATGTATTCACACATGTATTATGTCTCCGGTTAATACAATTCTAGCATGAATAATAAACATTTATCATGATATAAGGAAATAAATAATAACTTTATTATTGCCTCTAGGGCATATTTCCTTCACCCACGTCAAGAGGTATGAGACCTTTGACAAGTTTCTTAAGCCTGCACACTAAGGAGAAAAGCTCAATCATTGAGCATGTGCTCAGATTGTATGAGTACTACAATCGCTTGAATCGAGTGGGAGTTGATCTTCTAGATGAGATAGTGATGGTTCTCCAAAGTCACTGCCACCAAGCTACTAGAGCTTCGTGATGAACTATAACATATCAGGCATAGATATGATGATCCTTGAGCTATTCGCGACACCGTGAAAGTAGAAATCAAATAGGAGCATCAATTGTTGATGGTTAGTAAAACCACTAGTTTCAAGAAGGGCAAGGGCAAGAAAGGGATACTTCACGAAACGATAAATCAGTTGCTACTCTAGTGAAGAAACCCAAAGTTGAACCCAAGCCCGAGACTAAGTGCTTCTGTAATAAGGGGAACGGTCACTGAAGCAGAACCACCCTAGATACATGGTAGATGAGAAGGCTGGCAAGGTTGAAAGAAGTATGTATTGGACATACATTATATTAAATGTGTACTTTACTACTACTCCTAGTAGCAGCAGGGTATTAGATACCGGTTCGGTTGCTAAGTGTTGGTAACTCGAAATGAAAGGCTATGGAATAAACGGAGACTAGTCAAAGGTGAGACGATGATATGTGTTGGAAGTGTTTCCAAGGTTGATGTGATCAAGCATCGCACGCCCCGTTTACCATCGGGATTGGTGTTAAACCTAAATAATTGTTATTTGGTGTTTGCGTTGAGCATAGACATGATTGGATTATGTTTATCGCAATACGATTATTCATTTAAGGAGAATAATGGTTACTCTATTTATTTGAATAATACCTTCAATGGTTTTGCACCTAAAATGAATGGTTTATCGAATCCCGATCATAGTGATACACATGTTCATGCCAAAAGATATAAGATAGTAATGATAGTACCACATACTTGTGGCACTGCAATTTTAGTCACAATGGTATAAAACACATGAAGAAGCTCCATGTTGATGGATCTTTGGACTCGCTTGATTTTGAATCACTTGAGACATGCAAATCATACCACATGAGCAAGATGACTGAAAGGCCTCGTTTTCAGTAAGATGGAACAAGAAAGCAACTTGTTGGAAGTAATACATCTTGATGTGTGCAGTTCAATGAGTGCTGAGGCATGTAGTGGATATCGTTATATTCTTACTTCACAGATGATTTGAGTAGATGTATATTTACTTGATGAATCACGAGTCTGAATTATTGAAAGGTTTAAGTAATTATAGGGTGAAGTTGAAGATCGCCGTGACAAGAGGATAAAATATCTATGATATGATCATAGAGATGAATATCTGAATTACGAGTTTGGCACAGAATTAAGACATTGTGGAAATTGTTTCACAAGTAATACAGCCTGGAACACCATAGTGTGATGGTGTGTCCGAACATCATAATTGCACCCTATTGGATATGATGCATACCATGATGTCTCTTATCGAATTACCACGATAGTTTATGGGTTAGGCATTAGAGACAACCACATTCACTTTAAATAGGGCACCATGTAATTCTGATGAGATGACACCGTATGAACTGTGGTTTAGAGAAACCTAAGCTGTCATTTCTTAAAAGTTTGGGGCTGCAACGCTTAAGTGAAAAAGTTTCAGGCTGATAAGCTCGAACCCAAAGCGGATAAATGCATCTTCATAGAGTACCCAAAACAGTTGGGTACACCTCCTGTCTCAGATCCGAAAGCAATAGGGATTGTTTCTAGAATCGGGTCCTTTCTCGAGGAAAAGTTTCTCTCGAAAGAATTGAGTGGGAGGATGGTGGAGACTTGATGAGGTTATTGAACCGTCACTTCAACCAGTGTATAGCAGGGCACATGGAGTTGTTCCTGTGGCACCTACACCAATTGAAGTGGAAGCTTATGATAGTGATCATGAAACTTCGGATCAAGTCACTACCAAACCTCGTAGGACGACAAGGATGCGTACTACTTCAGAGTGGTACGTAATCCTGTCTTGGAAGTCATGTTGCTAGACAACAATGAACCTACGAGCTATGGAGAAGCGATGGTGGGCCCGGATTCCGAAAATTGGCTCGAGGCCACAAAATCCAAGAGAGGATCCATGTATAAAAACAAAGTGTAGAATTTGGAAGAACTGCTTGATGGTCATAAGGCTGTTGGGTACATATGGATTTTAAAAGAAAGACGGACAATGGTGGTAAGTATCACCATTAAGAAAGCTCGACTTGTCATTAAGATGTTTTCCGACAAGTTCAAGGAGTTGACTACGATGAGACTTTCTCACTCGTAGCGATGCTAAGAGTCTGTTGGAATTATGTTAGCAGTTACTGCATTGTTTATGAAATCTTGCAGATACGATGTCAAAATATTGTTTCCTTGACGATATTCTTGAGGAAAGGTTGTATGTGATACAACCAGAAGGTTTTGTTAGTCCTGAAAAATGCTAACAAGTATGCAAAGCTCCAACAATCCTTCTAAGGACTGGAGTAAGCATCTCGGAGTTGGAATGTACGCTTTGATGAGATGATCAAAGCTTTTGGGTTTATACAAAGTTTATGAGAAACTTGTATTTCCAAAGAAGTGAGTGGGAGCACTATATAATTTCTGATGAGTATATGTTGTTGACATATTGTTGATCAAAAATGATGTAGAATTTCTGGAAAGCATATAGGGTTATTTGAAAAGTGTTTTTCAATGGAAAACCTGGATTAAGCTACTTGAACATTGAGCATCAAGATCTATAAGGATAGATCAAAACGCTTAATGGTACTTTCAAATGAGCACATACCTTGACATGATCTTGAAGGTGTTCAAGATGGATCAGTCAAAGAAGGAGTTCTTGCCTGAGTTGTAAGGTATGAAGTTATGAAGTTAAAGCTCGACCACGGCAGGAGAAAGAGGAAGGACGAAGGTCGTCCCCTATGCTTTTTTCATAGGCTCTATACGGCATGCCATGCTGAGTACCGCACCTGATGTGTGCCTTGCCACATGTCTGGCAAGAGGGTACAAAGGTGATCTAGGAGTATATCACCAGATAGCGGTCAAAATTATCCTTAGAGGAATAAGGATATGTTTCTCGGTTATGGAGGTGATAAAGAGTTCGACGTAAAGAGTTACATCGATGCAAGCTTAACACCTACCCGGATAGCTCTGAGTAGAGATACCATATACGTATAATGGAGCAACAATTTAGAATAGCTCCAAGTAGAACAGTTATTTGAAATGGCTCCAAATATAGCATAGAGATTTGCGAAGTACATACGGATCTGAATGTTGCAGACCCGTTGACTAAAACCTCTCTCACAAGCATCACATGATCAAACCCAGAACTCATTGAGTGTTACAGATAGTGATGTGAACTAGATTATTGACTCTAGTAAACTCTTTGGATGTTGGTCACATGGCGATGTGACCTGTGAGTGTTAATCACATGGCTATGTGAACTAGATTATTGACTCTAGTGCAAGTGGGAGACTGTTGGAAATATGCCCTAGAGGCAATAATAAATTGGTTATTATTATATTTCTTTGTTCATGATAATCGTTTATTATCCATGCTAGAATTGTATTGATAGGAAACTCAGATACATGTGTGGATACATAGACAACACCATGTCCCTAGTAAGCCTCTAGTTAACTAGCTCGTTGATCAATAGATGGTTACGGTTTCCTGACCATGGACATTGGATGTCGTTGATAACGGGATCACATCATTAGGAGAATGATGTGATGGACAAGACCCAATCCTAAGCCTAGCACAAAGATCATGTAGTTCGTATGCTAAAGCTTTTCTAAATGTCAAGTATCATTTCCCTAGACC
The DNA here is from genome assembly GCA_034509565.1 of Triticum monococcum. NCBI lineage: Eukaryota > Viridiplantae > Streptophyta > Magnoliopsida > Poales > Poaceae > Triticum > Triticum monococcum. Next base: position 592,067,362 of record CM067846.1, read on the forward strand.
ATGAGATTGTGCAACTCCCGGATACTGTAGGAATGCTTTGGGTGTGACAAATGTCACAACGTAACTGGGTGGCTATAAAGGTGTACTACGGGTATCTCCGAAAGTGTCTGTTGGGTTGGCACGAATCGAGACTGGGATTTGCCACTTCATGTGACGGAGAGCTATCTCTGGGCCCACTTGGTAGGACATCATCATAATGTGCACAATGTGACCATGGAGTTGATCACGGGATGATGTGTTACGGAAAGAGTAAAGAGACTTGCCGGTAACGAGATTGAACAAGGTATCGGTTACCGATGATCGAATCTCGGGCAAGTACAATACCGCTGGACAAAGGGAATTGAATATGGGATTGATTGAATCCTCGACATCGTGGTTCATCCGATGAGATCATCGTGGAACATGTGGGAGCCAACATGGGTATCCAGATCCCTCTGTTGGTTATTGACCGGAGAGTCGTCTCGGTCATGTCTGCATGTCTCCCGAACCCGTAGGGTCCACACACTTAAGGTTCGGTGACACTAGGGTTGTAGAGATATTAGTATGCGGTAACCCGAAAGTTGTTCAGAGTCCCGGATGAGATCCCGGACATCACGAGGAGTTCCGGAATGGTCTGGAGGTAAAGATTTATATATGGGAAGTCCTATTTTGGCCACCGGAAAATGTTCGGGATTTTTCGGTATTGTACTAGGAAGGTTCTAGAAGGTTCTGGAGTGGGGCCCACCTGCATGGGGGGACCCACATGAACGTGGGTAGTGGGGGCAATGTGACGCCCGGATAATCAAGCTACAGTAAACCTCTGCTAATGATGCCAGGTCACCTCGGTTACTGTTGGTAATCTCGGGATTCAGAATCGTTTCGGAATTCAAATTTAAAATAAAGTCAAACTAGAAAAGTTTTCAAAAGTCAAAACTAAAAAGTTCAAACGGTGAAAAATAAATCATAAGTGATTATTGTAGAGAAACCACATTTTTATAAAAGGTCTAAATGCATATAAATAATTAAAATAGTAGGTAAAACAAAATAAATGCCTTGGTATTTATTAAAATACTAAAATATATTATTTGGGGGTTAAACCTTTTTGTGGCAGAGGTATAACTAGTGTTACTATTTAAGGTACAACTTTTATGTTTTATAAAACTAGAGTAAAATAAAACAGTAAAAGAAAAAGAACAAAAAAAGACAAAAGAAATTAAACCCCCCCCCCCCCCCCCGCCGGGCCTCGGCCCAGCTGGCCATGCAGTCGGCCGGCCCAGCCGGCCAACCCTAATACCCCTGGCCTATATGGCCTATTCCCCCGCACCCGACCGAAACCCTAACCCCCCACTCCTCTCGATCCCCACTCCTCTCCCCCTCTCCCGATCCGATCTGGGGGCGGGATCGAACCCCCAGCGCCCGAGGCCGCTGCCCCTAACACCGATCCGACGGCCGCGCGCCGCCACCCGGTGCTGCCCGACGCCGCTTGCCGTTGCCCGCCGACGCCGTTGCTCGTCGCCTCCCCGACCCCGTCGCTGGTGCCGTCCCAGGCCGCCATCGCCGCTCGCCGGAACCACGCCGCCACGACCCCGTCGCCGCCCGTCATCCCCGACTCCTCCTCGACCCCCACTACCCCAGACCCTACTCCGCGCCGTGAGCCCCCCTTCTCCTTCCCTCCCCTGCTCGACGCGCCACCGCGCGAGCTCGTGCGCCCCAGCTCGATCCCCTCCTCCCGCACGGCCGCGCCTGACGCAAGTCGCCGCGCCGCTAAGGCCACCGCCAGCCGGGCTCGGCGCCGCCCCTCAGGGACTCCTCTGCGCCCCCTCCTCTCCCTCGCGAGGTGCCCGCCTGACGCCGTGGCCCCGCCGGTCATCGCCGTCGCCCCGGTGCCTCCCCGGCCGTGTTGAGCTCTCCTTCGACCTCCTCCCTGTGAGCCCCGTCCGTTCCCCGCCATTCCGTTCAAATCCCTTGCCCTAGCCGCCGCTCCCGAGCTCCGTCCGTTCGCGCACGCCCCTGCCTGTGTGTGTGCTGGCCTCGTCCGCCACTACCGCGCCCAGCCGCCCGCTCGCGCCCCGTCTCCCCCAATGTCGACGTTCCCCACCCGTCGACCTCGTTCGCTGCTCCTGCGTCGCCCGCTGCTACCGCTGCCTACCTCCGTTGGCCAGGACCGCGCGCGAGCGCTCTCGCCTCCCCTGCGGCCTCGTTCCGCTGCACCCTCTACGGGCGAGCGCCCGTTCAGGTGCGCCTGCGCCCGCCCCTTTTCGCTAGAGCCCGAGCCGCTAGGTCCCCAGGGGCCTATGACAAAGGCCCCCACCCCATAACGTTTTTGTTAAAAAAAGGAATTTAAAATAATAATAATAAATAAATTTTAATTAATTAATTAAGAAACTAATTAACTTAAGGGTTTTTATCATTTATGCCACTAGTTGTGTCCCACTACTCAGTTTTGCCATTAGAAATTACAACTGCTCAAAAATGCCATCAATCCGTGAGATGCTTGCTTAAAAATGCCATTAGATATCTCAAAAATGCCATCGTTCTGTTAGATGTTTGCTCAAAAATGCCATTAGACATTGTTATTTTTACGTCAAACCCGTTGACCATGTTCTATGACAAAAATAAGCCTAGACCCACATGTCAGTTCTCTCTATCTCACAATGATATGTGTGGCCCCACTTGTCAGGAGTAACCAAGCGAATAATTTTATAAGAAAATAAGAACGTTGTTGGGATCAAGTGGGCCCCATACTTTATTGTAGTGAGATAGAGGGAGAGTTGGCATGTTGGTTCATAGGTATTTATGTCATTATAACATGGCAAAAGAGATTTGAGATCACAATATGGTGTTTAGTGGCATTTTTGAGCATGTGTCTAATAAAGCGATGGCATTTTTGAGCAGTTGAAATTTCTAGTGGCAAAACTGAGTAGTGGGACACAACCGATGGCATAACTGATAAAAACCCTTAACTTAATTAATCATGTTTAAATTAACCTAATCACTAGCTAAACTAATTAAACATGTTTAGTCAGTCTTGGCCTATGGCAGTGGGACCCGCCTGTCAGTTTGACTAAGTCAATTAACTGGTTGACTGATGACATCACCTTGACATCATGCTGACGTCATAATTGCATTTTCTAATTAAATTAATTTTGTTAATTCTAGAAATGATTTAAATTCTAGGAAAACATAGAAAATAAACCGTAGCTCAGATGAAAATGTTTTCTACTTGAAAGTTGCTCAGAACGACGAGACGAATCCGGATACGCAACCCGTTCGTCCGCCACACATCCCTAGCATAGCAAACACGCAACTTTCCCCCTCCGTTCCACCTGTTCGAAAACGCAAAACACCGGGAATACTTTCCCGGATGTTTCCCCCCTTCACCGGTATCACCTCATACCGCGTTAGACCACGTCTAGCTTTGCCTGTTGTCCTGTTATGCACTTGCTTGCTATGTATTTACTGTTTCTCCCCCCTCTTCTCTCCGGTAGACCCCGTGACGATGTTGGTGCCCTTGTGGTCGACTACGTCACCGACGACCCCTCCTTGTCTGAGCAACCAGGCAAGCCCCCCCCCCTTTGATCACCAGATATCGCCTACTCTACTCTCTACTGCTTGCATTAGAGTAGTGTGACATGTTACTGCTTTCCGTTCATCCTATCCTGATGCATAGCCTGTCCTTGCTACTACTGTTGTTACCTTTACCTGCAATCCTAATGCTTAGTATAGGATGCTAGTTTATCATTAGTGGCCCTACCTTCTTGCCCGTCTACCATGCTATACTATCGGGCCGTGATCACTCGGGAGGTGATCACGGGTATATACTATATACTTTATACATGATACATGTGATGACCAAAGTCGGGTTGGCTCGAGGAGTACCCGCAGTTGATTCACGAATTGGGGGCTGGAAGGACATACTTTCCCGACAGCCCTCTGTGTGGATCTTTGTGGCGGAGCGACAGGGCAGGTTCAGACCACCAAGGAGAGAGGTGGGCCTGTCCCTGGTCGGTGTTCGCGGATACTTAACACGTTTAACGAGATCTTGGTATTTGATCTGAGTCTGGCTACTGGCCTATACGCACTAACCATCTACGCGAGGACAGTTATGGGCACTCGACGTCGTGGTATCAGCCGAAGCCTTCGTGACATCAGCGACTGAGCGGCGCGCGCCGGATTGGACTGGAACGCCTACTAGGCTAGGTCTGCTTCCGGCCGCGTTCGCAACGTGCAGGTGTGCAAAGGGCGATGGGCCCAGACCCCTGCGCCATAGGATTTAGACCGGCGTGCTGACCTCTCTGTTGTGCCTAGGTAGGGCTGCGACGTGTTGATCTTCCAAGGCTGGGCATGACCCAGAAAAGTGTGTCCGGCTAAATGGGATCGAGCGTGTTGGGTTATGTGGTGCACCCCTCAGGGAAGTTAATCTATTCGAATAGCCGTGATCTTCGGTAACAGGACGAATTGGAGTTGTACCTTGACCTTGTGACAACTAGAACCGGATACTTAATAAAACACACCCTTCCGAGTGCCAGATACAACCGGTGATCGCTCTCTCACAGGGCGATGAGGGGAGGATCATCGGTTAGGATTATGCTATGCGATGCTACTTGGAGGACTTCAGTCTACTCTGTTCTACATGCTGCAAGACGGAGGCTGCCAGAAGCATAGTCTTCGAAAGGACAAGCTATCCCCCCTTATCCCGGCTTTCTGCAGTTCAGTCCACATATAATAGCCTTATTCCAGTTGATACCAATGCATACATATGTAGTATAGCTCCTTGCTTGCGAGTACTTTGGATGAGTACTCACGGTTGCTTTCTCCCTCTTTTCCCCCTATCCCTTCTACCTGGTTGTCGCAACCAGATGTTGAGCCCAGGAGCCAGACGCCACCTTCGACGACGACTCCTACTACACCGGAGGTGCCTACTACTACGTGCTGCCCGCTGACGACGACTAGGAGTAGTTTAGGAGGATCCCAGGCAGGAGGCCTGCGCCTCTTTCGATCTGTATCCCAGTTTGTGCTAGCCTTCTTAAGGCAAACTTGTTTAACTTATGTCTGTACTCAGATATTGTTGCTTCCGCTGACTCGTCTATGATCGAGCTCTTGTATTCGAGCCCTCGAGGCCCCTGGCTTGTAATATGATGCTTGTATGACTTATTTTATTTGTAGAGTTGTGTTGTGATATCTTCCCGTGAGTCCCTGATCTTGATCGTACACGTTTGCGTGTATGATTAGTGTACGATTGAATCGGGGGCGTCACAGGCAAGGCCCCACACCCCTGGTCAAGGCGCACCAAGATCCCCCCTTAGAAGGAATAAGATCATATCCCGAAGGGATAAGATCAAGATCCCTAAAAAGGGGGGATAACAATCGGTGGGGAAGGGAAATGATGGGATTTCTTTCCCCCACCTTTGCCAACGCCCCAATGGAATTGGAGGGCAAGAAACCAGCTCCCTCTACCCCTATATATAGTGGGGAGGCGCATGGGAGCCGCACCCTAGCCCCTGGCGCCTCCCTCTCCCCTCGTAACACCTCTCCCTCTCGCTGAGCTTGGCGAAGCCCTGCCGAGATCCCCGCTGCTTCCACCACCACGCCGTTGTGCTACTGGATCTCCATCAACCTCTCCTCCCCCCTTGCTGGATCAAGAAGGAGGAGACGTCTTCCCCGACCGTACGTGTGTTGAACGCGGAGGTGCCGTCCGTTCGGCGCTCGGTCATCGGTGATTTGGATCACGACGAGTATGACTCCACCAAACCCGTTCTCTTGAACGCTTCCGCTCGCGATCTACAAGGGTATGTAGATGCACTCCTCTCTCTCGTTGCTAGATGACTCCATAGATTGATCTTGGTGATGCGTAGAAAAATTTAAAATTCTGCTACGTTCCCCAACACTTACAAGCTGCAACACTTTCTCGGGGACAAGCATAATTTAATTTAAGGGGAGTTGACGAGTCCAAATTATGTGATAGTTTTATCCCCCTTGGTAGGCTTTGTAGGTTATATGGCGTTTGCGCACTTCTTTTTGTCCATTTTCCCCATGATGTTATTTTGGGAAGTCTTTGGAGTTTTAGGAAGGAACGCCAAGAAAAGGTGATAAAGTCACGTTAATCAACGTGATATATAATTATAATAAAAGAATGAAGACATTTGGGAGAAGTTGGAGGATGCGTAGGGCAGCCAGAGAATTCGATGACTGGTCGTACCAGCCGTTGCTACCACCTTCTGGTCGACTACTTTCCCCTCGTGCAAACGGATCTGGGATGATATTAGACGCTTAGAGATTCCAGAAACTTATCCATGACATAGAACCCTAGTCTCTGGAAGGCATACGAAGGGGGAATTGGCAAGGAGGATATCGCCATCATCACCACCTGACGCAAGTGGATGTCGGCATCAACCATTTTCATTAGCCATGTTAACCATCACCCATCTCCATCTCGTTGTAATACCAAACCCTTGTGGATCACTATGTGTATTGCTCATTCGTTCCATTCATGTTCACCACCACTATTTCATATGATGTTTGTCGTATCCATGTTTGAGTAGATAGTTTTTGGGGATATGGATGAACCTTGGTATGTATAGGAGCTAAAACATTAACAAGGATATGAGATTCTCTGTTGTATGTTTGGTTTAATAGCCTTCATGAATGTTGTGAAGGGGTCCCTCTCAACATTTCCGATGTAATGCCACAAAGCATATTACTGTCATTGTAAATGTTAAGATGCCGAGGTAATTCAAGGTGAAGTAAAATCCTCAATACCGTGTAGGGGAATAATAGAGAAACCTTGGCGAGGCGGCGTCCACGGGCAAACCCTTAATTACCGTAGTGAGAACCGACATGGGGAAACTACGGTAGTGGCGTGCGTGGTACAAAATTCTAACTCGAGTAGAACATTTTTTTGTACCCGAATCCGCCCAATCACAAACATCAAAAGTGGCTCAAGTATCCAGCTAGGACTATGTTGCGGCATATGTTGTGATAGACATATACCAATGGGAATTCCGGATTCCCTAAGAACGCTTTAATCCGCTACTAGTTTCAATGCTTTACTCATTCTGATGCACCCATTTAATTATTTTGTGTTATTTACATTTTGTCTACACTCTACTCAAAATCATTATACATGTCCACCCTGATTTTTCTTTGAGTTTACAATTAATTGGCAGGAAAATTTTTGTAAGTCTTTATAAGGGACATAGTCCAATTCTTATGCTCCCTGTGGGATTGACACTCTTAATTCGAAAAGGTTACAACTAAATCCTAAGCACTTACAGGCCATCAACCGCATGGCCCCAAAGAATTCTCCATGTTTGAAGCTTCGAGTGGTATGAACTGTCCCTAAAACTATGAACTCTTCATCATTTGCTAACTTCTCCAGATGTTCCTCCAGAATCACGTCTTTCTCCTCATCCTCCCTAAGTTTCATATGTCAGAGGTTGTCATTGAGATCTCCCATTTATGGCGCACTCCCTCCATCCTTCGGCTCATGCTTCTAAACCCTTTTGCGCATGTCTAGCTACCCCCAGCCGTCGCTTCTCCCTCGTTTTCTCTTTGTTATTTTCTGCCATCACCATCTAACCTGGATGCCCAGAGTTCTCTCTCTCCCTCCATGATGCACCTGCCAAACCAGGACACCGATGCCTCAATTATCACTCCCTCGTGTCCTTTAACACTACAATTCTCTCGAGATTGGAATCAGAGATCTTGAATTGAGTGAGAATTGTTGCAACACATGAAGTTTTATCAGTTATAGTGTTGATGAGTACATGATAGTTTGAATTTGAGAATTTTTTGGTTGGTGAGTACATGGGTACTTATATATTGTTGGTATATAGCTACAGGCAACAAAGGTGACCGCATAAAATACTGCATGCTAGGGATGTTTATATCTCAAAACATACATTAATATTTTCTCAAATGTGTATAATTGCTATAACATGGTAAAGGTCGATGCTATTTACCGACACAAGAAATATATCTCCATTTATGAAATTATATAATAATGAAAATGTATCTCATACTAATGTGCAAGACCAATCTAATGTTATAAGCAAAGGTATATTCCTCATGTACCAAAAAGTTTAGTCATCGGCGCTTCGTATCAAGTATCAACTCTCCATATGCTTCCGCATAACCATCCCATGCATGTTTCTTTATGTCACCCAAATGATATTCCTAAACTATGACTTATTGCTCGTTATGGATTTGGTGTATTTATGTGTGATACTTTATATCATTATATTTTGTCGAAATTTTTCAATGAATTAAGAGTAAAGAGATTCAGGTTAGCAATCAAAGGAGGTTATACTTTCATAATATTTCAGCAAAGACCTAGAACCACCTACATCTTTCCCTCTGATCTTATGTCCTTCTTACTGGATAGTAACCCTAGATCACACTACATACAACACTTCACATCATCTATTCAAAATTTACAAAAAGGGCCAATATTTTATTACCACCACGCCACACCTCTTTTTGCTTGAGAAGGAGATGTCCTTCAACAGTCATCGGAGTGGCACCAATGACCGCAAGGAGATGATATCTACCAAGGGCCATCTTGGGATCCTGAGAGCACGAGGCAACCACCCACATGAACATAACGTCGACCGCTGTTGCAGTTCTAAGCCACGTTTCTATGAAGCATGCTAGTTCAATGACTAACACACACCTAGCATAGATTCTATCTCTAGCTGGTCATCACAGTGATCTTACTTAATGTACATGCATGAGTCGAGGCAATCTTAAATCCTGATGCTTCCAAGTCCTAGGATGTGTATGGGTTTCAAGGACAATGCAAAAGCGGTGTAAAAAGTTGTATATATTACATATGCTAGCAACCACTAAGCTCTAATCCTTGATGGGCATGGAGCAAAGAATGACTTATTTGTGAATAATGGTCATGACCCTACTCTCTTCTCGAGTTAAAATAGGACTTGTATTTTCTCACCCTTAAATAAAGTACTATTATATTACATTTGATATGACATAACACAACAACCATGTTGCTTCCATCCATCTCAATCCCATAAGGAGCAGATGGGCATCCATGTACTATCCTGACAACTCTCTCAAGACTGTTTTAAGAAAAACTGGTTGTTTCGACGACCATAAAGCAACTTATAAAACCTTCCCAGCAGGCAATGAAATTTGAACCCACAGGCCCTCTACCCGTTTCCATAGATTTTTTAGACTTACATGGTGCGAACCTCCCCAACCCCATCTATCCATAGAAAAATGGGGGCAATGGCCTGCCATATGGCTCCAAGTCCATATATCTAAAGAGCAAAACAAACAATATACAAAAACCAAAGAACATCTAAAAATTTGAATTATTCTCGTAGCAGGTTAGTGTACTACTTGGGAGGAAGAATCCACCTTGTGGTTAGAAGAGCATCACATTAGCCCGTACGACCTTTGTGCCACCAGATAAAAACTTGTGCAACTAATGTGTGACGTATGCTTGAGAATAGTTTGCCAACCTTCCCTGGATTCTTGCTAGTTAGCCGAGACCTGCCCTTGAGGAGACACCACAAAACAAGTCACTTTCTCCCCATTTCTTTTGGTGGTCACATGGGTTCTTCTCGAGGAACACTAAAGTAAACGAGTGGTCCTCATATCATGGCATCAACAACATACAACACCAGTGAGAATGAAAACATTATACTAAAACCTACAAAAGATACTCATTGCGGGTGCATAAGCTAGTAAGACTCAAACCGGCTGCACGCTAGGCCCGTTCACCAAATTATTTGCATATTTAGATCCTCCATGTTAATCCTAGAGAAAACATGCAACTGATCATTTGATCTACATGTTAGCTTCTTGTAACCGTTGGATGAATACAATGTTTTCCCCTTGGCTCCTCGCTCCCTCGCAGCCAAACTCTCTTGTAAAAAGTATCTACCCCCTAGCCGCCACACAAAAATTCCTTATTTAACCACCTAACAGTACAACGACATTGGTGCATTGTCGATCGATTCTACTGCAACTCTTCGCACGTCACCGTGTCTCCTCTCCAACTATTCTCAACTTCAACCTCCCATACACGTTGGACTTGATTCAAGAGAGTATTCTAGCTCTCAGGCTCTCACTAATTTCATTTCTTAGCAAACTTTGAACCTCCTTAACTTCTAACTCATAACCACATTGCAATTCAACATATATTTTTGGTCCACGGATATTATTTTTGAATAAATCCCAAGGTCACCCTGTATCATGATAGTCGTAGGCCACCTCTCCCACAAAAGAGTCTGAACTTACTATACACAGTGTCACGTCACTCTCAAGTATACTAATTTGATCACCAACACATACTTGCTGAAAGTCCATCTCTCGCTAACCATCGCATTGATGCTACATTGCGTACAAATCCAAGTCGATGCAACCATCAATGTAGTTGTAAATCGCCTGATGCTTGCAAGTCATAGGATGCCAACGACACTAAAAAGTAATTCCAACCAAGTGTAAACCTTATATACATTAAGGATACTAGCAATCATTGAACTCTAATACTTGCTCGATGCAGGTGTGAAGAATGACCTTTTCTTTAAATACTTATTATGTTATATCTCTCTTCTCTTCTTGTATCATAAGCACTATTTTTCTCACCCTTAAACAAGAGTACTATCACATTAACTCTGATGTGATGTGATGCAACAACCATGCCGCTTCTATTTATTTTAATCATGTTGGTTCTATGCATTCTAATCCTGCCATGAACATCACATGGACATCCATCTAATATCTTGACTCTTGAGAGGTCACTGATGACCATTTTAAGTTTCTTTAGATCATTACATTTCAGATTACTTTGAATTTGAATTTCTTCATAACGTCATATTTAAGATAACATTTGCATTCATTGTTTGTTGCCTAACAAAACGTCAGAACTCGTGAGGATAGAAGTAGAAAGAGACATGGGGAAGTTGATAGATCGCCGCATTTGGCCCGTGCTAAACAAAAAAACTTGTACATTTTTTTGCACTAAGATTGCATGGAGATTCCCATATGAATCCTAATAGGGTGGATGTTGTTGAAGATGTTCGAGCACAATTACATGGTAAACTATGTTGAACAGGATGGGTCCAAAGCACACAAATGTGTTCGTTCATCGGTTTGGTGTTTCTTGCATCTCTACTCTCACACAACACAAACCAGCGGACAGAAGATACAAACAAATATATGATCGGTAGTTCCATTTGTGCTCCACATTTACATTCCAAAACAACATTCACAAAATATAACTACAACTACCACACTTATTCTCCGGCCGACTCATTAGCAGAGCATGTGAACACACGAGACACCCCCTTCACCTACCTTCTTGCGTAACATAAGTGAGAGCATCGGTAGAGAAGAATTATATACCTCAAAAATCTCTTTACTCTCTCGCGCATTGCTAATTTCCTTTTGTTGTGTTGCTTCAGCGTCCCTCCCATCCCAACGACGCATGCAGGACCACACGAGAGCAGGCTTCACAATTGGGTCCCTAGAGAACCTGCACTGAAGAAGGCAAAAAGATTTTTGGGGAGCATCATAGTGTGATAGCTAATTCGAATTTTTTTACTTTGGCTACAACTGGTTCACCTATAGGCTCTAACCACTTCCGTGACCAATCATTGTGTCTTGGACCATTCTACCACCATAGTCAACATTAGTAATGATGATGCCTCTATTTCCTTCCCAAACATTAACAATGTTGGTACTTGTGTTTGCTTCATATTCAAATATATCAAATATGTCTAGTTTCTCGTATGTAGCATGTCCTAGTATCGTGTTACTTCGTGTACAAACCTGAGTCGAAGTAGTCGCAAATCTTGATGCTTCCAAGTCCTAAGATCTCTATGGGTTTTAGCAACATCAAAAAGCAATTCCAACAAAACACAAAATCAACATTCATTATGCATGCTAGAAACCATTGAACTATAGTCCTTGCTGCGGTTCATGAGGGAAGAATGGATTCTCTGTCTGAATAATGGCCATGTTTCCATCTCTCTTCTCACATTTAAATAGGAGCACTTTTTTTCATGCTTAAATAGAAGTATTGTCGCAATAACTTTGATTTAATGTGATGCAACAAACAAGTTGTATCCAAGCATTTTAATCCCACCACAAAGAGCACATGGACTTGCAGAAGATGTCATGATAACTCACTGGTAATCATCTTGAGCTTCTTTTGATGATCATATTTAATATAATCGTGATATAAATTTTGCAGTGTTAGTTTTCAAATTTTATGTAGACCCCATTCTAGAGTCGCCCGCACGTTCCCCTAGGTCCTATATAATTGTTGTTGGATTGTAACCTAACCACACGCACAATATAAATGTACACAACACTTCACATTCTCTCATCGTCTCCACTAAACATGGACAGAAATATGAATATATGATGCCACTTCATTCTAGAGAAGGAGATGCCTATCAACAGTCATTACACCCACATGAACAATGGCAAGAAAATGTCCGCCAACAGCCACCTGGGGCTCATGAGAGTAGAAGGGCCTCTCCCACGAGGACACTGCAAATCTACTATGCATAGTGCCACACCCCTCTCAAGTATGCTAGTTCAATCATCAAAACACACTTGACCAAGTGTCCATCTCTAATTGACCATCACAATGATGTTACTCCATGTAGAAAGCCCAGTCGATGCAGTCATAAATCACTAGTGCAGAACCGGGCTTTAGTCCCGGTTCGTAAAGGCCTTTAGTGTCGGTTCCATAACCGGCACTAAAGGGTGGGCACTAAAGGCCCCCCCTTTAGTACCTGTTCGGCACGAATCGGCGCTAAAGTGCCACCACGTGGCACGAGCCAGGCCACGGGTGCGGTAGATCATTAGTACCGGTTGGTAACACCAACCGGTACTAAATGTTTGTGGGTTTTGGTTTTATTTTTTATTTTTCCTTTAAATTTGTGTTATCAATTTAATTAGGATTGTTTTACGTTATAATGAGTTGTTATACTTGATATGGATATGGATATGGCATATATATATATATACTTGATCACTTAGTTAGGATCCATCCAGTTCAAACTAATTTGCGGTTTCTTTCATAAATGATATATATAATAACTCATCATCATCATCACATATTAATAAATAAATAAATAAACTCTTGCATCATATCATCACCAACAACAGTATATATATACACTAGCTAGCTAAAAATCATCGTAGTCGTCGTCATTACCGCTATCTAATCACCACCAACACTAGCTTAAAGAAGAAACATTCACTTGTAACAGAAGCAAAGATATCATCGAGTTCAACATGGTCATGATATTATAAGAGTTCACAAGCAAATCACTATTTGAGATTAATTAAGTTCAGGACAATACGGGCATGAGAGGACAAGTACTAAGAGCATGAACTAGCTAAATCACTCCTGCTGCTCCCTCTCAGGTAGAATAGCATAGAACATGTATAGCTCTCCTGATTCATTATACTGGAGCATGCAGATGAATCTGTCTCCTAATCTTGGGTTGCGCTTCTCCTTGCTGCCCCCTAGTACTTCTCTGCGATCGTTAACAATTTTGCTCCAATCTTTCACTATTAAGCATTCATCGCTTTCAGAAATCCTGAATGCACTCATGTGCAATGTAGGAAATCTTGGTCGTAAGCTAACCATTGGCATGCAACCTTTTGTCTCGATCCACTGAGGCACAACTGTCATCGGGAGTCCCTGTTGAAGAACATCGTATAGTAATTAATATACTTAGCAATGAAAGTTTAGCTTCAAAAATAATGTATGCAAAAGATGCACTAAGGACAAATAGTAAAAATCTTACCATCTTTCCATTATAGATGTGACCGTAGTTCAATACGATCACTATTGGTCGCACGTTTTGAGTACTAACATTTCTAAGTTCAGGAAGAAAATTTGTCTTGACAGTATGAAGATCCTCAAGCCATGAAACATAATGACTTATCTCCTCGCAGTTTAGTTCAGCTCCGGGGCAGTAGTAGGTCCTGTCTACCAAGCGCCGGACATGTTTGCTTAAACCGAAATAAGCTGACAATACAAATTAGTTGTCAACTATTTTTGAATAAATTAACAATATCAAAGACATAAACACATGCATGCATGGTTGAGAAAAACTCACATAATGGTAGAACTGGAGGCGTTTGCACATCGACCCAGATGTCTCTATTACCTTCAATATCATCTTCCGGACGAATATCAAAGGTGATAACCATATCAGGCTCAAATGCATAAGCCTTGCATAGTGCTTGCCAAGTTTTGCATTCAAAATGGGTGTATGTGTCTCCATTGTATAATTTGACGTTGAAAGTATACCCATGCTCGGTCTTCAAGTAAACTCTCTTTACCTCCATATCATCTGTAGCACTAAAACATATCTTATCCAAGACAAAAATTCTTGCATGGCAGGGGATGCGCTAGTAGAATAGTGAAAATTTAAAATTATAAGTTGAAGCAAATGAAGCATAAGTCATGCTTTAAAATTATAATTTAAAATTATAAGTTTTGCATTCAAAAATAATTGCCGTTGTGACTTACTGTATCCACTTCGAATGTCTCATCCAGCTTGATGTTGAAACGCCTACCATCAACAAGAAAATTTCTGTCGCACAGGCCGCGCTGGTCTTCACAGTGTTCGCACATAATGAAATCTTTTTCGTCGTCAGATGACATTTCCTATGTTCATATAGGTGAAACATTAAACACTTATTACTATCTAACATTAATTAATATCTAGCTAATTCAAATATATATTCATCTAACATTTGACATTAATATATCTAACTATATTCATCTCTAACAATTGACATTACTATATATTTAACTTTTCTATCTAATTCATCTAACATTCGACGTTAATCTAACATTTATATAAACTAAAAATATATATAAAAAATTAAATAAACAGAAAAACTCATTAACAAATAATATTTTAATTAGATCATCAAATCTCAGATACCTAAATTTTCTTACTAAAAATAAACTAGTTATATTAATTATTCAACTAGTTCAAATCTCATATACCTAAATAAACTAGTTCGATTATTTTCTTACTAAAAATAAACTAGTTATATTAATTATTCAACTAGTTCAAATCTCATATACCTAAATAAACTAGTTCGACTATTTTCTTACTAAAAATAAATTAGTTATATTAATTATTCAACTAGTTCAAATCTCATATACCTAAATAAACTAGTTCAATTATTTTCTTACTAAAAATAAACTAGTTATATTAATTATTCAACTAGTTCAAATCTCATATACCTAAATAAACTAGTTCGACTATTTTCTTACTAAAAATAAACTAGTTATATTAATTATTCAACTAGTTCAAATCTCATATACCTAAATAAACTAGTTTGATTATTTTCTTACTAAAAATAAATTAGTTATATTAATTATTCAACTAGTTCAAATCTCATATACCTAAATAAACTAGTTCGACTTTTTTCTTACTAAAAATAAACTAGTTATATTAATTATTCAACTAGTTCAAATCTCATATACCTAAATAAACTAGTTCGATTATTTTCTTACTAAAAATAAACTAGTTATATTAATTATTCAACTAGTAAAAAAATTTGTATGTGTATGTGTATGTGTGTGTACTGCGTGTATACGTATATATACGTGTGTGTGTGTGTATGTGTAGTACGCCGCGGGGGCGGCGGCGTACGGGGCGGGGAGAGACGTACCGGGTGGCGCCGCGGCGACGACGACAGACGGCGGCGACGTTCGAGGCAGCGGCGTGAGACGACGCCGACGACGGGCGGCGGCGGGGGACAGCGACGACGACGACGGACGACGGGCGACGGGCGGCGACACGACGGGATCGAGCGGCGCGCGCGCTTGGAGAGACGAAGTGGGGGATGAACCTGAAAATTTCGTAAGTGCTATATATATATATAGGATGGGTCTTTAGTACCGGTCGGTGGCTCCAACCGGTACTAAAGACCTATTTTCGCCAGGCCAAGCGGCGGGAACCGATGGCCTTTAGTATTGGTTGAAGCCACCAACCGGTACTAAAGGCACGACCTTCAGTACCGGTTGGAGCCACCAACCGGTACTAAAGGCCTTGCGCTGCCACCCGCGGTGCACAAAGTTTAGTCGCACCTCGCCGGGCGAAGGGCAGCCGCACTGGTTTATAAATCCAGCCGCGGCTGCCTCTTTGAACTCCTCTATATAGCAGGCTTCTGGGCCTAACTTCTGCGCGCTGCCCTGTGAGCCTGCTGGGCCTTTAGGGCCTGTAATTGCACGCCTGTGGCCTAGTAGGCCCACTGGGCAGCGCCCCAATTTTTTTGTATAGTTTTTTTCTTTTCTGCTTTATTTTCTTCTATTTATTTCTGCGTAGTTTTTTGTATAGTTTTTTCTTTTCTGTTATATTTATTTTCTTCTATTTATTTGTGAGTAGTTTTTTATCTAGTTTCCCAAAATTCAACATTTTTAGAGTTCATTTTGTAGTGATTTTTAATTTCACGGTCATTTGGCTCTCTAAACAAATCAGTAAACGAATTAAAAATAGCAAATATTTTTTTTTCTTTTCTGCTTTATTTTTTCTTCTATTTATTTCTGAGTAGTTTTTTTTTCTTTTCTGCTATGTTTATTTTCTTCTATTTTATTTCTGAGTAGTTCTTTATATAGTTTTTTTCTTTTCTGCTATATTTTTTTCTTTTCTGCTATTTTTTATTTTTTGCTTTATTTATTTTCTTCTATTCATTTATTTTTATATACCATGCCAAGTTGATGGTTAAAACTTGATGGTCAAAGTCTGGAGTTATAACCAAAGTTTAAAAAAATGAAATGCCGGTGTAACAGATGAGTTTTCGTCTGAAACCGGCCCTGATACTTTGAAAGAGATTGTCCAGTTTGTACACGAAGTGCATTTAGTTTTTGCCATAATAGAAGAAGTCCGGAGTTGTAATAAGTTATTAAAAATAAAAAAGAGGTGCAATGCTCGCTAATTAGCTTCAAGCCTTTCGGAATAGTGTAAACTGCACTGCACATAGCTCCGTGCAGTCTACCATATTCCTCAAGGCTTGAAGCTAACCAACGTGAGCATTGAGCCTCTTCTTCATCGTCTCTACACTCAGGGCTTATAAACCGCTCCTAGTCCCTCTCTCTTCGCGAGGTGGGACTAAAAAATAGCTTACTAAGAAACTGTAGTACTGGTTCATGCCATGAACCGGTACTAAAGGTGCCCGTGGGGCCCCAGCCTTACTTGACACAACCTCATTAGTACCAGTTCGTGGCACGAACCGGTGCTAAAGGTTCGACACGAACCGGTACTAAAGAGCTCCTCCCGCCTAGCAGTTGGAACCGGTACTAAAGAGCTCCTCCCGCCTAGCAGTTGAATGGTGCATACTGAATGCACAAAAAGTCTGGAGTTGTAATAAGTTTAAAAAATGAAATGCCTTTGTAACAGATGAGTTTAATTTCGTCAGAAACCCGAATACTTTGAAAGAGATTGTCCAGTTTGTAAACAAAGTGCATCCAGTTTTTGCCGTAACCCTCTCTACTTTTTTGAACATGCTATGTGGGTGAAATGATGATAACATGCCAAGTTTCAACTTTTTCAGAGTTCATTTGTAGTGCTTTTCAATTTCCAGGTCATTTAGTTCTCAAAACAAATAATTAAATGCATAAAAAATAGCAAATGAAGGCATAAATGGTTGAAAGTTGATGGCGTCGCTTTGAATGGTGCATACTGAATGCAAAAAATATAAGAGCATTTAGATCATGATCTTATATTTCTTTACAGTCTGAATTGTCAATATAATATTATACATCAAAAATACTTTGATCATCAATGATCTTTTTGTGTACAATCTGAATTGTCAATATGAGTCCTCAACGATTTATAAACCGGTGAAGACTCATATTGCGGCCACAAATTCTACACATAGAGTTCAATGAAGACCAAGTGCTTGTGATAGTTTGAGAAGTAACATATTTAAGGTGGTAAAAGCCTTGTTAGGGGAGCGAGGTGGGACTAAAAACAGCTTGCCATAACCTCATTAGTACCGGTTCGTGATACGAACCGACACTAAATGGTGATGGTGGGGCCATAGCCTGACCGCAGGCTGCCACAGCCTCTTTAGTACCGGTTCGTGGCATGAACCGGTACTAAAGGTTCGCCACGAACCGTTACTATTGATCGCCGCCACAAACCGGTACTATTGATCACATTAGTGCCGGGTTTTTTACAAACTGGCACTAATGTGCTTCACATTTGACCCTTTTTCTACTAGTGAATCCATATGCTTTCAAGTCCTAGGATGTTGACGCTCGTGCAGAAGTAATTTCAACTAAGTGTAAAACTTGTATACATTGTGTATGCTAGCAACCACTAAGCTCTATTCCTTGCTCGGCTTTGGTAGGAAGGAGTTTGTTAAGTGATCATGCCCATCTCTCTTCTAAGTTTAAGTAGAATTAGTATTTTTCTCACCCTTAAATAGTACTATCACATTAACTCTGATTTGATGTGGCATCTATGAGCTCTGCAACAAAGGTGGTCCGTGAGTCGAAGTTGGCCACATATTGCCGCAAACTGAAAGTCATACGCTGTTCCCAAGCTCAGAGGCACCCCATTGAACAATAAAATTAAAAAAATAGTAAAAAAATCAAAAATTCTGATTTTTTGGTGGTAAACTTGGACAAAATGTTTTCTATGCTTAACAAATTTCAGCACGAAATGACATTCATGGAAGTCGTCGAAAAAAACAAAATTATACTCCAAAATGTTTTCAAAACTAGCATTTTTGGAGCAACGATTTTGTGTTTTTTTTACTTCCACAAATGTCATTTCATGCTGAAATTTTGCAAGCCTATAAAAAATTTCTCAAAGTTTACCACAATTTTTTTCAAATTATTTTGATTTTTTTACTTTTGTTTATTTTACTATTTATTAGGGTGCATTTGAGCTCGGGAGCAGATAATCCACGTCCGCCGCAACCTCTCATATTGTAGGATTCAATTTTCTCCACATATATATGACCACTGCCAATCCCCTTTATCGATTCTTGTTGGAGAATGCCCATTCCTTCGATCACCCCTTGCTAGATTTATGGCCGACATAAAAAACTTTATTTATACTCTCACACTTAATGAATCAGTGCTTTGCAACACGCATTGGGCTAGTAAATCTAAAAGTACAAGATTGAATAACTCCATATCAAAGCCCAAGCCTCACATTTATTTTGGCATAATCATGATCTTCCATGAACCTGAGTTGCTTACGCTTTCCTCTTTTACCGCCCAACCAAAAACCTCAATAGAGGGATTTTATGCGTAAACACAAACCATACGGAAGTTTAGAACAAGCCATGAAATATGTCGGTACTACTTGTGAAACTATCTTGATCGACGTTCTTCCCCCCTCCCCCCCCCCCACACACAATAGTGTTTATTCCATTCAACGAGGTACCGATACGTCTCCGTCGTATCTACTTTTCCAAACACTTTGGCCCTTGGTTTGGACTCTAACTTGCATGATTTGAAAGGAACTAACCCGAACTGACGCTGTTTTCAGTAGAATTGCCATGGCGTTATTTATGTGCAGAAACAAAAGTTCCCGGAATGACCTGAAACTCCACGGAACATCTTTTTGGAAAATATTAAAAATACTGAAAGAAAAATCCACGTTAGGGGGCTCACACCCTGTCCACGAGGGTGGGGGCGCGCCTGTCCCCCCCGAGCGCGCCCCCTACCTCGTGGGCCTCTTGACGCTCCACCGACCTCAACTCCAACTCCATATATTCACTTTCGGAGAGAAAAAAATCAGAGAGAAGGATTAATCGCGTTTTACGATACGGAGCCGCCGCCAAGCCCTAAAACCTCTCGGGAGGGCTGATTTGGAGTCCGTTCGGGGCTCCGGAGAGGGGGATTCGTCGCCGTCGTCATCATCAACCATCCCCCATCACCAATTTCATGATGCTCACCGCCGTGCGTGAGTAATTCCATCATAGGCTTGCTGGACGGTGATGGGTTGGATGAGATTTATCATGTAATCGAGTTAGTTTTGTTAGGGTTTGATCCCTAGTATCCACTATGTTCTGAGATTGATGTTGCTATGACTTTGCTTTGCTTAATGCACCTAGTCCTTCTAAAAAGAAGAAAAAGAAAAATGATAGGACTTTGCATGCTTCTAGTGAACCTATTGCTGAACCACCTGAGAATCCAAATGATATATCTATTTCTGATGCTGAAACACAATCTGGTAATGAACATGAACCTAGCGATAATGTTAATGATGATGTTCATGATGATGCTCAACCTAGTAATGACAATGATGTTGAAATTGAACCTGCTGTTGATCTTGATAACCCACAATCAAAGAATCAACGTTATGATAAAAGAGACTTTGTTGCTAGGAAACACGGTAAAGAAAAAGAACCATGGGTTCAGAAACTCATGCCTTTTCCTCCCAAACCATCCAAGAAAAAGGATGATGAGGATTTTGAGCGCTTTGCTGAAATGATTAGACCTATCTTTTTGCGTATGCGATTAACTGATATGCTCAAAATGAATCCTTATGCTAAGTATATGAAAGAAATTGTTGCTAATAAAAGAAAGATACCGGGAGATGAAATTTCCATCATGCTTGCTAATTACACTTTTAAAGGTGGAATACCAAAGAAACTTGGAGATCCAGGAGTACCTACTATACCATGCTCCATTAAAAGAAATTATGTTAAAACTGCTTTATGTGATCTTGGAGCCGGTGTTAGTGTTATGCCTCTCTTTTTATACCATAGACTTGATTTGAATAAGTTGACACCTACTGAAATATCTTTGCAAATGGCTGATAAATCAACTGCTATACCTGTCGGTATTTGTGAGGATGTGCCTGTTGTGGTTGCACACGTTACTATTCTAACGGACTTTGTTATTCTTGATATTCCCGAGGACGATAGTATGTCTATTATTCTTGGAAGACCTTTTCTAAATACTGCAGGGGCTGTTATTGATTGCAACAAAGGCAATGTCACTTTTCATGTTAATGGTAATGAGCATACGGTACACTTTCCGAGGAAACAACCTCAAGTTCATAGTACCAACTCTATTGGAAAAATTCCATCGATTATTTTTGGAGGTTTTGAATTTCCTCTTCCTACTGTCAAGAAGAAATATGATATTCTTATTATTGGGGATGTGCATATCCCCGTTGAGGTAACATAGTGTTATTCGAAATTTCTCTGGTTTCATGTTATTCAGAATGAGTTTGTTAACAAGACTTGATCAACCTTGTTAGTGGATTCCTTTTGATGAGCATGGGACGGATGGAACTAGAAGGCACAACCTTCTGTACCCCCTCTCTACTTTCTGTTATTTAGTTAAAATAAAGTAAAAATAGTATTTTCCTGTCTGTTTTCTGATTTATCCATGGAATATAAAAATACCCCGAAAATAAAAGTTCTCCAAATGCCCTGAAATTAAAATATGATTTTTTTTCTGGAATATTTGAGAATATCTGGAACTGAGAACATAGCAGGGGGAGCAAACACCTGGCCACGAGGGTCCAGGGCGCGCCCCCCTGCCTCGTGGGCCCATGGTGGCTCCCCTCCACTTATTCCTGCACCCACACACTCCTTCCTTCCAAAAAAATCACCATCCAGCTCAAGCACGAGTTCTAGCTCATTTTGCTGCGATTTTCGATCTCCTTGCTCAAAGCACCTCTCACAAAACTGCTTGGGGGGATTGTTCCTTGGTATGTGACTCCTCCATTGGTCCAATTAGTTTTTTTCCCAGTGCTTTATTCATTGCAAATTTGTGCTGCCTAGGTGACCATGTTCTTGAGCTTGCATGTCAAATTTATATGGTTCCAAGTAGTTCTAATGCTTGATATAGGCTCTAGGCACTTGTAGGAGTAGTTGCTATCATTTTTGTTGAGCTTGGTTCACTTTTATTTGACGTTACTAAAAATTTCAAAAAAAATCAGAGGAAGAAATATGCTTAGGAAAATGTACCAAGGTGGTTCTTCAAGGAAGCAAGGACCCAAGCTTGCAATGCGTGATGCTGACGATGAGCCACCAAGGGACGCTCCAGTGCGGCCTTGTGAATGGCCTTCAGAAAACTTTATGGATCGAGCGAGAATCAAGGAAGAAAAGTGCCGCCAGTACCACTATCTCACTAGTTCCTTTGTGAGGAGGTTTGAATTTTCATCTTCACGTAATTCTCCAACTGTCCTGTTTGATCTTTATGAAAAATCTTATACGATGGACTTAGAGGATTTTACCACTGCTTACAAACTTTCACAATGGGGTAGTGCTAGTGAACCTCGCAAATCTGAATTTAGAAATTTTCTTGCCAGTATAACTGTGGGGGAATCTAGAGATATAGCACAAGCTATCATAGGGAGCATTCGTTTTCCTGCTATACATTATTTTGCTCTCTTCATAGGTAGGTGCATAAATGGTAAAGATGAAGCATGTCATATGTGTGTCCCCGACCTCAGTATTTTTAGGAGTGCCGTGTTAGGAGACAAATCTTATAATTTGGGAGCCATTGTTGCACGTAGGTTGCATCATAATAGATTTAATGGAGATTTCTTCGGTGGAATTTATGCAACCCGCTTAGCTGATTTTCTTGGTGTAACCATACGTAATGATGATATTGAATTGCCTCCTGCTTACCTAGACTTTAATGCTATGGTTCACCACCAGTTTGTCGAGAGGAATGAATCACCTCTCCAGTATCGCTTAATCCTTGACATACGTCGTGCTATCCGTATTACTCTCCCCGCTCCTGCCTTCTTTGATTATCAGGCAAAAGGAAGATATGTTATTACCAGAGAGGAGGCAGATGAGTACGAGAGGAGGGCGGAGGCAGCTCGCCGCCACGCTGCAGCTCAGGAGGCGATAGCTGCTACATCTCAGTACGACCCCGTCTACAACTACGGATATCCGCCAGGCCATCCGTGGCAATAAACCAACTCAGGCCAAAAGCCTAAGCTTGGGGGAGTAGGTATTTCCCACCGACATTACATTCATGTTCACACACTCATTGCTAGATGTCGGTGCTCATACTTTTTCACTGTAATATCCATGCTAGTTTATTTTCTTTTTCTTGCTTTCTTCTTCTGTGTTTGTTAAACCTTAAAAAAACCAAAAAAATTAGTGTAGCTTTTAGCTAGTTTACTTTTCTTGCTGTAGTAGTAATAATTAAAAAGAAAACCCAAAAAGATTTCCCGTTCTTCTTTCTCTTGTTGGGAGCTTTCCCGTGTAAATAGTTTTATTTCTTTTCTTTTCTTTGGGGGTCGATAGGAGAAGACCATAATGAAATTGTTGAAGTGGCTCTTATATGCATTATTGTTGATTTAACAAGAGCCCATATTGCCTTGTCTTCTCCTGTTTATTGAATGCTCGCAGATTCCAACTTAGTCCAAAGCACGTGCACTCTTATTATTTTCACATCGTTCGATCGTGGAAGTGAAAGGCAATTATGACGATATATAATGGACTGACTGAGACGAGAAAAGCTGGTATGAACTCGACCTCTCTTGTTTTTGTAAATATGATTAGTTCATCGTTCCTGATTCAGCCTATTATGAATAAACATGTTTGCAATGACAATTAGAGATTATAGTTGCTCGTGCCATGCTTGATTAGCTATGAGTTATAATGGTTTACCTTGCGTGCCAACATGCTATTAAAATGGTTGTGATGTGGTATAGTGGGGTGGTATCCTCCTTTGAACGATTTAAGTGACTCGACTTGGCACATGTTCATACATGTAGTTGAAACAAATCAACATAGCCTTCACGATATTTATGTTCATGGTGGATTATATCCTACTCATGCTTGTACTCAATGTTTATTAATTTTAATGCATGTTCATGACTGTTGTCGTTCTCTAGTTGGTCGCTTCCCAGTCTTTTGCTAGCCTTCGCTTGTACTAAGCGGGAATACTGCTTATGCATCCAATCCCTTAAACCCCAAAGTTATTCCATATGAGTCCACTATACCTTCCTATATGCGGTATCTACCTGCCGTTCCAAGTAAATTTGTATGTGCCAAACTCCAAACCTTCAAATGAAATTCTGTTTTGTATGCTCGAATAGCTCATGTATCAACTAGGGTTGTCCGTATCTTCCATGCTAGGCGGGTTATTCTCAAGAGGAGTGGACTTCGCTCCTCACTCACGAGAAAATGGCTGGTCTCCGGATGCCCAGTCTCATGCTTTATGCAAACTAAATCAAAATTAATTGCAAACAAAACTCCCCCGGGGCTGTTGCTAGTTGGAGGCACTCGTTGTTTCGAGCAAGCCATAGATTGATGCTTGTTGGTGGAGGGGGAGTATAAACTTTACCATTCTGTTTGGGAACCGCCTATAATGTGTGTAGCATGGAAGATATCGCCATCTCTTGGTTGTTATATTGACAATGAAAGTATGCTGCTCAAAATATTATTTATCTCTGTTTCAAAACCGAGCTCTGGCACCTCTACGAATCCCTGCTTCCCTCTGTGAAGGGTCTATCTATTTACTTTTATGTTGAGTCATCACCCTCTTATTAAAAAGCACTAGCAGGAGAGCGCAGCTGTCATTTGCATCAATTACTATTAATTTATATTGGGTATGACTATGATTGGATCTCTTTTACCATGAATTACAATGTCTAGTCAGTCCTTGATCTTTAAAGGTGCTCTGCATTTATGTTTTGCGGTCTCAGAAAGGGCTAGCGAGATACCATCTTATTATATCATATTATGATTGTTTTGAGAGAAAGTGTTGTCATCCGAGATTTATTATTATGGCTCGCTAGTTGATTATGTCATTGATATGAGTAAACATGAGACCTAAGAGTTATTGTGAATGTGGTTAGTCATAATCTTTGCTGAAAACATGAATACTGGCTTTACATATTTACAACAACAAGAGCAAACAGAGTTTGTAAATTTTTTTCTTTATCACTTTCAGTTTATCAACTGAATTGCTTGAGGACAAGCAAAGGTTTAAGCTTGGGGGAGTTGATACGTCTCCGTCGTATCTACTTTTGTAAACACTTTTGCCCTTGTTTTGGACTCTAACTTGCATGATTTGAATAGAACTAACCCGGACTGACGCTGTTTTCAGCAGAATTGCCATGGCGTTATTTATGTGCAGAAACAAAAGTTCTCGGAATGACCTGAAACTCCACGGAACATTTTTTTGGAAAATATTAAAAATACTGGAAGAAAAATCCATGTCAGGGGGCCCACACCCTGTCCACGAGGGTGGGGGGCGCGCCTGCCCTCCCTGGGCGCGCCCCTACCTCGTGGGCCCCCTGACGCTCCACCGACCTCAACTCCAACTCCATATATTCACTTTCGGGGAGAAAAAAAATAAGAGAGAAGGATTCATCGCGTTTTACGATACGGAGCCGCCGCCAAGCCCTAAAACCTCTTGGGAGGGCTGATTTGGAGTCCGTTCGGGGCTCCGGAGAGGGGGATTCGTCGTCGTCGTCATCATCAACCATCCTCCATCACCAATTTCATGATGCTCACCGCCGTGCGTGAGTAATTCCATCGTAGGCTTGCTGGACGGTGATGGGTTGGATAAGATTTATCATGTAATCGAGTTAGTTTTGTTAGGGTTTGATCCCTAGTATCCACTATGTTCTGATATTAATGTTGCTATGACTTTGCTATGCTTAATGCTTGTCACTAGGGCCCGAGTGCCATGATTTCAGATCTGAACCTATTATGTTTTTATGAATATATGTGAGTTCTTGATCCTATCTTGCAAGTCTATAGTCACTTACTATGTGTTATGATCCGGCAACTCCGAAGTGACAATAATTGGGACCACTCTCGGTGATGACCGTAGTTTGAGGAGTTCATGTATTCACTGTGTGTTAATGCTTTGGTCCGACACTCTATTAAAAGGAGGCCTTAATATCCCTTAGTTTCCATTAGGACCCCGCTGCCACGGGAGGGTAGGACAAAAGATGTCATGCAAGTTCTTTTCCATAAGCACGTATGACTATATTCGGAATACATGCCTATGTTACATTGATGATTTGGAGCTAGTTTCGTGTCACCCTATGTTATTACTGTTACATGATGAACCGCATCCGGCATAATTCTCCATCACTGATCCAATGCCTACGAGCTTTTCACATATTGTTCTTCGCTTAATTACTTTTCCATTGTTATTGTTATAATCACTACAAAACCCAAAAATATTACTTTGCTATTGTTACCGTTACTTCCATATTACTTTGCTACTAAATACTTTGCTGCAGATACTAAATTATCCAGGTGTGGTTGAATTGACAACTCAACTGCTAATACTTGAGAATAGTCTTTGGCTCCCCTTGTGTCGAATCAATAAATTTGGGTTGAATACTCTACCCTCGAAAACTGTTGCGATCCCCTATACTTGTGGGTTATCAGGTACTCTCTTCCACACACGATATTTCAAATATTTGGATACTCCCCCTTTTGACTTCCCAACATCATTAGGCATGCCCATTGTGCATGGGAGTTGACTGGCCTTTTGACCTTACTTCATCTGACCCTAGCGTAGCTAAATTATCCCCGCAAACTAACCTCCAGCTGGAAACCGCAAAAATCAAACTTGGACCATTGGATCTACAATTTAAGGACTCATTTTGTTTACATGAATTTTGTAGGAATTCTATAGGAAGGGATTCTTGTAGGAAAATTTTCTTTCGAGCCCTTCGGTTTGTACAAATTTAGTCTTATTCCTATATAGAATTGGTTTCTATCCTTCAAATTTCAAAGGAATAGAACACTAGTTAATACCTAATGAAAAATATTCTATCCTATGAACTGAATATGATCTCTTTTCCCGTAGGAATCGAGATTCATGTCATTTCATTTTCCATGACTTCCCCATTCATACAATATTTCTATTCCATAAACCAAAGGGGGGCAAGGGTTATCCATCTACCATCCATTTACTTTTTAAATCACTTTGTGGGAAACAACAACCTTTTCTCTTAGAAGAATGTGGAACAATAACCAGCCCAGGGTTGGTTGCTGGTATGCAAAAACATGAGGCGGTCGATAACCTACGTTTCAAAGTTGACGGATCACATTTTGCTTTACAAATACTACCCACTGAGTGGTAGGTTTTCATGGCATACTTTTTCTTGCAGAGCTCGGCCTAGTATAATTTAGCCCAACTTTGAACCAGGTGCACATGGTAAGTAGTGTACGCATCGAGAGTTCCTAATTGGCGCTTATAGCGCCCGTCGGACTATTGGTGCTCACGCGCGTGCTATATGGTCCACGGACCACAAGACCTATTGACCATAGATTGTTAACCACTGCCATTGACCGACCATTAACCGTTAACTTTTGGGAAAAAGATTACGAATTTGGAAAAAGATGAAAACAGTTTGTGACTTCAAAATAAATTCACAAATTGAAGAAGTTCATGAATTTGAAAAAATCACAAATTTGAAAAAAAAGTCATGGATTTGGGAAATGCTTGCGAATTCAAAATAGTTCATGAATTTAAGAAAGTTCATGAATTTAAAAGATGTTCATGAATTTAAAAAATGTTCACAAATTTGTTTTTTTGCAAATTAAGAAAATAACCAAAAAATAAAATAAAAAGTTTAAAACGAAAAATAAATAAATAACCAAAGAAAAACTGGTCAAACAAAACACAGAGAAGAACTAGCAAAAAAAACCTAAATAAACTAATTTTTTTAGTGGGACCTAAATAAACTAGCTGGACGCATGTATATGCTTCCAAAAATCAGAGATCTTACATGGGCCAGTCCATATAATCGTGCGGGGGCGCCCTGTACCGTTTACAAAGTGAAACCGCGCAACAGGGCAGATCCTATTTGGGGCTTAAGCGCCCGTTCGCAAACGGGCGCCAGAAGGCATGTCTAATCGGGTTCGGGCCATCTTGCCTTTCTTTCTGTTTGTAAATAAAAAAGGAAGAGTAACTAGTTAACGAGTGCTTTTTGAGGAGCCTCGCAACGATCAGCGTCATTTGGCGCGCTCTCAGCCATTCGCCACGTGTCACGCTCTGGGCGCTCCCTCCGAATTTTATTTTTTTTATTTTTTCACACGCGTATTGGATTTTTAAACGGATTTTTTTTTCGGTTTTCCACCGGCCTTCCTTTGTTTTTTGGTTAATTTTTTTTATTTTTTTGCGCGAATAAACGTGTTTTTTTCTTTCACGAGAGCCACGGTTTTGCTTCCGCGAGAGGCACGGTTTTGCTTTCACGAGAGTCACGGACGTGCCTCTCGAAAACGAAAAAAAACATGCTTTCTATTTTTTTCTTTCGCGAGTGTCACGGCTTTGCTTCCGCGAGAGGCACGGGTATGCTTTCGCGAGAGTCGCGACCGTGCCTCTCGGAAACGGAAAAAACACGTTTTCTGTTTTTTTCCTTTCGCGAGAGTCATGTTTTTGTTTTCGCGAGAGGCACGGTTGTGCTTTAGCGAGAGACACGGCCGTGCCTCTGGCAAACGGAAAAAAACGAGTTTTCTGTTTTTCTTTTCTTTCGCGAGAGTCACGGTTTTGCTTCCGCGAGAGGCACGGTTGTGCTCTCGTGAGAGTCACGGCCGTGCCTCTCGGAAACGAAAAAAAATGCGTTCTCTGCTTTTCTTTTCTTTCACGAGAGTCACGATTTTGCTTCCACGAAAGGCACGGTTGTGCTTTCGCGAGAGTCACGGCCGTGCCTCCTCGGAAACAAAAAAAAAAGAAACACATTTTCGGTTTTTTTCCTTCCGCGAGAGTCACGGTTTTGCTTCCGTGAGAGGCACGGTTGTGATTTCATAAGAGGCACAAGCGTGCCTCTTTCGAAAAGGAAAAAACCCGTTTTTTCCTGGTTCGGTTTATTTGTTCGTTTTTTCCGTGAAAAAAAGTTTGTCAAAACCTATCAACATAGGATATAGTTTTGAAGATCTCGAGGCAAGGAATCCAACGGTGAAAG
Source organism: Triticum monococcum (assembly GCA_034509565.1). Taxonomy (NCBI): domain Eukaryota; kingdom Viridiplantae; phylum Streptophyta; class Magnoliopsida; order Poales; family Poaceae; genus Triticum; species Triticum monococcum. The sequence goes on from CM067846.1 coordinate 592,096,227, forward strand.
CGGTTCAAGATTTGGACGCACGGTTTGAGAGATAAAATATTTTGAATAAACGGATCTACGAAAAAAGGGAAAACTCTCAGGTTGCGACAAGTGGCGCGCTGCATGTGCGCCACTTGTCCCGACCAGAGGAGTTGGAGTGATCTTTGCAACAAGTACTCCTCAACTAGTGATTTCGCAAAAAAGGCATGTGCATCCAATAGCATTTGAACCAAGGACCAGGAGGTTGTTCACGCCCTGTGCTAACCAACCCACGAGCCTCAACTCATGTGCTCTTCTTCACTCTTTTCTTCTTATGTCTTTTTCTTTTTTTTTGTTTTTCGTTTTTATTGAGAGCAGTTTTGTTCGGTTTTTTCTCTCCTTTTGCCATTTGAATGTTTTTTTTTCCAAAATTGATGATTATTTTCCAAAACCAATGGATTTTTTAATCAACGAACTCTTTTTTAAAATCGATGAACATTTTTCAAAATTGATGAACTTTTTATTCAAAATTGGTGAATTTTTTCGGATTCGATGGACTTTATTCAAAATCAAGAATTGTTTTCAATTACGATGGACTGTTTTCAAATTGGATGATTTTTTTTTCAATTTCGATGAACTTTTTCAAATTTGATGATTTTTTTTTCATATTCGATGAACTCTTTTTTCAGATTTGTGAATTTATTTTGAAATTTCATGAACTTTTTTTCATTTTTGTGAAGTTTTCTCAAATTCACGAACTTTTTTCAATTTGTATGAATCTTTAATTATTTTTGTTTTTTTCTTCAAACTTCGTTGTTTTAAAAAGTTTTTGAATTTCTTTTCAAAGTTTACATTTCTTTGCATATAATCTATATTAGGTACTCCCTCCATCCGGAAATACTTGTTGGGGAAATTGATAAAAATGGATGTATCTAAAACTAAAATATGTCTACATACATCCATTTCGCCGACAAATATTTATGGACGGAGGGAGTATATAAAGTATATCTTAATGTTGTACTAGAAGAAGCTCAAGTAGGGCTCTTTTTCTTCAGCTTTTTTTCTCTTCATGTTGCTTTCTTTAGCCGGTACTGGGCCGGGCCGCTACATGCCCCTGCGAGTGCCCGCAGCTCCAATCGGTGCTCACAGCAATGAATAGGAGCTCCCGCGCAACAGACACCAAATAAGAATCGCGCTGGAACACGAGAGTTCCTAATTAGCGCCTTAAGCGCCCGAAGACTCACGCCGCTCGCGTGTGCCCCTGGTAGGCCGCAACCCATTAGTTAGCAACCACTGCTATTTTCGCTAGCTTCGCTAGACGTCGGCCGCTCGATCGCTAGGTCGCTACTTAGCCGGCTGTACACTCGCTTTGTCTAAAAAAAAGCCTATACACTGGTTCCCTTTTTTTCAGGTGAAAACTTGTATTACTCAATCATAAGAGTCTTACAATCACCAAGAGCGAAAGAAAAATCAACTTCCGGGCCAGACCCTAACCAAGTCATGGTTCTGCCCTCACCTCTAGCAAACTCGGTTAAAAAATCACTATTTGCTTAAAAAAAATCTAAACTATCATAACATTATTCTAAGTACGATTAACAATACAAGAATCACGAAGAGACAAAAGATGCCAATTTTCCTTGCTGGGAGAAGCGTAGATTGATATATCCTCTTCCTGGCATTGGATCAACTTGACAGCAACTATGGAATCCATCTCAATTATGATAGGTAAGTCAGTTATCTGTAGGGCGAAAGGGAGACCTTCCATGCACGCACACAATTCAGCTTCGAGAGCCTCAGGACATGAAAATAGCCCCCTACAAGATGAGAGTATGACCTTAGCCTTGTCATCTCTTATACATTGGTTCCTTGTGAGTGCGTTTGGAAAAATACTGCCCGTGTAAAAAACCCGGCTATGATTTTTCTATTAAGTTTGAAGATTCATGAAGTCAAAAAACTTTGTAAAATTGAAATGTTCATCAATCTAGGAAAAGTTCAAGAATTTGTTTATTTTTTAACTTGAAAGAGTCTGCGAGTCTGAAATATATTTACAAATTTGAAAATGTCGCACATTTGGTAAAATGTTTGTGAGTTTGAGAAATCTTTGCAATTTTTTTAGTGTCCACTAATTCGAAAAGAGTTCACGGATATGGAAGAAGTTTGTGAATTTGGAAAAACATTGCTGAATTTGAAAAAGCTCACAAATCTGAAATTTTGTTCACAAATTTGAATTATGTCCATGAATTTTGAAAATAACTGTGACTATGAAAAAATGTTTCCAGATATGAGAAAATATTCGCTAATTCAAAGATTGTTCTCGGATTAATTTGTTTTGATGAATTTAAAAGTGCTCATGAATTTAAAAATGTTCACAATTACGATTTTTTTTGTGAATTTGAAAAATGCTACAAATTATAAAATGGAAAATAAGAAAAAAAATAAAGAAAATTAAAAAAAATATAAAAAAGAAAAGAAAACCAAACACGAAACTAAAAAAGCAGCAAGAAAACCATGCTAAAACGCGGTATGTCTCGTAAACTGAAAAGAAACGGAAAAAGAAAAGTAAAAGAGAAACATCGAGCTTTTCTTTCAGCCCACAGGCCGACACAAAACGGGCCCGTGTTCAAATCCAGAACAGCAGCAGTATTCCCCTAGATCAGTCTCGTACAGCACTAGGTTGTTCCATTCGCTTCCGGATCTTTCTGGACGCGCCACGCGCCGCCCCCGGCAACATCTCGAACCTTCTTCCTCCTCCTTTATACCACTCCCCTCTCCCTCACTCCGCTCCGCACTGCAGAATCCAATCCAATCCACTCAATCGAGCTCTCCAAGTCGACTCGCACCGTCCCATCTCAGTTCCCACCCACCCACAGCGAGGAACCAACCCGAGGAAGAAAGAAGCCATGGCCGAGCTGCTGTTCGCCCCCGCCGTGGCCGGCCTCGTCCACCTGCCGGAGGTGCTCGAGCGCCTCGCCGCCGCGGACGCCGACCACCGCGACCACGCGCACCACCACGCCGCGCACGCGCACGGCCACCCCCGCACGCAGATTGGAGGCGGGGGCGCGCCCGTGGACATCGTGGAGACCCCCGGCGAGTACGCCTTCCTGCTCGACGTCCCCGGCCTCTCCAAGTCCGACATCCAGGTACGCGCCTGCGCCGCTCGGCCCCGTCCCCCGCATTTCTTGGACCCAACCCGTCAACTCGGCCAGGGGTGGCGCGATTGACTGACGTCTGTGCGCGCTCTGAATGAACGAGCAGGTGACTCTGGAGGAGGACAACGTGCTGGTGATGAAGAGCGCCAGCAACGGCGGCGGTGGAGGGGCCAACGGCAAGCGGAAGCGGGAGGAGGACGAGGCGGACTGCCGCTACATCCGGCTGGAGCGCCGCGCGTCGCCGCGGTCGTTCGCGCGCAAGTTCCGGCTGCCGGAGGACGCGGACGCGGGCGCCGTGGCCGCGCGCTGCGAGAACGGCGTGCTCACCGTCACCGTCAAGAAGCAGCCGCCGCCCGAGAAGAAGACCAAGTCCGTCCAGGTCGCCATCGCCTGATCGTTCGAGCCCTCCTTCAGTCACGCGAGCTTTCGGTACCTCGTCGGCGTTTGTCGTCAGTGAGATCGTTCTAGCAGTAGAGTAGTGTGGCGAGTCTGGTAGATTTGGGTCTTCTCATGCTCTGTTCGTGGTCTGGCCGGAGATTAGTTGTGGTCTTTTCTGAATCTTGCTGTTAATGGAACTATGGAGCACGAATTGTTAGTTGTCGAATCGAAACAACCTCTGTATCTAACCCCGCTTGAGCGAATGCAGCCGCGTGCCTGGATTCGGTACCAGGATTTCATACGTTTTTCACGCGATCTTAGCGGAAAATAGGGTGAGAACTCTGTTTCGTTCCCTTGAGCAATCGACGACTGCACGATCTGTCAGCCCCTCTCTGTGAGTTCCACGATCTATCAGCTTAACTCTGTTGATCTAAGTAAATCCAAAACATAGTGAGTGAATCTTTAGTGTGGTAATTGAAACAAACTCAAAAGCAAATACGTATGATTTATACGGGAGCTCAAGACGTCATGGATACCGTGCCCTCCTTATGTCAGGAGTAAAATGCACGGAACAGCAAGATTAAATGCATAGAAGCATTCATGCTTCACACCAGACCCAAGTTAATAGCAATTGCTTCACCACAGATCCGAGGATGAGAGAGTAGTGTGCTTCTATTTAACGCGAGAAGAAAGATGGAACATGGCCATTAGTCATTCTTCGAATCTGAGACGAGCAAGGAGTAGAGTAGAGCTTCACAGCCACCTGGAGTCGCTTTTGCAACGTTGTTCACATCCTAGAATTTAAAAGCTAGAATTTAAAAGCATCGGGATCTATAGGTCAAGTATGTGGATCGGCAGGGCCGGTCCATACTTATTCGAGGCCTTGGAGCAGGACGACAAAATAGGGCCCTTGTGGACAAATAAAAATTCATAATATATTGTATTTCAAATGCAATTCAGTATATAGCATATGATAGTCTTTGAACTAAAACACACATGCCACAAATTATTTATTTGTAACGGTCTAGAGAACTACATTATAATAGTATGAAAAAAATATCGTTCTACGAAAGATCGCTCTTCTAAATGCCACAAAGAGACCATCATCTCGCTCTTCGAAGTATGAAAACCTTGTCAATGTCTCTAATAAATTCAAAAATCTCCATAGCATGCAATGGCGCATCAGATTCTGATGAAGTCATTTGTCGTAGTCGTAATTTTGAGAAGAGATCATCTAATTCAGCATAACTTTCAGAAAGCGTTTCTACAAATTTAGCACAACATTTGTGTAATTTAATAGCATTCAATAACTTCTAAGTCTTTTGAGCCGACTAAAAAGTCAAATATACTTCTGAGCACTTTAAGTTCTTCGAAGAACTACCCGGTTCTAAAAATATTGTCAATTGAACCTTTCTGGGATCTAACCAGTTCATCTTGCTAATTTTTGCACTTCCTTTTCTCACTAATAAACATTTTTTAAAAGACATGTCACCAAACAATTGCAAAAAACAGTCAATATAGGAAACAAAAGCACCTAAATACGGGCATATGGCTTGATGTCGAATTGTTGATGTAGCTTCCCAAATCTGCATGGCGGTAACACTCATTCCCCGTCCCCGCTTTTCATCCCTGGATACCATGAAGCTTTGAAGAACAGGGCAACAGAAGAGCAGGAACTAGGAAGAGAAGAATTGGAGATGTCAAATGGAGCAATCGGAGGCGAAGAGCCATGCTATTTAACAGCGAGTCAAAAGAGTACATGATTAAGGGAAGGAGGGGGACGTACCATCTCTGATCTGGTGATGCCTCAAACGTCTACTTGGTGGGGAGCATTGAGGATGCAAAAGGAGATAATTGGGGAAGGGAATAGCACCGTTGAACTCCATTAATGGATGCACGTGAGCGGAGCCTCGAATCTGGAAGTGCGCAGGAGCGGCGGCGCTGTTCTCCGGGGTGGAGAATTTGGGGGAGGAGACAAGGAGACTGAAGACGTGCAACACCGTAGCGAAGGATCGATTCTTTCATTTTTTTTCTAATAGGTATACTATACTACTACCTGGGCCAGGGCCCCTACCTCCCAGGGGCCAGGGCGGTCGCCCCGTTGCCCCGGCCTATGGGCCGACCCTGTGGATCGGTGTTAGTGACCAGACTAGTATTTTAGTTCAACGTGACACTGCACACTCTGCGTTAGTGACAGACATCTTGTTGTCAATGTGGGCGTGATGAAATTTGATAAGCATTTCTTCTAAAGAACGACATGATGTTCAAAAGGTCCTAGCTCTATTCACCACAGGTGGTGAAGACGACGAGAGAATGTGAAGTGCTGCATGCAAGTGTAGTGTGAGTGTAGTTAGGCTACGATCCTGCATCAATGAAACATCACCAGAGAGAATATTGCAGAAGGCTTTGGAATAGAGATTAGATATCATTTGAAAATACAAACACAACAACATTTATACTCGTATATTACATTTGATCATCTGAGGAAGCTCGATATGATTACCGAAAGCTCCCAAACAAAAACTGAATTTAGAAAAATATTCGTAAGTTTGAAAAAAATGTTTCAAAAAAGTGTTCGTGAGCCCGCAAAATGTTCTTGAATTCAGAAAATGTTTGTAATTTCAAAAAAAATCTCAAACTAAAAATCATGATTTTGAAAAATGATCATAAATTTGGAAAAATGTTCATGACTACAAAAAAATTGTTGGTGAATTAAAAAAGGTCCGTGAGTTCGAAAAATATTCATGAGTTTGAAACTTCTTAAATTTTTATCAATATTCTTGAATTTTAAAAATATTTTGAATTTAAAAATTGAATACAAATTTTAAAAATGGTCACATGTTTGAAAAAAAATACCAATTTGAAATTTCCTGTGTTTTCAGAAAGTTTGTGGAACTCAAAATTGTTCGTGATTTTCTAAAATAACATGAATAAATTGTGGTCATGTTTGGTGAATCTTGCTGTGAATGGAACAATGAAGCACAAATTGTTAGTTGTCGTAGCTCTGTATGTATCTTCCAGTATATATTCAGAACCGTGCATTCTGCTCTGCTTGGTTCAGGATTTGTAGGTGTTCCATGTAATCTTGGCATGTTGTTTCGTTCACCATTGAAATGGGCACAATATATCAACTCTTATGTGTCTTACGGCATCTCCAATGATGACCCATAAATTTTCTCTCGCATCCGTCTACAGATAGAAGGACCTATCCACAAACACGGATATTGAAGAACGTTGCCTGCATACATTTTACGAACAACCGAACGAAATTTGTTCAAAGTTGGCCGGATTTTCATAGAAACTGAATGAAATTAATGCAAACATGACGGATTTTTATTAGATTTCAAAAACTTAGAACAAAAAAAACCCACCCCGCCCCGACCCTGAACCCACCCTACGGGGGCGGCCGTCGTTAGCGCCCTTGTCGTCTCCACCGCCGTCTCCATGACCATCGGCGATAAGAGTGATGAATTGAAACTGCGGTCTCCGGCAAGAAAAGGTAGAGCACGGGAGACCGATCGGCCCACATGGGACACAAGGCCCTGCCGCCTCCCGTGTCCTACTCATCCTTGGACGAGTCCACACATTGTCCGTCGCTAGTGGACGTGAGGTCCGCAATGAAAATGGTGGCGCCCGCGCTATCGTCGTCCCACCGTATTGTTAGTTGTCGGATCAACCTCTGTATCTAACCTTGCTTGATCGAATGCAGCCGCGTGCCTGGATTCAGTACCAGGATCCATACGTTTTTCACGTAATCTTGGCGGGAAATAGGGTGAGAACTCTGTTTCGTTCCCTTCAGCAATCGACGATTGCACGATCTGTCAACCCCTCTCTGTGAGTTCCACTATCTATCAAATTAACTCTGTTCTCAAGTGTCATGATCTGAATAGATCCAAAACATAGTGAGTGAATCTTTAGTGTAGTAATTGAAACAAACTCAAAAGCAAATATGATTTATACGGGAGCTCAAGATGGCATGGATACCATGCCCTCCTTATATCAGGAGTACTAAAATGCACGGAACAGCAAGATTAAATGCATAAAAGCATTAATGCTTCACACCAGACCCAAGTTAATAGCAACATTGTTGCTTCACCACAGATCCGAGCTAATGTGATAGTACTTCTATTCAAGGGTGAGAGAGTAGTGTGTTCTATTTAACGCGAGAAGAAAGATGGAACATGGCCATTAGTCATTCTTCGAACCTGAGCTGATCAAGGAGTAGAGTAGAGCTTCACATCCACATGGAGTTGCTTTTGAGTAGAGTAGAGCTTCACAGCTACCTGGAGTTGCTTTTGCAATGTTGTTCACATTCTAGGACTTGGAAACATCAGGATCTATTGGTCAAGTATGTGGTTCTGTGTTAGTGACCAGACTAGCATACTCTTGACGTTTTTAGTGCAACGTGACACTACACACAATAGGCTAGGTCCCTTCTTGGAGAATGAGGAGAGGTGGCTTTGTGCTCTCACGATCCCCTAGGTTCTGTTGACAGACATCTTCTTGTTGTCGGTGCAGGCGTGATGAAATTTGACATGCGTTTCTTCTCAAGAATGGCATGATGTTCAAAAGCTTCTAGCTCTATCCAAAGGTGGTGAAGAGTGAAGACGACGAGAGAATGTGAAGTGTTGCATGCAAGTGTAGTTAGGTTACGATCCTGCATCACTGAAACAACACATCAGAGAATGTTGCAAAAGGCTTTCGAATAGGGGTTAGATATAATTTGAAAATACAAGCACAACAATATTTATATCAATCATGTATTACCTTTGATCATATCCGAGGAAGCTCGATATGATTACCGAAATCTTCCAAACAAAAATTGAATTTATAAAATATTCACAAGTTTGAAAAGAAATGTTTCAAAAAGTGTTCACGAGTTCACAAAATGTTCTTGAATTCAGAAAATGTTTGCAATTTCAAAAAATGTTCTCGAATTAAAAATCCTGAATTCAAAAAATGATCATAAATTTTGAAAATTGTTCATGACTATCATAAAATGTTGGCGAATTCAAAAAGGTTCATGAGTACGAAATATATTCATGAGTTCGAAACTACTTGACTTTTATAAATATTCTTGACTTCAAAAAATATTTTTGGTTTTAAAAATGAATACAAATTTTAAAAATCTTCACATATTTGGAAAAAAAATACCAATTTGAAAATGCCTCTGTTTTCAAAAAGTTTGTGAAACTCAAAATTGTTCGTGATTTTTAAAAAAATCATGAATTTTAAAAATTTATATTTTAAAGAAAATTCACATTTTTCGTAAATTTTCCATGTATGAGAAAAAAGAAAAAAGAAAAAAGAAAAGGAAAACGGATAAAAAAACTGGACAACCCATTAGCGCGGCGTGGGTGCATATTCCATCCGTATTCCCTGACCTGTAGGGAATAAGATCTTTGGTCCAATATAGGAGCTCCCTTTGAAGCCAATTCCTATTTTACCCCTGTAGTGCCACTTAGGGAGCTGCTAGTGGCCTGGTTGGGACTGCTTCGCTTCACAAAAATCGGTTTCACTCCACTAAATTTATTTTGGAGCAGTTTCATCTAGAAGTTGTAGTACTACCAAAGAGAATGTTTGGCTGCCATCTAGCTCCAGCTTCAAGAATGAGAAAATTGGTGAAAAGGATTTATTTGATTGGTTAAGGGGAAATTGGTTAAGGGGTATCCACTTACTTGTGGCAGTGGTGGGTAATTTCCACCTAACTCCAGCTTCTAGAGTTTTTTGAAGCACCCCCTGAAGAGCTTCATAAAAAACTGGGAGTTATACCCCAGATTCTAGTTTTTTTTAAGGAGCGGCATATCATGAAGCTACCCCGTTTGGCTTATGTTTTTTGAAGTGAAGCTGAATTTTAAAAAGCAGAGCAGTCCCAAGCAGACTCTAAATGACGCCTTTAGCGCCAGCTAAGGGATCTAATGCTCGCGCGCGAACTTAGCAGGCTATGGCCGCATATATGCTCGCCTCGCTCACCATTGATTGTTCATACTGGGAGTAGACAACTTTTGCTAAAAAAAAGAGGGACTTGATTGCTGATGTGGCCATTAATGTGTGACATGAAAAAAAGATCATGGATTTTTTTTTCATAATTTGGAAATGGTTCACGAATCTGAGAAGAGTTCATGAAATTGAAACCTGGTTTCTATTTTTTTATTCATTTTTCGCAAACTTTTTTCAAAATGTGTTTTTTTCATGTTCATGATTTTTTTAAAATCCATGAATAAATTTTGAATGCATGATTTTTTTTGAATTCCAAGAACCTTTTTCTTATTTGTTAACTTTCTTCAAGTTCACTAAATAATCCAAACTTGTGAACATTTTTTGAGCACGTGAAATGTTTGTAAGCATCAAAATAGGTGACTCTGGAGGAGGACAACGTGCTGGTGATGAAGAGCACCAGCAACGGCGGCAGCGGCGCGCCAACCGGAAGCGGAAGTGGGAGGAAGAGGAGAGGGACTGCCGCTATATCCGGCTGGAGCGCCGCGCATCGCCGCAGTCATTCGTGCGCAAGTTCCGGCTGCCGGAGGACGCGGACGCGGGCGCCGTGGCCGTGACGCGAGAACGGCGTGCTCACCGTCACTGTCAAGAAGCAGCAGCCACCGCCGGAGAAGAAGACCAAGTCCGTCCAGGTCGCCATCGCTTGATCGTTCGAGCCTTCCTTCCTTCCCTCACGCGAGCTTTCGGTACCTCGTCGGCGTTTGTCGTCAATGAGATCGTTCTAGCAGTAGAGTAGTGTGGCGAGTCTGGTAGATTTGGGTCTTCTCATGCTCTGTTCGTGGTCAGGCCGGAGATTAGTTGTGGTCTTTTGTGAATCTTGCTGTTAATTGAACTATGGAGCACGAATTGTTAGCTGTCGAATCGAAACAACCTCTGTATCTAACCCCGCTTGATCGAATGCAGCCGCGTGCCTGGATTCGGTACCAGGATTTCATACGTTTTTCACGTGATCTTAGCGGAAAATAGGGTGAGAACTCTGTTTCGTTCCCTTGAGCAATCGACGACTGCACGATCTGTCAACCCCTCTCTGTGAGTTCCACGATCTATCAAATTTAACTCTGTTCTCAAGTATCATGATCTAAATAAATCCAAAACACAGTGAGTGAATCTTTAGTGGAGTAATTGAAACACCCCCCCCCCAAATATGATTTATACGGGAGCTCAAGACGTCATGGATACCGTGCCCTCCTTATATCCAAAGTAAAATGCACGGAACAACAAGATTAAATGCATAGAAGCATTAATGCTTCACACCAGAATAACAATTGCTTCACCACAGATCCGAGCTAATGTGATAGTACTTCTATTCAAGGGTGAGAGAATAGTGTGCTTTTATTTAACAGGAGAAGAAAGATGAAACATGGCCATTAGTCATTCTATGCAAGGGTGAGAGACACTTGTGCTTTTATTTAATAGGAGAAGAAAGGTGAAACATGGCCATTAGTCATTCTTCGAATCTGAGCTAGAGCAAGGAATAGAGTAGAGCTTCACAGCCAACTGGAGTTGCTTTTGCAACGTTGTTCACATCCTAGGATTTGGATGCATCAGGATCTATTGGTCAAGTTTGTGAAGGAATTGAAGTGGGCGCTGCAAGCTAAAGTTACGTATGATAACACTCAATTCTTCCACATGATTGCGAATGGCATACATCGAAAGAAGAGAATTTTTCAGCTCGAACAAGATGAGGGGACGATTTTAGGACAGGAAAATTTAAAATTATACATCACCAACTACTATAAGCAGCTGTTTGGGCCTTCAGAGGATAATAACGTATCCTTGGATGACTCAAGGGTTGAGGATGTGTCTCAGCTTGCTGCGGATGAGAACAATATTTTGACCGTTCTATTGTGGTCCTGCATGAAACGCTCCATGAATCCACACGAAAAACTAGATGAGATGGTTTTTAAAATGGATTTTAAAAAAGTGTACGATAAGGTAAAATGGTCATTCCTTCAACAGGCATTGCGTATGAAAGGATTTGATCAGGCCTGAAGAAACCAGGTAGACTCTTTCACGTAAAAAGGGAGAATTGAAATCAAAGTGAATGATAACATAGGTCATTACTTCCAGACACACAAGGGCCTGAAGCAAGGTGACCCGATGTCACCGATTCTTTTCAACATAGTGGTCGACTTGTTGACAATCCTAATAGGAAGGTCTAAGGATGACGGCCAGGTAGGTGGCCTCGTTTCGCATTTAGTGGATGGCGGAGTGTTGATCCTTCAATATGCTGATGATATTATCATCTTCATGGAGCATGATTTGGCAACAACAAGGAACATGAAGTTTGTGTCATGTCTGTTCGAACAATTATCGGGGTTAAAGATTAACTTCCATAAAAGTGAATTGTTCTATTTTGGAAGAGCTAAAAATGAACAAGGGCTCACAAACAATTGTTCGGGTGCGAATTGGGGTCTCTACCCTTCACGTATTTGGGTATATCTATCCACCATCGCAAGCTTTCTAACAAAGAATGGAAGTATATAGAGGATCAATTAAAAAAAACTAAGCTGCTGGAAGGGCAAGCTTATGTCATACAGAGGCCGACTAATTCTCATTAATTCGGTACTCGTGAGTATGCCTATGTTTCTCTTGTCCTTTTTTGAGGTACCAATAGGAGTCCGGAAAAGGCTAGATTTCTATCGATCGCGCTTCTTCTGGCAGAGTGATGACTTAAAACGAAAATACAGACTCGCTAAATGGGACATCATTTGTAGACCGAAAGATCAAGGGGGTCTCGGCATTGAAAATGAGATGAAGAACAGATGTCTACTCAGCAAGTGACTGTATAAGCTATCTGTGGAGACGGATGCCACGTGGGCCCAGATTCTGCGGAACAAGTACCTTCATTCCAAAACACTATCCCAGGTGACGGTGAGGCCGACCGATTCGCCTTTTTGGAAAGGACTGATGAGAGTGAAATCAATCTTTTTCAATAGGATAAAATTTGTAGTTAGAAATGGTACTACCACGAGGTTCTGGGAGGACACATGGCTAGGGGAGACGCCCCTTGCACTCCAATATCCTTCTCTCTATAATATTGTGCAGCGAAGAGAAGCTTACGTTGCAACAGTATTACAGTCCAATCCTCTGAATACTCAATTCAGGAGGACGCTAGCAGGAAATCGTTGGGAAGCTTAAATCCATCTTGTAAGAAGATTGATGGATGTCCACCTTTCTCAACAGCCCGATCAGTTGCGTTAGAAGCTCACAAAGAACGGGAAGTTTTCGGATAAATCCATGTATTTGGATGTCATCAATTCTAGCTCTATCCCTCGTTTGAAACATGTTTGGAAAGTCAAAATGCCTTTAAAAATCAAAGTGTTTATGTGGTTTGTCCATAAACAAGTCATTCTAATTAAGGACAATTTGGCAAAACGCAATTGGACATGATCTACAAGATATAGTTTCTGTGATAGGGATGTGAGTCCATCAAACACCTCTTTCTAGACTGCCCCTTGGCAAAAAAATTGTGGCGGACAGTCCACTTAGCTTTTAATATTACGACTCCGAATACCATCAACACGTTATTTGGGACGTGATTAGATGGGCTAGATTCCGAAATAGCGAGACATATCCGTGTTGGAGTATGTGCTTTATTATGGGAAGTCTGGAACTGCATAAACGATTTGTTTTTTAACAGAACAACAAAAAATCATTTCTTGCAGGTTATCTTCCAGGCCACTACACTCATCCGTATGTGGTCGCTACTCATTCCGACGGAGGTCAGGGAGCGTTTGGTTACTGGATCTATCCGAAGGGAGACGGTAGCTCGGGATATTTTCAACCGGTTTGGATGGCGGTCATATAATAGGATAGGTGTTTAGTTTCCTATCTTATCTTTTCGCCTGCAGGATGTGGCTATCCTGTTATGTTGCTTTTGCTCTTTGTGAGCTTCTTTACTTTCGAGACATGAAGACTTTTGTTGAACCTTTTGCTTACAATAATATGGCCGTATGCATCGTTCTGATGATGCAGAGGCCGGGGCCTGACCCCCTTTTCAAAAAAAAGTATGTGGATCGGTGTTAGTGACCAGACTAGCATACTCTCGACGTATTTTAGTGCAACGTGACACCGCACACTATGTGTTAGTAAGCAGACTAGCATACTCTTGACGTATTTTAATGCAACGTGACACTGCACACAGTAGTTTAGGTCCCTCCTTGGGGAACAAGGAGACGTGGCCTCGTGCTCTCACGATCCCCTGCTCGCTGTTGATAGACATCTCCTTGTTGTCGGTGCACGTGCGATGAAATTTGACATGCATTTCTTCTCAAGAACGGCATGATGTTCAAAAGGAACGCCTATTAGTGACTCTCGGTTTACTATGGCGGACCTTCGACCTGCGGTGACCAAGTTGCAAACGCGCATTAAGCCTTGGCAAGGTTGGTGGCTCTCGAAGGCGACACGGACGATTCTCATCAACTCCTCGCTCTCTAGTCTCCTCCTATTCCTTATGAGCTTCTACAGCCTCCACGAGACCCTCCATCACGAGATCGCCAAAATCCAGTCGCACTTCTATTGGGCTGGGGACAATAAAAAACAGAAGTATCATATGGTTAGTTGGCCCGACATCTGCAAACCCCGGGAGCAGGGAGGCCTTGGCATCATGTGCTCGAAGCACATGAACATTGCCCTCCTCTCCCGCTGGCTCTGGCGCATCTCATAAGGGCATAGAGGTCTGTGGTTAGACATCATCCGGAATAAATACCTGCGTGGCCAGCCTCTGGCCTTCTGCCAACGTTTGGGTGGATCCCAGTTCTGGCAATCGGTCATCCAACTGCTCCCCGTTCTCCGCATTGGGACCTTCATCTCGGTCGGCTTGGGCGCAGTGACCTTGTTCTGGTTTGACCGTTGGGCGGGTGACGCTCCTTTCGCAGCCCGCTTCACTGACCTCTTCTCCATCGCCGTCGTCCCTACAATCTCAGTTCAACAAGCCCTTATTGACTTAGGGCGCCTCGCATTCCGGAGGCCATTTGGGCCTCTGGAAGTGGCCGCCTGGCATGAGCTTCTTGATTGTATTTCTCTCCATGAACTGTCGGTCGATGCGGGCCCGGATGAGGTTCGATGGCGCCTTGAGACCTCGGGGCAATTCTCCACCAAGTCCCTTTACGCGGTTATCGCCCCATCCTCCGCCCTGCCCCCCTCCAGGCGGTATGGTCCATTCGCCTGCCCCTCAAAATCCGCATTTTCATGTGGCAATGGATCCGTGGCCGGCTGCCGTCTGGAGTTGAGGTCCGCAAGCGCAATGGCCCGGGCTCTGGCCTCTACCTCCTTTGCGATACCCCCGAAGACTCGAACCACATCTTCTTCTCCTGCATGTCTGCTCAGTTTGTTTGGAGCTGCTTTAGAGAGGCGGTTGGTGGGGACTGGTGCCACTCCAACTTCCCCAACCTCTTCGCCGAGCTCTAGGCCTCGCCGTCGTCCTCTCGCCACATTAGGTGGCTTGAGATTGGGGTCCTCGCGTGGACACTCTGGACTATTCGCAATAAGCTTGTGATTCAGCGCTCCCCTCTTCGAAGCTCTACTGACGCTCTCTTCAAACTGTCTGGTTACTTGCAGCTTTGGCGGCCGCTTAGCCGCCCGTGGGACCGGGGCGCCATCTCCGCCTTCATCGCCGACCTTCGCTCGATGGTCGTCCGCCTGTCACCGCCACCACCGCCGCCTCCGCCTGAGCCTGATTAGGCGTCTGTTTGCTCCCCAGCCTTAGCTCCGGCTGAGCCTATCTTTTATGCCATGTGTATTTTGGGCTTGTTGAGCTGTGCCCTCAGCAGTACCTCTGGACTTTTCTGTTGTGCTTCTTGGGTGTGTGTGTGTGTTTGAACTAGTCCTTGTATGTGCTCTTGGCGATTTACTTTTTTATAAAGCGGGGCGAAAGCCTTTTTCGGTAAAAGGTCCTAGTTCTATTCACAAGTGGTGAAGACGACGAGAGAATGTGAAGTGCTGCATGCAAGTGTAGTGTGAGTGTAGTTAGGTTATGATCCTGCATCAATGAAGCATCACCGGAGAGAATGTTGCAGAAGGCTTTGGAATAGAGATTAGATATAATTTGAAAATACAAACACAACAACATTTATACTCGTATATTACATTTGATCAGCTGAGGAAGCTCGATATGATTACCGAAAGCTCCCAAACAAAAGTTGAATTTAGAAAAATATTCATAAGTTTGAAAAAAAATGTTTCAAAAAAGTGTTCGCGAGCCCGCAAAATCTTCTTGAATTCAGAAAATGTTTGCAATCTCAAAAAAAATTTCTCAAACTAAAAATCATGATTTCGAAAAATGATCATAAATTTTGAAAAATGTTCATGACTATAAAAAAATGTTTGTGAATTCAAAAAGGTCCGTGAGTCCGAAACTTCTTCAGTGTTTTATAAATATTCTTGAATTCAAAAAATATTTTTGAATTTTAAAAATGAATACAAATTTTAAAATCGTCACATATTTGAAAAAAATACCAATTTGAAAATTCCTCTGTTTTTAAAAGTTTGTGAAACTCAAAATTGTTCATGATTTTCAAAAAAATCATGAATTAGTTGTGATCATGTTTTGTGAATCTTGCTATGAATGGAACGATGGAGCACGAATTGTTAGTTGTCGTATCTCTGCATGTATCTTCCAGTATATATTCAGAACCGTGCATTCTGCTCTGCTTCGTTCAGGATTCGTAGGTGTTCCATGTAATCTTGGCATATTGTTTTGTTCACCGTTGAAATGGGCACAATATATCAACTCTTATGTGTCTTACGGTATCTCCAACAGCGACCTGTAAATTTTTCTTCCGCATCCATCCACGGATAGGGGGACCGGTCCATGAACACAGATACGAGAGGGACGCCGCCTGCATACATTTTACGAACAACCGGACGAAATTTGTTCAAAGTTGGCCGGATTTTCATAGAAATCAGATGAAGTCAATGCAAACATGACGGATTTTATCAGATTCAAACATTTAGAACAAAAAAACCCGTCCCGACCCGACCCTAAACCTACCCTACGGCGGCGTCCGCCGTCCACGCTCTTGCGTCTCCATCGCCGTCTCCATGAGCACCGAAGATAAGACCGATGAAGTGAAACTGCGGTCTCCGGCAAGGAAGAGTAGAACACGGAGAACGGATTGGCCCACATGGGACACAAGGCCCTGCCGCCTTCCGTGCCATACTCATCCTTAGACGAGTCCACGCCTTGTCCGTCGCCGGTGGATGTGAGGTCCACGATGGAAATGGTGGCGCACGCGCTATCGTCGCCCTACAGGCCGCCTGATGGTTTGTCAGCGACGCGTAGGAGGCGCTGTTGGCGTTGTTCAAGTCCACGATCGCCTATAGCTGTGCCTCCGCCCCCCGAGAAGAAGACCAAGTCCGTCCAGGTCGCGATCGCCTGATTGTTCGAGACTTCCTTCATTCACGCGAGCTTTCGGTACCTCGTCGACGTTTGTCGTCAGTGATCGTTCTAGCGGTAGAGTAGTGTGGCGAGTCTGGTAAATTCGGGTCCTCTCTTGTGGTCTCATGCTCTGTTCGTGGTCTGGCCGGAGATTAATTAGTTGTGGTCGTCTTTTGTGAATCTTGCTGTTGATGGAACTATGGAGCACGAATTGTTAGCCGTCGAATCGAAACAACGTCAGTATCTAAACCCACTTGATCGAATGCAGCCGTGTGCCTGGATTCAGTGCCAGGATTTCATACGTTTTTCACGTAATCTTGGCGGAAAATAGAGTGAGAATTCTGTTTCGTTCCCCGAGCAATTAGCGACGGCACGATCTGTCAAACCCTCTCCGTGAGTTCCACGATCTATCAAATTAACTCTGTTCTCAAGTGTCATGATCTAAATAAATCCAAAACACAGTGAGTGAATCTTTAGCGGAGTAATTGAAACAAAACCCCAAAACAAATATGATTTATACAGGAGCTCAAGACGTCATGGATACCGTGCCCTCCTTATATCCGGAGTAAAATGCATGGAACAGCAAGATTAAATGCATAGAAGCATTAATGCTTCACAGCAGAATAACAATTGCTTCACCACAGATCCGAGCTAATGTGATAGTACTTCTATTCAAGGGTGAGAGAATAGTGTGCTTTTATTTAACAGGACAAGAAAGGTGAAACATGGCCATTAGTCATTTTTCGAATCTGAGCCAGAGCAAGGAATATAGTAGAGCTTCACAGCCACCTGGAGTTGCTTTTGCAAGGTTGTTCACACCCTAGGATTTGGATGCATCAGGATCTATTGGTCAAGTTTGTGAAGGAATTGAAGTGGGCGCTGCAAGCTAAAGTTCGCATGATAACACTCAATTCTTTCACATGATTGCGAATGGCATACATCAAAAGAAGAGAATTTTTCAGCTTGAACAAGATAAGGGGACGATTTTAGGACATGAAAATTTAAAATTATACATCACCAACTACTATAAGCAGCTGTTTGGGCCTTCAGAGGATAATAACGTATCCTTGGATGACTCAAGGGTTGAGGATGTGTCTCAGCTTGCTGCGGATGAGAACAATATTTTGACCGTTCTATTATGGTCCTGCATGAAACGCTCTATGAATCCACACGAAAAACTAGATGAGATGGTTTTTAAAGTGGGTTTTAAAAAAGCGTACGATGAGGTAAAATGGCCATTCCTTCAGCAGGCATTGCGTATGAAAGAATTTGATCAGGCCTGGAGAAACCAGGTAGACTCTTTCACGCAAAAGGGGAGTATTGAAATCAAAATGAATGATAACATAGGTCATTACTTACAGACACACAAGAGCCCGAGGCAAGGTGACCTGATGTCACCGATTCTTTTCAACATAGTGGTCGACATGTTGACAATCCTAATAGGAAGGTCTAAGGATGACGGCCAGGTAGGTGGCCTCATTTCGCATTTAGTGAATGGCGGAGTGTCGATCCTTCAATACGCTGATGATATTATCATCTTCATGGAGCATGATTTGGCAAAAGCAAGGAACATGAAATTTGTGTCATGACTGTTCGAACAATTATCGGGGTTAAAGATTAACTTCCATAAAAGTGAATTATTGTGCTTTGGAAGAGCTAAAAATGAACAGGAGCTCACAAACAATTGTTCGGGTGCGAATTGGGGTCTCTACCCTTCACGTATTTGGGTATATCAATCCACCATCGCAAGATTTCTAACAAAGAATGGAAGTGCATAGAGGATCGATTTAAAAAAACTAAGCTGCTGGAAGGGCAAGTTTATGTCATACGGAGGCCGACTAATTCTCATTAATTCGGTACTCACGAGTATGCCTATGTTTCTCTTGTCCTTTTTTGAGGTACCAATAGGAGTCCGGAAAAGGCTAGATTTCTATCGATCACGCTTCTTCTGGCAGAATGATGACTTAAAATGAAAATACAAACTCGCTAAATGGGACATCATTTGTAGACCGAAAGATCAAGGGGGTCTCGGCATTGAACACTTAGAGATGAAGAACAGATGTCTACTCAGCAAGTGACTGTATAAGCTATCTGTGGAGACGGATGCCACGTGGGCCCAGATTCTGCGGAACAAGTACCTTCATTCCAAAACACTATCCCAGGTGACGGTGAGGCCGACCGATTCGCCTTTTTGGAAAGGACTGATGAGAGTGAAATCAATCTTTTTCAATAGGATAAAATTTGTAGTTAGAATTGTACTACCACGAGGTTCTGGGAGGACACATGGCTAGGGGAGACGCCCCTTGCACTCCAATATCCTTCTCTTTATAATATTGTGCAGCGAAGAGAAGCTTACGTTGCAACAGTATTACAGTCCAATCCTCTGAATACTCAATTCAGGAGGACGCTAGCAGGAAATCGTTGGGAAGTTTGAATCCATCTTTTAAGAAGATTGATGGATGTCCACCTTTCTCAACAGCCTGATCAGTTGCGCTAGAAGCTCACAAAGAACAGGAAGTTTTCGGATAAATCCATGTATTTGGATGTCATCAATTCTAGCTCTATTCCTCGTTCGAAACATGTTTGGAAAGTCAAAGTGCCTTTAAAAATCAAAGTGTTTATGTGGTTTGTCCATAAACAAGTCATTCTAACTAAGGACAATTTGGCAAAATGCAATTGGACATGATCTACAAGATATAGTTTATGTGATAGGGATGAGTCCATCAAACACCTCTTTCTTGACTGCCCCTTGTCAAAAAATTTGTGGCGGACAGTCCACTTAGCTTTTAATATTACGACTCCGAATACCATCAACACGTTATTTGGGGCGTGATTAGATGGGTTAGATTCTGAAACAGCGAGACATATCCGTGTTGGAGTATGTGCTTTATTATGGGAAGTCTGGAACTGCAGAAACGATTTGTTTTTTAACAGAACAACACAAATTCATTTCTTGCAGGTTATCTTCCAGGCCACTACACTCATCCGTATGTGGTCGCTACTCATTCCGACGGAGGCCAGGGAGCGTTTGGTTACTGGATCTATCCGAAGGAAGACGGTAGCTCGGGATATTTTTAACCGGTTTGGATGACGGTCATATAATAGGATAGGTGTTTAGTTTCCTATCTTATCTTTTTGCCTGCCAGATGTGGCTATCCTGTTATGTTGCTTTTGCTCTTTGTGAGCTTCTTTACTTTGGAGACATGAAGACTTTTGTTGAACCTTTTGCTTACAATAATATGGCCGTATGCATCGTTCTGATGATGCAGAGGCTGGGGCCTGACCCCCTTTTCAAAAAAAGGTATGTGGATCGATGTTAGTGACCAGACTAGCATACTCTCGACGTATTTTAGTGCAACATGACACTGCACACTATGTGTTAGTAAGCAGACCAGCATACTCTTGACGTATTTTAATGCAACGTGACACTGCACACAGTAGTTTAGGTCCCTCCTTGGGAACGAGGAGACATGGCCTCGTGTTTTCACGATCCCTTGGTTGCTTTTGATAGACATCTCCTTGTTGTCGGTGCGCGTGCGATGAAATTTGACATGCATTTTTTCTCAAGAACGGCATGATGTTCAAAAGGTCCTAGCTCTATTCACAAGTGGTGAATACGACGAGAGAATGTGAAGTGCTGCATGCAAGTGTAGTGTGAGTGTAGTTAGGTTATGATCCTGCATCAAGGAAACATCACCAGAGAGAATGTTGCAGAAGGCTTTGGAATAGAGATTAGATATAATTTGAAAATACAAACACAACAACATTTATACTCGTATATTACATTTGATCAGCTAAGGAAGCTCGATATGATTACCGAAAGCTCCCAAACAAAAGTTGAATCTAGAAAAATATTCATAAGTTAAAAAAAAATGTTTCAAAAAAGTGTTCGCGGGCCTGCAAAATCTTCTTGAATTCAGAAAACGTTTGCAATCTCAAAAAAAATTCTCAAACTAAAAATCATGATTTCGAAAAATGATCATAAATTTTGAAAAATGTTCATGACTATAAAAAAATGTTTGTGAATTCAAAAAGGTCCGTGAGTCCGAAACTTCTTCAATTTTTTATAAATATTCTTGAATTCAAAAAATATTTTTGAATTTTAAAAATGAATACAAATTTTAAAATCGTCACATATTTGAAAAAAATACCAATTGAAAATTCCTCTGTTTTTAAAAAGTTTGTGAAACTCAAAATTGTTCATGATTTTCAAAAAAATCATGAATTAGTTGTGATCATGTTTTGTGAATCTTGCTATGAATGGAACGATGGAGCACGAATTGTTAGTTGTCGTATCTCTGCATGTATCTTCCAGTATATATTCAGAACCGTGCATTCTGCTCTGCTTCGTTCAGGATTCGTAGGTGTTCCATGTAATCTTGGCATGTTGTTTCGTTCACCGTTGAAATGGGCACAATATATCAACTCTTATGTGTCTTACGGTATCTCCAACAGCGACCTGTAAATTTTCTTCCGCATCCATCCACGGATAGGGGGGCCGGTCCATGAACACAGATACGAGAGGGACGCCACCTGCATACATTTTACGAACAACCGGACGAAATTTGTTCAAAGTTGGCCGGATTTTCATAGAAATCGGATGAAGGCAATGCAAACATGACGGATTTTTATCAGATTTCAAACATTTAGAACAAAAAAACCCGTTCCGACCCGACCCTAAACCTACCCCACGGCGGCGTCCGTCGTCCATGCCCTTGCGTCTCCACCGCCGTCTCCATGAGCACCGAAGATAAGACCGATGAAGTGAAACTGCGGTCTCCGGCAAGGAAGAGTAGAACACGGGGAACGGATTGGCCCACATGGGACACAAGGCCCTGCCGCTTTCTGTGCCATACACATCCTTAGACGAGTCCACGCCTTATCCGTCGCCAGTGGATGTGAGGTCCACGATGGAAATGGTGGCGCACGCGCTATCGTCGCCCTACAGGCCGCCTGATGGTTCGTCAGCGGCGCGTAGGAGGCGCAGTTGGTGTTGTTCTAGTCCACGATCGCCTATAGCTGCGCCTCCGCCCCCCAAGAAGAAGACCAAGTCCGTCCAGGTCGCGATCGCCTGATCGTTCGAGCCTTCCTTCAGTCGCGCGAGCTTTCGGTACCTCCTCGGCGTTTGTCGTCAGTGATCCTTCTAGCAGTAGAGTAGTGTGGCGAGTCTGGTAGATTCGGGTCCTCTCCTGTGGTCTCATGCTCTGTTCGTGGTCTGGCCGGAGATTAGTTGTGGTCTTTTGTTAATCTTGCTGTTAATGGAACTATGGAGCACGAATTGTTAGCTATCGAATCGAAACAACCTCTGTATCTAACCCCGCTTGATCGAATGCAGCCGCGTGCCTGGATTCAGTACCAGGATTTCATACGTTTTTCACGTGATCTTAGCGGAAAATAGGGTGAGAACTCCGATCTGTCAAACCCTCTCTGTGAGTTCCACGATCTAACAAATTAACTCTGTTCTCGAGTGTCATGATCTGAATAAATCATAACATAGTGAGTGAATCTTTAGTGAATTGAAACAAAACCCAAAAGCAAATATGATTTATACGGGAGCTCAAGACGTCATGGATACCGTGCCCTCCTTATATCAGGAGTAAAATGCGCAAAATAGCAAGATTAAATGCATAGAATTAATGCTTCACACCAGACCCAAGTTAATAGCAATTGCTTTACCACAGATCCGAGCTAATGTGATAGTACTTCTAAGGGTGAGAGAGTAGTGTGCTTCTATTTAACGCGAGAAGAAAGATGGAACATGGCCATTAGTCATTCTTCGAACCCGAGCCGATCAAGAAGTAGAGTAGAGCTTCACAGCCACCTGGGGTTGCTTTTGCAACGTTGTTCACATTCTAGGACTTGGAAGCATCAGGATCTATTGGTCAAGTATGTGATTCTGTGTCAGTGACCAGACTAGCATACTCTCCACGTATTTTAGTGCAACGTGACACTGCACACGGTAGTTTAGGTCCCTCCTTGAGGAATGAGGAGAGGTGGCCTCGTGCTCTCGCGATCCTCTAGTTGCTGTTGACAGACATCTTCTTATTGTCGATGTGGGCACAAAATGTTCTTGAATTCAGAAAATGTTTGCAATTTCAAAAAATGTTCTTGAATTAAAAATCATGAATTCAAAAAATGATCATAAATTTTGAAAAGTTTTCATGACTATCATAAAATGTTGGCTAATTCAAAAAGGTTCGTGAGTACGAAATATATTCATGAGTTGGAAACTACTTCACTTTTATAAATATTCTTGACTTCAAAAAATATTTTTGATTTAAAAAATGAATACAACTTTTAAAAATCTTCACATATTTGGAAAAAATACCAATTTGAAAATTCCTTTGTTTTCAAAAAGTTTGTGAAACTCAAAATTGTTCGTGATTTAAAAAAATCATGAATTAAAAAAGTATATTTTTATGAAAATTCTCATTTTTCATAAATTTTCCAGATATGAGAAAAAAAGAAAAAAGAAAACAGATAAAAAAACTGCCGAAATAGACTAACTGGACAACCCATTAGCGCGGCGTGGGTGCACATTTCATCCATATCTCCTGACCCATAGGGAATAAGATCTTTGATCTAATAGGAGCTCCCTTTGAAGCCAATTCCTATTTCACCCCTGTAGTGCCACTTAGGGAGCTGCTAAGTGACGCCTTTACATAGCAGGCTGTGGCCGCATATACGCCGCATGCTTCACTCGCTATGCTCGCCTCGCTCACCATTGACTGTTCATACTGGGAGTACACAACTTTTGCTAAAAAAAGATGGAGTTGATTGCTGATGTGGCCATCAATGTGTGACATGAAAAAAAGATCATGGATTTTTTTTCATAATTTGGAAATGGTTCACGAATCTGAGAAAAGTTCATGAAATTGAAATAGTTTCTGAATCTGGAAAAAAGTTCACAAATTTGTAAGATAGTTCATCAATGAAAAATAAAAAAGAAGAAAAGAAAAGAAGGAGGAAGAAAACACGCAAAAAGATGAATCTAATCACACCTGGTTTCTATTTATTTTATTCTTTTATTCATTTTTCACAAAAAAAATTTCAAAATGTGTTTTTTTCATGTTCATGATCTTTTTAAAATCCACGAACAAATTTTGAATGCACGATGTTTTTTGAATTCCAATAACCTTTTTCTTATTCATTAACTTTCTTCAAATTCACTAAAATAATCCGAACTTGTGAACATTTTTTTGAGCACGTGAAATGTTTGTAAGCATCAAAATAGGTGACTCTGGAGGAGGACAACGTGCTGGTGATGAAGAGCACCAGCAACGGCGGCGGCGGCGCACCAACCGGATGCGGAAGTGGGAGGAAGAGGAGGGGGACTGCCGCTACATCCGGCTGGAGCGCCGCGCGTTGCCGCAGTCATTCGTGTGCAAGTTCCGGCTGCCGGAGGACGCGGACGCGGGCGCCATGGCCGCGCTGCGAGAACGACATGATCACCGTCACTGTCAAGAAGCAGCCGCCGTCGGTGAAGAAGACCAAGTCCGTCCAGGTCACCATCGCCTGATCGTTTGAGCCTTCAGTCACGCAAACTTTCGGTACCGCATCGGCGTTTGTCGTCAGTGATCGTTCTAGCAGCATAGTAGTGTTGGGAGTATGGTAGATTTGGGTCTTGTCTTGTGGTCGCATGCTCTGTTCGTGATCTGGCCGGAAGTTAGGTGTGCCAGTTATGGTCGTGTTTTGTGAATCATGCTGTGAATGCAACGATGGAGCATGAATTGTTGTTAGTTGTCGTACCAACTTCTGCATGCATCTTCCTCGCTTGATCGAATGCAGCCGTGTGTCTAGATCATATGTTTTTCACGTAATCTCAGCGGAAAATAGAATGAGAACTTTGTTTCACAACTGCACGATCTGTCAACTCCTCTGAGTTCCACGGTCTATCAAATTAACTCTGTTTTCAAGTGGCATGATCTAAATAAATACAAAACAAAGTGAATTGAAAGAAACTAAAAAACAATTATGATTTATGAGGAATACCCACGTGCTCCTTATATCAGGAGTAAAATGCATAGAACAACAAAACTAAATGCATAAAAGGAACCCGGTGATTTTTTGTTTTGGCGTAGAAGCATTGATGCTTCACACCAGACACAAGTTAATAACAACATGGTTGTTCGTTCACAACAGATCCGAGTGTTCTTCTATTTAACGCCAGAAGAAAGATGAAACATGACCAATAGTCATTCTTCAAAGCTGGGCCGAGCAAGGAGTAGAGTATCGAGAGTCCACAACTTCACAGCCACTTAGAGTTGCTTTTACTTCACAGCCACCTGAGTTGCTTTTGCAATGTTGTTCACAACATCTTAGGACTTGGAAGCATCGGGATCTCTTAGTCAAGTATGTGGGTGTGTCCTAGTGATTTGACTAGCATACTCTCGGCGTATTTTAGTAAAACGTGACACTGCACATAGTAGGTTTGGTCCCACCTTAGGAAATGGGGAGAGTTGGTCTCCTGCTCTCACGATCTCCTAGTTGCTGTTGGTAGACATCTCTTTCTTGTTGTCGATATGGGTGCGGTGACATTTGCCAGCCGTTTCTTCTCAAGAACGGCAAGATGTCCAAAGCTCCTAGCTCTATCCACAGGTGCTGAAGACGACAATAGAATGTGAAGTACTGCCTCAAGACATAGTACGTGAATCTTGCATCAGACTCCAAAATAGGGATTAGACAGAATTTGAAAATACTAACACAACAAAATTTATGTCACTCATATATTACACTTGATCATCTAAGGAAGCTTGATATGATTACCGAAAGCTCTCAAACCAAAAATTATGTTTAAAAGGTATTCACAAATTTGAGAAAAACGTTCATGATTTTGAAAAATGTTTCAAAAAAAAAGTGGCCGTCAGTCCACAAATCTTATTGCATTCAAAAAATGTTTGCAATTTGAAAAATGCTCTTGAATTAAAAAAATCATTAATTCAAAGAATCATAATGAATTTCAAAAAATGTTCATAAATTTCTAAAAATATTGGTGAATTAAAAAATGTATGTTCTGTCTATCTCTTTATTATGAAAGACCAAATTGACCCTTTCCGCCATACATAAGTGAGTTAAAAAAAGTTAGGGAGTTGATTTTTTTCAATTTTCTACAAATATTTGTGAATTTTAAAAATATCTGCAAATTCAAAAATGTTTAAGAATTTTAGGAAATGTTCGCAAGTTCATATAATGTTCGCATATTTGGAAAAGAAATATGAATTTGAAAATTCATCTATTTTTTCATTTTTTTTGTGAAATTCAAAATTGTTCGTGATTTTTAGAAAATTCATGAATTTAAAATTGTTCATGATTTTTAAAAAAGACCACAATTTCTTAAAAAAGTTCTCAGATTTGAAAAAAAAGAAAAAGAAAACAGACAGAAACAAAACGTTGAAACAGACTAACGGGACGTCCGAGCGCGGCGTGGGTGCACGTTTCGTTCTTATCCCCCGACCCATAGGGAATAAGTTCTCTGGTCTGGTCCAATAGTAGCTCCCTTTGAAGCCAATTCTTATTTGCCGCCTATAGCATCACTTATGGGTTTTTCCTCTTACACGAAGCACATCCTACCGAGCGCTACGTAAGAAATGGGCTGGCCCATATAGGCACGGTTTAGCCAGGCGTTTCACCACGGCTTTTTGAAGCTTCTAGAAGCTTTCAGCCAGCCAGTTTGATTGATAACTGATCAATGCCATACTGGCAATGCAGTATGTACAACTTGCTCCACTTTCTGTGTTCGAGCCACACGAAGCACGCATTTTTTGCCCATTTTAAATTAAATTTGATAGTGTAGGGGTTCGCCAAATTTTTGAGGAACACTATCAGAAAGTAGATTGTCTACTTTCAGAAAATATCTACAAAGACTTTCAACACTAGATTAGTAAGCTTAAAAAACAATCATTTATTTTCTTATTATATTTCAAGACATTGGTCTGCACAACTTTTTCTGTGATAGTACAAACCATCCATGAAAATGGACATGCCTAGTGATGCCCAATATCGTCGCCCAAAATCAGGCCAAAACATCGTCAAAGTTGCCGAGGGCGCTGCCCTGGGAGGAAAACACCTCGTGACTGTGGACCGTCACAGAAAATGATTTTAGGCGACATTTCTTCTTTCATCACTAGGATTTTTGTCACTAAATAGAGCAGATTTTGTAGTGAACGTGTGTACTACACTTGGATCAAATGGACACAAAGGGTTGTTGGATGGTGCTCGTAATGTGTTAGACACATGTCGTACTAAAATCATTGTATTATAGCACAACTCCTCCAACTGTGGGCAGTGAGGATGCCTAGAAAATGCAACCACCAAAATAAAATCAATACAATTATGTGTGTATGTACACAGGGGCGAAGCCAGGAAAAAAGGTCATTGGTATCAACACGAACAAGTAGCACTAATGTATCCCCTAGAAGGCAGCAATAATATGTCTAAAATGTTATTTTACTAACCTCACACAAATATGAAATCATAGTTGCCAATATATCATAACAAAATAAGCTCTGATTACAGAACTAGTTACCTCTCTATTTTTTTTACCTCTACGAACTTTCATCTTCAAAAAACTAATCTATCACATCCTTACATGGAGTTGAATATAGAAGTCTCTCCTCCAAGAAGCAGATTATATAGTGGTTCATGAAATCATCACTAATGTGATTATGTTGAACATTCTTCACTATTTTCATTCTAGAGGAACACCACTCCTCTGACGCAGTGGCGATGGGAGTGCTAATACTAGCTTCAGGAACTGATAGACCAAAGGAAATGCAAGATTCTTATTCGTACTAACCGATATAATTTACATTCAAACCAATGCCCCCCTCCCCCACAAACATGATGTAAAAACTCCTCGATGTGTCATTTCTACCTGTTGCATCCTTTGTTCAGGAAACTGATGCAAAGTCTATCTTCAATGTCATCACCCAAAGAAGTTCAAGGCAATGCCATCTTAACAGTGGCCATCTAAAGAAACTTCAATAAATTAGCAGGGAGATCCATGGATTGTAGATGCTCATGAACTCCTTGTTGGAAATATGCCCTAGAGGCAATAATAAATTGGTTATTATTATATTTCCTTGTTCATGATAATCGTTTATTATCCATGCTATAATTGTATTGATAGGAAACTCATATACATGTGTGGATACATAGACAACACCATGTCCCTAGTAAGCCTCTAGTTGACTAGCTCGTTGATCAATAGATGGTTACGGTTTCCTGACCATGGACATTGGATGTCATTGATAACGGGATCACATCATTAGGAGAATGATGTGATGGACAAGACCCAATCCTAAGCCTAGCACAAAGATCGTGTAGTTCGTATGCTAAAGCTTTTCTAATGTCAAGTATCATTTCCTTAGACCATGAGATTGTGCAACTCCCGGATACCGTAGGAATGCTTTGGGTGTACCAAACGTCACAACGTAACTGGGTGGCTATAAAGGTACACTACAGGTATCTCCGAAAGTGTCTGTTGGGTTGGCACGAATCGAGACTGGGATTTGTCACTCCGTGTAAGCGGAGAGGTATCTCTGGGCCCACTCGGTAGGACATCATCATAATGTGCACAATGTGATCAAGGAGTTGATCACGGGATGATGTGTTACGGAACGAGTAAAGAGACTTGCCGGTAACGAGATTGAACAAGGTATCGGGATACCGACGATCGAATCTCGGGCAAGTATCGTACCGCTAGACAAAGGGAATTGTATACGGGATTGATTAAGTCCTTGACATCGTGGTTCACCCGATGAGATCATCGTGGAACATGTGGGAGCCAACATGGGTATCCAGATCCTGCTGTTGGTTATTGACCGGAGAACGTCTCGGTCATGTCTGCATGTCTCCCGAACCCGCAGGGTCTACACACTTAAGGTTCGATGACGCTAGGGTTATAAAGGAAGTTTGGATGTGGTTACCGAATGTTGTTCGAAGTCCCAGATGAGATCCCGGACGTCACGAGGAGTTCCGGAATGGTCCAGAGGTAAGGATTTATATATAGGAAGTCCTATTTCGGCCATCGGGACAAGTTTCGGGGTCATCGGTATTGTACCGGGACCACCGGAAGGGTCCCGGGGGCCCACCGGGTGGGGCCACCTATCCCGGAGGGTCCCATGGGCTGAAGTGGGAAGGGATCCAGCCCAAAGTGGGCTGGGGCGCCACTTTCCCCTAGGGCCCATGCGCCTAGTGTGGGGGAAACCCTAAAGGAGGAGTCCTACTAGTGGAAGGCACCCCTAGGTGCCTTGGGGGGGAGGGAAACCTCCCTTGGCCGCCGTCCCTAGGAGATTGGATCTCCTAGGCCGGTGCCCCTCCCTTGGCCCTCCTATATATAGTGGGGGAAGGAGGGCTCTTGAGATATGCCTTTGGTTGCCTCCTTCTCCCTCTCCAACATCTTCTTCTCTCCCGTGGTGCTTGGCGAAGCCCTGCAGGATTGCCATGCTCCTCCACCACCACCACGCCGTTGTGCTGCTGATGGATGGAGTCTTCCTCAACCTCTCCCTCTCTCCTTGCTGGATCAAGGCGTGGGAGACGTCACCGGGCTGTACGTGTGTTGAACGCGGAGGTGCCGTCCGTTCGGCACTAGGAATATCGGTGATTTGAATCACGACGAGTACGACTCCATCAACCCCGTTCTCTTGAACGCTTCCGCTTAGCGATCTACAAGGGTATGTAGATGCACTCTCCTTCCCCTCGTCGCTGGTTTCTCCATAGATAGATCTTGGTGACACGTAGGAAAATTTTGAATTTCTGCTACGTTCCCCAACAGTGGCATCATGAGCTAGGTCTATTGCGTAGATTCTATGCACGAGTAGAACACAAAGTAGTTGTGGGCGTTGATTTTGGTCAATATGCTTGCCGTTACTAGTCTTATCTTGATTCGGCAGCATCATGGGATGAAGCGGCCCGGACCGACCTTACACGTACTCTTACGTGAGACTGGTTCCACCGACTGACATGCACTAGTTGCATAAGGTGGATAGCGGGTGTCTGTCTCTCCCACTTTAGTCGGATCGGATTCGATGAAAAGGGTCCTTATGAAGGGTAAATAGCAATTGGCATATCACGTTGTGGTTTTGCGTAGGTAAGAAACGTTCTTGCTAGAAACCCATAGCAGCCACGTAAAACATGCAAACAACAATTAGAGGACGTCTAACTTGTTTTTGCAGGGTATGCTATGTGATGTGATATGGCCAAAGGATGTGATGAATGATATATGTGATGTATGAGATGATCATGTTCTTGTAATAGGAATCACGACTTGCATGTCGATGAGTATGACAACCGACATGAGCCATAGGAGTTGTCTTTATTTATTGTATGACCTGCGTGTCATTGAACAACGCCATGTAATTACTTTACTTTATTGCTAACCGGTAGCCATAGTAGTAGAAGTAATAAGTTGGCGAGACAACTTCATGGAGACACGATGATGGAGATCATGATGATGGAGATCATGGTGTCATGCCGGTGACAAGATGATCATGGAGCCCCAAGATGGAGATCAAAGGAGCTATATGATATTGGCCATATCATGTCACTATTATTATTTGATTGCATGTGATGTTTATCATGTTTTTGCATCTTGTTTACTTAGAACGACGGTAGCAAATAAGATGATCCCTCATAAACAATTTCAAGAATGTGTTCTCCCCTGACTGTGCACCGTTGCTAAAGTTCGTCGTTTCGAAGCACCACGTGATGATCGGGTGTGATAGATCCTTACATTCACATACAACGGGTGTAAGACAGTTTTACGCATGCAAAACACTTAGGGTTAACTTGACGAGCCTAGCATGTGTATAGACATGGCCTCGGAATACAGAAGACCGAAAGGTCGAGCATGAGTCGTATGGTAGATACGATCAACATGAAGATGTTCACCGATGTTGACTAGTCCGTCTCACGTGATGATCGGACACGGCCTAGTTGACTCGGATCATGTAATCACTTAGATGACTAGAGGGATGTCTATCTGAGTGGGAGTTCATAAGATGAACTTGCTTATCCTGAACATAGTCAAAAAGGATTTTGCAAATTATGTCGTAGCTCGCGCTTTAGTTCTACTGTTTAGATATGTTCCTAGAGAAAAATTAGTTGAAAGTTGAGAGTAGCAATTATGCGGACGAGGTCCGTAAACTGAGGATAGTCCTCATTTGCTTCATAGAAGGCTTATGTCCTTAATGCACCACTCAGTGTGCTGAAACTGGAACGTCGTCTGTGGATGTTGCGAACATATGACACACACGTTTTGATAACTACGTGATAGTTCAGTTAAACGGTTTAGAGTTGAGGCATCGAAGACGTTTTGAAACGTCGCGAAACATATGAGATGTTTCGAGGGCTGAAATTGGAATTTCAGGCTCGTGCCCACGTCAAGAGGTATAAGACCTCCGACGATTTTCTTAGCCTACCAACTAAGGAGAAAAGCTCAATTGTTGAGCTTGTGCTCAGATTGTCTGAGTACAACAATTATTTGAATCGAGTGGGAGTTGATCTTCCAGATGAGATAGTGATGTTTTCTCCAAAGTCATTACTACCAAGCTGCTAGAGCTTCGTGATGAACTATGATATATCAGGAACATATATGATGATCCTTGAGATATTCGCGATGTTTGACACCACAAAAGTAGAATTCAAGAAGGAGCATCAATTGTTGATGGTTGGTGAAACCACTAGTTTCAAGAAGGGCAAGGGCAAGAAGGGATACTTCATGAAACGGCAATTCAGCTGCTGCTCTAGTGAAGAAACCCAAGGTTGAACCCAAACCAGAGACTAAGTGCTTCTGTAATAAAGGGAACAGCCACTGGAGCAGAATCTCTACTCCTAATGGAGCAGTTGGTGAATAGTCCCCGCGGTTTATTTTCGCTGGTTTATTTTCGTCATCCTCCCACCTCCGGTTTTTTTTCGTCATCCTCCCACTCCACCCCATCCCACGCAGCCACCCAAAAAAACCGCGCCCAACAAAAAAAACTTCATCGACCATATAAAAAATAAATCGCAATCAATCAAGTATTGATGATCAGATTAGTTACCATATAAAAAATAAATCGCAATCAATTAAATATTGATGGGATATTTCCTTATATTGATGGGATATTTCCTTATATTGATGTGATTTTCCCTTTCTTATCATCAATCATCTCTACTGCCTAAAAAATGCGTAGCTTTCCTTTTCCTGCCAACCCATCAGATTAGTTACCATATAAAAAATAAATCGCAATCAATCAAGTATTGATGATCAGATTAGTTACCATATAAAAAATAAATCGCAATCAATCAAATATTGATGGGATATTTTCTTATATTGATGTGATTTTCCCTTTCTTATCATTAATCATCTCTACTGCCTAAAAAAATGCGTAGCTTTCCTTTTCCTGCCAACCGACCGCGTCCCGTCTCCCTACATCTTCCCTCGTTGCTCCGCCTCCCGCACGAAAAAAGCCCTCTCGTTTGACCTCCCCCAAACCCCGCACGATGGAAAAACCAAGCCGCCTGCTTCCCCTCCTCTCGACCGCTCCATACGTCCAGATCGCGGCCCCATCCCCATCCTCCTCTCACGTCACGGCGGCCGATGACTGCCGCCACCACCCTCCTACTCTCTCACCGCCGCCGTCCTCCCGCTCGCTCGCCGCCGCCGTCGCCACCAATCCCGGCGAAGGCGCCGTTGCTGCTATGTCGCCTCCTTTCCCCATCCAAGCCCGACCATGGCAACGGCGCCCTCTCATGTGTCCCGCGGTGAGGTTTGGGGAGGCGCGACCACAATCCAGTAGGGATCGCAACGCGGACCCGTCCGCTGGGATGGGTGTTGCCTTCGTTGCGAATGGGATCGAAGGGAGGGACTACTTCGTCGTCAAGGTCGGCGAGGCAGCGGCCGATTGGGAGCCCGGTTGTGAACATGGGAGTTCGTCCCCATGGAGGCGGCGGCCGTGGAGATTGGATGTGAAGCAACCCCACTTGCCGGTGGTGGAGGCTTGCCGTCCATGTGATCCTTTCTTCTCCCGGTATCCCCATTCCTTGCCTCCCATTACAAAAGCGAGCATAAATGAGAGCAGGGGCTGATTTTCATCACTTCATTTCTCATATTTTTAGTTGCTTTTTTGAGATTATACAAGATGCTCCCGATCTGTTTTGTCAAATTACTTGGATCGTCTTATGGAATTGACAGCCATTGTATTTTTCACCTCATGTTATTTCTTAATCCTTGTCCCACTAGGCATCCACTACATGTTTGGTAATGACGTGATGTTGAGGCGGCTAGGAGAAGCGGGAGAGGGGGAGAGAGAGTGAGGGAGAGGGAGGGAGAGTGTGTGTGAGGATTTGATGGTAAAAAAGGTCGGCAATGTTGTAATATTGAACTTTTTAAGTTAATGTGGCCCCGTTGCAACGCACGGGCGTTCTTCTAGTTACCCTAGATACTTGGTAGATGAGAATGTTGTCGATAGAAGTATATTGGATATACATTATGTTAATGTGTACTTTACTAGTACTCCTAGTAGCACCAAGGTATTAGATACCGGTTCGGTTGCTAAGTGTTAGTAACTCGAAATAAAAGCTACGGATTAAACGGAGACTAGCTAAAAGTGAGCTGACGATATGTGTTGGAAGTGTTTCCAATGTTGATATGATCAAGCATCGCACGCTCCCTCTACCATCGAGATTGGTGTTAAACCTAAATAATTGTTATTTGGTGTTTGCGTTGAGCATAGACATCATTGGATTATGTCTATCGCGATACGGTTATTCATTTAAGGAGAATAATGGTTACTCTGTTTATTTGAATAAAACCTTCAATGGTCTTACACCTAAAATGAATGGTTTATTGAATCTTGATCGTAGTGATACACATGTTCGTGCCAAAAGATATAGGATAGTAATGATAGTACCACCTACTTGTGGCACTGCCATTTAAGTCATATCGGTATAAAACGCATGAAGAAGCTCCATGTTGATGGATCTTTGGACTCACTCATTTTTGAAAGGATTGAGACATGCGAACCGTGTTTGTTGGTAGATATGCATGAAGAAACTCTATATAGATGGATCGTTTGTACTCACTTGATTTTGAATCACTTGAGACACGCAAATCATACCACATGGGCAAGATGACTGAAAGCCTCGTTTTCAGTAAAATGGAACTAGAAAGCAACTTGTTGGAAGAAATACATTTTGATGTGTGCAGTCCAATGAGTGCTGAGGCATGTAGTGGATATCATTACGTTCTTACTTCACAGATGATTTCAGTAGATGTTGAGTATATTTACTTGATGAATCACGAGTCTGAATTATTGAAAGGTTCAAGTAATTTCAGGGTGAAGTTGGAACATCGTCGTGACAAGAGGATATAATGTCTATGATATGATCATAGAGATGAATATCTGAATTACAAGTTTGGCACAGAATTAAGACATTGTGGAAATTGTTTCACAACTAATACAGCCTGGAACACCATAGTGTGATGGTGTGTCCGTACATCATAACTGCACCTTATTGGATATGATGCATACCATGATGTCTCTTATCGAGTAACCACAATAGTTTATGGGTTAGGCATTAGAGACAACCACATTCACTTTAATTAGGGCACCACGTAATTCCGATGAGATGACACCGTATGAACTATGGTTTAGAGAAACCTAAGCTGTCATTACTTAAAAGTTTGGGGCTGCGACGCTTATGTGAAAAAGTTTCAGGCTGATAAGCTCAAACCCAAAGCGGATAAATGCATCTTCATAGGACACCCAAAACAATTGGGTATACCTCCTGTCTCAGATTCGAAAGCAATAAGGGATTGTTTCTTGAATCGGGTCCTTTCTCAAGGAAAAGTTTCTCTCGAAAGAATTGAGTGGGAGGATGGTGAAGACTTGATGAGGTTATTGAACCGTCTGTTCAACTAGTGTGTGGCAGGGCACAGGGAGTTGTTCCTGTGGCACCTACACCAATTGAAGTGGAAGCTTATGATAGTGATCATGAAACTTCAGATCAAGTCACTACCAAACCTCGTAGGATGACAAGGATGCGTACTACTTCAGAGTGGTACGTAATCCTGTCTTAGAAGTCATGTTGCTAGACAACAATGAACCTACGAGCTATGGAGAAGCGATGGTGGGTCTGGATTCCAAAATGGCTCAAGGCCATAAAATCCGAGAGGATCCATGTATGAAAACAAAGTGTAGACTTTGGCAGAATGGCTCGATGGTCGTAAGGCCGTTGAGTACAGATGGATTTTAAAAGGAAGACGGACAATGATGGTAAGTATCATCATTAAGAAAGCTCGACTTTTCGTTAAGATGTTTTCCGACAAGTTCAAGGAGTTGACTACGATGAGACTTTCTCACTCGTAGCGATGCTAAGAGTCTGTTGGAATTATATTAGCGATTACTGCATTATTTATGAAATCTTGCAGATAGGATGTCAAAACATTGTTTCCTCGATGGTTTTTGAGGAAAGGTTGTATGTGATACAACCGGAAGGTTTTGTCAATCCTGAAAGATGTTAATAAGTATGCAAAGCTCCAGCAATCCTTCTGAGAACTGGAGTAAGCATCTCGGAGTTGGAATGCACGCTTTGATGAGATGATCAAAGATTTTGGGTTTATACAAAGTTTATGAGAAACTTGTATTTCCAAAGAAGTGAGTGGGAGCACTATAGAATTTCTGATGAGTATATGTTGTTGACATATTATGGATCAGAAATGATGTAGAATTTCTGGAAAGCATATAGGGTTATTTGGAAAGTGTTTTTCAATGGAAAGCCTGGATTAAGCTACTTGAGCATTGAGCATCAAGATCTATAAGGATAGATCAAAACGCTTAATGGTACTTTCAAATGAGCACATACCTTGACATGATCTTGAAGGTGTTCAAGATGGATCAGTCAAAGAAGGAGTTCTTGCCTGAGTTGTAAGGTATGAAGTTAAGACTTAAAGCTCGACCATGGCAGAATAGAGAGAAAGGACGAAGGTCGTCCCCTATGCTTAAGACGTGGGCTCTACAGTATGCTATGCTGTGTACCGCACCTGAAGTGTGCCTTGCCATGAGTCAGTCAAGGGGTACAAGAGTGATCCAAGAATGGATCACAGGACAGCGGTCAAAGTTATCCTTAGTAACTAGTGGACTAAGGAATTTTTCTCGATTATGGAGGTGGTAAAAGAGTTCGTCGTAAAGGGTTACATCGATGCAAGCTTAACACCTATCCGGATAGCTCTGAGTAGAGATACCGGATACGTATAATGGAGCAACAATTTAGAATAGCTCAAAGTAGAACAGTTATTTGGAATAGCTCCAAATAGAACGTGGTAGCTACATCTAGGAGATGACATAGAAATTTGCGAAGTACATACGGATCTAAATGTTGCAGACCCGTTGACTAAAACCTCTCTCACAAGCAACATGATCAAACCTAGAACTCATTGAGTGTTAATCACATAGTGATGTGAACTAGACTACTGACTCTAGTAACTCTTGGGTGTTAGTCACATGGCGATGTGACCTGTGAGTGTTAATCACATGGCGATGTGAACTAGATTATTGACTCTAGTGCAAGTGGGAGACTGTTGGAAATATGCCCTAGAGGCAATAATAAATTGGTTATTATTATATTTCCTTGTTCATGATAATCGTTTATTATCCATGCTATAATTGTATTGATAGAAAACTCAGATACATGTGTGGATACATAGACAACACCATATGTCCCTAGTAAGCCTCTAGTTGACTAGCTTGTTGATCAATAGATGGTTACGGTTTCCTGACCATGGACATTGGATGTCATTGATAACGGGATCACATCATTAGGAGAATGATGTGATGGACAAGACCCAATCCTAAGCCTAGCACAAAGATCGTGTAGTTCGTATGCTAAAGCTTTTCTAATGTCAAGTATCATTTCCTTAGACCATGAGATTGTGCAACTCCCGGATACCGTAGGAATGCTTTGGGTGTACCAAACGTCACAACGTAACTGGGTGGCTATAAAGGTACACTACAGGTATCTCCGAAAGTGTCTGTTGGGTTGGCACGAATCGAGACTGGGATTTGTCACTCCGTGTAAGCGGAGAGGTATCTCTGGGCCGACTCGGTAGGACATCATCATAATGTGCACAATGTGATCAAGGAGTTGATCACGGGATGATGTGTTACGGAACGAGTAAAGAGACTTGCCGGTAACGAGATTGAACAAGGTATCGGGATACCGACGATCGAATCTCGGGCAAGTATCGTACCGCTAGACAAAGGGAATTGTATACGGGATTGATTAAGTCCTTGACATCGTGGTTCATCCGATGAGATCATCGTGGAACATGTGGGAGCCAACATGGGTATCCAGATCCCGCTGTTGGTTATTGACCGGAGAACGTCTCGGTCATGTCTGCATGTCTTCCGAACCCGTAGGGTCTACACACTTAAGGTTCGATGGCGCTAGGGTTATAAAGGAAGTTTGGATGTGGTTACCGAATGTTGTTCGGAGTCCCGGATGAGATCCCGGACGTCACGAGGAGTTACGGAATGGTCCGGAGGTAAGGATTTATATATAGGAAGTCCTATTTCGGCCATCGGGACAAGTTTCGGGGTCATCGGTATTGTACCAGGACCACCGGAAGGGTCCCGGGGGCCCATCGGGTGGGGCCACCTATCCCAGAGGGTCCCATGGGCTGAAGTGGGAAGGGATCCAGCCCAAAGTGGGCTGGGGCGCCACTCTCCCCTAGGGCCCATGCGCCTAGTGTGGGGGAAACCCTAAAGTAGGAGTCCTACTAGTGGAAGGCACCCCTAGGTGCCTTGGGGGGGAGGGAAACCTCCCTTGGCCGCCGCCCCTAGGAGATTGGATCTCCTAGGCCGGCGCCCCCCTCCCTTGGCCCTCCTATATATAGTGGGGGGAAGGAGGGCTCTTGAGATATGCCTTTGGTTGCCTCCTTCTCCCTCTCCAACATCTTCTCCTCTCCCGTGGTGCTTGGCGAAGCCCTGCAGGATTGCCACGCTCCTCCACCACCACCACGCCGTTGTGCTGCTGATGGATGGATTTTTCCTCAACCTCTCCCTCTCTCCTTGCTGGATCAAGGCGTGGGAGACGTCACCGGGCTGTACGTGTGTTGAACGCGGAGGTGCCGTCCGTTCGACACTAGGAACATCGGTGATTTGAATCACGACGATTACGACTCCATCAACCCCGTTCTCTTGAACGTTTCCGCTTAGCGATCTATAAGGGTATGTAGATGCACTCTCCTTCCCCTCGTTGCTGGTTTCTTCATAGATAGATCTTGGTGACACGTAGGAAAATTTTGAATTTCTGCTACGTTCCCCAACACTCCTTATGCCATTATTAAGACTAGCAAGTTGCATCTTTCTTGCACATGAGAGTAAGCGCAACTGGATATCCACATGCCACATTATGATACGCAAACATGTAAATTCGAGTCATATATGCATGAAATAAGGTGTAGATTTATCCCACTGATAATTAAATTATAGCTACAATATATTTAATGACAACATTGGGAGATGATGCAATTGCTTTGAATCGGAACAAAAACGAGAAAGAAAATAAAATACTAATTCCTTGGAAGTAAAAAGGTAGGAAGAATCGAAGAATATCAGAGTTTAGAACAAATGATAAGTGTTTTGTTCATATAGTCCAACGTAACACTAAAACAAAAATGAATGTCAATCCTTTTAAAAGATAAAAGTTGGATAATTACACTATGAAAGAGTCTAGAATAATATCATATCATTGTTTTGAGGTTTGTGCATATTATAATTGTGCTTAAGTCCAAGTATGGAAGCTTCCGGATAGTACATGTCGCAGAATTTGGTCTAGTGAAGAGAATATTCAACATCCAACATTACTTGGATTTGCCCACTTCTCAATCATTGAATCAGTTTCATTCGGCAACCAATATTAACATATAGTGGTATAGATACATAGAGGCATAATGGTTGTTGTGCCACATCACACCGAAGCTAACATAATAGTACTCCAATTTAAAGGTGAGAAAAAATACCCCTATTTAAACTTCAGAAGATAGATGGAACATATCATTATTCACAAAGAAGCCATTCTTTATACCCAAGCAAAACAAGGAGTAGAGGGTAGAGCTCAGTTCATAGGTAATTTATACACACTTACACTTAGTAGGAATCTCTTTTGCACTGTCCAAGCCCATCGACATCCTAGGAATTGGAAGCATCAGGATTGATTACTACATTGACTCAAGTTTGTACACAGATAAGCATCCGTAAGATGGTCAGCTAAAGATGGACTCTTTGGCAACGATGTGATGCTCATCGAACTAGAATACTTTGGAACATTCTCCAAACGTT
The DNA here is from genome assembly GCA_034509565.1 of Triticum monococcum. Taxonomy (NCBI): domain Eukaryota; kingdom Viridiplantae; phylum Streptophyta; class Magnoliopsida; order Poales; family Poaceae; genus Triticum; species Triticum monococcum. The sequence continues at coordinate 592,135,412 of CM067846.1, forward strand.
GAAGCTCTGCTGGTGGGAGAGGTGGCATCCTACTGTCATGAGCCCCCATGTGGTCACTCTCTAGACCCTCCTTGGCGTCATGGCCTGATCGAGTGCAGTGCCATCGGTCCTCCTTCTTGAGAATGGCACATCCTAAGCAACAAGAAGTCAACAAGTACATGGTGGTGGTGTTTACGCTTGGCGGAACCATTTTGTTGGTGGGCGTATGGGCACGACACAAAGAAAAAAGACACAGGTTGTGATATGCCTATTAATTGGAAGGAGGAATTTAGTTTTTCATACTCTCATCCCCAACCTGTTTGTAGGGCAAGAATTTTCTTGTCAAATATTCGTTCGGCAAGGTTTCAACACATGATGGTTTTGAAGAATCCATCCAATCCATCGATCTTTCGAGTCCGAGTCGCACCGTCCCTTACCAGTTCCCACACACGCAACGAGGAACCAGTCAGGAACAAGAAGGAGAAGCAATGGTTGAGCTTCTGTTCGCCCCTGCCGAGGCCGGCCTCGTCCACCTGACGGAGGTGATCGACCACCTCGCAACGGGGGACGCCGACCACCGAGACCACGCCCACCACCACGCGGCGCACGGGCAAGGGCACGGTCAAACGCACGTTGGAGTGGCGGTTGCGGCATACTCATGGATATTGTGGAGACCCCTTGCAAGTACGGTTTCCTTTTAGATATCCCCGGGCTCTCCAAGTATGACATCCAGCTACGAGCACGCACCACGCCATGGCCGCCCCCCATTTCTTCTCGGACCGAGCTAGATTCAACATCACCAATGAACTAAAATTTGGGCGTGTACCCATTTTCCTTGACAGGTGACTCTGAAGGGCGACAACATGCTGGTGACGAAGAGCGCCAACGGAAGCGGAAGTGGGAGGAGAAGGAGGGTGAGTGCCGCTACATCTGGCTGGAGCAACGCGCCTCGCCGCGGTCATTAATTTGTGCGCAAGTTTTGGCTGCCGGAGGACGCGGACGCGGGCACCGTGGCCGCACGCTGCGAGAGCGGCGTGCTCACTGTCACTGTCAAGAAGCAACCGCCGTTGGAAAAGAAGACTAAGTCTCTCCAGGTCGCCATCGCCTGATTGATCCCTTCCGTCACACGAGCTTTTGTTACCGCATCGGCGCTTGTCATCAGTGATCAGTGTAGCACCAGAGTAGTGTGTCGAGTCTTGTAGATTTGGGTGTTATTTTATGGTCGCATTCTATGTTCGTGATCTGGCCCGAGATTAGGTTTGCTAGTTCTGGTCGTCTTCTGGGAATCTTGCTGCCCGCTTGATCGAAAGCAGCCTCATGCCCGGATTCAGTACTAGGATTCATACGCCTTTCACGTAATCTCAACGGGAAAAAGAATGTGAACTTTGTTTCGTTCAGGTCCTGCATGTGACTCAGTACTACTCTCTCTGTTTCAAAATAGATGATTCAACTTTATACTAATTTTAGTATAAAGTTAATACAAAGTTGAGTCATCTATTTTGAAACGGAGGGAGTACCTCTGTTCTCTGTAAGTTCCACTGGTTGGCAAGGAAAAGATCTCAAGTGTCATGATCTAAAGAAATCCAAAACAAAGGCAATCTTCAATGTAATGAAAGAAACTCAAAACGATTACGAGGGAGCTCAAGACATCAAGGATGCCCATGTGCTCCTTATGTCAGGAGTAATGCACAGAAACCAGCAAGATTAAATGCATAGAAGCATTGATGCTTCACACCAGGCCCAAGTTAATAGCAACATGTTTGTTTCTTCACATCAGGTCTGAGCTAATGTGACAGTACTGCTATTCAAGGGTGAAAGAAGTGTTCTTCTATTTAACGCGAGAAGAAAGATGGAACATGGTCATTAGTCATTCTTCAAACCTAAGTCGAGCAAGGAGCAGAGTCGAGCGCTTTACACCTAGTAAGAATTGCTTTTGCAATGTTGTCGATATCCTAGGACTTGGAAGCATCGGGATTTAAGTGTGCATCAACTTGAGTTTGTACATAACGGGGTTTCTTTGTGATGGTCAGCCAGACATGGTCACTTGGTCAATTATGGGGGTGTGTGCTAGTAACTAGACTAGCATACTCTCAGCTTTTTGTTTTGTAGCATGTGACACAGAGTACTGGGATAGCTGGTCTCCAGCTCTCACTATCCCCTAGTTGCTATTGGCAAACATGTCCTCCTCCTTATTGTTGGTGTGGGTGCGATGACATTTGAAGTCATTTCCTCTAAAAAAAATGGCATGATATCCAAAGCTCCTAGCTCTATCCACAGGTGAAGTGTTGTTTGCAAGTATAGTGTGACTATGGTTAGGTTACGATTCTGCAATGAAATAGCACCGGAGAGAATGTCGTATATTACATTTGTTCATCTAAGGAACCTCGATATGATTATCGAGAGCTCTGAAAAATGTTTCAAAAACTGCCCGCGAGTTTGCAAAATGTTCTTGAATCCAAAAATGTTCTCAAATTAAGAAATCGCAAATTCAAAAAATGTTTGCGATTTTTTTATGAATTCAAAAATGTTTGTGACTTCGAGAAATTTTGTGATTTTGAAACTTGTTCAATTTTGTAACAAATATTCATGAATTCAAAAAATGTTTGCGAGTTAAAAATGTTTACAAATTAAAAAAAAAGATGTTCTGAATTTCAAAAATTGATCGTGACCTAGAAAATGTTTACATATTTTAAAAAATTACGAATTTAAAAATGCTCTATTTTTTTGAAATTCTAAATTGTTTCCAATTCTAAAAAAAATCATGATTTTAAAAATTGTTTGTGATTTTCAAAAAATCACATTATTTTAGAAAGTTTGTTAATTTGAAAAGGATAAAAGGAAAAGAAAAAAAGTAAACACCGAACAGACTAACGTGACGACCCATTAGCACGGCGTGGGTGCCCATTTCGTCTGTATCCCTTGACCCGCGAGGAATAAGATATGTGGTCCAACATGAGCTCCCTTTGAAGCCAATTCCTATTTGGCGCCTATAGTGCCACTTATTGGGTTTGCTCTTACACTGCGCACACCATCCTGAGCGGTAGAGTAGTGTGGCGAGTCTGGTAGATTTGGGTGTTCTCTTGTGGCCGCGTGCTCTATTCGTGATTTGGCCTGAGATTAGGTGTGCTAGTTGAGTACTTGTGGACTTGTGGTCGTGTTTTGTGAATCTTGTGATGAATTGAACTACATAGCGCAAATTGTTAGTTGTCGTATCTCTGGATGTATCTTCCCCACTTGATAGAAAGCAGCCGCATGCCTAGATTTTGCTTAATCAAAAGTAGCCACGTGCCTAGATTCAGTATCACGAACCATAGGTTTTCATGTAATCGCAACAGAAAAATAGAAAGATATCTTTTTTTTCTTCAGCAATCAACACGGTTCGGACTTTAGAAGGCATGATATAGCAACTCCTCTCTGTGACTATGAGTTCAACGATGTACCACATTAACTCTGTTCTCTATTCTTTTAAGTGTCATGATGTCAAAACGATTATGAGGAAGCTCAAGACTTCATGAATGCCCATGTGCTCCTTATGTCAGGAGTAGAATGCGCAGAACAACAATATTAAATGCATAGACGCATTGATGTGTGGTGCATTTCTTTGAGGGACATGAGTAAACTCTGCATGTAATTCTTTGTAATCACTATACTTATTTAATATAAAGTCAGAAGGAGCCTCTCCTACTGTCATTCTTTGCTCAATAAAAGGAAGCATGGTTGTTGCTTCACAACAGATCCGAGCAAATGTGATAGTACTTCTATTCAAGGGTGAGATAATAGTGGGCTTCTATTTAATGTGAGAAGAAAGATGGAACGTGGCTATTAGTCATTCTTCAAACCTGAGCCGAGCAAGGAGTAGAGTCCAGAGCTTCATAGCCACCTGGAGTTGCTTTTGCAAAATTGTTCACATCCTAGGACTTGGAGTTGTGTTTGCAATGTCGTTCACATCATAGGACATGGAAGCACCAGGATCTCTTGGTCAAGTATGTGGGTGTGTGTCCTAGTGGCCAGACTCTCGGTGTAGTTTAGTGCAACCTGACACTGTAGACAGTAGGCTAGGTCCCTCATTGGATAATGGGGAGAGGTGGTCCCTTGCTGTCACGATCCCATAGTTGCTGTTGGTAGACATCTCTTCCTTGTTGTCGGCGCGGGTGTGGTGACATTTGACAGCCATACGACATTGATGTGCAAAGCTCCTACCTCTACCTATAGGTGGTGAAGTCTACGAGAGAACGTGAAGTGTTGCTTGCAAGTATAGCGTGAGTGTGCTTAGGTTACAACCCCGCATCAATGAGATAACCCTGGAGAAAATGTTGCAGAAGGCTCCAAAATAGATTAGATAGAATTCGAAAATACAAACACTACAAAATTTAATCACTTGTATATTACATTTGATCATCTAAGGAAGCTCGATATGATTACCGAAAGCTCTCAAACCTAAAATTGTATTTAGAAAAATATTCATGAATCTGAAAAATGTTTCAGAAACATGGTCGTGAGTCCAAATTTTTTTCTTGTATTCAAAAATTGTTTGCATTTTGAAAAGTGCTATCAAATTAAAACATCATGAATTCAAAAATGATCATGAATTTTGAACAATGTTCATGAATTTCAAAAAGTAGTGGTTAATTAAAAATGCCTGTTCCATCTATCTCTTTATTATGAAAGACCAGATTGGCCCGTTCCACCATACGAGTTCAAAAAATGTTCGTGAGTTCAAAACTTGTTCAATTTTTAAAAAAATATTCATGAGTTAAAAAATATCTGTAAATTCATTTTTATGAAGTTTAAAAACAATTCATAAGTTCATTGAATGTTCGCATATTTAATAAAATACAAGTTCAAAAATTCATCTGTTTTCATTTCAATGTGAAGTTTAAAATTGTTCTTGTTTTTTTAAAAAATCAAGAATTTAAAATTGTTCATGATCTTAAAAAAATCTCAATTTCTTTAAAAAGTTTACAGATTTTCAAAAATATAAAAATGGAAAACAGACAAAAAAAACGCTGAAACAGACTAATGGTACAGCCCATTAGCGTGGAGTGGATGTACGTTTTGTTCGTATCCCCCAACCCACAGGGAATAAGATCTGGCAATTCCTAAACGGCACCTTGAACGTCCGTTTATTCGTTTCGTGCAAACGGGCGCACAGTACACATCTATACTGGGTCGGCCCATTTTACGTTTTATTTTCCGTAAACCCTATAAAAAAAGAGCGCCAACAACGGCAGCGGCGGCGGCGCCAACAGGAAGCGGAAGCGGGAGGAGGAGGGGGACTGCCGCTACATCTGGCTGGAGCGCCGCGCGTCGCCGAGGTTGTTCATACGCAAGTTCCGGCTGCCGCAGGACGCGGATGCGGGCGCCATGGCCACGTGCTGCAAGAACGGCGTGCTCACCGTCACCGTGAAGTAGCAGCCGCCGCCCGAGAAGAAGACCAAGTCCGTCCAGGTGGCCATCGCCTGATCGAGCCCTTCAGTCAAGTGAACTTTCTGTACCTCATCGACGTCGTGATCGTTCCAACAGTAGAGTAGTGTGGCGCATCTGGTAGATTTGGGTGTTCTTTTGTGGTCTCATGCTTTGTTCGTGATATAGCCAGATATTAGGTGTGCTGGTTATGTTCGTTTTATGTTAATCTTGTTGTTAATGGAACTATGGTGCACGAATTATTAGTTGTCGTATCAACCTCTACATGCATCTACCGCACTTGATAGTATCAGGATTCGTACGTGTTTCACGTTATCTTAGCGGAAAAAAAATGAGAATTTTGTTTCCTTCCAAAATCAACATCGTTCAGATGACATGATCTTTCAACTTCGACGTTCTGGATGCCCATGTCTGCTACTTATATCAAGAGTAAAATGTAGAGAACCAACAAGATTAAATGCATAGAAGCATTGATGCTTCACACCAGAGCCAACATAATAACAACATGGTTGTTGCTTGATAGTACTGCTTATTCAAGGGTGAGAGAATAGGGTGCTTCTATTTAACGAGAGAAGAAAGATGGAACATGGTCATAAGCCATTCTCCAAATTTGGGCCGAGCAAGGAGTAGAGTCGCGCTTCATACCCAGTAAGAATTGCTTTTGCAATGTTGCCGACACCCTAGGACTCAGATGCATCAGGATTTTATAGTGCATCAACTTAAGTTTCTATATAACGTGGCGTCCTTGTGATGCTTAGTTAGACATGGGCTCTTGGTCAAGTATGTGGGTGTGTTCTGGTGAATAGACTAGCATACTCTCAGCTTATTTCAGTGCAACACGACAATGCACACAGGAGGTTGGGTCCCTCCCAAGGTAATGGGGAGAGGTGGCCTCCTGCTCTCATGATCCCCTCGTGGTTGTTGGCAGACATCTCCTTCTCCTTGTCGTCGGTGCGGGTGCGGTGACATTTGAGATTTGACAGCCATTTCTTCTCAAGAATGACATGATGTCCAAAGCTCTTAGCTCTATCCATAGCCATAGGTGATCAAGGTGACGAGAGAATGTGAAGTGTTGGTTGCAAGTATAGTATGAGTGTGGTTATGTTAATCCTGCATCAATGAAATAGCACCGGAGACAATGTTGTAGAAGGTTCTAGAATATGGATTAGATATAATCACAAACACTGTAAAATTTACATCATGTGTATATTACATTTGATCATCTAATGAAGCTTGATATGATTACCGAGAGCTCTCAAACTAAAATTGAATTGAGAAAAATATTCACAATTTTGAAAAAGAATATTCATGTTTTGATAAATGTTTCAAAATGTGTTCGCGAGTTTGCAAAATGTTCTTGAACTAATAAAATGTTTGCAATTTTGAGAAATGTTCTTGAATTATAAAATCGTGAATTCAAAAAATGTTCATGAATTCAAAAAACACCGGGGAATGAAAAAATGTCTATTAGTTCGAATTTTTTTGCGAGTTTGAAACTTGTTCGATTTTTAAAAAATATTTGTAAATTCAAAAAGCGTATACGAATTTCAATAAATGTTTGCGATTTCAAAAAGGTTCGCATATTTGAAAATGTAGGAATTTGGAAATCGCTCGATTTTCAAAAAAGTTTATGAAATTCAAAATTGTTTGTGATTTTTAAAAAATCATGAATTTGAATATTATTCATGATTTCCAATTTTTTAATGTTTTTAGAAAGTTCATGAATTTGAAAAAAGAAAAAAGGAAACACAAAGAAAACAAAAAAACACCCAAATAGACCAACAGGCCAGCCCGTTAGTGTGACATGGGTGCACGTTTTGTTCGTATCCCCCGACCCACAGGGAATAAGATCTCTGGTCCAACAGGAGCTCCCTTTGAAACCAATACCTCTTTGGTGCATGTAGCGCCCTTTATAGGCTTTTCTCTTAAACGGCGCACGTGTTGGGGAACGTTGCAGAAAACAAAAAAAAAATTCTACGGTTTCACCAAGATCCATCTATGAGTTCATCTAGTAACGAGTGATTGGATGCATCTACGTACCTTGTAGATCGCGAGCGGAAGCGTTCAAAGAACAAGGATGAGGGAGTCGTACTCGACGTGATCCGAATCACCGGAGATCCTAGCGCCGAACGGACGGCACCTCCGCGTTCAACACACGTACGGTCAGCGTAACGTCTCCTCCTTCTTGATCCAGCAGGGGGGAGGAGAGGTTGATGAAGATCCAGCAGCACGACGGCGTGGTGGTGGATGCAGGGGTCACCGCAGCAGGGCTTCGCCGTTCTACTACGAGAGGGAGAGGTGTAGCAGGGGAGAGGGAGGCGCCAAGACTCAAGGGTGCGGCTGCCCCTCCCTCCCCCCCTTTATATAGGCTCCCCAAGGGGGGGTGCCGGCCCTAGGAGATGGGATCTCCTAGGGGGCGGCGGCCAAGGGGTGGAGTGCCCCCCAAGCCAGGTGGGGCGCCCCCCACCCTAGGGTTCCCAATCCTAGGCGCATGGGGTGGGCCAAGGGGGGCGCACCAGCCCACTATGGGCTGGTTCCCCTCCCCACTTAAGCCCATGGGGCCCTCCGGGATAGGTGGCCCCACCCGGTGGACCCCCGGGACCCTTCCGGTGGTCCCGGTACAATACCGGTGACCCCCGAAACTCTCCCGATGGCCGAAACTGCACTTCCTATATATAATTCTTCACCTCGGACCATTCCGGAACTCCTCGTGACGTCCGGGATCTCATCCGGGACTCCAAACAACTTTCGGGTTACTGCATATTCATATCTCTTCAACCCTAGCGTTACCGAACCTTAAGTGTGTAGACCCTACGGGTTCGGGAGACATGTAGACATGACCGAGATTGCTCTCCGGTCAATAACCAACAGCGGGATCTGGATACCCATGTTGGCTCCCACATGCTCCTCGATGATCTCATCGGATGAACCACGATGTCGAGGATTCAAGCAACCCCGTATACAATTCCCTTTGTCAATCGGTATGTTACTTGCCCGAGATTCGATCGTCGTGTTGGAGAACATAGCAGAAATTCAAAATTTTCCTACGTGTCACCAAGATCTATCTATGGAGAAACCAGCAACGAAGGGAAGGAGAGTGCATCTACATACCCTTATAGATCGCTAAGCGGAAGCGTTCAAGTGAACGGGGTTGATGGAGTTGTACTCGTCGTGATCCAAATCACCGGAGATCCTAGTGCCGAACGGACGGCACCTCTGCGTTCAACACACGTACAGCCCGGTGACGTGTCCCATGCCTTGATCCAGCAAGGAGTAAGGGAGAGGTTGAGGAAGACTCCATCCAGCAGCAGCACAACGGCGTGGTGGTGGTGGAGGAGCGTGGTGATCCAGCAGGGCTTCGCCAAGCACTACGAGATATGAGGAAAAGAGAGGTAGGGCTGCACCAATAGGGAGAAATCAAATCTTGTATTGGGCAGCCCCTAGGCCTCACTATTTATAGGAGGAGGGGAGGAGGGTGCGCCCCCTCTAGGGTTCCCACCCCTAGGGGGGCGGCAGCCCTATATGGGAAAAGGGGGGGCGGCCAAGAGGGGAGAGGGGGGCGCCCCCTAGGGTGGGCCTTAGGGCCCATCTAAGCCTAGGGTTTCCCCTTCTCCTCCTTTGCTGCGCCTTGGGCCTTGTGGGAGGCGCACCAGCCCACTCAAGGGCTGGTCCCTTACCACTCTTGGCCCATGCAAGCCTCCGGGGCTGGTGGCCCCACTTGGTGGACCCCCGGGACCCTCCCGGTGGTCCCGGTACGTTACCGATAAACCCCGAAACTTTTCCGGTGACCAAAACAGGACTTCCCATATATAAATCTTTACCTCCGGACCATTCCAGAACTCCTCGTGACGTCCGGGATCTCATCTGGGACTCTGAACAACATTCGGTAACCACATACAAACTTCCTTTATAACCCTAGCGTCATCGAACCTTAATTGTGTAGACTCTACGGGTTCGGGAACCATGCAGACATGACCGAGACGTTCTCCGGTCAATAACCAACAGCGGGATTTGGATACCCATGTTGGCTCCCACATGCTCCACGATGATCTCATCGGATGAACCACGATGTCAAGGACTTAATCATTCCCGTATACAATTCCCTTTGTCTATCGGTACGATACTTGCCCGAGATTCGATCGTCGATATTCCGATACCTTGTTCAATCTCGTTACCGGCAAGTCTCTTTACTCGTTCCGTAACACATCATCCCGTGATCAACTCCTTGACCACATTGTGCACATTATGATGATGTCCTACCGAGTGGGCCCAGAGATACCTCTCCGTCACACAGAGTGACAAATCCCAGTCTCGATTCGTGCCAACCCAACAGACACTTTCGGAGATACCCGTAGTGCACCTTTATAGTCCCCCAGTTACGTTGTGACGTTTGGCACACCCAAAGCATTCCTACGGTATCCGGGAGTTGCACAATCTCATGGTCTAAGGAAATGATACTTGACATTAGAAAAGCTTTAGCATACGAACTACACGATCTAGTGCTATGCTTAGGATTGGGTCTTGTCCATCACATCATTCTCCTAATGATGCGATCCCGTTATCAACGACATCCAATGTCCATGGTCAGGAAACCGTAACCATCTATTGATCAATGAGCTAGTCAACTAGAGGCTTACTAGGGACATGGTGTTGTCTATGTATCCACACATGTATCTGAGTTTCCTATCAATACAATTATAGCATGGATAATAAACGATTATCATGAACAAGGAAATATAATAATAATAACCAATTTATTATTGCCTCTAGGGCATATTTCCAACAGTCTCCCACTTGCACTAGAGTCAATAATCTAGTTTACATCGCCATGTGATTAACACTCACAGGTCACATCACCATGTGACTAACACCCAAGAGTTTACTAGAGTCAGTAGTCTAGTTCACATCACTATGTGATTAACACTCAATGAGTTCTAGGTTTGATCATGTTGCTTGTGAGAGAGGTTTTAGTCAACGGGTCTGCAACATTCAGATCCGTATGTACTTCGCAAATTTCTATGTCATCTTGTAGATGCAACTACTACGCTACATTTGGAGCCATTTCAAATAACTGTTCTACTTGGAGCTATTCCAAATTGTTGCTCCATTATACGTATCCGGTATCTCTACTCAGAGCTATCCGGATAGGTGTTAAGCTTGCATCGACGTAACTCTTTACGTCGAACTCTTTATCACCTCCATAATCGAGAAAATTCCTTAGTCCACTAGTTACTAAGGATAACTTTGACCGCTGTCCTGTGATCCATTCTTGGATCACTCTTGTACCCCTTGACTGACTCATGGCAAGGCACACTACAGGTGCGGTACACAGCATAGCATACTGTAGAGCCTATGTCTTAAGCATAGGGGACGACCTTCGTCCTTTCTCTCTATTCTGCCGTGGTCGAGCTTTAAGTCTTAACTTCATACCTTACAACTCAGGCAAGAACTCCTTCTTTGACTGATCCATCTTGAACACCTTCAAGATCATGTCAAGGTATGTGCTCATTTAAAAGTACCATTAAGCGTTTTGATCTATCCTTATAGATCTTGATGCTCAATGCTCAAGTAGCTTAATCCAGGTTTTCCATTGAAAAACACTTTCCAAATAACCCTATATGCTTTCCAGAAATTCTACGTCATTTCTGATCAACAATATGTCAACAACATATACTCATCAGAAATTCTATAGTGCTCCCACTCACTTCTTTGGAAATACAAGTTTCTCATAAACTTTGCATACACCCAAAATCTTTGATCATCTCATCAAAGCATACATTCCAACTCCGAGATGCTTACTCCAGTCCTTAGAAGGATTGCTGGAGCTTTGCATACTTGTTAGCATCTTTCAGGATTGACAAAACCTTCCGGTTGTATTACATACAACCTTTCCTCAAGAAAAATCGTCAAGGAAACAATGTTTTGACATCCTATCTGCAAGATTTCATAAATAATGCAGTAATCGCTAATACAATTCCAATAGACTCTTAGCATCGCTACGAGTGAGAAAGTCTCACCGTAGTCAACTCCTTGAACTTGTCGGTAAACTTCTTAACGACAAGTCGAGCTTTCTTAATGGTGACATTTACCATCATTGTCCGTCTTCCTTTTAAAATCCATCTGTACTCAACAGCCTTACGACCATCGAGCTATTCTGCCAAAGTCTACACTTTGTTTTCATACATGGATCCTCTCTCGGATTTTATGGCCTCGAGCCATTTATCGGAATCCGGGCCCACCATCGCTTCAACATAGCTCGTAGGTTCATTGTTGTCTAGCAACATGACTTCCAAGACAGGATTACGTACCACTCTGAAATAGTACACATCCTTGTCATCCCACGAGGTTTGGTAGTGACTTGATCTGAAGTTTCATGATCACTATCATAAGCTTCCACTTCAATTGGTGTAGGTGCCACAGGAACAACTCCCTGTGCCCCGCCACACACTAGTTGAAGAGACGGTTCAATAACCTCATCAAGTCTCCACCATCCTCCCACTCAATTCTTTCGAGAGAAACTTTTCCTTGAGAAAGGACCCGATTCTAGAAACAATCCCTTATTGCTTTCGGATCTGAGACAGGAGGTATACCCAACTGTTTTGGGTGTCCTATGAAGATGTATTTATCCGCTTTGGGTTCGAGCTTATCGGCCTGAAACTTTTTCACATAAGTGTCGCAGCCCCAAACTTTTAAGAAATGACAGCTTAGGTTTCTCTAAACCATAGTTCATACGGTGTCATCTCATCGGAACTAAGTGGTGCCCTATTTAAAGTGAATGTGGTTGTCTCTAACGCCTAACCCATAAACTATCATGGTAATTCGATAAGAGACATCATGGTATGCATCATATCCAATAGGGTGCAGTTATGATGTTCGGACACACCATCACACTATTGTCTTCCAGGCTGTATTAATTGTGAAACAATTTCCACAATGTCTTAATTTTGTGCCAAACTCGTAATTCAGATATTCATTTCTATGATCATATCATAGATCTTTTATCCTCTTGTCACGACGATCTTTCAACTTCACACTGAAATTACTTGAACCTTTCAATAATTCAGACTCGTGATTCATCAAGTAAATATACTCAACATCTACTCAAATCATCTGTGAAGTAAGAACATAACGATATCCACTACACGCCTTAGCACTCATTGGACTGCACACATCAAAATGTATTACTTCCAACAAGTTGCTTTCTAGTTCCATTTTACTGAAACCGAGGCTTTCAGTTATCTTGCCCATGTGGTATGATTTGCATGTCTCAAGTGATTCAAAATCAAGTGAGTCCAAATGGTCCATTTGCATGCATATCTACCAACAAACATGGTTCGCATGTCTCAATCCTTTCAAAAATGACTGAGCCCAAAGATCCATCAACATGGAGCTTCTTCATGCGTTTTATACCGGTATGACTTACGTGGCAGTGCCACAAGTAGGTGGTACTATCATTACTATTTTATATCTTTTGGCATGAACATGTGTATCACTATGATCGAGATTCAATAAACCATTCATTTTAGGTGTAAGACCATTGAAGGTATTATTCAAATAAACAGAGTAACCATTATTCTCCTTAAATGAATAACCGTATTGCGATAGTCATAATCCAATCATGTCTATGCTCAACGCAAACACCAAATAACAATTATTCAGGTTTAACACCAATCTCGATGGTAGAGGGAGCGTGCGATGCTTGATCAAATCAACATTGGAAACACTTCCAACACATATCGTCAGCTCACCTTTAGCTAGTCTCCGTTTATTCCGCAGCTTTTATTTCGAGTTACTAACACTTAGCAACCGAACCGGTATCTAATACCCTGGTGCTACTAGGAGTACTAGTAAAGTATAGAATGTATATCCAATATACTTCTATCGACCTTGCCAGCCTTCTCATCTACCAAGTATCTAGGGTGGTTCTGCTTCAGTGATTGTTCCCCTTATTACAGAAGCACTTAGTCTCGGGTTTGGGTTCAACTTTGGGTTTCTTCACTAGAGCAGCAGCTGAATTGCCGTTTCATGAAGTATCCCTTCTTGCCCTTGCCCTTCTTGAAACTAGTGGTTTCATCAACCATCAACAATTGATGCTCCTTCTTGATTTCTACTTTTGTGGTGTCAAACATCGCGAATATCTCAAGGTTCATCATATATGTCCCTGATATATTATAGTTCATCACGAAGCTCTAGCAGCTTGGTGGTAATGACTTCGGAGAACTATCACTATTTCATCTGGAAGATCAACTCCCACTTGATTCAAGCGATTGTTGTACTCAGACAATCTGAGCACAAGCTCAACAATTGAGCTTTTCTCCCTTAGTTTGTAGGCTAAGAAAATCTTCGGAGGTCTTATACCTCTTGACGTTGGCACGAGCCTGAAATCTCAATTTCAGCCCTCAAAACATCTCATATGTTTCGCGACGTTTCAAAACGTCTTCGGTGCCTCAACTCTAAACCGTTTAACTGAACTATCACGTAGTTACCAAAACGTGTATGTCAGATGTTCGCAACATCCATAGATGACGTTCGATGTTCAGCACACTGAGCGATGCATTAAGGACATAAGCCTTCTATGAAGCAATGAGGACAATCCTCAGTTTACGGACCTAGTCCGCATAGTTGCTACTATCAACTTTCAACTAAATTTTCTCTAGGAACATATCTAAACAGTAGAACTGAAGCGCGAGCTACGACATAGTTTGCGAAGACCTTTTGACTATGTTCAGGATAATTAAGTTCATCTTATGAACTCCCATTCAGATAGACATCCCTCTAGTCATCTAAGTGATTACATGATCCGAGTCAACTAGGCCGTGTCCGATCATCACGTGAGACGGACTAGTCAACGTCGGTGAACATCTTCATGTTGATCGTATCTTCTATACGACTCATGCTCGACCTTTCGGTCTTCTGTGTTCCGAGGCCATGTCTGTACACATGCTAGGCTCGTCAAGTCAACCTAAGTGTTTCGCGTGTGTAAATCTGTCTTACACCCATTGTATGTGAATGTTAGAATCTATCACACCCGATCATCACGTGGTGCTTCGAAACAACGAACTGTCGCAACGGTGCACAGTTAGGGGGAACACTTTCTTGAAATTTTAATGAGCGATCATCTTATTTACTACTGCCGTTCTAAGTAAACAAGATGTATAAACATGATAAACATCACATGCAATCAAATAGTGACATGATATGGCCAATATCATATTGCTCCTTTTGATCTCCATCTTCGGGGCTCTATGATCATCTTGTCACCGGCATGACACCATGATCTCCATCATCATGATCTCCATCATCGTGTCTTCATGAAGTTGTCTCGCCAACGATTACTTCTACTACTACAGCTAACGGTTAGCAATAAAGTAAAGTAACTACATGACGTTTATGTTGACACGCAGGTCATAAATAAATTAAGACAACTCCTATGGCTCCTGCCGGTTGTCATACTCATCGACATGCAAGTCGTGATTCCTATTACAAGAACATGATCAATCTCATACATCACATATATCATTCATCACATCCTTTTGGCCATATCACATCACATAGCATACCCTGCAAAAACAAGTTAGACGTCCTCTAATTGTTGTTTGCATGTTTTACGTGGCTGCTATGGGTTTCTAGCAAGAACGTTTCTTACCTACGCAAAACCACAACGTGATATGCCAATTGCTATTTACCCTTCATAAGGACCCTTTTCATCGAATCCGTGCCGACTAAAGTGGGAGAGACAGACACCTGCCAGCCACCTTATGCAACTAGTGCATGTCAGTCGGTGGAACCGGTCTCACGTAAGCGTACGTGTAAGGTTGGTCTGGTCCGCTTCATCCCACGATGCCGTCGAAACAAGATTGGACTAGTAACGGTAAGCATATTGAACAATATCAACGCCCACAACTACTTTGTGTTCTACTCGTGCATAGAATCTACGCAATAGACCTAGCTCTGATGCCACTGTTGGAGAACGTAGCAGAAATTCAAACTTTTCCTATGTGTCACCAAGATCTATCTATGGAGAAACCAGCAACGAGGGGAAGGAGAGTGCATCTACATACCCTTGTAGATCGCTAAGAGGAAGCGTTCAAGTGAACGGGGTTGATGGAGTCGTACTCGTCGTGATCCAAATCACCTGAGATCCTAGTGGCGAACGGACGGCACCTCCGCGTTCAACACACGTACAGCCTGGTGACGTCTCCCATGCCTTGATTCACCAAGGAGTGAGGGAGAGGTTGAGGAAGACTCCATCCAGCAGCAGCACAACGACGCGGTGGTGGTGGAGGAGTGTGGTGATCCAGCAGGGCTTCGCCAAGCACTACGAGATATGAGGAAAAGAGAGGTAGGGCTGCACCAACAGGGAGAGATCAAATCTTGTATTGGGCAACCCCTAGGCCTCACTATTTATAGGAGGAGGGGAGGTGGCTGCGCCCCCTCTAGGGTTCCCACCCCTAGGGGGGGGGCAGCCCTAGATGGGAAAAGGGGGGGCGGCCAAGAGGGGAGAGGGGGGCGCCCCCTAGGGTGGGCCTTAGGGCCCATCTAAGCCTAGGGTTTCCCCTTCTCCTCCTTTGCTGCGCCTTGGGCCTTGTGGGAGGCGCACCAGCCCACTCAAGGGCTGGTCCCTTACCACTCTTGGCCCATGCAAGCCTCCGGGGCTGGTGGCCCCACTTGGTGGAACCCCGGGACCCTCCCGATGGTCCCGGTACGTTACCGATAAACCCCAAAACTTTTCCGGTGACCAAAACAGGACTTCCCATATATAAATCTTTACCTCCGAACCATTCCGGAACTCCTCGTGACGTCCGGGATCTCATCCGGGACTCCGAACAACATTCGGTAACCACATACAAACTTCCTTTATAACCCTAGCGTCATCGAACCTTAAGTGTGTAGACCCTACGGGTTCGGGAACCATGCAGACATGACCGAGACGTTCTCCGGTCAATAACCAACAACGGGATCTGGATACCCATGTTGGCTCCCACATGCTCCACGATGATCTCATTGGATGAACCATGATGTCAAGGACTTAATCATTCCCGTACACAATTCCCTTTGTCTATCGGTACGATACTTGCCCGAGATTCGATCGTCGGTATCCCAATACCTTGTTCAATCTCATTACCGGCAAGTCTCTTTACTCGTTCCATAACACATCATCCCGTGATCAACTCCTTGACCACATTGTGCACATTATGATGATGTCCTACCGAGTGGGCCTAGAGATACCTCTCCGTCACACGGAGTGACAAATCCTAGTCTCGATTCGTGCCAACCCAACAGACACTTTCGGAGATACCCGTAGTGCACCTTTATAGTCACCCAGTTACGTTGTGACGTTTGGCACACCCAAAGCATTCCTACGGTATCCGGGAGTTGCACAATCTCATGGTCTAAGGAAATGATACTTGACATTAGAAAAGCTTTAGCATACGAACTACACGATCTAGTGCTATGCTTAGGATTGGGTCTTGTCCATCACATCATTCTCCTAATGATGCGATCCCTTTATCAACGACATCCAATGTCCATGGTCAGGAAACCGTAACCATCTATTGATCAACGAGCTAGTCAACTAGAGGCTTACTAGGGACATGGTGTTGTCTATGTATCCACACATGTATCTGAGTTTCCTATCAATACAATTATAGCATGGATAATAAACGATTATCATGAACAAGGAAATATAATAATAATAACCAATTTATTATTGCCTCTAGGGCATATTTCCAACACGTCGGTATCCCAATACCTCGTTCAATCTCGTTACCGGCAAGTCACTTTACTCGTACCGCAATGCATGATCCCGTGACCAGGCACTTGGTCACTTAGAGCTCATAATGATGATGCATTACCGAGTGGGCCCAGTGATACCTCTCCGTCATACGGAGTGACAAATCCCAGTCTTGATCCGTGTCAACCCAACAGACACTTTCGGAGATACTCGTAGTATACCTTTATAGTCACCCAGTTACGTTGTGACGTTTGGTATACCCAAAGTACTCCTACGGTATCCAGGAGTTACACGATCTCATGGTCTAAGGAAAGGATACTTGACATTGGAAAAACTCTAGCAAACGAACTATACGATCTTGTGCTATGTTTAGGATTGGGTCTTGTCCATCACATCATTCTCCTAATGATGTGATCTCGTTATCAATGACATCTAATGTCCATAGTCAGGAAACCATGTCTATCTGTTGATCAACGAGCTAGTCAACTAGAGGCTTACTAGGGACATGTTGGTGTCTATTATTCACACATGTATTACGATTTCCGGATAACACAATTATAGCATGAATAAAGACAATTATCATGAACAAGGAAATATAATAATAATGCTTTTATTATTGCCTCTAGGGCATATTTCCAACAACACGCCCTTCCAAGCAGGACAGTAGTGTGACGAGTCTGCTCTGTTCGTGATTTGGCCGGAGATTAGGTGAGCTAGTTGAGTAGTTTTGAGCTTGTGGTCATGTTTTATGAATCTGGCTGTGAATGGAACTACATAGCAGAAACTGTTAGTTGTTATATCTCTGCATGTATCTTCCCCGCTTGATCGAAAGTAGCCGGATGTCTGGATTCAGTACCAGATTCATATGTTTTTCATGTAATCTCAGCAGAAAATAGAAAGAGAACATTGTTTTGTTTAGCAATCAACACAGTTTAGACTTCAGAAGGCATGATGTGTGACTGTGAGTTCCGCGATCTATCAAATTAACTTTGTTCTCTATTCTCTCAAGTGTAAGAAATCCAAAACCGAGGGAATCTTCAATGTAATAATTGAAAGAAACTCAAAACGATTAAGAGGAAGCTAAAGGTCATGGATGCCCATGTGTGCTAACTTATATCAGGAGTAAAAATGAACAAAACCAGTATGATTAAATGCATAGAAGTATTGATGCTTCACACCCGACCATAGTTAATAGCAAGATGGTTGTTGCTTCATGGTGCATCTAACTAATGTGATAGTACTCCTATTCAAGGGTGAGAGAATAATGCGCTGCCATTTAACGCGACCAGAAAGATGGGACATGGTCATTAGCCATTCTTCAAACCTGGGCCGAGCAATGAGTAGAGTCCAGCGCTTCACAACCAGCTGGAGTTGCTTTTACAATGTTGTTCACATCCTAGGACCTGGAAGCATCAGGATCTCTTGGTCAAGTATGTGGATGATTGCTAGTGACCAGATTAGCATACTCTCGGTGTATTTTAGTTGAACAAGACACTGCACACACTAGGTTGGGTCCCTCCTTGGGGAATGAGGAGAGGTGGCCTCCTGCTCTCATGATCCCCTAGTTGTTGTTGGCAGACATCTCCTCCTCGTTGTCAGTATGGGTGCGGTGAGATTTGACCACCATAATTTTCTCAAGAACTGCGTGATGTCCAAAGCTCCAAGCTCTATCCAAATGTGGCGAAGACGACGAGAGAATATGAAGTGTTGCTCACAAGTATTGTGTGAGTGTGGTTAGGTTACGATCTTGCATCAGTCAAATAGCACCGGAGGGAATGTTGCACAAGGCTCTAGAATAGAGAATAGATAGAATTTGGAAATACAAACACTACAAATTTATATCACTCATATATTGCATTTGACCATCGAAGCAAGATCAATATGATTACTGAAAGCTCTCAAACAAAAATTGAATTTAGAAAATATTAAAAAATTTGTAAAAAATGCTCACTATTTTGAAAAATGTTTCAAAACATGGCCACGAATCTGCAAAATGTTCTTTAAATAAAAAAAAAGCTTGCAATTTCGAAAAATGTTCTCAAATGAAAAAAATGAATTCAAAACATGATAACGAATTTCAGAAAAAATTCATGAATTTCAGAAAATGTTGGCAAATTCAAAAATCTCCGTTAGTTCGAAAAATGCTCATGAGTTCGAAACTTGTTCAATTTTTTAAAAAATATTCATGAATCCATTTTTTAAGAATTAAAAAATCTTGATGAGTCCAATATTTTTTGGCATGTGTAAAAAATACAAATTTGAAATTTCCTCTACCTTTAATTAAGTTTATGAAATTCAAATTTGTTTGTGATTTAAAGAAACATGAATAAAAAATTCTTCATGTTTTTTTAAAACACATTTTTTAAGAAAGCTTGCGAATGTGCGAAAATGAAAAGGAAAAAAAATAAAAAAATAAAAGAAAAGAGATGGGAAAATGCGCCAAATAGGTGCTCCCTGGGTGAACGTTCTGTCCGTAACCCCCGCCCACAGGGAATAAGATCTCTGGTCCAATAGGAGCTCCCTTTGAAGCCAATTTCGAATTGGCGTCTGTAGAGCCACTTATAGGCTTTGCTCTTACACGACGCACATCCTCCCAAGCCCTACCTAACAAATAGGGCGCCCACGTGGGTACTATTTAACAAAGGGTTCCACCACAGTTTTGTGAAGCTTCTAGAAGTTTCCAGCCAGTTTTGTGAAACTTCTAGAAGCTTTCGACCATTTTTCTTGGTTTCTGTTTTCTGATTTCTCCTTTTTATTTTTTGTATTTATTTTATTCATTTTGCATGACTTTATTTCAAATGTATGATTTTTTTCATATTCATGAACTTTTTCGAATCCGCAAATAACTTTTAAGTGCACAAAATTATTTTAATTCCGTGAAAATTTTTCTCATTGGTTAACATTTTCCAAATTTGCTAATTATTTTTAAATTCTCGAATGTTTTTTGAGTACGTGAACTTTTTGCGATTTGGTAATATTTTTTGAATTCATGAAATTTTTGAATTCATGAACTATTTTAAAAATGAATTAATGAACTGTTTGGAATCCATAATTTCTTGTTTTCTCGAATTGTTTTGTACTTGTGATTTTAGAATTGTAAACCGATCAGCGGTCAACTGATCAACAAACCGGATCTGTTTTTTTTTCTCGTGGAACCTTTACGGCTGTTGAGTGAGCAACGGCTCACCGAACAAATGGCCGAGCGAGTGACACTAATAGGCCGCAAGCCATTTAGTAATCATGTGAGCGCCAGCCCGTGACTCGGCCGGTGCCCCTATGTGAAGAGCAACTAACTGGAGGCTACTCTTTGCGGGGACCTCCATGGGTTACTTTTGGTGTCTTGGAAGCACGCCAAGTGGGGTGTCCCGCCGCCGCCTCACATCGCGTGCTAGGCGGTCCTTTCGGAATATTTTATTTTTCTTTACGTGTTTTTGGGTTTTAGATGTTTTTTCTTTTCATTTTTTGCCCGGTTTTCTCTAGGTTTTGGAAAAAAATCACTATTTCTTTTGCACTGGAAATAAAATTTGTGCTTCGACGAGAAGCACAACACATATTTGCTTCTCATGTAGGCACAAATATGCTTCTGCGAGAAAGACATCTATGTTTCTTGAAAAGAAAAAAAAATCTATGCTTCCATAAGAAACACATATTTGCTTCCCATGTAAACACATATTTTCTTCCGAGATGCTTTTCTCAGAAAATAGAAAAATGCATTTCGAAGAGAAGCATAAATTTGCTTCCATGGAGGCACATATTTGCTTTCATGAGAAGTAC
The DNA here is from genome assembly GCA_034509565.1 of Triticum monococcum. NCBI lineage: Eukaryota > Viridiplantae > Streptophyta > Magnoliopsida > Poales > Poaceae > Triticum > Triticum monococcum. The sequence goes on from CM067846.1 coordinate 592,156,323, forward strand.
AACTATGCTTCTCGGAAAGGAAAAAAAATATGTGCTTTCATAAGAAGCACATATTTGCTTCTCGTGCAGGCACATGTTTGGTTCCGCAAGAAGCACAACTGTGCTTCTTGAAGGGGGGGGGGGGGGGGGGGGGATATTTTAAAAACCTTGATTCCAGCTTCGTTTTTTTTTTCGTTTTCCTGATTATCAGTGCTTTTTGTTTTTGTTTTTCAGTCTCCAATTTCTTACCAGTATTTTATGTGAATTTTTAATTGAAATCTATTAACATGGAATCTAGTTTGAAAGATCTTGACATGAGAAATCCAACGATGTAAACGGTTCGAGATTTGAATGCACGATTCAAGAGATAAAATATTTTGAATAAACAAATCAACGAAAAAGGGAAAACTATGAGGTTATGACAAGTGGTGCGCCACTTGTCAACGCCCGAGAAGGTGGGAGAGACCTTTACAAGGAGTAACCCCTAACTAGTGATTTTGGGTTAGTTTGGTTGGCATCCACACCACTACATGCCCCTGGAGGATGCCTGGAGTTAGCCTCATAGTTGTTTGGTTTGTGTCCTGTGAAAAAAATGCTTGCTTGTCCTAGTTGCCCCTCCCTTGTGATTAGCCTGGCGATAATAAATAAAATAGGATCCTTACCTCAGACATGGTTATTAGCCTGGCCCAGCCGCCCAGGCAAGCAGAATTGGACGCCTGGACGGCTGCTTGGCATGCAAATTTGCGGTTCTATCCAAACAGCAGAAGGTAAATATGATGTGACATATTCTAATATTCTAACCAGGCATGATAAATGTTTTAAGCATGTATATAAAAAATGATCCTGATGTGTACAAAAAAATGTACAATGTTTATTAGAAAAGCAGACATCAAATAATATATGTTTTAAAAATGTTAATTATGTATTCTAAAAATGTTAAATATATATATATATAAAATTATTCCTGATGTATACAAAAAATGCAAAAAATTGGACAAAAAATATATGTTTATAAAAATGTTAATCATGGATTTGGCAATGTTAAATGTGTATATGAAAATTGTCCATGATCTAGAAAAAAAATGGTAAACATGTATAAAAAGTAGACATAATAAAATATATGATTATGAAAAAATTGATCATGTATTTAAATAATAGTAAAGGTGTAAAAGGGAAATTTATAATACGTATGGAAAAGGTAGACATAAAAAAATTATAAATTAAAAAAAAGTTATTTCGCAAAGGAAAAAAATCAAAAGTTTGATCATGTATTTGGTAAATGTTGAACTTGTATATAAAAGATGTTCCTGATGTATAATTTTTTAATGTGTATGTAAAAGGTTGACATCAAAATATATGTTTGAACAAAATATTAATCATGTATTTGACAAATGATCCACGTGCACAGGATAATGATTCAGATGTATACAAAAAATATTTCGTGTAATTGAAAAAATATTAAAGATTAATAAAAATATATCCCTGTTTTATATGGAAATAGGAAGAAAAAAGCAATTAAAATCAACAAAAGAAACAACAAAACAAAATAATGCAATTTAAGTGAGTGCAAAAGAATGAAAATAGTGAAAACCGACAAAGAATTAAAGAAAAAATGAAATCCAATGGAAACCCAGAAAGAAAGAAACAAATGGAAAACAAATAGAGAAAATAGGAAGCTAAAGAAAGAACATTGAAAACGGAGAAAAAACCGAAGAAAAGGGGGGAAAAGAAAGAAAAACCCCAGTAGGTACCGAGAAAGAAACAAAATACACGGTAAAAAACAAAGAATAGTAGAAAAAAAGGAAAAACATGAGGAAACCAAAACAATAACGAACCAGCTGTGAGTAAGCGAGGTATGCACGAATATGGGCTGGCCCAATACTGTATCTCGCAGGAAATCCTTCAGGCGAGACTTTCTTCCATCTCGCATTGAGCGACATATAGGTCCCACGCGACTTCGCGTCTGAAGCGCTGAGCCTGAGCCCGAGCCCTGAAGTGCTGCATAGGAGGTCAACATGTAGACTTAATACCATCGAGGTGAAAATCTACCTCCCCCCTCCGTTTTTCCTTTTGGGGGACGGTGGCATGCGCCGCTCCTGCTGCTCGCCGGGACTAGATGGAAATGTGCAACTCTTGAACGGGGACTAGACAAAATAAGAAAAGACTGACACTACAACGTCACAACTATACTGAATGTAATTATCGAAAGAAGGTCAAAACGCTTATCTGAGAGCTCTCAAAAGTAGCGTATGAGTACCCATGTGCTCGTTATGATAGGATTAAAATGCATGGATGCGGCATGATTGTTGCATCACATTAGGTCGGAGTTAATGAAATATATTTAAGCATGATAAAATAGTTCTTCCATTGAAATGCGAGAAGAGGGATGAAACATGACCATCGTGTACAAAGAAGTCATTCTCCACACGAATTTGATAGTAACTTATTAGGGGGTGTTCTCTGAGTTCGCATACTCTTTTCATGCCATGACCGAAGACTGCACGTGCTAGTTGTGGTTGTGTATTGTTAATTTTGCTATGGAATGGAACTATGGAAGCACCAACTACTAGTGATCGTATCTGTCTACATCTCGTCTTGTTTGCACTAGTTCATGTTGTGTGCGATCGTGGGACATAACATGTGGGAAGCCTGATCAAACATCTGAAAGGAGCAGCCGCACGCCTAGGCTTACATTCTTGTCGATCATCGTTGACATCATCCTTGTCTATCACGACTCAAGTGTGAAATGCCGAGTGCAGTGTACTCTCCGTCCTTGTGGTTTTAAGAAGCACTTCACTTCCTCTATTTTTGTGATATTCAGGAAGAAATGGCTGATACCGTCTTTCGTATGTGATCTTAGTGAAAAACAAAATGTCCAACAGATTCCATGATAATTGTATTGGTATTAGTTTGTTGAGTGCGGTGCAAATCAAGTAAATTGTACAAGACCCCATGTTTTCTATAACAATTACAATTAGCAAACAATTATACAACGGGTGATCCTATATTACTTTTTACTAGCAAGCCACGATTATCAACGTCCTTTAACAAGGTATTTTTTTCTACATCCTTCTAGTTGCATATTATTTAATGATTATCTTAACTATTTATTACACTTAAGACCTTTTTATGGCATTTACCCGGTTGGACCATAACGCCAGGAAGATTTTCTCCCACCATGAATTTCAGTGTATTCTTCTGATAGGGCCTCCTTAGGCCTTTTTTATGTAGTCAAATGATTGTCGGTGTTCACTTTTTTTATTGTTTCAAACATGTTGACTATGTGCATCATGCTATACAGAGGATGGGTATTTGCTTCGTGCAGTTGTATTAGCATGATATAACGACTGAATGCAATATTATTTATTGAATAAATTTATTATACTTAAAATACCCAATCAACCACTCATATTTCTCTCTATTTGAAAGCGCCACAAGCTGTCAACTCCTCTCCATGATCATATGAAGAAACTTAAAACGGTTATCAGGGAGCTCTACCATTTTTAGAATAGTACATGATGTCCACGTGCTCTTTATGGTCGGATTAAAATGGATGGGAACAACATGGTTGTTGCATCACATCACATCAAACTTAATGTAATACTGCTCCTATATAAGGGGTGAGGAAATAGTACTATTTAAACGTGAGAGGAGAGATGAAGCATGGTCATTTTACCTGAGTTGAGCAATGGGTGGAGCCAAGTGGTTGCTAGTATACATAATGCATACAAGTTTTACACTTAATTGGACTTGCTTCTGCAATGTTGTCAAAACCCATAGGCATCATAGGACTTGGAAACCTCAAGATTTACGACCGCATTGACTCACTATATACACGAAGTAGCATCACCATGATCTCATGAGCCTAGGGTTATTGTTGGGGAACATGCTCTCCATCCCATCGTCGGTGCGGGTGTGGTGACCGTGATTAGAGAGCTCCTTCTTGCGAACATCAACACATGGTATGGTGGTAGTGAAGGAAATATGCCCTAGAGGCAATAATAAAGTTATTATTCATTTCCTTATTTCATGATAAATGTTTTTTATTCATGCTAGAAGTGTATTAACCGGAAACATAATACATGTGTGAATACATAGACAAACAGAGTGTCACTAGTATGCCTCTACTTGACTAGCTCGTTAATCAAAGATGGTTATGTTTCCTAACCATGGACAAAGAGTTGTTATTTGATTAACGGGATCACATCATTAGTTGAATGATCTGATTGACATGACCCATTCCATTAGCTTAGCACCCGATCGTTTAGTATGTTGCTATTGCTTTCTTCATGACTTATACATGTTCCTATGACTATGAGATTATGCAACTCCCGTGTGCCGGAGGAACACTTTGTGTGCTACCAAACGTCACAACATAACTGGGTGATTATAAAGGTGCTCTACAGGTGTCTCCAAAGGTACATGTTGGGTTGGCGTATTTCGAGATTAGGATTTGTCACTCCGATTGTCGGAGAGGTATCTCTGGGCCCTCTCGGTAATGCACATCACATAAGCCTTGCAAGCATTGCAACTAATGAGTTAGTTGTGAGATGATGTATTACGGAACGAGTAAAGAGACTTGCCGGTAACGAGATTGAACTAGGTATTGGATACCGACGATCGAATCTCAGGTAAGTAACATACCGATGACAAAGGGAACAACGTATGTTGTTATGCGGTCTGACCGATAAAGATCTTCATAGAATATGTAGGAGCCGATATGGGCATCCAGGTCCCGCTATTGGTTATTGACCGGAGACGTGTCTCGGTCATGTCCACATTGTTCTCGAACCCATAGGGTCCGCATGCTTAAGGTTTCGATGACAGTTATATTATGAGTTTATGAGTTTTGATGTACCGAAGGAGTTCGGGGTCCCGGATGAGATCGGGGACATGACGAGGAGTCTCGAAATGGTCGAGACGTAAAAATCTATATATTGGACGACTATATTCGGACATCGGAAAGGTTCCGAGTTATTCGGGTATTTTTCGGAGTACCGGAGAGTTACGGGAATTCGCCGGGAGAAGTATTGGGCCTTATTGGGCCATACGGGAAAGAGAGAGGGGCTGCCTAGGGCAGGCCGCGCGGCCCCCCAAGGCCTAGTACGAATTGGACTAGGGGGAGTGGCTGCGTCCCTTCCTTGTTTCCTACTCCTACTACATGGAAGGACTCCTAGTTGGACTAGGAAAGGGGGAATCCTACTCCCGGTGGGAGTAGGACTCCCCTAGGGCGCGCCATAGAGAGGGCCGGCCCTCCCCTCCTCCACTCCTTTATATACGGGGGCAGGGGGCACCCCATAGACACAAGTTGATCCACGTGATCTTATTCTTAGCCGTGTGCGGCGCCCCCTGCCACCATAGTCCTCGATAATATTGTAGCGGTGCTTAGGCGAAGCCCTGCGACAGTAGTACATCAAGATCGTCACCACGCCGTCGTGCTGACGGAACTCTTCCCCAACACTTTGCTGGATTGGAGACCGGGGATCGTCATCGAGCTGAACATGTGCTAAAACTCAGAGGTGTCGTAGTTTCGGTGCTTGATCGGTCGGGCCGTGAAGACGTACGACTACATCAACCAAACGCTTCCGTTGTCGATCTACAAGGGTACGTAGATCACACTCTCCCCTCGTTGCTATGCATCACCATGATCTTGCGTGTGCGTAGGAATTTTTTTGAAATTACTACGTTTCCCAATAGTGGCATCCGAGCATAGGTTTTATGGTTTGATGTTATGTGCACGAGTAGAACACAAGTGAGCTGTGAGCGATATAAGTCATACTGCCTACCAGCATGTCATACTTTAGTTCGGCGGTATTGTTGGACGAAGCGGCCCGGACCGACATTACGCGTACGCTTACGCGAGACCGGTTCTCCCGACGTGCTTTGCACATAGGTGGCTTGCGGGTGACAGTTTCTCCAACTTTAGTTGAACCGAGTGTGGCTATGCCCGGTCCTTGCGAAGGTTAAAACGGCATCAACTTGACAAACTACCGTTGTGGTTTTGATGCGTAGGTAAGATTGGTTCTTGCTTAAGCCCGTAGCAGCCACGTAAAACTTGCAACAAACAAAGTAGAGGACGTCTAACTTGTTTTTGCAGGGCATGTTGTGATGTGATATGGTCAAGACATGATGCTAAATTTTATTGTATGAGATGATCATGTTTTGTAACCGAGTTATCGGCAACTGGCAGGAGCCATATAGTTGTCGCTTTATTGTATGCAATGCAATCGTGCTGTAATGCTTTACTTTATCACTAAGCGGTAGCGATAGTCGTGGAAGCATAAAAGTGGCGAGACGACAACGATGCTGCGATGGAGATCAAGGTGTCGCGCCGGTGATGATGGTGATCATGACGGTGCTTCGGAGATGGAGATCACATGCACAAGATGATGATGGCCATATCATATCACTTATATTGATTGCATGTGATGTTTATCTTTTATGCATCTTATCTTGCTTTGATTTACGGTAGCATTATAAGATGATATCTCACTAAAATTATCAAGAAGTGTTCTCCCTGAGTATGCACTGTTGCGAAAGTTCTTCGTGCCGAGACACCACGTGATGATCGGGTGTGATAGGCTCTACGTTCAAATACAACGGGTGCAAAACAGTTGCACACGCGGAATACTCAGGTTATACTTGATGAGCCAAGCATATACAAATATGGCCTCGGAACACGGAGACCGAAAGGTCGAGCGTGAATCATATAGTAGATATGATCAACATAGTGATGTTCACCAATGAAACTACTCCATCTCACATGATGATCGGACATGGTTTAGTTGATTTGGATTACGTGATCACTTAGAGGATTAGAGGGATGTCTATCTAAGTGGGAGTTTCTTAAGTAATATGATTAATTGAACTTGAATTTATCATGAACTTAGTCCTGGTAGTATTTTGCAAATCATGTTGTAGATCAATAGCTCGCGTTGTTGCTTCCCTGTGTTTATTTTGATATGTTCCTAGAGAAAAACTATGTTGAAAGATGTTAGTAGCAATGATGCGGATTTGATCCGTGATATGAGGTTTATCCTCATTGCTGCACAGAAAAATTATGTCCTTGATGCACCGCTAGGTGACAGACCTATTGCAGGAGCAGATGCAGACGTTATGAACGTTTGGCTAGCTCAATATGATGACTACTTGATAGTTTAGTGCACCATGCTTAACGGCTTAGAATCGGGACTTCAAAGACGTTTTGAACGTCATGGACCATATGAGATGTTCCAGGAGTTGAAGTTAATATTTCAAGAAAATATCCGAGTTGAGAGATATGAAGTCTCCAACAAGTTCTATAGCTAAAAGATGGAGGAGAATCGCTCAACTAGTGAGCATGTGCTCAGATTGTCTAGGTACTACAATCGCTTGAATCAAGTGGGAGTTAATCTTCCAGATAAGATAGTGATTGACGGAATTCTCTAGTCACCATGACCAAGTTAGTAGAACTTCGTGAATAACTATAGTATGCAAGGGATGACGAAAACGACTCCCGAGCTTTTCATGATGATGAAATCGATGAAGGTAAAAATCAAGAAAAACATCAAGTGTTGTTGGTAGACAAGAACACTAGTTTTAAGAAAAGGGCAGAGGGAAGAAGGGGAACTTCAAAAAGAACAGCAAGCAAGTTGCTTCTCAAGAGAAGAAACCCAAGTCTGGACCTAAGCCGGAGACTGAGTGCTTCTACTGCAAAGGGACTGGTCACTGGAAGCGGAACTACCCCAAGTAATTGGCAGATAAGAAGGATGGAAAGGTGAACATAAGTATATTTGATATACATGTTATTGATGTGTACTTTACTAGTGTTTATAGCAACCCCTCAGTATTTGATACTAGTTCAGTTGCTAAGATTAGTAACTCGAAACGGGAGTTGCAGAATAAACAGAGACTAGTTAAGGGTGAAGTGACGATGTGTGTTGGAAGTGGTTCCAAGATTGATATGATCATCATCGCACACTCCCTATAAATTCGGGATTAGTGTTGAACCTAAATAAGTGTTATTTGGTGTTTACGTTGAGCATGAATATGATTTGATCATGTTTATTGTAATACGGTTATTCATTTAAGTAAGAGAATAAATTGTTGTTCTGTTTACATGAATAAAACCTTATATGGTTACACACCCAATGAAAATAGTTCGTTGGATCTCGATCATAGTGATACACATAATCATAATATTGAAACCAAAAGATGCAAAGTTAATAATGATAGTGCAACTTATTTGTAGCACTACCGTTTAGGTCATATTGGTGTAAAGCGCATGAAGAAACTCCATGCTGATGGGCTTTTGGAATCACTTGATTATGAATCAGTTGATGCTTGCGAACCATGCCTCATGGGCAAGATGACTAAGACTCCGTTCTCCGGAGCGAGCAACTGACTTATTGGAAATAATACATACTGATGTATGCGGTCCGATGAGTGTTAAGGCTCACGGCAAGTATCGTTATTTTCTAAACTTCACAGATGATTTGAGCAGATATGGGTATATCTACTTGATGAAACATAAGTCTGAAACATTTGAAAAGTTTAAAGAATTTCAGAGTGAAGTGGAAAATCATCATGACAAGAAAATAAAGTCTCTACGATCTGATCGCGGAGACAAATATTTGAGTTACGAGTTTGGTCTTCAATTAAAACAATGTGGAATAGTTTCACAAACTCATGCCACATGGAACACCACAGCATAATGGTGTGTCCGAATGTCATAACCGTACTTTATTGGATATAATGCAATCTATGATGTCTCTTACCGATCTACCACTATCGTTTTGGGGTTATGCATTAGAGACAGCTGCATTCACGTTAAATAGGGCACCATCTAAATCCGTTGAGACGACACCGTGAGAACTATGGTTTGGCAAGAAACCTAAGCTGTCGTTTCTTAAAGTTTGGAGTTGCGATGCTTATGTGAAAAAGTTTTATCTCGATAAGCTCAAACTCAAATCGGAGAAATATGTCTTCATAGGATACCCAAAGGAGACAGTTGGGTACACCTTCTATCACAGATACGAAGGCAAGACATTCGTTGCTAAGAATGGATCCTTTCTGAAGAAGGAGTTTCTCTCGAAAGAAGTGAGTGGGAGGAAAGTAGAAAACTTGATAAGGTAATTGTACCTTCTCCCTTATTGAAAAATAGTTCATCACAGAAATCTGTTCCTGTGACTACTACACCAATTAGTGAGGAAGCTAATGATGATGATCATGTAACTTCAGATCAAGTTACTACCGAATCTCGTAGGTAAACCAGAGTGAGATCCACACCAGAGTGGTACGGTAATCTTGTTCTGGAAGTTATGTTACTAGACCATGACAAACCTACGAACTATGAGGAAGCGATGATGAGCCCAGATTCCGCGAAATGGTTTGAGACCATGAAATCTGAGATATGATCCATGTATGAGAACAAAGTATGGACTTTGATGGATTTGCCCGATGATTGGCAAGCCAAGAAAATAAATGGATCTTCAAGAGGAAAACGGATGCTGATAGTAGTGTTACTATCTACAAAGCTAGAATTTTCGCAAAAGGTTTTCGACAAGTTCAAGGTGTTGACTACGATGAGACTTTCTCACTCATATCTATGCTTAAAGTCTGTCCGAATCATGTTAGCAATTGCCGCATTTTATGAAATCTGGCAAATGGATAAACAAAACTGCATTCCTTAATGGATTTATTAAAGAAGAGTTGTATGTGATGCAACAAGATGGTTTTGTCAATCCTAAAGGTGCTAACAAAATATGCAAGCTCCAGCGATCCATTTATGGACTGGTGCAAGCATCTCGGAGTTGGAATATATGCTTTGATAAGTTGATCAAAGCATATAGTTTTATACAGACTTGCGGTGAAGCCTGTATTTACAAGAAAGTGAGTGGGAGCACTACAACATTTTTGATAAGTATATGTGAATGACATATTGTTGATCAGAAATAATGTAGAATTATTCTGCAAAGCATAAATGAGTGTTTGAAAGGAGTTTTTCGAAGAAGGACCTCGGTGAAGCTGCTAACATATTGAGCATCAAGATCTATAGAGATAGATCAAAACGCTTGATAAGTTTTTTCAATGAGTACATACCTTGACAAGATGTTGAAGTAGTTCAAAATGGAACAATCAAGGAAAGAGTTCTTGCCTGTGTAACAAGGTGTGAAATTGAGTAAGACTCAAAGCCCGACCACGACAGAAGATAGAAAGAGAATGAAAGTCATTCCCTATGCCTCAGCCATAGGTTCTATAAAGTATGCCATGCTATGTACCAGATCTATTGTATACCCTACACTGATTTTGGCAAGGGAGTACAATAATGATCTAGGAGTAGATCACTGGACAGCGGTCAAAATTATCCTTAGTGGAATAAGGATATGTTTCTCGATTATGGAAGTGAAAAAAGGGTTCGTCGTAAAGGGTTACGCCGATGCAAGTTTTGACACTAATCTAGATGACTCTAAGTCTCGATCTAGATACATATTGAAAGTGGGAGCAACTAGCTAGAGTAGCTCCGTGCAGAGCATTGTTGATATAGATATTTGCCAAATACTTACAGATCTGAATATGACAGACCCGGTGACTAAAATTATCTCACAAGCAAAACATGATCACACCTTAGTACTCTTTGGGTGTTAATCACATAGCAATGTGAACTAGATTACTGACTCTAGTAAACCCTTTGGGTGTTGGTCACATATCGATGTGGACTATGGGTGTTAATCACATGGTGATGTGAACTATTGCTGTTAAATCACATGGCGATGTAAACTAGATTATTGACTCTAGTGCAAGTGGGAGACTGAAGGAAATATGCCCTAGAGGCAATAATAAAGTTATTATTTATTTCCTTATTTCATGATAAATGTTTATTATTCATGCTAGAAGTGTATTAACCGGAAACATAATACATGTGTGAATACATAGACAAACAGAGTGTCACTAGTATGCCTCTACTTGACTAGCTCGTTAATCAAAGATGGTTATGTTTCCTAACCATGGACAAAGAGTTGTTATTTGATTAACGGGATCACATCATTAGTTGAATGATCTGATTGACATGACCCATTCCATTAGCTTAGCACCCGATCGTTTAGTATGTTGCTATTGCTTTCTTCATGACTTATACATGTTCCTATGACTATGAGATTATGCAACTCCCGTGTGCCGGAGGAACACTTTGTGTGCTACCAAACGTCACAATGTAACTGGGTGATTATAAAGGTGCTCTACAGGTGTCTCCAAAGGTACATGTTGGGTTGGCGTATTTCGAGATTAGGATTTGTCACTCCGATTGTCGGAGAGGTTTCTCTGGGCCCTCTCGGTAATGCACATCACATAAGCCTTGCAAGCATTGCAACTAATGAGTTAGTTGTGAGATGATGTATTACGGAACGAGTAAAGAGACTTGCCGGTAACGAGATTGAACTAGGTATTGGATACCGACGATCGAATCTCAGGCAAGTAACATACCGATGACAAAGGGAACAACGTATGTTGTTATGCGGTCTGACCGATAAAAATCTTCGTAGAATATGTAGGAGCCGGTATGGGCATCCAGGTCCCGCTATTGGTTATTGACCGGAGACGTGTCTCGGTCATGTCTACATTGTTCTCGAACCCGTAGGGTCCGCACGCTTAAGGTTTCGATGACAGTTATATTATGAGTTTATGAGTTTTGATGTACCGAAGGAGTTCGGAGTCCCGGATGAGATCGGGGACATGACGAGGAGTCTCGAAATGGTCGAGACGTAAAAATCAATATATTGGACGACTATATTCGGACATCGGAAAGGTTCCGAGTGATTCGGGTATTTTTCGGAGTACCGGAGAGTTACGGGAATTCGCCGGGAGAAGTATTGGGCCTTATTGGGCCATACGGGAAAGAGAGAGGGGCTGCCTAGGGCATGCCGCGCGGCCCCCCAAGGCCTAGTCCGAATTGGACTAGGGGGAGTGGCTGCGCCCCTTCCTTGTTTCCTACTCCTACTACATGGAAGGACTCCTAGTTGGACTAGGAAAGGGGGAATCTTACTCCCGGTGGGAGCAGGACTCCCCTAGGGTGCGCCATAGAGAGGGCCGGCCCTCCCCTCCTCCACTCCTTTATATACGGGGGCAGGGGGCACCCCATAGACACAAGTTGATCCACGTGATCTTATTCTTAGCCGTGTGCGGCGCCCCCTGCCACCATAGTCCTCGATAATATTGTAGCGGTGCTTAGGCGAAGCCCTGCGACAGTAGTACATCAAGATCGTCACCACGCCGTCGTGCTGACGGAACTCTTCCCCAACACTTTGCTGGATTGGAGTCCGGGGATCGTCATCGAGCTGAACATGTGCTAAAACTCAGAGGTGCCGTAGTTTCGGTGCTTGATCGGTCGGGCCGTGAAGACGTACGACTACATCAACCAAACGCTTCCGTTGTCGATCTACAAGGGTACGTAGATCACACTCTCCTCTCGTTGCTATGCATCACCATGATCTTGCGTGTGCGTAGGATTTTTTTTGAAATTACTACATTTCCCAACAGGTAGAACATCCTATCTCACTATGGTTATATTAAAGTGTTTGGATGCAACACGGTTGTTGCTTCACATCAAATCAATGTTAATGTAATAACACTTCTATTTAAGCTTTAGAAAATAGTACTCTTATTTGGAAAACATGTTGGTGGTGAAGAGCACCAACTTGAATCTTATACGATTAGCAAAGAGTGTTTGATGCCACATGAAAAACAAAGGAAATGTAAAAAGAGGTTGGAATGGATGTTAGATTTCCTATGAAATGTAGTACAAAAGATTTCATAGGATAAATTCCTATGGGATCCAATCCTATGAATCAAAGGGCCGACATAGGAAAAATTCTTAAAGATTTCAATCCTCCAAAAATCCTAAAGATATCCTTTGAATCAAAGGAGGCCTATGTGTTTGCGCCAGGAGTTTTTCCGTTCTTGTTGACCGGACTGTGAAGCATAGAAAGCTAATCCCGTGGAATTCCCCTTTCATGTTCTTGTTCTCAAAGGACACTAGTAAATGTGTACCTGCAATGATTGCTAATATTAGGAAAGGTATTACTTGCACGTTGATATTAGATAGGATATTAAATACACATTAATTATGTGATTAGTAAGAAACTGGAATTTGGTATGATATTAATTGCACGCTAAACATATATATTGAGAACTCATCATTGAAGCAATCTAGGTTACTTGATTGACATGGTTTGATGCCCGAGATTAATTAGATATGTCCTTTTGGGTTTTTTTAATAGATGAAGGAAACTTTTCCTACTAAATTAGTTTTCTTTGAAATTCCTACAAAAAGTCTGATCCAAAGGAGCTAAACAATTTTATTTTTCCAATATATTTAGATATCATTTACTGATTAATTGAGGGAACTATTTGATTGCGTCCTTTGGTCAAGAAACTAATGCAAAGGCTATCTTAAATGTTGAAAGAACATGCGGTGCCCCCATGTTTGGTTTTGGTAATTGATGACAATCTCTATGGACTAATGGTTGCCTTGAGTTATATTTGAAGGTTTTGTCCATAGGCTTTTCTTGGAGTACATGTGTTGGTTTCAAGGAGAGTTTGTGTCGACCAAGGTGCTATTCAAGGAATTACCTAAAGATTGGTCTTGTGAGAGGTTGATCAAGACTAAGTTAAAGAGTGAATCAAGTTGATCAACCCACAAAGCGTAGAAGATGTACCGAGAGGGATCAAGTGATCCCATGGTATGGTAAGCATTGTCAATTACGCTTGATGTACTAACCCATGGTCTTCGTGAGAGTTCTTTGTGGGGTTAGGTTGCGGTGTGCAAGTTCAAGTGGAGTATCACGAAGAGATCAAATGCTTGAAGCTTGCCGTCCTTTGTGGTGTCAATGGACTTGTGAAGATGTGCGGAAAAGTAGCTCACCCATAGTAGAGTATGGGGGAGCAATCAACTAGTCTTCATCGACTCAACACAATCAAGAAAGGTTGCGGTGTGCAAGTTCAAGTGGAGCATCACGAAGAGATCAAATGCTTGAAGCTTGCCGTCCATTGTGGTGACAATGGACTCATGAAGATGTGCGGAAGAAAGGCTCACCCATAGTGGAGTATGGGGGAGCAATCAACTAGTCTTCATCGAGCCAACACAATCAAGAAAGGTGGTCCAACTTGTGGGAGTCAAGATCGTCATCATCTAGCTCAAGTGGACCATGTGCAAGGCAAAGGTTTGCCCTTGGTAGGTTTTCTATTTTACCGGTCTCATGATGGTAGTTGGGAGACCGGGTTATAGGATCGATTGCCGTACTATCAAGGGGGGCTCTCGATGAGTAGCTTGATCGTATCGTTCGTTGAGAGCTCAAACCATTGCATCCTTGCATCATCTTTCTTGGTTCTTGTTTGGTTCTCTTTGTGAGTCTTAGAGCTTATGGTCATCTTGATGACAAGCTTGAGTTCATCGAAAACGGAGTTCGCATGCATCTTCTATGATGTTTTCGATGTTGGAGGTTTTGCCGGTTCTTCTCGGTTGGAGGTTTCACTCCTCTATTTGTTGGCATACCTCCCCTGCCTCTTCTTACTATAACCAGTCGCTGTTTTGAAGCTACTCGTCGTCTTGTTTTCAACAAGCTTGAGTTTGCTCAATTCGGAGCTCATATGCAGAAGTTATGGCAGTTCTGGTTTTCTGGAGTATGGTTTTTCTCCTGGACCCAGCGGTAGTACCGCGGTCCACAGCGGTAGTGCGGCTGAGACTCCCTAAGCGGTAGTACCGCTCCCGGAGCGGTAGTACCGCTCCCCGGAGCGGTAGTACCGCTGGGTGGCCTCAGCGGCAGTACCTCTGCGGTTCCGTGCTACTACCGTCCTGTCACTGCGTCTGTAGCGGTAGTACCGCTCCTCGGAGCGGTAGTACCGCTTGCTGGGCTCAGCCGCAGTACCGTGGTGGCATGGTGCTCCTTCCGCTTCGATTCTTGCGCGCATTTTCTCGTGTCGGGTTTTGCGGTACTAGCTGCGGCAGTAGTGGCGGTAGTACTGCTTGAGAGCGGTAGTACCGCTCTACCTCCGCGGTAGTACCGCCCTGGGCCCCTGCCCCAGCCCTTCTCTTCTGGCGCGGTAGTACCGCTGAGGGGGAGCGGTAGTACCGCTTGAGGGCGGCAGTACCGCTCTACCTCAGCGGTAGTACCGCTCTCTGCGGGGCTGTGTGGGGGATAACGGTTGGATTTTCCCCCTCCTATAAAAGGGGGTCTTCTTCCCCATTGAACCTAATCTTTTTGAGCTCGTGTTCTTCCCCCATTGTTGACCTTCTTCGAGCTTGCTAACTCTCAATCCCTCCATGGGTTCTTGCTAGTTTTTGAGGGAAAAGAGAGAGGAGATCTAGATCCACATTTCCACCAATCACTTTCTCCTCTATGTGAGGGGAACCCCTTGGATCTAGATCTTGGAGTTCTTGGTGTTCTCTTTCTTGTTCTTCCTCTCATTTTCCTCCCTAGCATTAGTTGCTTCGGTGGGATTTGAGAGAGAAGGACTTGGGCACTCCGTGTGCCCTTGCCATTGCATTGGTGCATCGGTTTGAGTTCTCCACGTGATACGTGGAAGTTACAAGTTGAGAAGCTTATTTCTCTTGGGTGCTTGGTACCCTTGAGCTTGTTCCTCTTGGGTGCTTGGGCGCCCTAGACGGTTGTTGGTGTTCGGAGCTCAATCATTGTGGTGCAAAGCTCCGGGCAAGCGTCGGGGTCTCCAATTAGGTTGTGGAGATCGCCTCGAGCAATTTGACGGGTACCGGTGACCGCCCCCAAGGGTTGCCATTTGTACGGGTTCGGTGACCGCCCTCAAGGGTCCCTTAGTGGAATCACGGCATCTTGCATTGTGCGAGGGCGTGAGGAGATTACGGTGGCCCTAGTGGCTTCTTGGGGAGCATTGTGCCTCCACACCGCTCCAAACGGAGATTAGCATCCGCGAGGGTGTGAACTTCGGGATACATCATCGTCTCCGCGTGCCTCGGTTATCTCTTACCCGAGCCCCTTTACTTATGCACTTTACTTTGTGATAGCCATATTGTTTCTTGTCATATATCTTGCTATCACATAGTTGCTTATCTTGCTTAGCATAGGTTGTTGGTGCACATAGGTGAGCCTAGTTGTTTTAGGTTTTGTGCTTGACAAATTAACCGCTAGGTTTATTCCGCATTTGTTCAAGCCTAAACCGTAATTATTTTAAAACGCCTATTCACCCCCCCCCCTCTAGGCGACATCCACGATCTTTCAAATGTTATCATCTAAAGAAATTCAAAGCAAGGAAATCTTAATTGTGGTCAAAGAAACTTAAATAAATGACCAGGGAGATCTTAGGACAGTAGATGCCCATGTACTCCGTATGCATTAAAACTAGTAAGTTGCATGATTCTTGCACATGAGAGAAGTGCAATCAGATTTCCACATGCCACACTGTAGGACATAAACATGTAAATTTGAGTCACATGTTTTTTTCTTTTGAAAAGGAGGATAACCTCAGCCTCTGCATCAAACAATACACATACATATATTATTAATAATGCAAAATTCCACAGCCAAACAACATCGACACATAAATAATAGGGCATGCCTCGCGACAGTAACTTCACCAGATAGCCACTAAGAGCATCTCCAGCCGTTGGCCCCTCCAGAAGGCATAAAAATCGCCGTCTGGGGGCGAGCGGCGGTAGAACCGGCTCTGGGGCAGTTGGGCATCCAGCCGTCGACCCCAGGCACCGATATCGGCCCATTCCTGGCCGCTTTTGGGCCCACTTTCGGTGAAAAATGGCCCGATATCAGTGAGAATCGGCTCATATTCGGCGTGGTTCGGCGTTGAATTCTCAACGTAAATAATTTTTTATCACATAGTTCATCACAGAAAATCAAATAGTTGAACAAAATAGTGCAACAACAAATAGTTCAATACAAATTATATAGTTCAACAAATAAAAACTCATATTTCATCACACGTTGAGCTAGACATCGCCCTGATCCTCCATAGGTGCTCCACCAGATCCTGCCGCAGTTGATGGTGCACCTATGTGTCTCGGATCTCCTGACGCATAATGAGGTAGGTAGTCCAGGTTGCCGGTAGCTGGTGATCAACTTCGGCTAGAGGACCCTGCCTGTAGTATGGTTCAATGTCAAACACCGGCTCTTCCTACTCGCTCTCGATGATCATGTTGTGCAAGATGACACAACAAGTCATGATCTTCCACATTTGATCTTTCGACCAGGTCTGAGCAGGGTACCGGACAACAGCAAATCGAGATTGAAGCACACCAAATGCCCGCTCGACATCCTTCCTGCAAGCCTCCTGAATCTTGGCAAAGTGGGACTTCTTGCCTCCTGGCACAACGTTTGAGATAGTCTTCACAAATGTAGACCATCTCGGATAGATGCCATCAATCAGGTAGTACCCCTTGTTGTAGTGCCGCCCATTGACCTCGAAGTTCATCGGAGGAGAATGACCTTCAACAAGCTTGACAAAGACAGGGGAGCACTGCAGCACGTTGATGTCATTGTGAGTTCCTGACATACTCCCTCCGTTTCTTGATATAAGGTGTATAGAGTTTTTAGAAAAAGTTCAAAATATAAGGTGTCTTGCGTTGCACCACTCGTTTGAATAATTTTTTTAGGGATTTGATTACATTTACTTATATTAGGCAAGCTCCTCTATTTTCTCATGTCAATTACTCAGGTGTAATCTCGCCCAAAACTTGTGAAATTTTCACTCCACATGCGTTCTTTAATTTTCGTGCCAAAAACTATACACCCTATATTTAGGAACGGAGGGAGTACCAAAAAAGGATTGCCAAATCCAGAGGTCCTGTGTGGCCACCACGTCAAGTACTACACTGCAACCACCTTTGGCGCCTTTGTACATCCTCTGCCAAGCAAATGAGCAGTTCTTCCATTTCCAATGCTTGCAGTCGATGCTTCCAAGCATCCCAGGAAATCCTCTTGCCGCATTCTGGACTAGGATCCGAGCAGTGTCTTCCTCATTGGGTGTTCGCAAGTATTGCGGTCCAAACACTGCCACCACTGCCCTGTAGAACTTGTAGAAACACTCAATGGTCATGGACTTGGACATGCGCCCATAGTCATCGAGTGAATCACCGGGAGCTCTATATGCAAGCATCCTCATCGCTGTCGTGCACTTTTGGATTGAGGTGAATCCAAGTTTGCCGGTGCAATCCTTCTTGCACTTGAAGTAGTTGTCAAACTCCCGGATGGATTCACAATCCTGAGGAAAAGCTTTCGGCTCATCCGATAACGGCGCCGAAATACTTTGTCGCCGTGTAGTGGAGCGTCGGCGAAGTAGTCGGAGTAGAGCATGCAGTAGCCTTCGAGACGATGCCGGTTCTTTGCTTTCATCCGTCCCGACGCCGAGCCATCTCGCCGCGGCTTTTCATTGCTTGCCAGCAGGCCGGCGAGGGCGGCGAGGACCATGAGATGTTCCTCTTCCTGAATGTCGGCATCGGCTTCCTGAACGTCGGCATTGGCTTCGTCCGAGTCAATTGTCGAGGTAGGTAAATCGCCGAACACCTTGCGGTGCGCGGTGGGCGCGCACTGGCCGACTGCCCTTCCGCGGCCGGAACGCTGGAAAAATCGCCCAGACGGTGGTGGAGAGGCTGTCTCGGCGAAACCTTTGCTCTTTTTCCTGCGGGGAATGGCCTATCTAGCGGTGGTGGGCGGTGGGCGGCACCGGGATCAGCCGGGTGGCGGCCGAGTGGCTGCCGAGCTCGCGGGGGTGGGAGGCGAATATGGACGATAGGCTTGACTTTTCGCCTGGCGGTGTGGGCCAGGCATGCTTTTCCGTTGAGCCGGAGCCCCTGAGTGCCCCCAGCGCGCCGGGTTCGGCCTGTGATCGCCGGGCCAAAAAACGGGCCGAGCCGGTGGATTTCGGCGTCCTGGGGGTGCGACTGGTGCGTTTTTTCGGCGCCGGGGCGGAAAAGTCACCTGGGGGGCTGTTGGGGGCGCGGATGGAGATTCTCTAACCCTATATGGTACAAGACAAAACCAAAACTAAATGTACCCAACTCCTAGGCTACACCTTCAAGAAGGAATCATCGCACGTGCGCTGATGATGACGAGTCCAACACAAGGTTGAACTCTGATTCTCATCCTTAGAGCCAAGCTTCAATCCACCGCCTTCAGCAAATACATACATAGAAGTGTCGACATAGCGTGATCAAAGATCTTGTGTTTCCACCGGAGTGCATAAACTCGTCATTGAAGTCGTCTCTATCGTCATCCCTTATCCGGTCGCCGAATCCTCGATAACCGGAAGAGACACACGTGTCACCTGCCGAGCCGCATCAAACCCAGTCCGTTGATGGAGGGGACATCCCATACCACCACCAGCCTTAGAAAGGCCGTCACCACCCCGAGATCCGGCCACAGGATCGTCCACACAATCACCGAGGAATTCACCTTTGAAGAAGAGGGGCCGCCACCCTGAATCCAGGTGCTAGTGGCGAGCACCCACCGTAGCGCCAGCCGCTGTCATCGCCCATAACAACAACAGCTGCCGCCG
Source organism: Triticum monococcum (assembly GCA_034509565.1). NCBI lineage: Eukaryota > Viridiplantae > Streptophyta > Magnoliopsida > Poales > Poaceae > Triticum > Triticum monococcum. The sequence goes on from CM067846.1 coordinate 592,175,814, forward strand.
CGACCGTCCGATCCAGGCGCAATGGCTCGAATCCCCTTGCGCGACGCCATCGGCCAGCCGTGCTTGACCTCCTATCGCTGACGAGCCGGTCACCGCCAAACCCGCCACACGCTACAACCAACCTCGCTCCGAAAACCAGCCAGCCCGAGGAATTGAGCCGCCACACCGTCGGCACTGCCACCAGGCCAGCTCTGGCTACCCGCAGAGCTACGACCACTAGCCACCACCGAGGATCCCGGGACCGTTGCCCCGACATCCACGCTCTTGCATCCATGCTGCCGTCCAGGGCCGACAGACGCGCATCGGCCTAAGGCCTCATGTTGCGAGAGAAGACATGAGGCGAGGACAGATGGACTTCAGGAAGATGATGCTATAGCTTTGAACCAGAAAAAAATGAGAAAGAAAATAAATAAATACCAATTCATTGGAGGAAATAAAGGTAGGAAGAATTGAAGAATAAAAGAGTCTTGAACGAATGATAAGTGTTTTGTGCATACAACGTAAATAATAAAACAAATTGTGTTTAGGTGCAAGTATTGAATCTTCTGAATAGTGCATGTAGCAGAATTCGGTGTGGTGAAGCTATATTCAATGCCCAACACTACTCGGATTTGCCATTTCTCAACCATCGGATCAGTTTCATCCAACTACCAACATTAAAAGTTATTCACACACTATATGGTATAGATGCGCAGAGGCATGAATGGTTGTTGCATCACATCACACAAAAGCTAACATAATAACACTCAAATTTAATGGTAAGGAAAAATATCCCTATTTGGACACAGGAGGAGAGATGGAACAAATCATTATTCACAAACAAGCAATTCTTCACAATCGAGCCATAGAAGGAGTAGAGCTCAGTGGTGGCTACCATAGATAGTGTAAGCACATTTACACTTAGTAGGAATTTCTTTTGCTCTGTCGAAGCCCATCGACATCTTAGGAGTTGGAAGTATCAGGATTGACTACTACATCGACTCAGGTTTGTACACGGAGTAGCGTCACTATGGTGGTCAGCTAAAGATGGACTTTTTGGCAACCATGTGATGATCATCGAACTAGTATACTTCAGAACGACATGACATGGCGCAACGCTGTGTGCAAGACCTTGAGACTTTACTGGTGGGAGAGGTGGCAACCTGCTTTCATGAGCCCCCCGGTGGCTACTGGCTGGCTCCTCCTTTCCGTCATGGCCTGATCGAGCGCGGTGCCATCAGTGCTCGTTCTTGAGAACAACACATTGTAAGCAATAAGAAGCTGACCTGTAAAGTGTGGTGGTGTTTACGCTTGGCTGAACCATATTTTTGGTGACCGTATGGACATGACACATGATGTGATATGCTCGAAGAAGGAATTAAGTTTTCCATATTCTCCTCTCCGACCTGTCTGCAGGTTAAGAATTTTCTTGTTAAATATTTGTTCGACAATGTTCAACACATAATGGTTCTGAAAATTCATCCAATCCATCGATCTATTGAAGTTTGAGTCGCGACATTCTTTACCAGATTGTACCAAAGTTTTAAATAGCGGGTTGAGAAGGGTATCGTTAAATGATCAGCTATAAGATTCATGCACAGTTATCCGATGAAGTTATGAAATATCCAGCTATAGCCCACTAGAACTGATTACTATAACTGATTTGGAAGACCGTCGTTGCTATTTGGCATAGTCCCTTATTTAAAACAATGATTCCCACCCACGCAACCAGTGGCGGAGCTAGCTTTTCACATCAGGGTGGTCCGCCCCTCAAAATTTTTTTGACAAAAAATGCGACATGTGAACGTTCTAACTAGTTCACAGTATCACATAGAAATAGATCAATATGGTCTTACAAACAAACTAGAATTCTCAATTAAGACTAAGTTTTGCATAAAGAAACCTACATAGTACATATATACTACATGGATCATAGACATACCTTGAGAAGTTTAAAAAGACTGTTTTCGGCCTACGCTTTTGCATTGTCATGAAGGTATCAATTATATCATGTTCATTCACCTTGGAGAAAGGATTTCTCTCAACGCATGTGACTAGACAATCATCCAAAAGACTATCGCCCATCTTATTTCTCAACTTGCTCTTGACTATGCTCATGGCAAAAAGTGCGCTCACAACATTTGTTGTTGCCACCGGTAGAATAAATACCAATTTTAGAAGCAAGTACACCAAATGATGAACTATATGTCTCCTTATTTGACCAAGCTTAACCGAGAGATCAACAGGATTTCCAAGGCCTCGAAAGTTGTCATCTTTTTTCATGTCATCTATATAGTTATGAACTTGTAGTTTAAGTTGTATCAAGTCAGCGCTTGAAAAATCTTTGGCATAAAACTCAACAAGTCTTTGTACCTTGCATACCATTTGTGCATCAAAAGCAGCAAATGAGTTGGCGGGATTCAAAGCAGACATACAAGATGACAACTCCATGTTGATCTCATCAAACCGATTTTCAAGCTCTTGACTAATTTGATCAATGACTCCAAAAAAAATCTCTTCTAAAGTGATCTCCGGCCCTCTTCATTTTACAACAAACTTGCAAGAAAATGACTTTCTCTCAATAAAGCTAATTGAGGCCTAAATGATTTGCAGAATTATGTATATGTTCTTCATGTAGTGGATAGCATAGTTCAATGGGGAGGCGGCTGCCGGCTTGGCGCGCCGGGGTCGGGGTCGGGCGGCAGTGCGAGACTGCGAGGGCATCGGGACGAGGACGACTGGGTCTGAGCGGATGGCTGCGTTCGTCGTGGACTCCTGGGTGTGTTTACTGTGCTGGGTATTTTTCAGGCCCAATTAAAATGTATAAGTATATAGTAGGCTGTCTCAAAATCCTAGGGTGGGCCGCGGCCCATTCTGGCCACCCTGTACATCCGCCACGCAACAAGGAACCAATCAAGATACAATAAGGCTAGTTGTAATGGGGACTATTATATATTAGTTGTTAGCCATAATCTTGATGCAAGTTTGTTAGTTGCCTGCCTAATTAGCAGGAGAGGATTGAGTCACACGCATGCATGGATAAGTTATTAGTGGCCGAGTCATGGATGCATGCATGTAGTGCCTTAGCTAGTGCGTGCGTGACTTACTGTGTGGTTGGGCTGTGCGTGCGTGTGTGGCCGTTGGGTGGTGACTGTGCGCATCGTGTATAAATCCCCCGTCTGTGTACTCTTATAAGCTGAGCTGAGTTGGAGAAATACAGAGAAAAGGCCAGCATTCGTCGCTGGGGCGTTCATCGCCCGGCGGGCGTTCGTCGCCCGGTAAACCACCGTGTCTCGTGTTTTGTCTGATCGTCCGTCGATCCTCGGTTTCAATATTTGGTATCAGAGCCACAAGTTTCAGGGTCATGGTGGACGCGGAGGCGGGTGTGGTGAGTCTACGGCGAGTGTGGCGGCCGGCTCTGTGTGAGCCCGCGTATAAATCCCTCCCCTATGTACTGGTTGTAGGTGCGCCAGTATGAGCCGAGCCTAGGAGCCAGAGATGAGATAGTCTCCGCCAGGACCGTGATATGCGCCCGGTCGGCTGTGAGAGAGCTCCTCGGGGTAGGCTGCGGTGTGTTGCCGCGCCCGGGTATGTGCCTAGTAAAGTGAGACCGCTCGTGTGGCCGAGGCGCCGTTCGTGCGGCGGAGGCGTTTTTGCACCGGAAAAATTATGTGCTCCACCTTCCATCTTCGTTTGTGCGAGTGAGAGAAAGAGAGCTGATATCGGGTTTGTCCCAACATTTGGTATCATGAGCCACAAGTTTCAGGGCCATGGCGGACGCGGAGGCGGCCGTGGTGGGTCCGCGGCGAGCACGGCGGCCGCGGATGCGCTGCATGGTGGTGCAAAGACCGCGGACGTGCGGCACGGCGTGGCGGCATGGAGGTGCTGCGCGGCGGCGGAGGCTGCAGCGGCGCGGTGCGACGCCATAGAGCAATGTCCGGGGAGGCTCGCATTTGAGCGCGACGGCATCGATGGCGTTTGCCGCCGAGGGATGCCAGGCGTGTGTCGCTGATGGAGAAGGAGCTCGGCATATGTCGCCGGAGTCGTGAATGTCGGTGCGTTAGGTCGGGTTCGCGGGCTGGGTCACGGACGATGACAACGGCGTGGGCTGCATCAACTCCGGCGACATCGGGCACACGTCACATCGCAACGGGCGCGGAGGCACGTGATGACGTCGAGTGAAGGCGTTCAAGACGACAGTCGACGGCAAGGCATGTTAAGATTAGGGGGGAGGGGAATTGTTAGCCATAATCTTGATCCAAGTTTGTTAGTTGCCTGCCTAGTTAGCAGGAGAGGATTGAGTCACACACATGCATGGATAAGTTGTTAGTGGTCAAGTCATGGATGCATGCATGTAGTGCCTTAGCTAGTGCGTGCGTGACTTGCTGTGTGGTTGGGCTGTGCGTGCGTGTGTGGCCGTTGGGTGGTGACTGTGCGGACCGTGTATGAATCCTCCGTCTATGTACTCTTACTCTTATAAATTGAGCCGAGTTGGAGAAATATAGAGAAAAGGCCAGCGTTTGTCGCTGGGGCGTTCGTCGCCCGGTAAACCACCATGTCTTGTGTTTTTGTTTGATCGTCCGTCGACCCTCGGTTCCAACACTAGTGTCATGCGTATGATATTAGTGTATAATACTACCTCTTTATTGCATAATATCATATATTAATATATATAGTACTTTAGTTAGTGCCATGGATGACACATAGTAGCATATCATTTATTATGATGCGGTATCATGATATGATACTCAATGCTTTATAACACCTTATTAAAATTGTCTAATTGGCATGCATGATACTAGCTAAGATATTAGCATTACCACCCGCCTAAAAAGAAGCAACGGCTGAGGAGACGGATTTGTGGTCTATGGGAACATCTACACCCTATATGGATTTTTATTTTTAGTAATTCAACAAAAAGTCAAAAATCCTGAAAATATTTTTAAAATAAACTTGACCTTCTATTGTACTTGTGAGAAAAAATCCACAAAAGAAAATCTTTCTTTGACTTCTTTTCAAAAAAGACAAATTTTTGACTAAATAGTGTGAATAGTGACCTATAATAGCAAATAAATTTTATCTTTTTGCTGTGAGGTGAGGTCAACTTTTGTTGTTTTTTTGTGAAAATTTATATATTAGTACAAAAGTAAGTCAAGTGTTCTGTCAAAATAGTTCTTACCTATTTTGACTTTTTATTAAAATATTTAAAAAAAAAATCTCATATAGGATGCATATACAACCAGGATCGAACGGCCGAGCTGTTGTTCGCCCGTGCCATGGCCGACCTTGTCCACCTGCCGGAGGTGCTCGAGCGCTTCGTCGTCGCGGATGCTGACCACCGGGACCACGCACACCTACACCCGCCCACGGACATGGGCACGAACACAGGACACCACGGCGGCATGCCCGAGGACATCGTGGAGATGCCCGGCGAGTATGCTTCCTGCCCGACATCGACGGCCTCTCCAAGTCCTACATGCAGGTACGTGCGCACAGCATGCCATGCCGCCATGGCTGCCCCCAATTTCTCCTCGGACCGAGCTCGTTACGCCGGTGAACTAACAATGGGGCGTTTACTCATTTTCGTCCACAGAAGTCTCTGGAGGAGGACAACGTGCTAACGTGCTGGTGATGAAGAGCGCCAACCGGAAGCCGAAGCGGGAGGAGGAGGATGCGGACTGCCGCTACATCCGGCTGGAGAGTCGCGCGTCCCCACGGTCGTTCGTGCGCAAAGTTCCGGCTGCCGGAGAAGGCAGACACAGGCGCCGTGGCCGCGCGCTGCGAGAGCGGCGTGCTCACCGTCAGCCCCAAGAAGCAGCAGCCGCCCGAGAGGAAGACCAAGTCCGTCCAGTTCGCCATCGCCTGAGCCTCCTTCAGCCCCGCGCTCGCGCGATTGCTAGGGAACAACAACGTTCAGTATCGGCGTCACCAGTCAGTGTAGCGGTAGATCAGTGTGCTGGCAGAGTTTGCTAGCTTTGGGTGTTACTACGTACTCTTAAGTTCTTTTGTGGCCGAATGCTCTGTTCAGTGTTGTCTTTTGTGAGAGTTGGCGTGGAATGGAACTATGGAGCACGAATTGTTGGCGATCGTACATATCTCTATCTGTATTATCTTCGACCGAGCCAATGAACGGAAGCAGCCGCGTGCCTGGACCGTGTCAGTGTACATGCAGAACCATACGTTCTATCAGGATCCACACGTGTTTCACGTAATCTTAGTGGAAAATGGAATGCGCAACTCTATTTTGTTAAGCAATCAGGACGGTTGCCGCACGATCATCAAACTCCTGGGCGTCTCTTACTGCCTCTATCCTCTGCAGAATCCACGGGTTGGCAAGGCAAGCAACGACGAAGACGAAGGCTATCTTAAGTGTGATGGTCTAAAGAAATTCAAAAGGCATGTTCAATGTATTATTCGACACTTAAACGGTTTATCAGGGAGCCATCAGGGCTGTACACGGGGTCATGGATGACCATGTGCTCATTATCTCAGGATAAATGCATAGAAGCAATAACCAAAAATTGTTGTTGCTTCACATCAGATCCAAGTTATTAATGAGAAAATAGTGCTTCTATTTAAAGGGGAGAAGAGAGATGGAGCATGGTCACCATTCATAAAAAGAAGTTACACTTCAAACCTGAGCCGAGCAAGGAGTAGAGTCGAGCACATTACACTTAGTTGGAATTGCTTTTACAATGTTGTCGACATCCTAGGCCTTGGAAGCATCAAGATTTGTGAGTGCATCGACTTGGATTTGTACACAACTGGATGAAATTGTGAAGGTCACCTACTTGGGACAAATGTGTGGCTGTGTATTTGTGACCGGACTAGCATAGTCTCCGCATTTTTCACTGCGGCATGACATTGTGCACAATAGGTTGGGTTTCTCCTCGGGGAAGAGGTGGCCTCCACAACATATCCTCATCGCAGATACTCCGGGTCAGTGACCTTGACAGATATAGTAGCATGGCGTCCTAATGCTATCCACGGGCAGTGAAGACGATGACGGAATGTGAAGTGTTGCTCACATGTATAGTGTGAGGCTGGTTATCTTACGATCCAACATTAATGACATAGCACTGAGGGTATGATGCAGAAGGCTCTAGAATAGGGATTAGCTAAAATTTGAAAATAAAAACACTATTTTTTCTATGATGATTATATTAAATTCGATCATCTAAGGAAGCTCATAATGATTAACAAGGAGCGCTGACAATAGTGTATGAGTATCCACATGCTCGTTATGGCAGATTAAAATACATGGATGCAATGAAATAAATGGTTAATGTAGTAGTACTCCTATTTAAGCGTGAGATCATAGTCCTCCTATTAAAAGGCGAAAAGAAAGATGAAACATTACCATTAATCAGAAAGATCCATGAGTTGAGCAAGGAGTATACCTCAGTGGTTCCTAGCATACGTAATGTTTGCAAGTTCTGCACTCAGTTGGAATTGCTTTTGCAGTGTCGCTGAAACCCATAGATATCTTAGGATTTAGAAGCATCAAAGTGTATTTCCAATTTTTAGTGTTTCTTATAATAATGGTGTTTGATTAATATAGATTTTCTTCTCCTTCAATAACACTCCCATGTAAGCATGAGAAAACAATCTCCTATTTAAATTTTAGAAGAGAAATTGACCAACATATAACCATTATTCACAAAGCCACTCTTTGCACCCGAGCCAAGCAAGGGATAGAGCTCAGTGGTTGCTAGCGTATTTAATGCGAGTTTGGCACTCAGTTGGTTTGTCATTTTTGTTGGGAACATGGATATCCTAGGACTTGGAAGTGTCGGAATTTATGACTACATCTAACTGGGTTTGTACATAAAGTAGCATGCTAGTAGGAAAAATCATATACGAGAAACTAGACTTATCTAGTTGCATATGAAGCAAACACAGGTACTAACAATGATACAATTAACACATACATGTTATTGAGGAAGGAAACAGAGGTGCTCATTATTGCCTATGGTGGTGAAATGGTCCAAACGATAGTGATCGATCACAGAAGTGGTCATAGCCCACGGTGAAGTAATCGTAGCCAAATTAGTCGTAAGTAGTTACGCTTGGACACTCCTGAAAAGTATTATTGTGCGGTGGAGGTTCTCAAGGGATGTGGTTCAAAGCCACATGACAACTGTGATGGGATAAACGTCAAAGCTACGCATCAAAAGAAACAATTGGCAATGTGCAAAAAGAGTACAGAGATTGTGGTGGTGCATACTTCTCGTCTGCCTACGTTCTCACGTATGGCACACGAAAGCGTGACAAAGGGGGTGCCGCCAAAACCTTGCATGCCCAAGTGCTAGACTCCAGTAAATGAGCTGCCGCACGGCAGCCCTTGGCACCCGCCCAGCCCTTCAACCAAGGTTTCGTCTCGCCCCTTGACATGCACCCAATTTACTTCACATTTCTTTTGTAATCATCACAAAGAGTACCATCTAAAAGCGAAAAAACATATCACAATTCTAGGAGTATGCCTGCCCATTCGACGCCTGCCCATTCAACGCCCCCGGTCTGTCCAAGCCAAACACTAGGGGGATTTGTGGCACGTAGGTGCAGGAGCACCGACATCATTTTTCTTTTGGCTTGTGATGTCAATCGTCGAGGACCAGCATGTCTATCCCGACCTAGCAGCCGACGAGTGAACGACGACTACTGCCAGCCAGCGCTCAATATGATGGCGACTACCATCCAATACCATGGCCTTAGCAGGCTTCCAATGGCTGCAACCACAAAACCCGCAGCGGACCAGCTGCGCTGTCACCGAGGCAACAACGGAGATGGAAACAAGATTTGATAAAGGTGAATTAGAGGATATGACTTAATTGCTTTGAGATTCGATTTGTTCGTGTGTCAGCAAGGGAGGTGGTCTAGCGATCTATATGACCCGGTTGTTTACGAATTTTTTTCCTCCAAGTGACGGTAATGAAGACATCTCTTACTCACGAATGACGTGTTGCATGCATGTGTAATGTGAATGTGGTTAGGTATCAATCCAACAATAAAGATTAATGAATGAAGAGCACGACAGAGACGACTCTAGACTGATAACTAGATAAAATAAAATGAAAAATAACACTACAAAATTTAGGTTACGATTTATGTTAAATATGATCACCTAAAGAAACTCAAAACGATTAACATGGACCTCTTAGAACAGTGTATGGATGCACATATGCTCGTAGGATATGCCTGGATGCGGTACACATTGTTACGCCGCATCAAATGGAAGTTAATGAGATAGAACTCCTATAAGCGTGTGATAATAGTACTTCAATTTAAACATGAGAAGATAGATGGGAACATAATCCTGGAGTCCGCGCCTACTAACTCAAGGGTCAACGGGCAGCGGGAATTGGAGGCGGGGGAGAGACACTACCGCTAGCTTTGGGGCGTGTTTACCGCGGTAGTTCGTGCACGACAAGTTCTAGCTGCCGGAGGACGTGGACAAAGGTGGCCTTTCACAGTGGGCTGTGAGAACGGCGTGCTCACTGTCATAGTCAAGAAGCAACCACCGTCAGAGTAGAAGGCCAAGCCCGTCCAAGCTAAAGGCTTGATGATCGGCAATGAAGACCTTTTTTTTCCTTGAGCCGAAGCGAAAAAAAGGTCTCTGAAGCTAAAAAATTGTCTCCATCAACTGATCATCAAGCCTTTAGCCGCGGATGCTTGCTAGGGAACATTTGGTGCCGCATCGGCTTCGTCATTGTATAGTGTAGCGAACCTGTGGTAGCTTTGGGTGCTTGTTTATGGTCGCATGTTCGGCTTCTGATGGAGCCGGAGAGTAGGTGTGTGTCGTATTCTGCGAAAATGTTGTTGTGGAATGGAACTATGGAGGCATGAATTACTAGTGACCGTATCTGTAACACGGCGCACACATAAGAAGTGGGAGAAACGCAAAGCTCATGTAGCAGCAAAGAAGGTGGAAGCAGAGAAGGTTTAGGCGGAGCAGAGTATTACAGAGGAAGCCCTCGCTGAAGGACGAAGAAGACGTATGGGTTACCATGAGACCCACCGGCCATCCGATTCGCCAGCGAGGTTTGGGTCAAGCCCTGATGATGCATGAGGCCGGGTAATAGAACAGAACGGGGAGTACCCTGGCAATGGCGAACTGTTCCTCCTCCTGTGTATCACCTTCCTTCTCCGATGCACCATATTCAAGTAATTGATGCTTCGAGTCTGGTCTGCAAGTGGTGCTTGTAGTCTAATCTGTTACAATATCTGTCTGTACCTCGTTATATTTTGGCTGGTTCATGCTGTGTGGGTGGAAAACCTAATCAAACAAGTGAATGGAAGCAGACGTGCTTGGACTGTGCCCATTATAATACTCCTTCCGTTCCAAAATTCTTGTCTTAGATTTGTCTAGATATAGATATACCTAATAATAAAATGTGACTTGATACATTCGTATTTAGATAAATCTAAAATAAGAATTTTGGGACGAAGAGAGTAGATTGCAGTGCATTGTGCTCCAACAACTTAAACAACATAATCCTTATCCCGTGAAAGTAATCATGGTGCAAACAAAATGTGCAATAGCGTATTCCATGACAATTGTGTTTCAGTATTGGTTCTTTTTGTTCAGCATGAAAAAATTTAGAGTTACAATTGTACAAGATCCAACATTTTCTAAAACAAATTCCCAACCATTATGAGATGGGCGATCCTACATGGAACGAGTAGTGGTATTACTCTGTCAGTGGTGAAAGAAAGGTCACCACAAAAGACCACTTGTGGTATTACTCTGTCCTGTCGTTCTTGTCCTTGTCGATGTGTCTCCCGAGTTTGGGCTTTTTTTTGTTGGCTTGTCCGCTCAGGGTTGTACACCCTCGTGTCTAGGCCTGGGGCCTTTTTATTGTGGGCTTGCGTTTGTTCGGCGGCCGGCTGCGTTTTGCATTTTCTTTTCAAGTCTGTGCTATAACTCAGTCCAAGTTTTTTCTTTTTATTTTTGCACACTTCCATGCCACATCCTGTATTTGCTTTTTTGTTTGTTTATGTTTCTTTTTTCTTTTATTTTTCCTATTTAATTATTTGTTTTAAATTACAAACTTTAATTGCATGATTTAAAAAAATTATCATTTCTTTTTCTTTTTTATTTCCCTTTATTTCTTATATATTTATTTTTTTTAATTCATGAACCTTTTCCACTCTCCCATCTTTTAACATTAAATGTTCTGCAAATGTTCATTGCGGGTTCATTTTGTCGCGCACATTCGTGTCGCGTCGTCTATGTAATGTCTACTTGTCGACCTGTTTGCGCGTGCGTCTTTTGTTGGGCCGTTTTCGGCGGCGCGATATGGGAGTCCGGTTTTGGATTGGTTTTGCTGACTCTCATCTAGCTGATAGTTCAAAATGTCATGTAACTCGTATACTGTTAGATACACGCTCGTTATTAAAAAAAGTGTCATGCTAATTTCTCGTTGTGTCATGTTTTCTGTTCGTTCCTTATGAAGAATTGACATATGAATTTTTAGTGGGCCGTTTTTATTGTGTATTGGGTTTTTTTTGTGGTCTATATTTTTTTGTGAAGGGTCATGTGTCTTTTTATTCCATGTTTTTTATTTTGTTTTTGGTTCAGCTGTTTAGTTAGAGAAGAGTAAACTAGATTTTTTTTCTTTTTAGATTTGCTAAATCATAGTGATGTCTCGTCTAATAAGTATATAACCATCTAATTTGTTTGCTTTAATGTCCACACAAACTCATTCATGCGCGCCCATGTCAGCTCGTTCTTTTGTCCCGTTTGTTTTGTGTCGGTCAGTTCTCGCGTTTTTTTTCACATGGGCTCATATATGTCATCGTTGGACGGGGGGGGGGGGGGGGGTGTTTATTTTTGTTCATTTTCTCTGTGCACTATAAACTCGCAATTTCGTGTCAATGTATTCTTGTGATGCCTTGTTTTTTTGCCCACTTGTTGGTTGTTCCTGTCGCACGTTTGTGTTTTTTTGTCAAATTTTGTCAGTGCACTCTATGGCTCATTTTAGCTGGCCCGTGTTGTTGAAGTGGAAGAGACATGCTATGTCGCTTGTCACTGCCTATTTTCTATTTTCTTTTAAGTTTGATGTCAAGAGAGAAGCTCTGACTTGCCCTTGACGCATAACTGGGCCCGACCTATTTTTGTCTTAGTTGCAAGTCTACCGTTGACTCGCAACTAGGTGGGGAGTGTGTTTGTAGGGGGGCGGTTGCAAGTCAACCATCGACTCGCAACTGGAGGGGGGGGGGCAGTATCTATTTTTTGTAGGGGGGGGGGGGACAGTTACATGTCAACCATCGACCCGCAACTAGGGGGTGTGTGTTATTGTAGGGGCCTCAGTTGCAAGTCTACCATCGACTCGCAACTAGGGGTGAGGAGTGTGTTTGTCGGGGCTCCCGCTATCAACTCGCAAACTAGGTGTGTGTGTGTGTGTGTGTGTTTGTACGGGACCAGTTACAAGTCAACCATCAACTTGCAACTATGGGTGGCGTCTGTTTTTTTGTAGGGGCCCCAGTTGCAAGTCAACTATCAAGTCGCAACTATGGGGTGGTGTGTGTGTTTTTTGAGGGGGGGGGGGGGGGAGTTGCATTTTAGCTATCGACTCGCAACTAAGGGTGGCGTATGTTGTAGGGGCCTAGTTGCAAGTCAACCATCAACTCGCAACTGGGACGCGTCATACTTTTTTGTAGTTTCCCTAGTTGCAAGTCAAGCATCGACTCGCAACTAGGAGGTGTATGTTTGTTGCCAGTCAACCATCGACTCGCAACTAGGAGGCGGACGTGTGTTTGTAGGGGTCCAGTTGCATGTCAATCATCGACTCATAACTAGGGGATGCACATATGTTTGTAGGGGCCCAGTTGCAAGTCAACCACCGACTCACAACTAGGACGCATCCGACTTTTTTGTACTAGACCCAGTTGCATGTCAACCATTGACTTGCAACCAGGAGGACGCATGTTTGTAGGGGCCTAATTGCAAGTCAAGCATCGACTCACAACTGGGACGAGTCGTACATTTTTCTAGTTGCCCCAGTTGCAAGTCAACCATCGACTCGCAGTCGGGGGGCGTATGTTTGTATGGGTGGGGGGGGGGAGTTGCAAGTCAATCATTGACTCAGAACTAGGGGCGTATGTTTGTAGGATCCCAGTTGCAAGCCAACCATCGACTCGCAACTAGGGGACATATGTTTGTAGGGGCCCAATTGCAAGTTAACCATGACTCGCAATTGGGACGCATCATACTTTTTTTACTGGACCCAGTTGTATGTCAACCATTAACTTGCAACTAGGGGGTGTATGTTTGTAAGGGCCCAATTGCAAGTCAACCATCAACTCGCAACTAGGACGTGTCGTACATTTTGTAGTTACCCCAGTTGCAAGTCAACCATCGACTCTTAATGGGGGGACGTATGTTTGTTGGGGGCCCAGTTGCAACTCAACCATCGACTCACAACTAGGGGGACATATGTTTGTAGGGGCTCAGTTGCAAGTCTACCATCGACTCGCAACTAGGGGGTGTATGTTTGTAGGGGCCTAGTTGCAAGTCAACCATTGACTCATAGCTAGGGGGTGGGCGTATGTTTGTAGGGGCCTAGTTGCAAGTCAACCATCGACTCGCAATTGGGACGCATCATACTCTTTTTGTACCAGCCGGACCTAGTTGCATGTCAACCGTTGACTTGCAACTAGGGGGCGTATGTTTGTAGGGGCCTAATTGCAAGTCAACCATCAACTCAAAACTGGGGCACGTCGTACTTTTTTGTAGTTGCCCCAATTGCAACTCAACCATTGACTCTCAATAGGGGGACGGGTGTTTGTTGGGGGCCTAGTTGCAACTCAACCATTGACTCGCAACTAGGGGGGACATATGTTTGTAGGGGTTCGATTGCAAGTCAACCATCAACTCTCAACTAGGATGTGTCGTACTTTGTAGGGGGCCAATTGCAAGTCAACCATCAACTCGCAACTAGGATGCGTCGTACTTTTTTTGTATTTGCCCTAGTTGTAAGTCAACCATCGACTCGCAACTAAGAGGCGTCTTTTTTTTGTAGTGGCCCCAGTTGCATGTCGACAATCGGCTCACAAACTAGGGTGTGGGCGTATGTATGGGAGTCAATGGTTGACTTGCAACTCGAAACATAAAACTAGGACCCTTTTTAGTTTGTGGGTGTCACATTTTTGCTAGTAAACACCAACTCGCAATTTGGGTCCTTTTTCAAATTGGTTTTTAACCATTGTCATATATTTTTTATTTTTTCGTCTATCATAATTATTGTATAATCTTTTTTAAACTAAACTACGCATGTTGTTTATTTCAACCCAATTGCAGTCCACCCTTGACTCGCAATTGGGCTCGTAGTATTGTAGTTGTCTCGGTTGCAAGTTCACCCTCGGCTCGCAACTAGGCCCATAGTTTTGTTGTTGTCCCTGTTGCAAGTCCACCCTTCGACACACAACTCAGCCGCTTGTTTTTCTAGTTGCAAGTGCATCCTCAACTCGCAACTGGAATGGTAGTTTTGTGTAGTTGTCCCAGTTACAAATCCACCCTCGACTCACAACTTGGGCAAAGGTTTTGTAGTTGCCCCGGTTGCAAATCAAGACTTGACTTATAAATTGGGCTTTTCCATAGGTTGTAGTTGCAGCCAGGGCCCCCGACCCAGTTGCATGTCAACTATCGACATGCAACTAGGCTTTTTCGTAGGTTGTAGCTGCCTCAACTACAAGTCAACTCTTGACATGCAACCGACGTTTTTTTGTAGTTGTAATTACCCAGTTGCAACTACAATCCTCGACAAACAACTAAGGCTCTCTCTGTGGTTGTAGCTACCCCAAGACCCAGGTGCAAGTCAAGCATCAACTCGCACCATGGACAAGGGGGGGGGGAGGGAGGAAGCGTCGAAAAATAGGTGTGTGTGAGGATGTTTTTTGTTTGAGTTTACTTTTTAGCATGGGATGTTCTTTTTGCAGTTTTTGCACTTTTCATATAATCGGACATTTTTTAAACCTGTGAGTATTTTTTGAACTTGTAAACATATTTTTCTTATTCATGAATAATTTTTTTATTTCATAAATATTTAGGATCTAGGGGACATTTTTTTGAATAGATGAACATTGTTTTCAAATTCATGACCATTTTTTGAATCCATAAAAAAACTGAACTCACTATTTTTTCGGAATCACAAATATTTTGGAACTTGTGAACATTTTTTTAAAAATGAGTTTTTTAAATCAGGAACATTTTTTCTATTCTCCAGTTCACGAACATTTTTTCAAATTAGGGATAATATTTAAATTCATCAACTTTTAGTAAAATATTTTCTTGAAAAATGTTAGTATTTTACCCCAAAAGCACTTACACGTTTCGAAAAAAAGTATATTTAGTACTTGCGTAAATGCTATTTGCAGGACACGTATTTTTTCTTGAGGTTAGTGTGATACCTTGTTTTTCAATAGACACAACACAAGCGCTCTAGGTAGTAGATATGGACCTGCCTAACTAGAGCTGCCCAAACCCGCAAGAGAAAAACACCTAAAAAAACTCAAAAGAAAGAAAAACTAGATCGAGCGGCCCAAGTGGAAGATGTGAGCTACATATAGCAGTGTTGGGCTTGACTAACGATGGTGGCAGAATAAGATTTTATTAGGCTGGACGTTAACGATCATGACAGACAACAAACAAAAGATATCAGAAAAGACAAACAAAGACAATACAAATAATTGATGATGTCATCTTAGATGTGACATAACACCCTAAGATATTATGTACTGAGTAACCTAACTATTTTCAGTATTTGAACTCTAACTATAGTTTAAGTAGTGGGTCGTGGAAACTAGCGAAAGAAGCGTTAGCACACTAAATTGACCCTATAGCGCATTAACTGGATTAGCATGACGTCCCTCCAAACACTATATCGCCGCTATAGCATGGAGATAAGGTGCACATTTAGAACTATTCACCCAATCAACAGCTAGCTCTCTCTCTCTCTCTCTCTCTCTCTCTCTCTGCCCCAAATTGCAAGACTATCAACTCATCTTTGTGTCTTTTGTTGCGTCTGACAAACTCCTCTCAGTATCTTGAATTCCATCATTTGGTCAGGCAACTATTGACAAATGCAAAGGCTATATTAAATGTGGCCATCTAGAGAAATACAAAGCAATGCCATCTTAACCATCATCATCTAAAAACTGTATATGGATGTCCATGTGCTCCTGAAGGCAGGAATAAAAGGCATGTAAGCGAAATGGTGGTTGCATCACATCACAACAAACTTAATGTAGTGGTACTCATATCTGAGGGTGAGAAAATGGTAATCCTATTTAAATTGGAGACAAAAGAAGGAGCATGATCATTATTCGCACCTGAGCCAAGCAAGGAGTAGAGACTAGAGACCAGTGGTTGCTAGCATACGTAACACACATAAGTTTACACTTAGTTGTTGTTGCTTTTGCAATGTTTTCAAAATCCATAGACATTCTAGGAGTTGGAAGCATCAGGATTTACGAGATTTGTTGCTCCTTGTTGTGGGGATGTTGGGGGTGGTGGCCCTGGATTAGTGGGTGGACCCTCTCGTTCGGAAATGATGGTGACGGCAAGCGATGTTGATTGTTGAGTCCCGACTAGATTTTGGTAGCCAGTTTCTTCCGGCAATTTCGAGGGCACCTCGTACCATACCATATCTTTGTGAAGTCGGAGCTAACGATGATGAGTGTTGGAGGTGACGATGACATAAGATGGGTGATTGATTGTAGGGGCGTGATCAATGTAGACTTATCTTCATTGGCAAAGCCAGAGTTGAAAGCTCAAGAAGAAGTGATGACAACATCGACGGCGTTTCTTCTCTGTGGCGTGTGTGGATATTGTGCGGGTAGTTAGGTTGGTCGGTGTCCTCATGCGTGGTAATGTTCCATGAGGATATTTGTGGGCATTTCTGAAAAAATTGGTCCGGCTTATTAGAAACGGCAATGCTACACCTTCGTAACCATCAAACATAAACTAATGTAATAGCTTAGGTGGCCTTTTTCGGTTGGAGGAAATCAGGGGAGGGGGGCCCACCCAGTTGAAATCATGGTGGTGGAGAGATTAGTTAGGCAAGTTACGTAAGAGTACGTAGATTTTCTACATACGTGTAGCATTTTTGTTTTACAAATTAGCACCTCCAAAATACTGAGGCGACATAAAATCTTGAGATTGACAAAGTCACCACAGACACCTCGTAGTCGACAGGAAACATATCTTCCCACTAAACAAACATCGCCAGAATTTTTAAAATAAATATAGAAAAATGCTTCATCAGTGTTATGCCTAGTACTTGAACCCTGGTCAGTGGATTCCACCACAAGGAATCTGACCATCTAGGCTACGATCAGTTTGCCACCTTGGCATTAATTAACTGTGTAATTGTAGGCATTTGAAGAAAATATCAACATACGTTTTGAGATTTAAGTATCCTACAAGGCAATGTAATATGCCGGCCACGTTCGTTTCCTGCAGCTTCACCAACAATGTTCAAGCACCCATGTACTCAACAACCGTAAAGTTTCGCAAAAATCAAATTGCTATGCTTACTTAGTGTATTGAAATAATTCCCACTCGAGGGAGCCCGGGAGGAAAAAAGCCATGCCCGCTCCTAATCCACCACCCCTCCACCAGCCCATACCGGCGGCGCTCCATCCGGCGACGTCGGCCACCCCGCACTCCCTTCCTGCTGCTCTCCTTGTCGGCCTCCAACGCCCTTCCCAGCAGCTCCTCTGGGAGTTCCTTGCTTCTCAAGCCGCGGCGCCTGCGCCAGCGGGTGCGCCCGATCCAGATCTGGAGTTTGGCACGCCGCCGCCACCTCCCCCGGGTCGGCCGCACCATTCTGCTGACAAGGTTGAGGTGGTGCTGGAGACCCCTCCCGGCCTGCTCGTCCGCGCGGCACCCACACCTACCGGCTTCAATGCGGCTGCTGCTGGCCACGGTGCCATCCCGTCGAGCGTCAGTGAAGTTAATGGAGGCCATCCCTCGGGCTGGTTGGCTTGCTTTCACCCACAACCTTTGCAGAGTGTCGCTGAGCATTCAAGGCCACGCAGCGCGGTGGCCTCGGAGCTCGAGGCGGAGGTGACTGCGCCAAGGGTGGAGGTCAAATCACGGCGGCCACGCTCACCGGCCAAGCCAGTTGGGGCATTCACTACACGCGCTCCTCTTCCAGCGTGGATAAACGGGTTGTGTTTCCACTGCCTTGGCCATCGACACCGAGCCGTCGACTGCCGCAACCCCGTCACCTGCAGGCGTTGCTTCCGCTCGGGCCATTGGACGTGTGAGTGCTTCCACGCCCCGCGTCCCCACCTGCGTCCTGGTGCGCCTAGGCCGCACAAGGTGCCCTCCCCTCCACCACCCCGTGCTCCTCCGCCCCCGCCGCCTCCGCCTGCCCGGATGGCGACCTCGGCCTAGTCTGGCGACCACTCAGTCCGCCCGGAGGTGTTCGCCACAGTCCATAACACCCCCGTGATGCAGCTGAAGATGGCCCTCCTGGAGTCCAATGCCGTCGTCGCCTGGTTCGATCGGGACCGCCATGTCTCCACCAGCGAGATGGCGGCGTTCCTTGCCGACAAGATTGGGGCTCTGCAGATCGATGTTGTCGTCGTCCTCCACCACCCAAAGAAGTACCTCGTACGGTTCATCCACAAGCACCGCGCCGAGCTGGCCGTATCTCACCGTGTGCTGCCGTTCGGGGACACCAAGCTGCAGCTCCGGGCGTGACGGCTGGAGGCGCACGCGGAGCACGTCGACCTCGGCCACCACGTTCGTCTCTGCCTCGAGGGCCTCCCCCTCTACGCCTGGGACGAGCTCGCCATCGCCAACGTCATCGGCTCCAGTTGCTCCCTCGACTACATCGAGCCTGCGTCAAGTTGAAGACGGAAACCAAGTCCCTGGGCCTGTGGGCATGGACACCCTGCCTTAGCAAGGTCCCATGAGTGAGTTGGATCACTCTTCCAGCGTGCAATGGAGGTGCTCCGATCTACGGCAGGAAGGGACTCGAGCATCGCGTTCTCGCGCACCTCGACATCCACGAGGATCCCTCCTCGGGCAGGCTCGTCTCCAAGCCGTTCGTCTGGCGCTCAAACATCATTGATGGCGAGTCAAAGGCCCGCGACAGGCGTGAGCGGGTTTCCCGCCCTGTGTGCCAGGATCGTCACGACCGAGATGGAGATGGGGACCGCGACCACGACCGTGGCCGCGGCGGGCGGGATGCTTCCAGGGGAGGGCCGACCGGCGGTGCTCGCGCCCACAGGAGCCTGTTGCGCGCGCCACGTGATGATCAGCAGCAACACCACGGCCATGAAAGGGGTGGCAGGGACGACCGTCGCGACAGCCGCGATGGCCGTTGGCGCGCCGCCTCACCACTGCCCCCGCCAGTATCCGCACCTCTCCTCCTGGTCTCCGGCTCAGCCAACACCCCCGTGACCGGCGCTCTGGAGCTGCAGATCGCCACCCCTGCCCCGGTTGCTCATGTGGAGGTCCGAGGGCGCAGTCCGGTCAGGCAGGACCACCCAGGCAACGCAAGGCGCAACTCAAGGGATGCACGCACTCCCCCGTCGTCGCCTCCACTCTCCCCCACGTTGGTGCTCCATTCGCCCCCCTCCCTGCAAGCGTGATGAGGCCAGAGCTGCTCTGGAAGCCATCCAGGAAAAGAGCCCGATGCTCATTGAGCTTTGCTCACCGGCCTCCATGCTAAGCCCTCTCCTTAGCATCTCGCCGGTGCGCCCGCCCGGCTTCGAGACTTCTCCAATGCCGCCACTGCTCAGCAGTGGCCCCCTGCAGCGTACCCCGACCTCTCCACGGGCTCGCTGGCATGCAAATGATGATGGACTGCTGGCGGGTTTCGCCGAACTTCTGATGCCCAGCCTGGGCTTGGCGCTCCCTGAGCCTTTGTTCTGCGGCCGCCTGCCGGCGCTCATGCCGTCTGCTCCGGCTCCCCCTGCATCGCCATTTTCAACCCCACCCAAGAAGCCGGCGGCACGACGGAAAACACTGGTTGGTGTGAAGATCTCCAAGACAGGAGGCCTCTCTCTTCAGAGGGTCAGGCGCCCTGCAGTGCTCGCGGCAATGGCTCCAGCAGCAAAGATGGCAGAGCGGATGGTTAGCCGCAGCCTGGGCATCACCAAGGACGGTGAGGACGTCACCACGGCCACCGTGGATGCCTTTGCAGTTAAGTTCAAAGAGCAACTCTCTCCTGAGGTGATTGTGGCCATGCGAGAGTTCTTCGAGCTCGACAACGGTGCTGTTACAGATGTTGAAGATGCTCTAATCGGCCATGGTGGAGCGGGGGTCCTCGACACTGTTGGTGCTGCCGATGGTGTTAGCTCGCTGGACGTGGGCATCTGATCGGTGTAATCAGCTCGTACATGTTGTTGGGTGCTTTGTTCCCCATGTTAGTGCAACTCCTTTTATTCTGCAAGGGTATGTACCAGTTTGGTTATAGCTTTGCTTGTGGTGTGTGTTTAGCTCTGTACGTGCTAACTGAGAATGGCCTCTGGCCCTGTTTCAAGCTTTTCTACTTCCATCCTGTACTTGCATGTGCTTGCCCACTTGGTGGGTTTTGTCCAGACTTCAAGGGTCAGGTTGTTGATCAATGACAATACAACCAATAAACACAATCAGCTGGAATGTGCGAGGGCTTAATTGCCCAGACCGGCGAGCTATAGTTAGGACAACGTTAGCTGAGTCATCATGCTAGCTAGTCTGCCTCCCGGAGACCAAGTTGTGTGCTGTGGATAGATTCATCGTCGCGTCCCTTGGGGGGAACAGACTAACTGGCTATGCTCAGCGTCCGGCTGCTGGTACGAGGGGCGGTATCCTTCTGCTATGGGATGTGAACCTGCTTGATGCTTCCGACATTGTCGCCTCGACATACTGTCTTTCAACCACATTTCATATATGCGCGTCGGGCTCTTGCTTCAAGCTCACTTCGGTCTATGGCCCCACTGATTCGACATGCAAAGACGCCTTCTTTACGGAGATGCTCAACCACAAACCACTCGCTGATGTGGCTTGGTTGGTCGCCCGAGACTTCAACCAAATTTACTGGGCGAGGGACAAGAATAAAAGGAATGTCGACACGAGCAGAGTTAATCGTTTTCGCTCCACACTCCAGTCTTGTGAGCTCAAGGAAATCCACCTCCAGAACATACGCTTCACTTGGAGCAATGAACGCGCAAACCCCACCTTGTGCAAGCTTGATTCTTTCTTCTGCAATGCCGAGTGGGACACCACTCACAACAGTCACCTGCTACACGCCCTGTCGTCTTCCCTCTCCGACCACTGCCCGTTATTGCTCGCCGACGACAAGGGCCCGAGGCGCCCGCATACTTCCAAATTCGAGAACTTCTGGTATCTTTGCCCGGATTTCAAGAGGTCGTCCAAAATGCTTGGACCGAGAGGGTCAGTCACTCTGAGCCATACCAGGTCCTTCATCATAAGCTCAAAAAAGGCACTCCGTCTCACTGAGTGGAGCAAGCGTATCTTCTCCAAGGCCAATGTTCAGCTACATGCGGCCAACATGATCATTCTTCGACTGGACATTGCGCAAGAGGACCGTCTAATATCCCCGGAGGAGATGGACTTGCGCTCTAGGCTTAAGAGGCAGGTGATTAGTCTGGCGGTCCTGCAGAGGGCAAGAAAGAGCCAATGCGCTAGGATCGCAAACCTCAAGGATGGAGATGCTAACACAAAAAATTTCCACTGTCGTATCAACGCCAGGAGAAGAAAGAATCACATCCATAGGATCAAGGATGCACATGGTTGGGTGACCGAGCATGAGAAAAAAGAGAAGATAATCCACAGCCACTTCTCGGAGGTCATGGGCAGAGGTTGCACAAGCAACGTTGACTTCAATTGGGATGAGTTGAAAATTCAACCCCATGACTTGCATGATCTCGGTGACCCCATCATAGAGGATGAGGTTTTGGCGGCCATAAAAGCGATGCCGGGTGACAAGGCACCCGGGCCGGACGGCTTCACCGGCAGCTTCTACAAACGGTGTTGGGATATCATCAAGCATGATCTCATGTGTGTCATCCAATGTTTTGACTCCCTCCGCACTTCCCACTTGTAATGGCTCAACTCGGCCAATGTGGTGTTGTTGCCCAAGAAGGATGGGGTGGAAGGCATCTCCGATTATAGGCCAATTAGCCTCGTGCATGCTATTGCCAAGATTCTTTCCTTGAGGCTTGCCCCCCACATGGACGCACTCGTCTCCAACGCCCAAAGTGCTTTCATAAAGAAGAGGAGTATACATGACAACTTCATGTATGTTCGCAATTTTGCGCGCCGGTTGCACAAACGCAAGATTTTCGCCCTCCTCTTCAAGCTCGACATTAGAAAAGCATTTGACTCGGTCAAGTAGGAATACATCCTCGACCTTTTGCAGTGCAAGGGGTTTCCTTGCAAATTCCGGAATTGGATCGCCGCTCTGCTTTCATCATCCTCTTCGCGTATCCTCCTCAATGGGTTTCCGGGCCACCCGATCAAGCATGGCCGCGGTTTCCGTCAAGGAGACCCGATATCACCGATGTTGTTCGTCCTTGCAATCGACCCCCTTCAACAAATCCTCGCCACCGTAACTTGTAAAGGCATCTTACACAAGATACACGGGCGAGGTACCATGATGAGAACCTCCCTCTATGCGGATGACGCGGCCATCTTCATGGCCCCAATTAAGAGGGACGTTGACAACCTCTCTGCCATCCTAAGGGGTTTCGGCGAGGCGACAGGCCTTTGCACCAACTTCCACAAGAGCTCGGTGGTGCCCATTCGATGCAACCATCTTCCGCTGGGGCATATTCTGAGTAGCATCCCGGCGACACGCGCCATGTTCCCAATAAAATATTTAGGCCTCCCGCTCTCGGTCAAGCAACTCCGGAAAGTCGACGTCCAATATCTCGAAGAAAAGGCAGCCGGGAAGTTGGTAACTTGGGAGGGACAATCCATCACAACAATTGGACGCACTGCCCTTGTCAGATCAGTCATCACCTCTCAAGCGGTCTTCTCCATCACGCCTCTCATTGTGCCGCAGGGCACACTCCATAACCTCAACAAGGTGGAGAGGGCCTTCCTCTGGGCTGGTTCGGACAAGACGACCGGTGCAAAATGCAACGTCAACTGGGACGTGGTATGCAGGCCCATGAATTACGGAGGACTTGGGGTCCTCAACACCGACAAGTTTGCTCGGGCCTTGCGGCTGAGGTGGTTTTGGTTCGAATGGAAGGAGCCTAATAAACTTTGGGTTGGATTGGGCAACCCTTGCACCGAGGACGACCTGGATTTCTTCTATGCCTCAACCACAATCATCGTCGGAAATGGTGCTAAAACACCTTTTTGGGACGCCCCATGGTTGCTTGGTCGCAAGCCCAAGGATGTTGCCCCGCTTATCTATCAAGCCACGAAAAGGAAGAACTGGAAGCTACGAGAAGCCATACACGGGAACGCTTGGATGACTAACATCAAGCATGACACGGTGGTCTTCGGCGCCCATGTCCGGGAGCTTTTCTCGCTCTGGACACTTCTGCATGGCTTTCACCTTGATGACCAGGTTGAGGATGGCATTGTTTGGAAACATGCTGTAGATGGGATATACTCGGCGGGCACTGCTTATAAGGCGCAATTCCTTGGCCTAACACATTCACACATTCACTACATGGTCTGGAAAGCTTGGGCTCCCCCTAAGGTCAAATTCTTCGCCTGGCTGGCCTTGCAAGACCGGATTTGGACTGCAGACCGGTTGGAGCAGCGTGGTTGGGAAAATTGTGGGCTTTGCCCACTTTGCAAGAGGGATCAAGAATCAGGCATCCACCTTTTCGTCAAGTGCCGCTTCTCCATACGGCTCTGGCGATCGGTCATTGACAAGTTTGTGTTGGAAATATGCCCTAGAGGCAATAATAAAATGATTATTATTATATTTCCTTGTTCATGATAATTGTCTATTGTTCATGCTATAATTGTGTTATCTGGAAATCATAATGCATATGTGAATACATAGACCATAACATGTCCCTAGTAAGCCTCTAGTTAACTAGCTCGTTGATCAATAGATAGTCACGGTTTCCTGACTATGGACATTGGATGTCATTGATAACGGGATCACATCATTAGGAGAATGATGTGATGGACAAGACCTAATCCTAAGCATAGCACAAGATCGTGTAGTTCATTTGCTAGAGCTTTTCCAGTGTCAAGTATAATTTCCTTAGACCATGAGATCGTGTAACTCCCGGGTGCCGTAGGAGTGCTTTGGGTGTACCAAACGTCACAACGTAACTGGGTGACTATAAAGGTATACTACAGGTATCCCCGAAAGTATCTATTGGGTTGACACGGATTGAGACTGGAATTTGTCACTCCGTATGATAGAGAGGTATCTCTGGGCCCACTCGGTAATGCATCATCATAATGAGCTCAATGTGACCAAGTGTTTGGTCACGTGATCATGCATTACAGTACGAGTAAAGTGACTTGTCGGTAATGAGATTGAACAAGGTATTGGGATACCGATGATCGAATCTCGGGCAAGTAACGTACCGATTGACAAAGGGAATTGTATACGGGATTGATTGAATCCTCGACATCGTGGTTCATCCGATGAGATCATCGTGGAACATGTGGTAGCCAACATGGGTATCCATATCCCACTGTTGGTTATTGACCGGAGAGTCGTCTCGGTCATGTCTACGTGTCTCCCGAACTCGTAGGGTCTACACACTTAAGGTTCGGTGATGCTAGGGTTGTAGAGATATTAGTATGCGGTAACCTGAAAGTTGTTCGGAGTCCTGGATGAGATCCCGGATGTCACGAGGAGTCCCGGAATAGTCCAGAGGTGAAGATTTATATATAGGAAGTCCAGTTTCGGCCACCAGGAAAGTTTCGGGGGTAATCGGTATTGTACCGGGACCACCGGAAGGGTCTCGGGGGTCCATCGGGTGGGGCCACCTATCCTGGAGGGCCCCATGGGCTGGAGTGGGAGGGTAACCAGCCCCTGGTGGGCTGGTGCGCCCCCCATGGGCCTCCCCCTGCGCCTAGGGTTGGAAACCCTAGGGGTGGGGGGCGCCCCACTTGGCTTGGGTGGCAAGTCCCCCCCTTGGCCGCCGCCCCCTCTTGGAGATCCCATCTCCTAGGGCCGGCGCCCCCCTAGGGGCCCTATATATAGTGGGGGGGGGAGGGTGGACAGCCGCACCAAGTCTCTGGCGCCTCCCTCTCCCACGTAACACCTCTCTCTCTCTCTCTCTCTCTCTCTCTCTCTCTCTCGTTGGAGCTTGGCGAAGCCCTGCCGAGATCACCGTTGCTTCCACCACCGCGCCGTCGTGCTGCTGGATCTCCATCAACCTCTCCTTCCCCTTGCTGGATCAAGAAGCAGGAGACGTCTTCCCAACCGTACGTGTGTTGAACGTGGAGGCGCCGTCCGTTCGGCGCTAGGTCATCGCTGATTTGGATCACGACGAGTACGACTCCATCAACCCCGTTCTCTTGAACGCTTCCACTGGCGATCTACAAGGGTATGTAGATGCACTCTCCTCTCCCTCGTTGCTAGATGACTCCATAGATTGATCTTGGTGATGCGTAGAAATTTTAAAATTCTGCTATGTTCCCCAACAGTGGCATCATGAGCTAGGTCTATGCGTAGTTTCTATGCACGAGTAGAACACAAGTTGTTGTGGGCGTTGATTTTGTCATTTTACTTGCCGTTACTAGTCTTATCTTGATTCGACGGCATCGTGGGATGAAGCGGCCCAGACCGACCTTACACGTACGCTTACGTGAGACTGGTTCCACCGACTGACATGCACTAGTTGCATAAGGTGGCTAGCGGGTGTCTGTCTCTCCCACTTTAGTCGGATCGGATTCGATGAAAAGGGTCCTTATGAAGGGTAAATAGAAATTGGCATATCACATTGTGGTTTTGGCATAGGTAAGAAACGTTCTTGCTAGAAACCTATAGCAGACACGTAAAAACTTGCAACAACAGTTAGAGGACGTCTAACTTGTTTTTGCAGCATGTGCCATGTGTTGTGATATGGCCAAAAGGATGTGATGAATGATATATGTGATTTATGAGATTGATCATGTTCTTGTAATAGGAATCACGACTTGCATGTTGATGAGTATGACAACCGGCACGAGCCATAGGAGTTGTCTTAATTTATTTATGACCCGCGTGTCAACATAAACGTCATGTAATTACTTTACTTTATTGCTAAACCGTTAGCCATAGTAGTAGAAGTAATAGACGACGAGATAACTTCATGAAGACACGATGATGGAGATCATGGTGTCATGCCGGTGACAAGGATGATCATGGCGCCCCGAGGATGGAGATCAAAAGGAGCAAATGATATTGGCCATATCATGTCACTATTTGATTGCATGTGATGTTTATCATGTTTTTGCTTTTTATTTGCTTAGAACGACGGTAGTAAATAAGATGATCCCTCACAATAATTTCAAGAAAGTGTTCCCCCTAACTGTGCACCGTTGCTAAGGTCCGTTGTTCCGAAGCACCACGTGATGATCGGGTGTAATAGGTTCTAACATTCGCATACAATTGGTGTAAGCCAGATTTACACACGCAATACACTTAGGTTGACTTGACGAGCCTAACATGTACAAACATGGCCTCGGAACACGGAAGACCGAAAGGTCGAACATGAGTCATATAGAAGATACGATCAACATGAAGATGTTTACCGATGATGACTAGTCTGTCTCACGTGATGATCGGACACAGCCTAGTTGAATCGGATCATGTATCATTAGATGACTAGAGGGATGTCTATCTGAGTGGGAGTTCATTAAATAATTTGATTAGATGAGATTAATTATCATGAACTTAGTCTAAAATCTTTGCAATATGTCTTGTAGATCAAATGGCCCACGCTAATGTTGCCCTCAACTTTAACGCGTTCCTAGAGAAAACCAAGCTGAAAGACGATGGCAGCAACTATACGGACTGGGTCCGTAACCTGAGGATTATCCTCATAGCTGCCAGGAAAGCATATGTCCTTGATGCACCGCTACGTGAAGCACCTATTTTCCCTGCAGAACAAGGTGTTATGAACGCTTGGCAGACACGTAGTGATGATTACTCCCTGGTTCAGTGCGGCATGCTTTACAGCTTAGAACCGGGGCTCCAAAAGCGTTTTGAGCAACACGGAGCATATGAGATGTTCCAAAAGCTGAAAATGGTTTTCCAAGCTCACGCCCGGGTTGAGAGATATGAAGTCTCCGACAAGTTCTACAGTTGTAAGACGGAGGAGAACAATTCTGTCAGTGAGCACATACTCAAAATGTCTGGGCTGCATAACCGCTTGTCTCAGCTAGGAGTTAATCTCCCGGATGATGCGGTCGTTGACAGAATCCTTCAGTCGCTCCCACCTAGCTACAAGAGCTTTGTGATGAACTTCAATATGCAGGGGATGGAAAAGACCATTCCCGAGGTATATTCAATGCTGAAATCAGCGGAGGTGGAAATCAAAAAAGGAACATCAAGTGTTGATGGTGAATAAAACCACTAAGTTCAAGAAAGGCAAGGGTAAAAAGAACTTCAAGAAGGACGACAAGGAGTTGTCGCGCCCGGTAAGCAAGCTGCCGGGAAGAAGTCAAAGAATAGACCCAAGCCTGAGACTGAGTGCTTTTATTGTAAGGGAAACGGTCACTGGAAGCGGAATTGCCCCAAGTACTTAGCGGAAAGAAGGCCGGCAATACCAAAGGTATATGTGATATACATGTTATTGATGTGTACCTTACCAGCGCTCGTAGTAGATCCTGGGTATTTGATACTGGTGCAGTTGCTCATATTTATAACTCAAAACAGGAACTGCGGAATAAACGGAGACTGGCGAAGGACGAGGTGATGATGCGCGTCGGGAATGGTTCCAAGGTCGATGTGATCGCCGTCGGCACGCTACCTCTACATTTACCTACGGGATTAGTTTTAAACCTCAATAATTGTTATTTAGTACCAGCTTTGAGCATGAACATTGTATCTGGATCTCGTTTAATGCGAGATGGCTACTCATTTAAATCTGAGAATAATGGTTGTTCTATTTATATGAGAGACATGTTTTATGGTCATGCCCCGCTGGTCAATGGTTTATTCTTATTTAATCTAGAATGTGATGTTACACACATTCATAGTGTGAATGGCAAAAGATGTAAGGTTGATAATGATAGTCCCACATACTTGTGGCACTGCCGCCTTGGTCACATTGGTGTCAAACGCATGAAGAAACTCCATGCAGATGGACTTTTGGAGTCTCTTGATTATGAATCATTTGACACGTGCGGACCATGCCTCATGGGTAAAATGACCAAGACTCCGTTCTCCGGAACAATGGAGCGAGCAACCAACTTATTGGAAATCATACATACTGATGTGTGCGGTCCAATGAGCGTTGAGGCTCGCGGTGGCTATCGTTATGTCCTCACCCTCACTGATGACTTAAGTAGATATGGGTATGTCTACTTAATGAAACACAAGTCTGAGACCTTTGAAAAGTTCAAGGAATTTTAGAGTGAGGTTGAGAATCAACGTGACAGGAAAATCAAGTTCTTACAATCAGATCGTGGGGGAGAATATTTGAGTCACGAATTTGGCACACACTTAAGGAAATGTGGAATAGTTTCACAACTCACGCCGCCTGGAACACCATAGCGTAATGGTGTGTCCGAACATCGTAATCGCACCCTATTGGATATGGTACGATCTATGATGTCTCTTACTGATCTACCGCTATCATTTTGGGGTTATGCTATAGAGACTGTCGCATTCACTTTAAATAGGGCTCTGTCGAAATCCGTTGAGACGACACCGTATGAATTGTGGTTTGGCAAGAAACCTAAGCTGTCATTTCTGAAAGTTTGGGGATGCGATGCTTATGTCAAGAAACTTCAACCTGAAAAGCTCTAACCCAAATCAGAAAAATGCGTCTTCATAGGATACCCTAAAGAAACTATTGGGTATACCTTCTATCTTAGATCCGAAGGCAAGACATTTGTTGCCAAGAATGGGTCCTTTCTAGAGAAAGAGTTTCTCTCGAAAGAAGTAAGTGGGAGGAAAATACAACTTGATGAAGTGTTGCCTCTTGAACCGGAGAGTGGCACAGCTCAAGAAATTGTTCCTGAGGTGTCTGCACCGACTAGGGAGTAAGTTAATGATGATGATCATGAAACTTCAGATCAAGTTGCTACTGAACTTCGAAGGTCCACAAGGACGTATTCCGCACCAGAGTGGTACGGCAACCCTGTCCTAGAAACCATGTTATTGGACAATGGTGAACCTTCAAACTATGAAGAAGCGATGGCGGGCCCAGATTCCGACAAATGGCTGGAAGCCATGAAATCCGAGATAGGATCCATGTATGAAAACGAAGTATGGACTTTGAATGACTTGTCCGTTGATCGGCGATCCATAGAAAATAAATGGATCTTTAAGAAGAAGACAGGCGCGGATGGTAATGTGACCATCTATAAAGCTCGGCTTGTCGCTAAGGCTTATCGACAAGTTCAAGGGGTTGACTACGATGAGACTTTCTCACCCGTAGCGAAGCTGAAGTCCGTCCGAATCATGTTAGCAATTGCCGCATTCTATGATTATGAGATATGGCAAATGGACGTCAAAACAGCATTCCTTAATGGTTTCCTTAAGGGAGAATTGTATATGATGCAGCCGGAAGGTTTTGTCGATCCTAAGAATGTTGACAAGGTGTGCAAGCTCCAACGCTCAATCTATGGGCTGGTGCAAACATCTCGGAGTTGGAACATTCGTTTTGATGAGATGATCAAAGCGTTTGGGTTTACACAGACTTATGGAGAAGCCTGCGTTTACAAGAAAGTGAGTGGGAGCTCCGTAGCATTTCTCATATTGTATGTGGATGACATACTATTGATGGGAAATGATATAGAATTCTTGGAAAGCATAAAGGCCTACTTGAACAAGTGTTTTTCAATGAAGGACCTTGGAGAAGCTGCTTATATATTAGGCATTAAGATCTATAGAGATAGATCGAGACGCCTCATTGGTCTTTCACAAAGTACATACCTTGACAAGATATTGAAGAAGTTCAATATGGATCAGTCCAAGAAGGGGTTCTGGCCTGTATTGCAAGGTATGAGATTGAGCACAGATCAATGCCCGACCACGACATAAGATAGAGAAAAGATGAGTGTCGTCCCCTATGCCTCGGCCATAGGGTCTATCATGTATGCCATGCTGTGTACCAGACCTGATGTAAACCTTGCCGTAAGTTCGGTAGGAAGGTACCAAAGTAATCCCGGCATGAAACACTGGACAGCGGTCAAGAATATCTTGAAGTAATTGAAAATGACTAAGGATATGTTTCTCATGTATGGAGGTGACGAAGAGCTCGTCGTAAAGGGTTACGTCGATGCTAGCTTCGACACAGATCTGGATGACTCTAAGTCACAAACCGGATACGTGTATATTTTAAATGGTGGGGCAATCAGCTGGTGCAGTTGCAAGCAAAGCGTCGTGACGGGATCTACATGTGAAGCGGAGTACATGGAAGCCTCGGAGGCAGCACAAGAAGCAATCTGGGTGAACGAGTTCTTTACCGACCTAGGAGTTATTCCCAATGCGTCGGGCCCGATGACTCTCTTCTGTAACAACGCTGGAGCTATTGCCCTTGCCAAGGAGCCCAGGTTTCACAGGAAGACCAGGCATATCAAGCGTCGCTTCAACTCCATTCGTGAAAATGTTCAAAATGGAGACATAGATATTTGCAAAGTGCATACAGACCTGAATGTCGTAGATCCGTTGACTAAACCTCTTCCTCGAGCAAAACATGATCAACACCAGAACTCTATGGGTGTTCGACTCATCACAATGTAACTAGATTATTGACTCTAGTGCAAGTGGGAGACTGTTGGAAATATGCCCTAGAGGCAATAATAAAATGATTATTATTATATTTCCTTGTTCACGATAATTGTCTATTGTTTATGCTATAATTGTGTTATCCAGAAATCATAATGCATGTGTGGATACATAGACTATAACATGTCCCTAGTAAGCCTCTAGTTAACTAGCTCGTTGATCAATAGATAGTCACGGTTTCCTGACTATGGACATTGGATGTCATTGATAACGGGATCACATCATTAGGAGAATGATGTGATGGACAAGACCCAATCCTAAGCATAGCACAAGATCGTGTAGTTCGTTTTCTAGAGCTTTTCCAGTGTCAAGTATCATTTCCTTAGACCATGAGATCGTGTAACTCCCGGATGCCATAGGAGTGCTTTGGGTGTACCAAACGTCACAACGTAACTGAGTGACTATAAAGGTATACTACAGGTATCCCCGAAAGTATCTGTTGGGTTGACACGGATCGAGACTGGAATTTGTCACTCCGTATGACGGAGAGGTATCTCTGGGCCCACTCGGTAATGCATATCATAATGAGCTCAATGTGACCAAGTGTTTGGTCACGGGATCATGCATTACGGTACGAGTAAAGTGACTTGCCGGTAACGAGATTGAACGAGGTATTGGGATACCGACGATCGAATCTCGGGCAAGTAACGTACCGATTGACAAATGGAATTGTATACGGGATTGATTGAATCCTCGGCATCGTGGTTCATCCGATGAGATCATCGTGGAACATGTGGGAGCCAACATGGGTATCCAGATCCCGCTGTTGGTTATTGACTGGAGAGTCATCTCGGTCATGTCTATGTGTCTCCCGAACCCATAGGGTCTACACACTTAAGGTTCGGTGACGCTAGGGTTGTAGAGATATTAGTATGCGGTAACCCGAAAGTTGTTCGGAGTCCCGGATGAGATCCCGGATGTCACGAGGAGTTCCGGAATGGTCCGGAGGTGAAGATTTATATATAGAAAATCCAGTTTTGGCCATCGGGAAAGTTTCGGGGGTAATCGGTATTGTACCGGAACCACTGGAAGGGTCCCCGGGGTCCACCGGGTGGGGCCACCTATCCCGGAGGGCCCCATGGGCTGGAGTGGGAGGGGAACCAGCCCCTGGTGGGC
Source organism: Triticum monococcum (assembly GCA_034509565.1). Taxonomy (NCBI): domain Eukaryota; kingdom Viridiplantae; phylum Streptophyta; class Magnoliopsida; order Poales; family Poaceae; genus Triticum; species Triticum monococcum. The sequence goes on from CM067846.1 coordinate 592,207,805, forward strand.
TGGTGCGCCCCCCATGGGCCTCCCCCTGCGCCTAGGGTTGGAAACCCTAGGGGTGGGGGGCGCCCCACTTGGCTTGGGGGGCAAGTCCCCCCCCCCCCTTGTCCGCCGCCCCCCTTGGAGATCCCATCTCCTAGGGCCGGCGCCCCCCTAGGGGCCCTATATATAGTGGGGGGAGGGAGGGCAGCCGCACCAAGTCTCTGGCGCCTCCCTCTCCCCACGTAACACCTCTCTCTCTCTCTCTCGTTGGAGCTTGACGAAGCCCTGCCGACATCACCGTTGCTTCCACCACCACACCGTCGTGCTGCTGGATCTCCATCAACTTCTCCTTTCCCTTGCTGGATCAAGAAGGAGGAGACGTCTTCCCAACCGTATGTGTGTTGAACGCGGAGGTGCCGTCCGTTCGGCGCTAGGTCATCGGTGATTTGGATCACGACGAGTACGACTCCATCAACCTCGTTCTCTTGAATGCTTCTGCTCGCGATCTACAAGGGTATGTAGATGCACTCTCCTCTCCCTCGTTGCTAGATGACTCCATAGATTGATCTTGATGATGCGTAGAAAAATTTAAAATTCTGCTACGTTCCCCAACAGTTTGGTCTTGCGCACATTGACACCTCCGATTGGCACCTTGAGGACTCTCTTACGTGTTGGTGGGATAGAAGAACCGACATGCGAAATCCAGACAGACGAGCGATGGCCTCCCTCACCATGCTCGTCTCTTGGACTATTTGGAATGAGATAAACGCCCGGGTGTTTCGCCACAAGAGTGCGCCACCGCCTATTCTTCTTCAATCATCCGAGGACCAAGCAATCACACGAGGCATGACACCGAGATTTTTTAACGAGGTTCACCGATATGGCTACATCCTCGGGGCTTGACTACGGGCGCTCCTCCCCGTGACACCGTCACAATACCGCACCCGGCCACCCGGGCGCCGGCACACGCCACAGGCTCCCCCTTGTGCCTGTGCTATTATGCTGGCATAGGTTACATCGTGTGTCTAACCCCGCTATATATGAGAGGCCTAGGATACAAGTGTCCTATTAGGACACGACTCCATATCCTATCTAAACACAATACAACTACAAGTCCAACTGTAACCTACCTCGTACACTATATTCGACACAACTCCAACAAACTCCACCTTGGCGAATATACTCCACCACCCTGAATTCGTCAATGTGTCAAACTTCCATGTACATTGGACTTGAGCTTATCCCATGAGCACCGCTGCTACTCCAAAGACTCCATATGACTCCACCTGCAACTTGTAGTCTCTCCTTTCTTGACCACAGTCAACACTCGAGCAAAATTAAGTTCCTTGTTACTCTAGTTTGTGCTCCCAACTTCCAGAGTATCAGTCCAACACCATCACACACTGATCACTGACCTGCGTGAAAAGTGAACAACTCACATATTGGATGTCACACATAAGAGTTACCTGAACTCAACATCACCGCTCCTTTATTGACCGTCTATCTGAAACTTGAAGAAATTTCACCATTGCTTGTAGTCATCCCGAGTCAAACTCGCAGTTGTCTCACCACATGTATGACCACCAGAGCCCTGGTCCGTCTCCATGTCCCGTGCATACCACACGCCTTGCCGCTATTACCGCGTCGAGCCTCCGCTGTCTTGGTCGAGTCTCAAGGGTCGCGAACCCACACCACTCAACCTCCACTGCAGAGTACCATCGATCATCACCGACTGATGACGAGTTTCACGCTTCCATCAGACCACTGGGCTCCAGTCCAAACTGCATGTCACTCGCTTTTCCCCCTGGCTGAATAGACTTCGATTCTCTGGATCGTTACACCCCTCAATCCAGCTCCACCTTCAACATGACTCCATGGTAGATGATCAGTCGACCGTCGCGCACTGTCGACTTCAAGCTCCGTGTGTACATCACCTTGAATCAACCCGCGCCATAGTCTTGTCGAAGCCGCACAAGCCTCGGGCATGTGCCACGTGTTTCCACGCCAAGAAGTCGGTCACCATCAGCATCACGCTCCTAATGTCGTCGTCGTCGATTCCACCACCGTCTTCTGTACCAACCGACTCACGTCGATCCCGTCAGACTGTCCAGTCCGACCCAGCCGAATTTGTCTGACTGTATGACACGCTCCAGACTCAAGCCGCCACCGTGACCTTCGCCATCCATACACAAACATGTACCGACAAAGAAACCAAAGCAAAGTCCTCCTTAGCCTTCCCGTGTGAACGTGCCACAGATCACACGTATGTAGCTTTAGGACTTATTTTTTCTTTCTTGATAGCATATCACGGCCCTGACTCTCAGCCCTTGTGTCAATTCTTTTTGTCACAAACAAATCTTCCGATGCCCTTGTGTAGTTTTGTACGCATGCCTGCAGCCTGAACATGCGGCGCCTGAGCCACAGCTTCAACCTAACGGCTGTACAAGGGCCTAGCCCACCAAGCACGCATCAGCCAGCCCCACATGGGCCAGCCTGCCATGTTCTAGGCTGCCCACGAGCCGCTTCGGCTTTTGCTCCCTGCCACCCAGCGCCCAAATTGATCTGCGCCGCTTCCATCGATCCCGTCGGTCTTCTAGACGAAGAACACCAACGGTTTCGCCGCCGCCGCTTGTACCAATCCTCTGCTGCACACACATCTGATCTGCAAGACCTCCACCGTACTAGCCTCACGTCGCCTGCTTTCAATCGCTTTTCCCCATCTCGCCGAGAACCACACCATAGCCGGCTGCATCTCAACTCGACACTTCCTTTTAAATCAACAATCACAGCCTTCGAACAACCTAGCTCTCATACCACTTGTTAGAATAAATCCGAGGCATACCGTCAATCATCCGAGGACCAAGCAATCACACGAGGCATGACATTGAGATTTGTTAACGAGGTTCACCGATATGGCTACATCCCCGGGGCTTGACTACGGGCGCTCCTCCCCGTGACACCGTCACAATACCGCACCCGGCCACCCGGCACCGGCACACGCCGCCGGCTCCCCCTTGTGCCTGTGCTATTATGCTGGCATAGGTTACATCGTGTGTCTAACCCCGCTATATATGAGAGGCCTAGGATACAAGTGTCCTATTAGGACACGACTCCATATCCTATCTAAACATAATACAACTACAAGTCCAACTGTAACCTACCTCGTACACTATATTCGACACAACTCCAACAAAAATATATTGCTTGAGGTCAATCTATGGGTTGCAGCGGGTGCTAAGAAACTAGGGCGTATCGTTGTACGAGAGTAATTGTCATGCCGTTTATTGTAGGGCCACTTGCAAACTGTCAAACTCTATTCTCCTCTTATTTAATGGATGAGGCAAATCTTTTGCCTCCGTTTCGAAAAAAAATAATTCCCACTCAAATGAAGACAGTTATTTGTGATATAAAAGATGCAATATCACCTAACTGGCTTGTGTGAGTCTAAGGAGAAAACAATGTGTATTCAATTGAAATATCAAATCCCCTCAAAATAATAATAATAAATTGAAAGTTCTAATCTGATGCCGTCTCCATGGCTCTGCCATCAACCATCCATCACGGTATGCCGTCTCCTGCTTGACTGTACCCGGCTTCTCCAAGTATGATATACGCTATTCAGCTCCTTTTCTCGCATTTCTTGGACGAAACACAAGTCCACGGTGGCGCGATAAACTAACATTGTGTGCATGTATTCTGTCAATATGTGACTCTGTACGATGACGATGTGCTAATGATGAAGAGCGCCAACGCTGGCGCCGCCGGGAAGCGGAATGGTGAAGACGAGGAGAGGAACTGCCTGCCGCTACTGGCTGCAGCGCCGCATGCCCTGTGGTCGTTAGTGTGCAAGTTTCGCCGCGCCGTGGGCTGCGGTGCTTGAAGGGCCTGCTCATCGTCGCCATCAAGAAGCTGCCTCTGATGGAAAAGAAGACCAAATTTGTCCAGGTGGCCATCGACTAAGCCTTCAGGCACACGATTGTTGCCAGGAAAAACATTTGCTATCGGCGTCATCAGTGTAGCGGTACATCAGTGTGGTGAGTCTGGTAGCTTTGGGTGTTCTTCTTAGTCGCGTCCCTCTCGCGTCGTCTCCCTCGCGGGCGACTCGGGAGGGCTCCGCCGCCGCCGCCTCCTAGTCCCTCCAGCGCCATTCTCCCCCTCCGCCGTAGCCGATGGTTGGCACCGGGCAAAGCCCGTGCGTGCGATGGCAGCGTCGGAGGGTCTCTCCTCCCGTTTACGGATCCGCGGCGGCGCGGGCGTCCTGATCCGCGTGGTGCAGCCCTCCCAACGGTGTGGCGAATCCCGGAGGTGGCGGACTGGCGGCGGTGCACGGGTGCCCAGATCCATGGGTGTGGGACTCCCGGCAGCGTGCGGCGGCGGGATTGGTCGACGGCGAGCTTGGGCGATGGTGTCGGCCGCGCGGTGCCGGATGTCGTCGCTCGCGGCGGATCTCGCCACTCCGGCCTTCATGGAGGAACCTGGACTGGGGGCGGCGGCCCCGTTAGGCATGTCGACGGCACCCTCGGCTGGCGACGTTCGCGGGGTGGGGGGGGGGGGGGTGGATGGATGGCGTCTGGACCGTGTGGGTGGTGAGTTGCCGGTGGATCTCCTCCGCGCTGCAGGCTCTCTCCTGCTGCACTTGGTGGCTTACAATCGCGGTCGTCGGCCTCGGTGCATTTGCAGGGGCTGGTCGAGGTGACATAGGGCCGGAGGAAACTCTAGATGACTCGTTCATCCCGACGGTGGCGATGACCAGGGTCGCCGTTCTCCTACTTGCAGGCGCCGTCGAGGTCCCTGCCCTCCACCCCGTCCCCATGCCCGGGTGAAAACCCTAAATCTCCTTAGATTGGGCGGCGGCGGCACTGTGTGTCATACCCTTCTTGGAGGCACCGCCTGAGGTGTTTGGGTGCTCGGTTTGAAAAACTGCAGTCGGATGGCATGGGACTAGTGGCAGCAGGTGGTGTTTCGCGTCGGAGGAGCGGCGTGGCATCTGGTGCGTCGACAATGGCGGGTCTCAGCGGCATGGAGCAGCGGGTCTCGCTGGTGGGCATGTGATGATGGGCGAGCGCAGGATGGTGGCGTTGTCTGACGTCGACGACAGATAGACCAGGCAAGGTAAATGTAACAGTACATCACTGAAGATGGATTGGTGGCAGGTGGCTGCGACGGCCTCATACCCGGCAGGCGTCCTGGTTGAGGAGTGCGCCGGACCGGTGGGTGCCCCATACCTGGCAGGCGTCCTGGTTGAGTCCTCAGGTCTTAGATGTTAGGGTTTGGTTGCAAGGTCTGTTTGGTACTAGGTCCAGACTATCAACATCCCTACATCAACTGGATAGGAGTAGCGATAGATGTTGCCTAGAAGGTGGCTTTAGTTTTACTGTTGTATAACTTTGTAAGGTCTTGTGTGAATAATTAATAAAATGGTTGTATGCATCGTCCAGATGCAGAGGCCGGAGGGTCCTCCTTCATTTCTAAAAAAATGTTGTGTTTATGGTTATCTGTTGTGAATGTGAATGCATCTTTGAAAGGGAATTATGGATCACAAAGTGTTATTGGCTTCATATTCACCTGTATCTTCCCATTGAATCAAACAAGTGAAGGGAAGCACGCGTTCCTGGATTGTGTTCATGCCGAGTATATTACAGCCATGCATTTCTCTCGAGTTTCTCCAACAATGTTTGCCTGATTAGGATTCACACATGAAACACCATGTGATCTTAGAGAAAAACTGTCCAAATGGATCCATCGTCTACGTGTCTCTTTCGGCCTTAGTCCTCTATGAGTTCCACCATTCCGCCAGGTAGTGGTGGTCAGGTGGTGTTAGGAATCCAATCATGTGTGGTCAAATGAGATTGTGTAGTCATATGTGTATACATTCATAAGATTTCTTGCATTCCTTTTTCTTGTTGTATGTTGTTTTTGCAAAAAGCCGTGTAGGACTACATGGCTTGTGTGTGGCTTCGCCACTGGGCAACCAAATTTGAATGCAAAGGTGGTAGGAGATAGGATCCTACCCGGTCTAGGGCGTAGGTTGTACGGGAAGGAGGAGGATTGACAGAGATGCGATCGTGGCTGCTGGCGGCGGGGCGCCGTGGCGCGATGAAGAAGAGGCGGCGGCGGTGCAAGAGGCGGCTAGGGTTAGGTTTCCCGGCTCCCTTCGAGAAGCCGAGCAAATAATGATTGCTTCTTGCTTGATTAGATTGATACATCTCATCTCCTTATATAGAGAGGTTTACTTGACTCCTAAGCAACCAATCCTAATAACGATAAGATAATTGGGCTAAGCCCCTAATAACGATAAGATAACTTGGGCCACAACCCACCGGGTTAAGCCCCTAATATGCCGGTCATAACACTTCTCCCCGCCTGCACAAACAGCTCGTCCTCGAGCTGTAAGGTGGGTAAACGCTTGCTGAACTCCTCGAGGTGATCAACTAGCGTCAAACGCCTTCGCGACAGCTGGGGCGGCCAGGTAGGCGGCGACGGCGTCCTCCTCAATGTAGTCTGCAACCTCCAGATAGAAGAGTCGCAGGCAGACGTGGCCGGGCGTGTAGGGCTTGTTGTTGAAAATATGCTCTAGAGGCAATAATAAAATGGTTATTATTATATTTCTTTGTTCATGATAATTGTCTATTGTTCATGCTATAATTGTGTTATCCGGAAATCGTAATACATGTGTGAATACATAGACCACAACACGTCCCTAGTGAGCCTTTAGTTGACTAGCTCGTTGATCAAAAGATGGTCATGGTTTCCTGACTATGGACATTAGATGTCATTGATAACGGGATCACATCATTAGGAGAATGATGTGATGGACAAGCCCCAATCCTAAGCATAGCTCAAAGATCGTGTAGTTCATTTGCTGTAGCTTTTCTGAATGTCAAGTATCATTTCCTTAGACCATGAGATTGTGCAACTCCCGGATACCGTAGGAGTGCCTTGGGTGTGCCAAACGTCACAACGTAATTGGGTGACTATAAAGGTACATTACAGGTATCTCCGAAAGTGTCTGTTGGGTTGGCACGAATCGAGACTGGGATTTGTCACTCCGTATGACGGAGAGGTATCTCTGGGCCCACTTGGTAATGCATCATCATAATGAGCTCAATGTGATCAAGTGGTTGACCACGGGATCATGCATTACGGTATGAGTAAAGTGACTTGCCGGTAACGAGACTGAACAAGGTATTGGGATACCGACGATCGAGTCTCGGGCAAGTAACGTACCGATTGACAAAGGGAATTGTATACGGATTGATTGAATCCTGGACATCGTGGTTCATCCGATGAGATCATCGTGGAGCATGTGGGAGCCAACATGGGTATCCAGATCCCGCTATTGGTTATTGACCGGAGAGTCGTCTCGTTCATGTCTGCATGTCTCCCGAACCCGTAGGGTCTACACACTTAAGGTTCGGTGACGCTAGGGTTGTTAGGAAGACTTGTATGTGATTACCGAATGTTGTTCGGAGTCCTAGATGAGATCCCGGACATCACGAGGAGTTCCGGAATGGTCCGGAGGTGAAGATTTATATGTAGGAAGTTATCATACGGTCACCAGAAAGGTTCGGGGGCATATCGGTATTGTACCGGGGCCACCGGAGGGTTTCTGGGGTCCACCGGGAGGGGCCACCTCTCTCGGAGGGCGTAATGGGCTGTACAGGAAAGGGGAACCAGCCCTACATGGGCTGGCCGCATCCCCCCCATGGGCCCATGCGCCTAGGGTTGGGGGGGGACCCTAAAGGGGGCGCCCCCTCCCCTTGGCCACTCCTCTAGATCTCATCTAGAGGGGGCCGGCCCCCTTCCTCCTTCCCCTATAAATAGAGGGGCAAGGGGAGGGCTGCACACAACATCCAAGGCGCAGCCCCTCCCCTCCCCAACACCTCTCCTCCTCCATAAGAGCTTGGCGAAGCCCTGCCGGAGTACTGCAGCTTCACCACCACCACGCCGTCGTGCTGCTGTTGGAGCCCTCTTCCTCAACCTCTCCCTCCTCCTTGCTGTATCAAGGCGCGGGAGACGTCCTCGCTCCATACGTGTGTTGAACGCGGAGGTGCCGTCCGTTCGGCGCTAGGATCTTCGGTGATTTGGATCACGACGAGTATGACTCCATCAACCCCGTTCTCTTGAACGCTTCTGCTCGTGATCTACAAGGGTATGTAGATGCACTCCTCCCTCCCTTGTTCCTAGATGACTCCATAGATTGATCTTGGTGATGCGTAGAAATTTTTTAAAATTCTGCTACGTTCCCCAACAGTGGTATCAGAGTTAGGTCTATGCGTAGTTACTATGCACGAGTAGAACACAAAGCAGTTGTGGGCGTCAAAATTGTCAATTTGCTTGCCGTTACTAGTCTTGTCTTGATTCGGCGACATCGTGGGATGAAGCGGCCCGGACCGACCTTACACGTACGCTTATGTGAGACTGGTTCCACCGATTGACATGCACTAGTTGCATAAGGTGGCTGGCGGGTGTCTGTCTCTCCCACTTTAGTCGGATCGGACTCGATGAACAGGGTCCTTATGAAGGGTAAATAGAAATTGGCAATTCACGTTGTGGTTCTGACGTAGGTAAGAAACGTTCTTGCTAGAAACCTATAGCAGCCACGTAAAAACTTGCAACAACAATTAGAGGACGTCTAACTTGTTTTTGCAGCAAGTATTTTGTGATGTGATATGGCCAAAGGATGTGATGAATGATATATGTGATGTATGAGATGATCATGTTCTTGTAATATGAATCACGACTTGCATGCCGATGAGTATGACAACCGGCAGGAGCCATAGGAGTTGCCTTCATTTATTTATGACCTACGTGTCAACATAAACGTCATGTAATTACTTTACTTTATTGCTAAAGTGTTAGCCATAGTAGTAGAAGTAATAGATGACGAGACAACTTCAAGAAGACACGATGATGGAGATCATGGTGTCATGCCGGTGACAACGATGATCATGGAGCCTCGAAGATGGAGATCAAAAGGAGCAACTGATATTGGCCATATCATGTCACTATTTGATTGCATGTGATGTTTATCATGTTTTACATCTTATTTGCTTAGAACGATGGTAGCTTAAATAAGATGATCCCTCGAAATAATTTCAAGAAAGTGTTCCCCCTAACTGTACACCATTGCGAAGGTTCGTTGTTTCGAAGCACCACGTGATGATCGGGTGTGATAGATTCTAACATTCGAATACAACGGGTGTAAGCCATATTTACACACGCAATACACTTAGGTTGACTTGAGGAGCCTAGCATATACAGACATGGCCTCGGAACACAGAAGACCGAAAGGTCGAGCATGAGTCGTATAGAAGATACGATCAACATGAAGATGTTCACCGATGTTGACTAGTCCGTCTCACGTGATGATCGGACACGGCCTAGTTAACTCGGATCATGTTATGCTTAGATGACTGGAGGGATGTCTATCTGAGTGGGAGTTCATTGAATAATTCGATTAGATGAACTTAATTATCATAAACTTAGTCTAAAATCTTTACAATATGTCTTGTAGATCAAATGGCCCACGTTGTCCTCAACTTCAACACGTTCCTAGAGAAAACCAAGCTGAAAGACGATGGCAGCAACTATACGGACTGGGTCCGGAACCTGAGGATCATCCTCATAGCTGCCAAGAAAGATTATGTCCTAGAAGCACCGCTAGGTGACGCACCTGTCCCAGAGAACCAAGACGTTATGAATGCTTGGCAGTCATGTGCTGATGATTACTCCCACGTTCAGTGCGGCATGCTTTACATCTTAGAACCGGGGCTCCAAAAGCGTTTTGAGAGACACGGAGCATATGAGATGTTCGAAGAGTTGAAAATGGGTTTTCAAGCTCATGCCCGGGTCGAGAGATATGAAGTCTCCGACAAGTTCTTCAGTTGTAAGATGGAGGAAAATAGTTCTGTCAGTGAGCACATACTCAAAATGTCTGGGTTGCATAACCGCTTGACTCAGCTGGAAGTTAATCTCCCGGATGACGCGGTCATTGACAGAATCGTTCAATCTTCCACCGAGCTACAAGAGCTTTGTGATGAACTTCAATATGCAGGGGATGGAAAAGACCATTCCTGAGGTATATTCAATGCTGAAATCAGCAAAGGTAGAAGTCAAAAAGGAACATCAAGTGTTGATGGTGAATAAAACCACTAAGTTCAAGAAAGGCAAGGGTAAGAAGAACTTCAAGAAGGACGACAGGGGAGTTGCCGCGTCCGGTAAGCAAGCTGTCGGGAAGAAGCCAAAGAATGGACCCAAGCCCAAGACTGAGTGTTTTTATTGCAAGGGAAGTGGTCACTGGAAGCGGAACTGCCCCAAATACTTAGCGGACAAGAAGGCCGGCAACACGAAAGGTATATGTGATATACATGTAATTGATGTGTACCTTACCAGTACTCATAGTAGCTCCTGGGTATTTGATACCGGTGCGGTTGCTCACATTTGTAACTCAAAGCAGGAGCTGCGGAATAAGCGGAGACTGGCGAAGGACGAGGTGACGATGCGCGTCGGGAATGGTTCCAAGGTCGATGTGATCGCCGTCGGCACGCTACCTCTACATTTACCTACGGGATTAGTTTTAAACCTCAATAATTGTTATTTAGTGCCAGCTTTGAGCATGAACATTGTATCAGGATCTCGTTTAATTCGAGATGGCTACTCATTTAAATCCGAGAATAATGGTTGTTCTATTTATATGAGAGATATGTTTTATGGTCATGCTCCGATGGTGAATGGTTTATTCTTAATGAATCTGGAGTGTAATGCTACACATATTCATAGTGTGAATACCAAAAGATGTAAGGTTGATAATGATAGTCCCACATACTTGTGGCACTGCCGCCTTGGTCATATAGGTGTCAAACGCATGAAGAAGCTCCATGCAGATAGTTTTTTAGAGTCTCTTGATTACGAATCATTTGACACGTGCGAACCATGGATAAAATGACCAAGACTCCGTTCTCAGGAAGAATGGAGCGAGCAACCAACTTGTTGGAAATCATACATACTGATGTGTGCGGTCCAATGAGTGTTGAGGCTCGCGGTGGCTATCGTTATGTTCTCACCCTCACTGATGACTTGAGTAGATATGGGTATGTCTACTTAATGAAACACAAGTCTGAGACCTTTGAAAAGTTCAAGGTCTTTTTCAGAGTGAGGTTGAGAATCAACTTGACAGGAAAATCAAGTTCTTGCGATCAGATCATGGGGGAGAATACTTGAGTCACGAATTTGGGACACACTTAAGAAAATGTGGAATAGTTTCACAACTCACACCGCCTGGAACACCTCAGCGTAATGGTGTGTTCGAACATCGTAATCGCACTCTATTAGATATGGTGCGATCTATGATGTCTCTTACCGATTTACCGGTGTCATTTTGGGGCTATGCTTTAGATACTGCCGCATTCACTTTAAATAGGGCTCCGTCAAAATCCATTGAGACGACACCATATGAATTATGGTTTGGGAAGAAACCTAAGCTGTCGTTTCTAAAAGTTTAGGGATGCGATGCTTATGTCAAGAAACTTCAACCTGAAAAGCTCGAACCCAAGTTGGAAAAATGCGTCTTCATAGGATACCCTGAAGAAACTGTTGGGTATACCTTCTACCTCAGATCCGAAGGCAAGATCTTTGTTGCCAAGAATGGGTCCTTTCTAGAGAAAGAGTTTCTCTCCAAAGAAATAAGTGGGAGGAAAGTAGAACTTGATGAAGTATTGCCTCTTGAACCGGTAAGTGACGCAGCTCAAGAAAATGTTCCTGAGGTGCCTGCACCGACTAGAGAGGAAGTTAATGATGATGATCATGAAACTTCAGATCAAGTTGCTACTGAACTTCGTAGGTCCACAAGGACACGTTCCGCACCAGAGTGGTATGGCAACCCTGTCTTGGAAATCATGTTGTTAGACAACGGTGAACCTTCGAACTATGAAGAAGCGATGGTGGGCCCGGATTCCGACAAATGGCTGGAAGCCATGAAATCCGAGATAGGATCCATGTATGAAAACGAAGTATGGACTTTGACTGACTTGCCCGATGATCGGCGAGCCATAGAAAATAAATGGATCTTTAAGAAGAAGACAGACGCGGATGGTAATGTGACCATCTATAAAGCTCGGCTTGTCGCTAAGGGTTATGGACAAGTTCAAGGGGTTGACTACGATGAGACTTTCTCACCCGTAGCGAAGCTGAAGTCCGTCCGAATCATGTTAGCAATTGCCGCATTCTATGATTATGAGATATGGAAAATGGACGTCAGAACGACATTCCTTAATGGTTTCCATAAGGAAGAATTGTATATGATTCAGCCGGAAGGTTTTGTCGACCCTAAGAATGCTAACAAGGTGTGCAAGCTCCAACGCTCGATTTATGGGCTGGTGCAAGCATCTCAGAGTTGGAATATTCGTTTTGATGAGATGATCAAAGTGTTTGGGTTTATGCAGACTTATGGAGAAGTCTGCATTTACAAGGAAGTGAGTGGGAGCTCTGTAGCATTTCTCATATTGTATGTGGATGACATACTGTTGAGGGGAAATGATATAGAATTCTTGGAAAGCATAAAGGCCTACTTGAACAAGTGTTTTTCAATGAAGGACCTCGGAGAAGCTGCTTATATATTAGGCATCAAGATCTATAGAGATAGATCGAGACGCCTCATTGGTCTTTCACAGAGTCGTACCTTGACAAGATATTGAAGAAGTTCAAAATGGATCAGTCAAAGAAGGGGTTCTTGCCTGTATTGCAAGGTACGAGATTGAGCACGGCTCAATGCCCGACCACGACAGAAGATAGAGAAAAGATGAGTACCGTCCCCTATGCCTCGGCCATAGGGTCTATCATGTATGCTATGCTGTGTACCAGACCTGATGTAAACCTTGCTGTAAGTTTGGTAGGAAGGTACCAAAGTAATCCCGGCATGGAACACTGGACAGCGGTCAAGAATATCCTGAAGTACCTGAAAAGGAATAAGGAAATGTTTCTCATTTATGGAGGTGACGAAGAGCTCGTCATAAAGGGTTACGTCGATGCTAGCTTCGACACAGATCTGGATGACTCTAAGTCACAAACCGGATACGTGTATATTTTGAATGGTGGGGCAGTAAGCTGGTGCAGTTGCAAGCAAAGCATTGTGGCGGGATCTACATGTGAAGTGGAGTACATGGCAGCCTCGGAGGCAGCACGAGAAGCAGTCTGGGTGAAGGAGTTAATTACCGACCTAGGAGTCATACCCAATGCGTCAGGCCCGATTGAAGGAAATATGCCCTAGAGGCAATAATAAAGTTATTATTTATTTCCTTATATCATGATAAATGTTTATTATTCATGCTAGAATTGTATTAACCGGAAACATAATACATGTGTGAATACATAGACAAACTTAGTGTCACTAGTATGCCTCTACTTAACTAGCTCGTTGATCAAAGATGGTTATGTTTCCTAACCATGAACAAAGTGTTGTTTGATTAACGAGGTCACATCATTAGTAGAATGATCTGATTGACATGACCCATTCCATTAGCTTAGCACCCGATTGTTTAGTATGTTGCTATTGCTTTCTTCATGACTTATACATGTTCCTATGACTATGAGATTATGCAACTCCCGTTTACCGGAGGAACACTTTGTGTGCTACCAAACTTCACAACGTAACTGGGTGATTATAAAGGAGCTCTACAGGTGTCTCCAAAGGTAGATGTTGGGTTGGCGTATTTCGAGATTAGGATTTGTCACTCCGATTGTCGGAGAGGTATCTCTGGGCCCTCTCGGTAATGCACATCACATAAGCCTTGCAAGCATTGCAACTAATGAAGTTAGTTGCGGGATGATGTATCACGGAACGAGTAAAGAGACTTGCCGGTAACGAGATTGAACTAGGTATTGGATACCGACGATCGAATCTCGGGCAAGTAACATACCGATGACAAAGGGAACAACGTCTGTTGTTATGCGGTCTGACCGATAAAGATCTTCGTAGAATATGTAGGAGCCAATATGGGCATCCAGGTCCTGCTATTGGTTATTGGCCGAAGATTTGTCTCAGTCATGTCTACATTGTTCTCGAACCGTAGGGTCCGCACGCTTAACGTTACGATGATAGTTATTATGAGTTTATGCATTTTGATGTACCGAAGTTAGTTCGGAGTCCCGGATGTGATCACGGACATGACGAGGAGTCTCGAAATGGTCGAGACATAAAGATTGATATATTGGACGGCTATATTCGGACACCGGAAGTGTTTCGGGTGATTTCGGAGAAAACCGGAGAGCCGGAGGGTTACCGGAACCCTACCGGGAGAAGTATTGGGCCATATGGGCCTTAGTGGAGAGAGAGGGGCTGCAAGAGGTGGGCCGCGCGCCACCTCCTCCCTGGTCCGAATTGGACTAGGAGAGGGGGGCGCCGCCCCCCCTTCCTTCTCCCACTCCACCTCTTTCCCCCTCCTAGTAGGAGTCCTACTCCTACTAGGAGGAGGACTCCTCCTTTGTGCGCCACACCTGGCCGGCCAGCCTCCTCCCCTTTCTCCTTTATATACGAGGGCAGGGGGGCACCTCTAGACACACAAGTTGATCCATGTGATCGTTCCTTAGCCGTGTGTGGTGCCCCCTGCCACCATATTCCACCTCGATCATATCGTTGTAGTGCTTAGGCGAAGCGCTGCGTCGGTAGAACATCATCATCGTCACCACGCCGTCGTGCTGACGGAACTCATCCCCAAAGCTTTGCTGGATCGGAGCCCGGGGAGTGTCATCGAGCTGTACGTGTGCTAAGAACTCGGAGGTGCCGGAGTAACGGTACTTGGATCGGTCGGATCGGGAAGACGTACGACTACTTCCTCTACGTTGTGTCAACGCTTCCGTTGCGGTCTACGAGGGTACGTAGACAACACTCTCCCCTCTCGTTGCTATGCATCACCATGATCTTGCGTGTGCGTAGGAATTTTTTTGAAATTACTGCGTTCCCCAACAGTGGCATCCGAGCCAGGTTTTATGGTTTGATGTTATATGCACGAGTAGAACACAAGTGAGTTGTGGGCGATATAAGTCATACTGCCTACCAGCATGTCATACTTTGGTTCGGCGGTATTGTTGGATGAAGCGGCCCGGACCGACATTACGCGTACGCTTACGCGAGACCGGTTCTCCCGACGTGCTTTGCACAAAGGTGACTTGCGGGTGACTGTTTCTCCAACTTTAGTTGAACCGAGTGTGGCTACGCCCGGTCCTGGCGAAGGTTAAAACGGAGTCTATTTGACAAACTATCGTTGTGGTTTTGATGCGTAGGTGAGATTGGTTCTTAAGCCCGTAGCAGCCACGTAAAACTTGCAACAACAAAGTAGACGACGTCTAACTTGTTTTTGCAGGGCATGTTGTGATGTGATATGGCCAAGACATGATGCTAAATTTTATTGTGTGAGATGATCATGTTTTGTAACCGAGTTATCGGCAACTGGCAGGAGCCATATGGTTGTCGCTTTATTGTATGCAATGCAATCGCGATGTAATGCTTTACTTTATCACTAAGCGGTAGCGATAGTCGTGGAAGCACAATATTGGCGAGACGACAATGATGCTACGACGGAGATCAAGGTGTCGCGCCGGTGATGATGGTGATCATGACGGTGCTTCGGAGATGGAGATCACAGGCACAAGATGATGATGGCCATATCCTATCACTTATATTGATTGCATGTGATGTTTATCTTTTATGCATCTTATCTTGCTTTGATTGACGGTAGCATTATAAGATGATCTCTCACTAAATTATCAAGAAGTGTTCTCCCTGAGTATGCACCGTTGCGAAAGTTCTTCGTGCTGACACACCACGTGATGATCGGGTGTGATAGGCTCTACGTTCAAATACAACGGGTGCAAAACAGTTGCACACGCGGAATACTCAGGTTATACTTGACGAGCCAAGCATATACATATATGGCCTCGGAACATGGAGACCAAAAGGTCGAGCGTGAATCATATAGTAGATATGATCAACATAGTGATGTTCACCAAAGAAACTACTCCATCTCACGTGATGATCGGACATGGTTTAGTTGATTTGGATCACGTGATCACTTAGAGGATTAGAGGGATGTCTATCTAAGTGGGAGTTCTTAAGTAATATGATTAAATTGAACTTAAATTTATCATGAACTTAGTCCTGGTAGTATTTTGCAAATTATGTTGTAGATCAATAGCTCGCGTTGTTGCTTCCCTGTGTTTATTTTGATATGTTCGTAGAGAAAATTGTGTTGAAAGATGTTAGTAGCAATGATGTGGATTGTATCTGTGATCTGAGGTTTATCCTCATTGCTGCACAGAGGAATTATGTCCTTGATGCACCGCTAGGTGACAGACCTATTGCAGGAGCAGATGCAGACGTTATGAACGTTTGGCTAGCTCAATATGATGACTACTTGATAGTTTAGTGCACCATGCTTAATGGCTTAGAATCGGGACTTCAAGGACGTTTTGAACGTCATGGACCATATGAGATGTTCCAGGAGTTGAAGTTAATATTTCAAGCAAATACCCGAGTTGAGAGATATGAAGTCTCCAACAAGTAATGTGCTCAGATTGTCTGGGTACTACAATCGCTTGAATCAAGTGGGAGTTAATCTTCCAGATAAAATAGTGATTGACAGAATTCTCTAGTCACCATCACCAAGTTAGTAGAACTTCGTGATGAACTATAATATGCAAGGGATGACAAAAGTAATTCCCAAGCTCTTCGTGATGCTGAAATCGATGAAGGTAGAAATCAAGAAAAACATCAAGTGTTAACAAGACCACTAGTTTCAAGAAAAGGGCAAAGGGAAGAAGGGGAACTTCAAGAAGAACGGCAAGCAAGTTGCTGCTCAAGTGAAGAAGCCCAAGTCTGGTCTTAAGCCTGAGACTAAGTGCTTCTACTGCAAAGGGACTGGTCACTAGAAGCGGAAATACCCCAAGTTATTGGCGGATAAGAAGGATGGCAAAATGAACATAAGTATATTTGATATACATCTTATTGATGTGTACTTTACTAGTGTTTATAGCAACCCCTCAGTATTTGATACTAGTTCAGTTGCTAAGATTAGTAACTTGAAACGGGAGTTGCAGAATAAACAGAGACTAGTTAAGGGTGAAGTGACGATGTGTGTTGGAAGTGGTTCCAAGATTTATATGATCATCATCGCACACTCCCTATAATTTAGGGATTAGTGTTGAACCTAAATAAGTGTTATTTTGTGTTTGCGTTCAGCATGAATATGATTTGATCATGTTTATTGTAATACGGTTATTCATTTAAGTAAGAGAATAAATTATTGTTGTATTTACATGAATAAAACCTTATATGGTTACACGCCCAATGAAAATAGTTCGTTGGATCTCGATCATAGTGATACACATAAACATAATATTGAAACCAAAAGATGCAAAGTTAATAATGATAGTGCAACTTATTTGTGGCACTGCCGTTTAGGTCATATTGGTGTAAAGCGCATGAAGAAACTCCATGCTGATGGGCTTTTGGAATCACTTGAGTATGAATCAGTTGATGCTTGCGAACCATGCCTCATGGGCAAGATGACTAAGACTCCATTCTCCGGAGCGAGCAACTGACTTATTGGAAATAATACATACTGATGTATGCGGTCCGATGTGTGTTAAGGCTCACGGCAAGTATCGTTATTTTCTGAACTTCACAGATGATTTGAGCAGATATGGGTATATCTACTTGATGAAACATAAGTCTGAAACATTTAAAAAGTTCAAAGAATTTCAGAGTGAAGTGGAAAATCATCGTGACAAGAAAATAAAGTTTCTACGATCTGATCGCGGAGACAAATATTTGAGTTATGAGTTTGGTCTTTAGTTAAAAACAATGTGAAATAGCTTCACTACTCACGCCACCTGGAACACCACAATGTGATGGTGTGTCCGAACGTCATAACCGTACTTTATTAGATATGGTGCGACCTATGATGCTTCTTACCGATTTACCACTATCGTTTTGGGGTTATGCATTAAAGACAGCTGCATTCACGTTTAAAAGGGCACCATCTAAATCCGTTGAGACGACACCGTGTGAACTATGGTTTGGCAAGAAACCTAAGCTGTTGTTTCTTAAAGTTTGGAGTTGCGATGCTTATGTGAAAAAGTTTCATCTCGATAAGCTCAAACTCAAATCGGAGAAATATGTCTTCATAGGATACCCAAAGGAGACAGTTGGGTACACCTTCTATCACAGATCCGAAGGCAAGACATTCGTTGCTAAGAATTGATCCTTTCTAGAGAAGGAGTTTCTCTCGAAAGAAGTGAGTGGGAGGAAAGTAGAAAACTTGATAAGGTAATTGTACCTTCTCCCTTATTGGAAAGTAGTTCATCACAAAAAATCTGTTCTTGTGACTACTACACCAATTAGTAAGGAAGCTAATGATGATGATCATGTAACTTCAGATCAAGTTACTACCGAATCTCGTAGGTAAACCAGAGTGAGATCCGCACCAGTGTGGTACAGTAATCCTGTTCTGGAGGTCATGTTACTTGATCATGACGAACCTACGAACTATGAGGAAGCGATGATGAGCCTAGATTCCGCGAAATGGTTTGAAGCCATGAAATCTGAGATATGATCCATGTATGAGAACAAAGTTTGGACTTTGGTTGACTTGCCCGATGATCGGCAAGCAATTGAGAATAAATGGATCTTCAAGAGGAAGACGGACGCTGATAGTAGTGTTACTATCTACAAAGCTAGAATTGTCGCAAAAGGTTTTCGACAAGTTCAAGGTATTGACTACGATGAGAGCTTCTCACTCGTATCTATGCTTGAGTCTGTCCGAATCATGTTAGTAATTGCCGCATTTTATGAAATCTAGCAAATGGATAAACAAAACTACATTCCTTAATGGATTTATTAAAAAAGAGTTGTATATGATGCAACCAGAAGGTTTTGTCAATCCGAAAGGTGCTAACAAAATGTGCAAGCTCCAGCGATCCATCTGTGGACTGGTGCAAGCATCTCAGAGTTGGAATATACGCTTTGATGAGTTGATCAAAGCATATAGTTTTATACAGACTTGCGGTGAAGCCGGTATTTACAAGAAAGTGAGTGGGAGCACTACAGCATTTATGATAAGTATATGTGAATGACATATTGTTGATCGGAAATAATGTAGAATTATTCTGTAAAGCATAAATGAGTGTTTGAAAGGAGTTTTTCAAAGAAATACTTCGGTGAAGCTGTTTACATATTGAGCTCCAAGATCTATAGAGATAGATCAAGACGCTTGATAAGTTTTTTCAATGAGTACATACCTTGACAAGATTTTGAAGTAGTTCAAAATGGAGCAGTCAAAGAAAGAGTTCTTGCATGTATTACAAGGTGTGAAGTTGAGTAAGACTCAAAGCCCGACCACGGCAGAAGATAGAAAGAGAATGAAAGTCATTCCCTATGGCTTGGCCATAGGTTCTATAAAGTATGTCATGCTGTATACCAGATCTATTGTATACCCTGCACTGATTTGGCAAGGGAGTACAATAGTGATCTAGGAGTAGATCACTGGACAGCGGTCAGAATTATCCTTAGTGAAATAAGGACATGTTTCTCGATTATGGACGTGACAAAAGGTTCGTCGTAAAGGGTTACGCCGATGCAAGTTTTGACACTAATCTAGATGACTCTAAGTCTCGGTCTAGATACATATTAAAAGTGGGAGCAATTAGCTAGAGTAGCTCCATGCAGAGCATTGTTGACATAGAAATTTGTAAAATACATGTGGATCTGAATGTGGCAGACCCGTTGACTAAGATTCTCTCACAAGAAAAACATGATCACACCTTAGTACTCTTTGGGTGTTAATCACATAGCGATAACTAGATTACTGAATCTAGTAAACCCTTTGGGTATTGGTCACATGGCGATGTGAACTATGGGTGTTAATCACATGATGATGTGAACTATCGATGTTAATCACATGGTGATGTGATCTAGATTATTGACTCTAGTGCAAGTGGGAGACTGAAGGAAATATGCCCTAGAGGCAATAATAAAGTTATTATTTATTTCCTTATATCATGATAAATGTTTATTATTCATGCTAGAATTGTATTAACCGGAAACATAATACATGTGTGAATACATAGACAAACTTAGTGTCACTAGTATGCCTCTACTTGACTAGCTCGTTGATCAAAGATGGTTATGTTTCCTAACCATGAACAAAGTTTTGTTTGATTAACGAGGTCACATCATTAGTAGAATGATCTGATTGACATGACCCATTCCATTAGCTTAGCACCCGATCGTTTAGTATGTTGCTATTGCTTTCTTCATGACTTATACATGTTCCTATGACTATGAGATTATGCAACTCCCGTTTACCGGAGGAACACTTTGTGTGCTACCAAACGTCACAACGTAACTGGGTGATTATAAAGGAGCTCTACAGGTGTCTCCAAAGGTAGATGTTGGGTTGGCGTATTTCGAGATTAGGATTTGTCACTCCGATTGTCGGAGAGGTATCTCTGGGCCCTCTCGGTAATGCACATCACATAAGCCTTGCAAGCATTGCAACTAATGAAGTTAGTTGCGGGATGATGTATCACGGAACGAGTAAAGAGACTTGCCGGTAACGAGATTGAACTAGGTATTGGATACCGACGATCGAATCTCGGGCAAGTAACATACCGATGACAAAGGGAACAACGTATGTTGTTATGCAGTCTGACCGATAAAGATCTTCGTAGAATACGTAGGAGCCAATATGGGCATCCAGGTCCCGCTATTGGTTACTGGCCGGAGATTTGTCTCAGTCATGTCTACATTGTTCTCGAACCGTAGGGTCCGCACGCTTAACGTTACGATGATAGTTATTATGAGTTTATGCATTTTGATGTACCGAAGTTAGTTCGGAGTCCCGGATGTGATCACGGACATGACGAGGAGTCTCGAAATGGTTGAGACATAAAGATTGATATATTGGACGGCTACATTCGGACACCGAAAGTGTTTCGGGTGATTTCGGAGAAAACCGGAGAGCCGGAGGGTTACCGGAACCCTACCGGGAGAAGTATTGGGCCATATGGGCCTTAGTGGAGAGAGAGAGGGGCTGCAAGAGGTGGGCCGCGCGCCACCTCCTCCCTGGTCCGAATTGGACTAGGAGAGGGGGGCAGCGCCCCCCCTTTCCTTCTCCCACTCCACCTCTTTCCCCCTCCTAGTAGGAGTCCTACTCCTACTAGGAGGAGGACTCCTCCTTGGCGCGCCACACCTGGCCGGCCGGCCTCCTCCCCTTGCTCCTTTATATACGAGGGCAGGGGGGCACCTCTAGACACACAAGTTGATCCACGTGATCGTCCCTTAGCCGTGTGCGGTGCCCCCTGCCACCATATTCCACCTCGATCATATCGTTGTAGTGCTTAGGAGAAGCCCTACGTCGATAGAACATCATCATCGTCACCACGCCATCGTGCTGACGGAACTCATCCCCGAAGCTTTGCTGGATCGGAGCCCGGGGAGCGTCATCGAGCTGTACGTGTGCTAAGAACTCGGAGGTGCCAGAGTAACGGTACTTGGATCGGTCGGATCGGGAAGACGTACGACTACTTCCTCTATGTTGTGTCAACGCTTCCGTTGCGGTCTACGAGGGTACGTAGACAACACTCTCCCCTCTCGTTGCTATGCATCACCATGATCTTGCGTGTGCGTAGGATTTTTTTTGAAATTACTGCGTTCCCCAACACCGATGACTCTCTTCTGTGACAACACTGGAGCTATTGCCCTTGCCAAGGAGCCCAGGTTTCACAGGAAGACCAGGCATATCAAGCGTCGCTTCAACTCCATTCGTGAAAGTGTTCAAAATGGAGACATAGAGATTTGTAAAGTACATACGGACCTGAATGTAGCAGATCCGTTGACTAAACCTCTCCCTAGAGCAAAACATGATCAACACCAGAACCGCATGGGTGTTCGATTCATCACAATGAACTAGAATATTGAATCTAGTGCAAGTGGGAGACTGTTGGAAATATGCCCTAGAGGCAATAATAAAATGGTTATTATTATATTTCTTTGTTCATGATAATTGTCTATTGTTCATGCTATAATTGTGTTATCCAGAAATCGTAATACATGTGTGAATACATAGACCACAACACGTCCCTAGTGAGCGTCTAGTTGACTAGCTCGTTGATCAAAAGATGGTCATGGTTTCCTGACTATGGACATTAGATGTCATTGATAACGGGATCACATCAATAGGAGAATGATGTGATGGACAAGACCCAATCCTAAGCATAGCTCAAAGATCGTGTAGTTCGTTTGCTGTAGCTTTTCTGAATGTCAAGTATCATTTCCTTAGACCATGAGATTGTGCAACTCCCGGATACCGTAGGAGTGCCTTGGGTGTGCCAAACATCACAACGTAACTGGGTGACTATAATGGTACATTACAGGTATCTCCGAAAGTGTCTGTTGGGTTGGCACGGATCGAGACTGGGATTTGTCACTCCATATGATGGAGAGGTATCTCTGGGCCCACTCGGTAATGCATCATCATAATGAGCTCAATGTGATTAAGTGGTTGATCACGGGATCATGCATTACGGTACGAGTAAAGTGACTTGCCGGTAACGAGACCGAACAAGGTATTGGGATACCAACGATCGAGTCTCGGGCAAGTAACGTACCGATTGACAAAGGGAATTGTATACGGATTGATTGAATCCTCGACATAGTGGTTCATCCGATGAGATCATCGTGGAGCATGTGGGAGCCAACATGGATATCCAGATCCCGCTGTTGGTTATTGACCGGAGAGTCGTCTCGGTCATGTCTGCATGTCTCCCGAACCCGTAGGGTCTACACACTTAAGGTTCGGTGACGCTAGGGTTGTTAGGAAGAATTGTATGTGATTACCGAATGTTGTTTGGAGTCCCGGATGAGATCCCGGACGTCACGAGGAGTTCCGGAATGGTCCGGATGTGAAGATTTATATGTAGGAAGTTGTCATACGGTCACCGGAAAGGTTTGGGGGCATATCAGTATTGTACCGGGGCCACCGGAGGGGTTCCGGGGTCCCCCGCAAGGGGCCACCTCCCTCGGAGGGCCTAATGGGCTGTAGAGGAAAGGGGAACCAGCCCTACATGGGCTGGCCGCATCCCCCCCTTGGGCCCATGCGCCTAGGGTTAGGGGGGACCCTAAAGGGGGCGCCCCCTTGCTTGGGGGGCAAGCCCCCTCCCCTTGGCCGCCGCCCCCCCTCTAGATCTCATCTAGAGGGGTCCGGCCCCCTTCCTCCTTCACCTATAAATAGAGGGGCAAGGGGAGGGCTGCACACAACATCCAAGGCACAACCCCTCCCCTCCCCAACACCTCTCCTCCTCCATAAGAGCTTGGCGAAGCCCTGCCGGAGTACTGCAGCTTCACCACCACCACGCCGTCGTGCTGCTGTTGGAGCCCTCTTCCTCAACCTGTCCCTCCTCCTTGCTGGATCAAGGCGCGGGAGACGTCCTCGCTCCATACATGTGTTGAACGCGGAGGTGCCATCCGTTCGGCGCTAGGATCTTCGGTGATTTGGATCATGACGAGTACGAATCCATCAACCCCGTTCTCTTGAAAGCTTTCGCTCGTGATCTACAAGGGTATGTAGATGCACTCCTCTCTCCCTCGTTGCTAGATGACTCCATAGATAGATCTTGGTGATGCGTAGAAATTTTTTAAAATTCTGCTACGTTCCCCAACACTCGTCGTAGTTGAAGCACAACCCTTGGCGGCGACGCCCAAGTAGCTCGGCCGAGGTGAGCCGGCGAAACGGGCGCACCGCGGTCGCGGCGAGGGGTGCCGGGGAAGCCTGAGCAGGCCAACCCTGCGCGGGAACATCCTGCCAGGGTAGCGGCCCAGCGTCCCGGGACGGTGATGCCTGCTGGATGGCCACCGCGCGGCGCTCAAACGCGCGGGCATAGTACATGGCCGTCTGGAGATCCTGGGGTCCCCGAAGCTCCACGTCCACGCGGATGTGATCCGAAAGTCCACCGACGAAGAGGTCGCCCCGCTGCTGTGCCATCACGCCCGACGCGTGGCATGTCAGGGCCTAGAAACGGTCGGTGAAGTCCTGAACCGTGGAGGTGAAGGGAAGGCGGCCTAGCTCTGCCAGGCGGCTCCCGCGGATCGGTGGCCCAAAATGAAGGAGGCAGAGCTCGCGGAAGCGCTCCCAAGGGGTCATGCTACCCTCGTCCTGCTTGAGGGCGTAGTACCAGGTCTGTGCCGCGCCGCGGAGGTGGTAAGAGGCGAGCCAGGTATGCTACGAGGCGAGGGTGCGCTGCCCCCAAAAGAACTGCTCGCACTGGTTGAGCCAGTTGAGGGGGTCCTCCGTGCCATCATAAGTGGCGAGGTCCAGTTTGGGAAACCACGGCGGTGTCTGAGTTGAAGCGCCGTGGCCGACTGGCTCGGAGGTGCGAAGCAGCGAGGATTGGGGAGCCCGGTCAGTATGGCCGCGGCTCGTGGAGTGCCCCGCCGAGCCGGAGGATCGCCGAACTGCAGAGTGGGTGCCGGTGGTTCTCCAGCCGACGTGTAGACGGGTGGCGACGATGATACGGTTAGCCAGGCAGTACTGGGGACGGCGACGACATGAAGCACACTTGCTGGATCGGTACGCCTCCCTGCGAGGGTGACCCGGGCCCCATGTTGGGCGGTAGCGGGGCCGGTAGCTGCGGCGGCACGGACCCGCGTGGCGTGGGGGGCGCCCGAGGGCCAGGGCCGGCCACTGTGGCCATTGAGGCGCGATAGCGGGCGATAGTGAGGCCGGCAGCTGCGGCTACGGCTGCCCGGACACGGGAGGCGTCGGGGGCGCGGCGATCGCCAGAGCCAGCCACTGTGACCAGTGGGGGGCGACGACGGGCGACGGCTGACCGGGCCAATGGTGGTGTAGAGGACCGATCGGCGACGTGGTGGCCGCGTACCAGGGCAGGGCGACTGGCCCGGTCGCGGCTGGCTGCAAGGGCGGCGGCTGTCCGTATGGCCCGGCCAGGTAGAGGCGTATGCCCTGGATGGCGGTGACAAGGCCGTTCAGGATCCCGATCATCTCCACCGGTGAGTAGACGGCGACGGGCGGTGCGGTGGAGGGCGGTGGCGTCTGGACGGTGGAGGCGCCGGCGGTGGAGTCTAGCGGCGCGGTGGGGAGAGCCATCGGCGCGGTGGTGACTGGCAGCGGCGCGGTGATGACGGGCAGCGGTGCGGTGGTGACGGGCAGCGGCGGGTTGCGTGGTGGTGCAGACATGATCGAAACCGAGCTACCTGATACCAAATTGGTAGGAGCTAGGATCCTACCCAGTGTAGGGCGTAGGTTGTACGGGAAGGAGGAGGGTTGACGGAGATGCGATCGCGGCTGCCGGCGGCGGCGCCGTGGCGCGATGAAGAAGAGGCGGCGGCGGCAGCGCAAGAGGTGGCTAGGGTTAGGTCTCCCGGCTCCCTTCGGGAAGCCGAGCAAATAATGATTGCTTCTTGCTTGATTAGATTGATACATCTCCCTCTCCTTATATAGAGAGGTTTACTTGACTCCTAAGCTAACGATCCTAATAACGATAAGATAATTGAATTAAGCCCCTAATAACGATAAGATAACTTGTGCCACAACCCATTGGGCTAAGCCCCTAATATGCCGGTCATAACAAAAGGCTATCTTAAGTGTGATGGTTTTAAGAAATTAACAACAAAAGGACATCTTCAATGTAATGACCTAAGAAATTTAAAATGATTATCAAGGCACTCCCGAGGTAGTATGGATGTCCATGTGCTTCTTACGGCAGATTTAGAATGCACAGAAGTAGCTTGGTTATTACATCACATCACATCCAAGTAAATGTGATAGTGTACTCCTTTTTATGGCCGAGAAAATAGTTCTCCTATTTAAATGTGACTAGATGAAGCATGTTCATTATTCACAAAAGGGTCATTCTCCATGCCTGAGTCGAGCAAGGAGTAGAGTTCAGTGGTTGCTACCATAGGCAATGTATACATGTTCTAAACATAGTTGGAACCACTTTTGTAATGTCACCAACATCCTAGGAATTGGAAGCATCAGGATTTATTATAGTATCGATGGGTTTGTACTTTGTACACGACATAACATCACTATGATGGCAAGCTAGAGATAGTCTTGGTCAAGTGGATGTTAGTGATCGAACAATCATAAATGAGAGAGGGGCGACATACCATATGATAGGATTCTCCTCGTGGGAGAGGTGTCTCCTGCTCAGACGCGCTCTGTGTAGCCATTGACAAACATCTCTCCTCATCGCCATTGTCGTTGTGGACTACGGCAAACAGTTGGTAGACATTTCCTTCTAGAGAATGGCCCAACGCTATTGTGTGCGCCTTCTGCCATGTATTCGCTTGCTAAAGGAGAAAATTCAGTACTGCTTGATCAACGCCATCAGCGTAGCAGTAGTAAACCAATGTAGTAAGTTCGGTAGGTTCGGGTGGTCTTTTGTGGTCAAATCCTCTCTTTGTGACCTAGCCACAAACTTGGTAGTTTGTATGGTTTTCTTTGGTGATTTTTGTGTGTGGAATGGACCAATGGAAGCACGAATACATAGTGATCCTACTCTATCTGTATCCCTCTCATTCTATAAAACTTGCTGAAAAAATAAAACTTGTCAGAATGTATTTAAGAGTGGTCTTGGTTCAAAGTTCTCGTCGCAAAGAACACAAATATGAAAACAAGCATAAATTAGACTTTCAGTTATAAAGATATAAAGATTGAAAATTGGAAGTCAAATGAACAAGCACGGGAGAGTAGAACTAGAATTGTGCGGACGGTGGACAATGCAATCCCTGGAAAAATCATGCATGCATGGGACAATGGTGGTTGATGGGTTGACAAAATAACAGTGCAATACTTGGTAATGAACAATACTAAACATGGCTATACAAACTGTGTTTTCAAATCTTAGCTCAGATCTGTGGCCCATAAAGTGCGTGCACAGGCCGCTGCATGCTCCAAATCCCCTCTCACTTGAGGACAGTCCCAATTAGATTAAAAACTACAAGATAACACGGGTTATCGAGAGCTAATTGGTCCCTCTCGCGTCGCCTCCCTCGCGGGCGACTCGTGAGGGCTCCGCTGCCGCCGACGCATAGTTCCTCCAGCGCCCTTCTCCCCCTCCGCCGCTGCTGATAGTCGGCGCCGGACAAAGCCCATGCGTGCGACGGCGGCGGCGGAGGGTCTTTCCTCCTGTTTCTGGATCCACGGCGGCGCGGGCGTCTTGATCCGCGGGATGTGGTCCTCCCGACGGTGTGGCGGATCCCTGAGGTGGCGGACTCGCGGCGGTGCACGGGTGCCCAGATCCATGGGTGTGGGACTCCTGGCAGCGTGCGGGCTCCCGACGGCGGCGGGATCGGTCAACGGTGGGCTTGGGTGATGGCGTCGGCCGCACGGTGCCGGATCTCGTCGCTCGCGGCGTATCTCGCCACTCCGGCCTTCGTGGTGGAACCTGGACCAGGGGTGACAGCCCCGTTAGGCATGGCGACCGCGCCCTCGGCTGGCGACGTTCGCAGGAGGTGGATGGACGGCGTCTTGACCGCATGGGCGGCGAGTCGCCGGTGGATCTCCTCCGCACTGCAGGCTCTCTTCTGCTGCACTTGGTGGCTTACGATTGCGGTCGTCGGCTTCGGTGCGTTCGCGGGGGCTGGTAGAGGTGAGATCGGACCGGAGGAAACTCTGGATGACTCGTTCATCCCGACGGTGGCGACAACCAGGGTCGCCGTTCTCCTACTTGCAGGCGCCGTCGAGGTCCCTGCCCTCCACCCCGACCCCATGCCCGAGTGAAAACCCTAAATCTCCTTAGATTGGGAGGCGGCAGCACTGCGTGTGTCGTGCCCTTCTTGGAGGCGCCGCCTGAGGCGTTTGGGTGCTCGGCTTGAGGAACTGCAGGCAGAGGGGATGGGAACAGTGATGATGGATGAGCGCATGATGGTGGTGTTGTCTAGCATCATGGTGGCATCGACGGCAACTAGACCGGGCAAGTTAGATGCAGCAGTACAACACTGAAGATAGATTGGTGGCAGGTGGCTACGGCGGCCTCATACCCGACAGACGTCCTGGTTGAGGAATGCACCGGACTAGTGGGTTCCCCATACCCGACAGACGTCCTGGTTGGGACCTCAGGTGTCAGACGTTACGTTTGGTTGCGAGGTCTGTTTGGTATCAAGCCCAGACTATCAGTATCCCTACATCAACTGGATAGGAGTAGCGACAGATGTTGTCTAGACGGTGACTTTAGTCTTACTGTTGTATGACTTTATAAGGTCTTCTGTAAATAATTAATAAAGTGACTGCATGCATCGTCTAGATACAGAGGCCGGGGGTTCTCCTCCATTTCTAGAAAAAATCACGCGTTATATGAAAGGTATTACAAACAATTATAAAATGAGCAATCCCGGCTATTACTTTATACTTGCAAGTCATGATTATGCACTTCTCGTAACAAGGTAGTTTTTCCATGTCTATCAATTTGGATATTAACTGATTATCCTTACTAGCTATTTGTTATACAAGAGCTGAGCCCCTCACGTCACATGCCCCTAGGTGACTTGAGGTGGGTCCCAGGATTGTTGCTGCCCACTTCCAAATTTCCTCCTTCCCCTTGTCTCCTCTAGATGATGTTGTCGGACGAAGCCTCACGGCTATCTGTGAAGGGGCGTCGAGGCTCCATTAGAAGGAGGATGTCGAGCAGCGTTTGGAAGGGCAAGTGGTTGGTTGTGGCAAAGGTACGAGACATGGGGTTGCATGATGCACAACGGCGGTTAGTAGGGGTGATTAATGGGAACAGTGTGGCATGGCAGAGGCACTGCATGACAACAATTTGGTGATGTCGACCAGCTGCACAACCAACTGAATATATGCGGAATCCCCTTGACATGGTGGGCTCATTTAACCTCGTGCATGGAATCCCCTGCTTTTGGTGCCTCGAGCCGACAGTCTTGTCTCAGTGCGAGGCACTTCGGTGGAGCTAGCAGCAGCATACCATGGCAGTATGAGGCATTGTTGTGGTGCAAGTGGTCGCATGTGGTGGATTCATTTGGGGGTCGAGGACCTTTGCTAGTCAACCACCGACTATCACTTGTGATGGACGTGCGGGCTGAGAGCACCCCTAATATGGGATTCTAGTGATGCTAGTGACTTTACTTTCTCGCCAGATGGTTTGAAATCTACATCACATGTTCTGTCAACCTACCTGATCAGGTTTTCTAATAAGGAAGTAACATGGTTGTTGTGTCATATCAGTTAAAGTAAATGTAACAATAATATTTAAATATGGCCGAGAAGAGAGTGGAACAAGATCATTATATTTGAAAATGCTATTCTTCGCTCATGAGCCGAGAAAGGAGTGGAGCTGAGTGATTGCTAGCATATGTAATGTCTACGTGTTCTAACTTAGTTGAAATTGCTTTAGCAGTGTACCTAAAACAATAGAGCTGGTTGCAACTCCCCACTGGCCGGTTCCAGCTCTGCCAACGGGATCTCTCCAGACCGTACCACACATTCGCTTCCGTGCCGCTCCCGAGCGGCACCGGGGCGCCCCAACCTACAAACCCTCGGCCCCACATCCCCTTCCCTCCCCTGTTGCCGCCGGCGTGCGCCGCTGGGCAAAGCCCGTGTGGTGCCGGCGGCGGTGGGCCTGCTCTGGCAGCGGCCGGTTTTCCCCTGGCGCCGCAGCTCTGACGGCAGGCGCGGCGTGGCCTTGGGTGGATCTGGCGCAGCGCGGCTGTGATTGGGCGGTGGAGGGAGGCTTGCCCCTCTTTGACAGCACGCCATGACGGCTTTGGTGGGTAGGATTCAAGGCCGCATCTCAGACGGGTGGCAGTCGTCGTGGCCGCGTTGTCGGGCTCCTGTGCTGTAGCCCGGTGCTCCTGTCGGCGCGTCGGGGCGGGGTGGCGCCCCCCCTTCCGGCCTTTTGTCTCCTCCGTCCGCGGGCCGGCTGCTGCCGGCCTTGGGTGGCCTCTGCGACGATGCTGCAGCTAGGGTTCGCCGGATCCGGTCGTCCTGGCCGGGTTCGGCTCGTCGGCGTCTTCCGACGGCGAGGTGGATGTATCCGGTGTGGTGGTGGCACCGCCACGGCGCCGGGGGTGTGCGGTTCAGCGGATCTGCAGATCAGCTGCAGGCTCCCTGCTGGTGTCTGGTTGCATGGAAGTGTGGAGGCTAGTGCTCCGGGTGTTTGCCTGCATGGCTTCTGCCGACGCCGACGACGCGGCGCCCGTGGGCGTCGTTCTTCCTTCCTGAAGGGTTGTCGTGGAGCCCTCTGGCCTTGTCCACCTTCGGGGCTTGTCTTCGGGTGAAAGCCTATGACCATGTCGGGCGAAGGCGTCGTTTCTGCGTCGCTTACCCCCTTGGGGGCGTCGTCTTGAAGACTTGTTCCCCTCCGCGCTTTCCATGGGCTGGACGTGCACGGCATCAAGGTTGGCTGGTGCCCAACCGGTGATGTGAGGTGTTGGCGTTGCGACTTGTGCGGTAACGACGATGGTGGCGCGTGGAGCTGGGTCGCAGCTGGTCCTTCTGATATCGGCGGTCCGGTGCGCCAATGGGTGTGCCTATGTTTGCTTCTCGCTGTGACAGAAAAAAAGGAGCTGCGTGTGGCAGGGCCCCTGCGGCAACGATGACTCCATGAGGGTGGATTCAGCAGACGGTGCTCTTCGAAGGCTGTAATTGACTAGGTCGGGGCAAGGCTTGCAACTTTCTCCCGTGAAGCGCATCAACAAAATCAGAGCTGCTGGTCTTCGCCGTCTCGGCCGATTGTTTGGCTTTGGCCGATGAGGCCCTCGGGTGTCGTTCATTCAGAGGCGTATTGACGAGTCGTCGGCGGCGAAGTCGGAGTCGCCTGCTCGGGGAGAGGTGACGAGGATGACAATGCAGGCAACCTCGACGGTGTCCTCTCCTCGGCGGTGTGTGTGATCTTGTGGGTGCCAGGTCGGCCGGTCCGCCCTTTTGATGGGCGTGTTGTGACGGTTTTTGTCCGGGTTTCCGTTAATTAACCGAACAAATCTTTTCTGCTTAATCAATGAAAATGGCAAATCTTTTGCCTTGTTTTAAAAAAAAACAAAAAACAATAGAGCTTCGAAACATCAGAATTTAGGACTATATCAGCTTGGGTTTTTACATGATGTAGCATCTTCATGATGATCATCTAGAGACGGACTCTTCGACAAATGTGGTGGCTTTGTGTGTTCTTTTGTGGTCGCATACTCGCAGGCTCTGTTCGAGACCTGGCTGGAGACTAGGTGTTTGCTAGTTGAAGGTTGTTGTGTAATGGAACTATGGAACCCTGAATTACTAGTAATCGTATCTATAACACGTCGTGCATAGAAGACGTGGGGACAAACGCAAGGCTCACGTAGCAGCAAAGAAGGGCGAAGCAGAGAAGGTTCGGGTGGAGCAGAGTACTACAGAGGGAGGGGAGGGGTCGCTGAAGTGGCCACCTGATTCGCCGGCGGTGATTGGATCAAGCCCAGAAGACCCGTGCTGCTGGATTAGCATGGGACCCATCTGTAGCCTGAGTGCGTGGGGATTATAGTTTTGTCTTGGGGAAAGGAGCTAACCCATTTGTGATCAGATTTAAAAAAAACCGGGAGTACCCTGGCATGGGCTAACCATTCCACCTCCCATGTATCCTTCTCCAGCCTCCGATCTTGTATTCAAGTAATTGATGCTTAGAGTCAGGTCTCTAAGTGGTGTTTGTAGTATGATATGTTACAGCAAAACTCATGACCTCGTCTTGTTTACGCTGGTTCGTCTTGTGTGCAAGCGTGTGGCGCAGCGGGCGAAAGCCCTGATCAGATAGGTTGACGGTGTCGAGATATAGATATAGCATGTATATTTCTTGTACAACAAGCTTTCCTTTTTCCATGTATAGTAGAGGATGTGGCTTCCCTATGCATCTATATATATGTGCATATTGCACCCGTTCAATATATCGTGAGTTGCATAATATTCTACATGGTATAGAGCCTCTACGATCCTCTGCCCTAGCTGCGTCGCCGTCGCTTCTTAGCCGCCCCCGCTAGTTTTTCCTCGCACGCCCGCGTCGCTGATTCCCTCGCCGCTGCCGTGCTACCCTCGCGCGCGTCACCCCGCACGCCCGCATCGCTAGCCTCCCACTGCTTCCGCTCCCTCGCTCACCGCTCGCCCCGCACGTCTGCCTCGCCTTCTGCCGCTAGCCGCCCAACCCAAACCCCATCGCCTTCCGCCGCGCACCCGCTGCTAGCCACTTTTACTCAGCCGATCGCTGCCCACCCAAACCCTAACCCTACCCAGCCTCGTCCAAACCCGTTGCCATGTCTGGTTCCGATCTCTCCCACCGATCCGCCGCCTCCACTCCTCCGGCCGTGCGTCCACCAAACCCCTTCGACTCCTCCGCCGGCTCCTCCGCTGCCACACTACCAGATCCTGCCTACATCCGCGATGTTCCTATCGAACGCCGCATCCCGGTCATCCTCTCCCACAAAGAGGCGGACTTTTATGCCTGGAAGACGTACTTCAATCTCCTCTTTCGTGAGTATAACCTGCAGGATCATATCGACGGCACCGCCAACCTCTTCGTCCTCAACCGCGACGCCGACTGGCTGGCGATCGACGCCACCATCATCAGGTGGCTCTTCCTCACCGTGTCCAAGGACATCTTCCACACCGTCGTTCGCGACAAGGGCGATGCATGCACGGTGTGGAACAAGATCGTCGGCCTCTTCACCGACAACAAGCTCCAGCGGATCATCTTTCTGCAACAGGAGTTTTTCGGGTGTCACCAAAACGACTCCTCCGTCGACGACTACTGCATGCGCCTCAAGACCCTCTCCGACGAGCTCAACGACATTGGCTTCAAGGTGGGCGACGAGTTGCTCCTCTCCACCCTCACAGCCGGCCTCAATGAGGACCTCGGCAACGCCGCCTCCAACCTCACCCTCATGGCGAACCCCACCTACGAGCGCGCGGTGGCGTATCTCCGTCTCGAGGAACGCCGGTTGAAGCATCTTCGCTCCCGTGCCGTTCACACTGCCTTCGCCGCCGGCTACACACGCGGCGGTCCTACACCCGCAGGCGCACCTCCCGGCTTTCCGCGCCGTTCCCGGCGCCTTGGCCTGCGGCTCCCCCTACGCCGCCCGCCATCTACGGCGCTCCGTCTCAACAGCGGCCTCCAGCTCTTCCCCAACACCCGTCGATGCCGCATCAGCAACAACAGCAGTAGCCGCGCCAGCGGCGCCGTGGCCGCGGCAAAGGACAGCAACAGCAGCAATAGCCGTGCGCTGGGCCTCCTTAGCAGCAGCCGACGCCACCTTGGGGGGGGGGGGGCGGCCACAACCCCTGGACAAGGGTCGTGCATGCCTACACCATGCCCGTGCCACGCCCCCCGCTCCGAGCCTCCTAGGGCCCGGACCCTCCAGCCATCAGGCCTTCTTCGCCGGCCAACACTCGGGCCCGGGTGCCCCGCCGCCCTACTACTCCCCCGCTCCGGTTGGCTATGGTGGGCCAAACCCTAGCGCTGGGATGACCGGCTACTCGGGCTACCCTGCGCCGGTCTCCTATGACCCGGCTCTCCTCGCTGCACTTCATCAACAGCCTCCGGCCAGTGCTTATCTGCTCTTGCTACTGCCACCCTCCTCATTAACCTTCGTCCGTGTCGCACCCGTTGGAATTTTACACCACATCACCTTCTCTTTGGGTCTCCACCCTCATATGACGGTCTTCGTATTTTCGGTTGCCTCTGTTATCCCAGTACTATCGCCACATCTCCTCATAAACTTGCTCCTCGTTCCCTCCCGTGTGTCTTTCTCGGTTACCCGGCTAACACCAAGGGCTATAGGTGCTATGATCCGGTCTCTCACTGTGTCATCACCTCCCGGCATGTTTATTTCAACGAGTGTTCTTTTCCATTTAAACAAAAACAACAGGCGACTTCTCCTTCGGTGCCAGGCCCCTCCTTGGCCGACCATGTCCGCCCTGGCTCTCTGCCGCGGCGTGGTGCTCCTCCTGGCCGTTCGGTGTTACGGCTGCCGACTGCTGCCTTGCCAGCCTCGCCGGCGTCTACACCGACCTCGCCGGCCTCACCGGCGTCTACACCGACCTCACCGGTGCCTCCATCAACCTCGCCGGCGTCTACACCCGTTGCTTCGCCGGCCTCTCCGACGGCCTCTGCAATGGCGGGCTCGCTGGTCCCCTCGCCCGGCTCCACGACCACACGACTGGTCGCGCCGGCCTCTGCCAGGGCCTCTTCGTCTGGCCCGCCTTCGGCTACTGGAGACGGGCCCATCGGGGCCGCCGTGGTCCCACCACTTGCCGGCCCCGTCACCCGGTCCCGCATGGGTGTCTACCGACCGAGTAATCGGTACTCCTCGGAGGAGTATACCTGTGTGGCTTCGACGTCCACATCCTCACCGTCGCCTCTGCCGACCTCCGCCCGTACCGCACTTCGTGACCCTTTGTGGTTTGCTGCGATGAAGGAGGAATTCGATGCTTTGCAGCGTAATCATACTTGGCAGCTTGTACCACGTCCCCCTCATGCCAACATCATTACCGGGAAGTGGGTTTTCAAGCACAAGTTTCATCCTGATGGCACCCTCGACCGCCACAAGGCGCGTTGGGTCGTTCGTGGTTTTCGTCAGCGCGCCGGTGTCGACTTCACAGATACCTTTGCCCCGGTAGTCAAACCCGGGACAATTCGGACTGTTCTTCAGCTTGCGGTCTCTCGCTCTTGGCCAGTGCATCAGATGGACGTCTCTAATGCTTTTCTTCATGGTCATCTTGAGGAGCAAGTGTTCTGTCAGCAGCCTACGGGATTCGTCGACGAGTCTTCTCCGGATCATGTGTGCTTGCTCTCCAGGTCGTTATATGGGCTTAAACAGGCTCCTCGCGCATGGTACCAGCGCATTGCCGCGTTTCTTCATCAGCTTGGATTCCTCTCCACGCGCTCCGATGCTTCACTGTTTGTCTACCACCAGGGTGATGCCACTGCTTTTCTGCTGCTCTATGTCGACGATATCATCTTGACAGCATGCTCGACTGCTCTTCTTTGACAGCTCACTGACCGTCTTCGTGCTGAGTTCACCATCAAGGACTTAGGTCCTCTACACTATTTCCTCGGGCTCGAGGTTATTCGTCGAGCCGATGGCTTCTTTCTTCATCAGCGCAAGTATGCTCATGAGCTTCTGGATCGTGCCGGGATGCTTAACCGCAAACCGGCTGCCACGCCTATCGACACGAAGGCTAAGCTCTCTGCCACAGATGGCTCTCCCGCTTCCGATGCTCCGTTCTACCGGTCGATTGTTGGTGCACTTCAGTACCTTACTCTTACCCGCCCGGAGCTTCAGTATGCCGTGCAGCAGGTGTGCCTTCATATGCATGCTCCTCGTGATGCCCACTGGACCGCGGTCAAGTGCATTCTTCGCTATATCCAAGGCACTTTGGATCTCGGGTTGTCACTTCAGGCGTCGACCTCTTTGGACTTGATTGCTTACTCTGATGCTGATTGGGCTGGCTGCCCTGATACGCGCCGCTCGACATCTGGCTATTGTGTCTATCTTGGGCCATCACTCATCTCCTGGTCGTCCAAGCGGCAGCCCGTTGTCTCCCGCTCCAGCGCTGAAGCGGAATATCACGCTGTCGCCAACGTTGTTGCTGAGTGTTCCTGGCTTCGTCAGCTTCTCCATGAGCTCTTGTCTCCGGTTGATAAGGCCACAATTGTCTATTGTGACAACGTCTCCGCGGTCTACCTCTCCGCCAACCCGGTTCATCATCGACGCACCAAGCACATTGAGATTGATATCCACTTTGTTCGGGAGCAGGTCTCTCTTGGCCATGTACGCGTGCTACATGTCCCTACCTCCCAACAGTTTGCTGACATCATGACCAAGGGCTTGTCTACTGTATCTTTTGAGGAGTTCCGTTCCAGTCTTTGCGTCGTCCATGGTGCCGCTTCGACTGCGGGGGGGGGGGGGGGGGGGGGGGGTTGTTGAGATATAGATATAGCATGTATATTTCTTGTACAACAAGCCCTTCTCCTTCCATGTATAGTAGAGGACGTGGCTTCCCTATGTATCTATATATATGTGCATATTGCACCCGATCAATATATCGTGAGTTGCATAATATTCTACAGACGGAAGTAGTGGTCGTGCTTGGACCGTGTCCAGTATATATAGTGTACCATGTGTATTATTGTGTTCCAGCATCTTCAAGAGCGCACACTCTATTAGGATTCGTACTTGAAATGCCACCGAATGTTACTGAAAAGGAAAATGTGCAATAGCGTATTCCATCATAATTGTGTTTCGTATCGGTCTGTATTTTTACCATAATCCAAATTAAAGTAACAAGTGTAGAACATTTTCTAGAACATGTATCACTTTTTGTGAGAAAAAAGAAAGAAAGATCACTTGTGTAGAAGTTAAGATTATCCGCTTTTATAAACAATGCTGTTTTCCACATGTATTTCCACTCTTCTTAACCTAACTATTTATTGCCCTTAAACCTGATCAATACATATGCTCCTCTCTGTTTTTTCTACCTCTGTCCTTGATGGATTCCATTTGGTCAGGCAACTAATGACAAATGCAAAGGCTATCTTAGAGGCGACCATCTAGAGAAATTCAAATCAAGGCCAATCTAAATAAACTTGAAACAATTATCATGGATATCTTCGGAAAGTAGATATCCATGTACCCCTTACAATGGGATTAGAATGCATAGGAGCAGAATGGCTATTGCATCACATAACATCAAAGTTAATGGAATGCAGTACTCCTGTTAAAGGGTGAGAAAAGATCCACCACTATTTAAATGTGAAAAGAGACAAGGAACATGATCATTATTCACAAATAAGCAATTCTTCGCATGTGATCTGAACAAGGAGTAGAGCTCAGTGGTGGTTGGCATACATAATATATACTCCCTCCATTTCTTTTTAGTCCGCATATAAGATTTGGTCAAAGTCAAGCTTTGTAGAGTTTGACTAATTTTATATTAAAAAATATAAACATTCACAATATGAAATCAATATTATCAGATGCACCATGAAACGTATTTTCATACTATATAGTTTTAGTATTGTAGATGTTCATATTTTTTTATATAAATTTGGTCAAACTTTGTGTAGTTTGACTTTGACCAAATCTTATATGCGGAGTAAAAAGAAACGGAGGGAGTACAAGTTTTACACCCCTTTTGCAATGTTGTCACAAACCATACACGTCTTAGGACTTGGAAGCATCAGGATTTAAGATTGCATCGTCTCGGGTATGTACATGAAGCATGATCACCATGTTGGTAAACTAGAAATGGAACCTTCGTCAGGTGTGTGTTGGCCATTGGACTAGCATACTTGAGAGCAGCGCATCACCGGGCAGCGTTGTAGGCCAGATAAACCCTAATGTGTGAGGTGTCCTCTTGCTTCCAGGAGCCCAAGGTAGGCATTGGTAGACATATTATCCTCGTCATCATTGGTGCTAGTGTGGTGGCCACCGAAGGACATCTCGTTCTCTAGAACAAATCGATACGGCGCATTGGTCGCATATCGAAGATCTAGACAGTGAAATAGGTGAGACAATGTGAAGTGTTGTGTGAACTTTGAGCATATCATAGATTACGATCTAGCAACAGTGATATATGGCCAGTAAAACAATGCTGGTGCTCTAGGTCCTTGACTTTGTTTGTTAAATCGCCTTATTGATTTACTAAAAAAAATGTAGCATGAAGGGGATACAATCATAATGAGCACACACCTGGCCTTTGTATAATTAAGATGCACACAACCCACATCAACACACAGAAATAAAGTATTCCACCAGCAAAATGCAAGGCCACACAAGACCAAAATTATTCCTTGGGGGAGAGGGGGGGGGGGGGGGGGGGGCGCTATACGTAGAACATGTTGCCACCCATGTGGGGTAAAACATGGCTATACAAACCGTGTTTCCAAATCTTAGCTCGGATCTATGGCCCATAAAGTGCGTGCACATGCCGCTGCGTGCTCCAAATCCGCTCTCACTTGAGGATGGTCCCAATTAGATTAAAAACTACAAGATATCACGGGTTATCGAGAGCTAATTGGTCCCTCTCGCGTCGCCTTCCCCGCGGGCGACTCATGAGGGCTCCGCCGCCGCCGCCTAGTCCCTCCAGCGCCCTTCTCCCCCTCCGCCGCTGCTGATGGTCGGCGCCGGGCAAAGCCCATGCATGCGACGGCGGCGGCGGAGGGTCTTTCCTCCCGTTTCTGGATCCACGGCGGTGCGGGCGTCCTGATCTGCGGGGTGCGGTCCTCCCGACAGTCTGGCGGATCCCGGAGGCGGCGGACTCGCGGCGGTGCATGGGTTCCCAGATCCATGGGTGTGGGACTCCTGGCATCGTGCGGGCTCCTGGCGGCGGCGGGATCGGTCAACGGCGGGCTTGGGTGATGGCGTTGGCCGCGCGGTGCCGGATCTTGTCGCTCGCGGCGGATCTCGCCACTCCGGCCTTCGTGGAGGAACCTGGACCAGGGGCGACAACCCCGTTAGGCATGGCGACCGTGCCCTTGGCTGGCGACGTTCGCGGGAGGTGGATGGACGGCGTCTTGACCGCGTGGGCGGCGAGTCGCCGGTGGATCTCCTCCGCACTGCAGGTTCTCTTCTGCTGCACTTGGTGGCTTACGATTGCGGTCGTCGGCTTCGGTGCGTTCGCGGGGGCTGGTAGAGGTGACATCGGACCGGAGGAAACTCTGGATGACTTGTTCATCTCGACGGTGGCGACGACCAGGGTCGCCGTTCTCCTACTTGCAGGCGCCGTCGAGGTCCCTGCCCTCCACCCCGACCCCATGCCCGGGTGAAAACCCTAAATCTCCTTAGATTGGAAGGCAGTGGCACTGCGTGTGTCGTGGCCTTCTTGGAGGCGCCGCCTAGGGCGTTTGGGTGCTTGGCTTGAGGAACTGCAGGTGGAGGGGATGGGAACAGTGATGATTGATACGTCTCCAACGTATCTATAATTTTTGATTGCTCCATGCTATATTATCTACTGTTTTGAATGTTTATGGGCTTTATTATACACTTTTATATCTTTTTTGGGACTAACCTATTAACCCAGAGCCCAGTGCCAGTTTCTGTTTTTACCCTGTTTTAGGGTTTCGAAGAAAAGGAAAACCAAACGGTGTCCAATTGACCTGAAACTTCCCGGAACTCATTTTTGGAAGGAAAGAAGCCCAGAAGACTTGGAGTGCATGTCGGGGGACCTGCGAGGAGGCCACGAGGCAGGGGGCGCGCCCACCCCCTGGGCGCACCCTCCATCCTCGCGGGCCCCTCGTGGCCCTCCCAGACGTACTTCTTCCGCCTAAATATCTCCATATACCCTAAAAACATCCGTGAGCACAATAGATCGGGAGTTCCGCCGCCAGAAGCCTCCATAGCCACCGAAAACTAATCTAGACCCGTTCCGGCACCTTGCCGGAGGGGGCAATCCTTCTCCGGTGGCCATCTTCATCATCTCGGTGCTCTCCATGACGAGGAGGGAGTAGTTCTCCCTCGGGGCTGAGGGTATGTACCAGTAGCTATGTGTTTGATCTCTCTCTCTCTCTCTCGTGTTCTTGAGGTGGTACAATCTTGATGTATCGCGAGCTTTGCTATTATATTTGGATCCTATGATGTTTCTTCCCCCCTCTACTCTCTTGTAATGAATTGAGTTTCCCCTTTGAAGTGATCTTATCGGATTGAGTCTTTAAAGATTTGAGAACTCTTGATGTATGTCTTGCCATGCGTATCTGTGGTGACAATGGGATACCACGTGATTCACTTGATGTATGTTTTGGTGATCAACTTGCGGGTTCCGCCCATGAACCTATGCATAGGGGTTGGCACACGTTTTCGTCGTAATTCTCCGGTAGAACTTTGGGGCACTCTTTGAGGTCCTATGTGTTGGTTGAATAGATGAATCTGAGATTGTGTGATGCATATCGTATAATCATACCCACAGATACTTGAGGTGACATTGGAGTATCTAGGTGACATTAGGGTTTTGGTTGATTTGTGTCTTAAGGTGTTATTCTAGTACGAACTCTAGGGCTTTTTGTGACACTTATAGGAATAGCCCAACGGATTGATTGGAAAGAATTACTTTGAGGTGGTTTCATACCCTACCATAATCTCTTCGTTCGTTCTCTGCTATTAGTGACTTTGGAGTGATTCTTTGTTGCATGTTGAGGGATAGTTATGTGATCCAATTATGTTAGTATTGTTGAGGGAACTTGCACTAGCGAAAGTATGAACCCTAGGCCTTATTTCCTATCTTGGCAATACCGTTTACGCTCACTTTTATCATTTGTTACCTTGCTGTTTTTATATTTTCAGATTACAAAAACTATTATCTACTATCCATATTGCACTTGTATCACCATCTCTTCGCGGAACTAGTGCACCTATACAATTTACCAATGTATTGGGTGTGTTGGGGACACAAGAGACTCTTTGTTATTTGGTTGCAGGGTTGCTTGAGAGAGACCATCTTCATCCTACGCCTCCTACGGATTGATAAACCTTAGGTCATCCACTTGAGGGAAATTTGCTATTGTCCTACAAACCTCTGCACTTGGAGGCCCAACAACGTCTACAAGAAGAAGGTTTTGTGGTAGACATCAAGCTCTTTTCTGGCGCCGTTGCCGGGGAGGTGAGTGCTTGAAGGTATATCTTTAGATCTTGCAACCGAGTCTTTTAATTTCTTGTTTTATCACTAGTTTAGTTTATAAAAGAAAACTATAAAAAATGGAATTGAGTTTGTCTCATACGCTTCATCTTTTTAATATCTTTCGTGAGTATGATGGAAAGGACAATTGTGCTCAAGTGCTAGAAGAAGAAATCTATAAAATGTTTGGCACTAAATATTTGAATGATGAGCGTGATTGCAATGTTGTTAGTATGAATTCCTTGAATATCTATGATGCTAATGATATGCAAAGCCACAAGCTTGGGGAAGCTACGTTTGATGAAGATGCTATTTTTTGTCCCCCAAGTTTTGATGAGCAAATTTATTATGATGAAAGCATGCCTCCTATCTATGATGATTATTGTGATGACATGTATGCTTTAAAGAATAATGATAACCATGAAACTTGTCATTTTGCTCTTAATTTTCAATCACATGATAGTTATTTTGTTGAGTTTGCTCCCACTATTATTCATGAGAAGAATTTTGCCTGTGTGGAGACTAGTAAATTTTCTATGCTTGTAGATTATGAAAAAAATGCTTTAGGTGCTGGTTATATTGTTTAATTCATTCATGATGCTACTGAAAATTATTATGAGGGAGGAATATATGCTTGTAGGAATTGCAATAATATCAAGTTTCCTCTCTATGTGCTCAAATTTTTGAAGTTTTCCTTGCTTTACCATCCTATGCGAGTTGATTCTTGTTCCCATAAGTTGTTTGCTCACAAAATCCCTATGCATAGGAAGTATGTTAGACTTAAATGTGCTAGTCATATTCTTCATGATGCTCTCTTTATGTTACAATTCTTATCCTTTATGTGAGCATCATTGAAATCATCATGCCTAGCTAGGGTCGTTAAACGATAGCGCTTGTTGGGAGGCAACCCAATTTTATTTTAGTCCCGTGCTTTTTGTTCCTGTTTAGTAATAAATAATTCATCTAGCCGCTGTTTAGATGTGGTTTTATGCTT
Source organism: Triticum monococcum (assembly GCA_034509565.1). Taxonomy (NCBI): domain Eukaryota; kingdom Viridiplantae; phylum Streptophyta; class Magnoliopsida; order Poales; family Poaceae; genus Triticum; species Triticum monococcum. The sequence continues at coordinate 592,249,427 of CM067846.1, forward strand.
TTAATTAGTGTTTGTGCCAAGTAGAACCTTTGTGAAGACTTGGGTGAAGTTTTTACGATCATGCTGTAAAAAATAGAAACTTTAGCGCTCACGAGAATTGCTACCATTTTTATTTAGAGAGTGATATTTAGTTAATTATTTTTGAAGATAATTAATAGATAAATTCATCAGGTACAGAAATTTATTTGAGAATTTTATGAGTTCCAAAAGTATATGTTTGATCCAGATTACTACAGTCTGTTCTGTTTTTGACAGATTCTGTTTTTCATGTGTTGTTTACTTATTTTGATGAATCTATGAGTAGTATCGGAGGGTATGAACCATAGAGAAGTTGGAATACAGTAGGTTTAACACCAATATAAATAAAGAATTAGTTCATTACAGTACCTTGAAGTGGTTTTTTGTTTTCTTTCGCTAACGGAGCTTACGAGTTTTCTGTTAAGTTTTGTGTTGTGAAGTTTTCAAGTTTTGAGTAAGGACACGATGGACTATGGAAGAAGGAGTGGCAAGAGCCTAAGATTGGGGATGCCCAAGGCACCCCAAGGTAATATTTAAGGATAGCCAAGAGCCTAAGCTTGGGGATGCCCCGGAAGGCATCCCCTCTTTCGTTTTCGTTCATCGGTAACTTTACTTGGAGCTATATTTTTATTCGCCACATGATATGTGTTTTGCTTGGAGCGTCAATTTATTTTGTTAGGATTTGCTTGCTTTTATTTAGAACAATGTTTTGCATCTTTTATTTCAATAAGAGTGGCACTGATGGCCTTTACTATGCCTATTTTAGAAGTCCACATGTTGCTGTTTGGAAACAGAAAGTTTACCACTGTTGCAATAATTCCCTAGAAAAGTCAGAATATGATAAAATGTTGAAACCTTTTGAATATTAAGCTCTGATAAATTTACTACAGTGGGAATTTTCTTTCATAATTTTTGGAGCTAGGGAAGTATGGATGTTGCTGCATTCTTTACAGACTGTCCTGTTTAGGCAGATTGCTGTTATGTTTGCATTGTTTGCATATGGTTGCTTCTTTAATTATTCTATTTGAGGATAGGACTATTAAATATGCAGAGGAATTTAGTATGCAATTTTGAATAATAATTTTAGTGATTTTCTACAGTAGAGTATGATAAGGTTTTTGCAATGGTTTATACTAACTTATCTCACGAGTCCTTGTTGAATTTTGTGTGGATGAAGCTTTTGAGATTTAGGGAGACCGTCATATGAGAGGAATTAAGGAGACACAAAAGCTCATGCTTGGGGATGCCCAAGGCATCCCAAGATAATATTTCAAGAAGTCTCAAGCATCTAAGCTTGGGGATGCCCCGGTTGGCATCCCACCTTTCTTCTTCAACAACTATCGGTTAGTTTCGGTTGATCCTAAGTTTTTGCTTCTTCACATGATGTTTTCCATTCTTAGAATGTCATTTTACTTTGCTTTGCTTTGCTTTGCTTGCAGTTTGAATAAAGTACCAAGATCTGAAATTATTAAATGTTAGAGAGTCTTCACATAGTTGCATAATTATTCGACTACTCATTGATCTTCACTTATATCTTTCGGAGTAGTTTGTTGTTGCTTTAGTGCTTCACTTATATCTTTTTAGAGCATGGTGGTAGTTTTATTTTGAAGAAATAGATGAACTCTCATGCTTCACTTAGATTATTTTGAGAGTCTTAATAGCATGGTAATTTTCTTAAAATCCTAATATGCCAGGTATTCAAGACTAGTAAAAAACTTTCTTATGAGTGTGTTGAATACTAAGAAAAGTTTGATGCTTGATGATTGTTTTGAGATATGGAGATAATAATATCAAAGTCGTGCTAGTTGAGTAGTTGTGAATTTGAGAAGTGCTTGTGTCGAAGTTTGCAAGTCCCGTAGCATGCACGTATGGTAAACGTTATGTAACAAATTTGAAACATGAGGTGTTATTTGATTGTCCTCCTTATGAGTGGCGGTCGGGGACGAGCGATGGTCTTTTCCTACCAATCTATCCCCCTAGGAGCATGTGCGTAGTGCCGAGGTTTTTGATGACTTGTAGATTTTTGCAATAAGTATGTGAGTTCTATATGACTAATGCTGAGTCCATGGATTATACGCACTCTCACCCTTCCATCCTTGCTAGCCTCTTCGGTACCGTGCATTGCCCTTTCTTGAAGGAAATATGCCCTAGAGGCAATAATAAAGTTATTATTTATTTCCTTATATCATGATAAGAGTTTATTATTCATGCTAGAATTGTATTAACCGGAAACATAATACATGTGTGAATACATAGACCAACAGAGTGTCACTAGTATGCCTCTACTTGACTAGCTCGTTAATCAAAGATGGTTATGTTTCCTAACCATGAACAAAGAGTTGTTATTTGATTAACGAGGTCACATCATTAGTAGAATGATCTGATTGACATGACCCAATCCATTAGCTTAGCACCCGATCGTTTATTATGTTGCTATTGCTTTCTTCATGACTTATACATGTTCCTATAACTATGAGATTATGCACCTCCCGTTTACCGGAGGAACACTTTGGGTACTACCAAACGTCACAACGTAACTGGGTGATTATAAAGGAGTATTACAGGTGTCTCCAATGGTAGATGTTGGGTTGGCGTATTTCGAGATTAGGATTTGTCACTCCGATTGTCGGAGAGGTATCTCTGGGCCCTCTCGGTAATGCACATCACATAAGCCTTGCAAGCACTGCAACTAATATGTTAGTTGTGAGATGATGTATTACGGAACGAGTAAAGAGACTTGCCGGTAACGAGATTGAACTAGGTATTGGATACCGACGATCGAATCTCGGGCAAGTAACATACCGATGACAAAGGGAACAACGTATGTTGTTATGCGGTCTGACCGATAAAGATCTTCGTAGAATATGTAGGAGCCAATATGGGCATCCAGGTCCCGCTATTGGTTATTGACCGGAAGCGTGTCTCGGTCATGTCTACATTGTTCTCGAACCGTAGGGTCTGCACGCTTAACGTTACGATGACAGTTATTATGAGTTTATGCATTTTGATGTACCAAAGGTTGTTCGGAGTCCCGGATGAGATCAAGGACATGAAGAGGAGTCTCGAAATGGTCGAGACGTAAAGATTGATATATTGGAAGCCTATGTTTGGACATCGGAAGTGTTCCGGGTGAAATCGGGATTTTACCGGAATACCGGGAGGGTTACCGGAACCCCCCGGGAGACTAATGGGCCTATTGGGCCTTAGTGGAAAAAGAGAAAAGGGAAGCCCACTAGCTGGCCGGCGCCCCCTAGAGTCCTATTAGGAATAGGATAAGGGGCCGGCCCCCCTTCTCTCTCTTTTTCCCCGGGAGTCCTAATAGGATTAGGATTGGGGGGAGGAGTCCTACTCCCGGTGGGAGTAGGACTCCCCTGCGCCTCCTCTCCCTGGCCGGCCGGCTCCCCCTCCTCCAACCTTTATATACGGGGGCAGGGGGCACCCCAAGACACAGAACTTGATCCTTGAGATCGTTCCTTAGCCGTGTGCGGTGCCCCCTGCCACCAAATTCCACCTCGATCATACCGTTGTAGTGCTTAGGCGAAGCCCTGCGTCGGTAGTACATCAAGATCGTCATCACGCCGTCGTGCTGACAGAACTCTTCCTCGACGCTTTGCTGGATCGGAGCCCGAGGAACGTCATCGAGCTGAACGTGTGCTAAGAACTCGGAGGTGCCGGAGTAACGGTACTTGGATCGGTCGGATCGGGAAGAAGACGTACGACTACTTCCTCTACGTTGTGTGATCGCTTCCGCAGTCGGTCTGCGTTGGTACGTAGACAACACTCTCCCCTCTCGTTGCTGTGCATCACCATGATCTTGCGTGTGCGTAGGAAAATTTTCGAAATTACCACGTTCCCCAACAGTGGCATCCGAGCCTAGGTTTTATGGTTTGATGTTATATGCACGAGTAGAACACAAGTGAGTTGTGGGCGATACAAGTCATACTTCCTAGCAGCATGTCATACTTTGGTTCGGCGGTATTGTTGGTTGAGACGATCCGGACCAACCTTACGCATACTCTTATGCGAGACCGGTTCCCTCGACGTGCTTTGCACATAGATGGCTTGCGGAAGACTGTCTCTCCAACTTTAGTTGAACCAAGTGTGACTACGCCCGGTCCTTGAGAAGGTTAAAACGGAGTCTATTTGACGAACTATCGTTGTGGTTTTGATGCGTAGGTGAGATGCGTTCTTACTTAAGCCCGTAGCAGCCACGTAAAACTTGCATCAACAAAGTAGAGGACGTCTAACTTGTTTTTGCAGGGTATGTTGTGATGTGATATGGTCAAGGCATGATGCTGATTTTATTGTATGAGATGATCATGTTTTGTAACCAAGTTATCGGCAACTGGCAGGAGCCATATGGTTGTCGCTTTATTGTATGCAATGCAATCGCGATGTAATGCTTTAGTTTATTACTAAACGGTAGTGATAGTCGTGGAAGCATAATATTGGTGAGACGACAACGTTGCTACGATGGAGATCAAGGTGGCGCGCCGGTGACGATGGTGATCATGACGGTGCTTCGGAGATGGAGATCACAAGCACAAGATGATGATGGCCATATCATATCACTTATATTGATTGCATGTGATGTTTATCCTTTTATGCATCTTATCTTGCTTTGATTGACGGTAGCATTATAAGGTGATCTCTCACTAAATTATCAAGAAGTGTTCTCCCTGAGTATGCATCGTTGCCAAAGTTCGTCGTGCCCAGACACCACGTGATGATCGGGTGTGATAAGCTCTACGTCCAAATACAACGGGTGCAAAACAGTTGCACACGCAGAATACTCAGGTTATACTTGACGAGCCAAGCATATACAGATATGGCCTCGGAACACGGAGACCGAAAGGTCGAGCGTGAATCATATAGTAGATATGATCAACATAACGATGTTCACCATTGAAAACTACTCCATCTCACGTGATGATCGGTTATGGTTTAGTTGATTTGGATCACGTGATCACTTAGAGGATTAGAGGGATGTCTATCTAAGTGGGAGTTCCTAAATAATTTGATTAACTGAACTTAAACTTATCATGAACTTAGTACCTGATAGTATCTTGCTTGTTTATGTTGATTGTAGATAGATGGCTCGTGCTGTTGCTCCGTTGAATTTTAATGCGTTCCTTGAGAAAGCAAAGTTGAAAGATGATGGTAGCAATTACACGGACTGGGTCCGTAACCTGAGGATTATCCTCATTGCTGCACAGAAGAATTACGTCCTGGAAGCACCGCTGGGTGACAGGCCTGCTGCTGGAGCAACGCCAGATGTTATGAACATCTAGCAGAGCAAAGCTGATGACTACTCGATAGTTCAGTGTGCCATGCTTTACGGCTTAGAATCGGGACTTCAACGACGTTTTGAACGTCATGGTGCATATGAGATGTTCCAGGAGTTGAAGTTAATATTTCAAGCAAATGCCCGAATTGAGAGATATGAAGTCTCCAATAAGTTCTATAGCTGCAAGATGGAGAAGAACAGTTCTGTCAGTGAGCATATACTCAAAATGTCTGGGTATAATAATCACTTGATTCAGATGGGAGTTAATCTTCCAGATGACTGCGTCATTGACAGAATTCTCCAATCACTGCCACCAAGCTACAAGAGCTTCGTGATGAACTATAATATGCAAGGGATGAACAAGACTATTCCCGAGCTCTTCGCAATGCTGAAAGCTGCGGAGGTAGAAATCAAAAAGGAGCATCAAGTGTTGATGGTTAACAAAACCACTAGTTTCAAGAAAAAGGGCAAAGGGAAGAAGAAGGGAAACTTCAAGAAGAACAGCAAGCAAGTTGCTGCTCAGGAGAAGAAACCCAAGTCTGGACCTAAGCCTGAAACTGAGTGCTTCTACTGCAAGCAGACTGGTCACTGGAAGCGGAACTGCCCCAAGTATTTGGCGGATAAGAAGGATGGCAAAGTGAGCAAAGGTATATGTGATATACATGTTATTGATGTGTACCTTACTAGAGCTCGCAGTAGCACCTGGGTATTTGATACTGGTTCTGTTGCTAATATTTGCAACTCGAAACAGGGACTACAGAATAAGCGGACACTATCAAAGGACGAGGTGACGATGCGCGTGGGAAACGGTTCCAAAGTCGATGTGATCGCGTTCGGCACGCTACCTCTACATCTACCTTCGGGATTAATATTAGACCTAAATAATTGTTATTTGGTGCCAGCCTTGAGCATGAACATTATATCTGGATCTTGTTTAATGCGAGACGGTTATTCATTTAAATCAGAGAATAATGGTTGTTCTATTTATATGAATAATATCTTTTATGGTCATGCACCTTTGAAGAGTGGTCTATTCTTGTTAAGTCTCGAAGATAGTAATACACATATTCATAATGTAGAAGCCAAAAGATGCAAAGTTAATAATGATAGTGCAACTTATTTGTGGCACTGCCGTTTAGGTCATATCGGTGTAAAGCGCATGAAGAAACTCCATACTGATGGGCTTTTGGAACCACTTGATTATGAATCACTTGGTACTTGCGAACCGTGCCTCATAGGCAAGATGACTAAAACGCCGTTCTCCGGTACTATGGAGAGAGCAACAGATTTGTTGGAAATCATACATTCCGATGTATGTGGTCCGATGAATATTGAGGCTCGTGGCGGATATCGTTATTTTCTCACCTTCACAGATGATTTAAGCAGATATGGGTATATCTACTTGATGAAACACAAGTCTGAAACATTTGAAAAGTTCAAAGAATTTCAGAGTGAAGTTGAAAATCATCGTAACAAGAAAATAAAGTTTCTACGATCTGATCGTGGAGGAGAATATTTGAGTTACGAGTTTGGTGTACATTTAAAGAATTGTGGAATAGTTTCGCAACTCACGCCACCCGGAACACCACAGCGTAATGGTGTGTCCGAACGTCGTAATCGTACCTTACTAGATATGGTGCGATCTATGATGTCTCTTACTGATTTACCGCTATCGTTTTGGGGTTATGCTTTAGAGACGGCCGCATTCACGTTAAATAGGGCACCATCAAAATCCGTTGAGACGACACCTTATGAACTATGGTTTGGCAAGAAACCAAAGTTGTCGTTTCTTAAAGTTTGGGGCTGCGATGCTTATGTGAAAAAGCTTCAACCTGATAAGCTCGAACCCAAATCGGAGAAATGTGTCTTCATAGGATATCCAAAGGAAACTATTGGATACACCTTCTATCACAGATCCGAAGGCAAGACTTTTGTTGCTAAATTCGGAAACTTTCTAGAGAAGGAGTTTCTCTCGAAAGAAGTGAGTGGGAGGAAAGTAGAACTTGACGAGGTAACTGTACCTGCTCCCTTATTGGAAAATAGTACATCGCAGAAAACTGTTTCTGCGACACCTATACCAATCAGTGAGGAAGCTAATGACGATGATCATGAAGCTTCAGAACAAGACACTACTGAACCACGTAGATCATCCAGAGTGAGAGCCGCACCAGAGTGGTACGGTAATCCAGTTCTGGAAGTCATGCTACTAGATCATGATGAACCTACGAACTATGAAGAAGCGATGGTGAGCCCAGATTCCGCAAAGTGGCTTGAGGCCATGAAATCTGAGATGGGATCCATGTATGAGAACAAAGTATGGACTTTGGTTGACTTGCCCGATGATCGGCAAGCAATTGAGAATAAATGGATCTTCAAGAAAAAGACTGACGCTGACGGTAATATTACTGTCTATAAAGCTCGACTTGTCGCAAAAGGTTTTCGGCAAGTTCAAGGGGTTGACTACGATGAGACCTTCTCACCCGTAGCGATGCTTAAGTCCGTCAGAATTATGTTAGCAATTGCCGCATTTTATGATTATGAAATATGGCAGATGGATGTCAAAACTGCATTCCTGAATGGATTTCTGGAAGAAGAGTTGTATATGATGCAACCAGAAGGTTTTGTAGATCCAAAAGGAGCTAACAAGGTATGCAAACTCCAGCGATCCATTTATGGACTGGTGCAAGCATCTCGGAGTTGGAATAAACGCTTTGATAGTGTGATCAAAGCATTTGGCTTTATACAGACTTTTGGAGAAGCCTGTATTTACAAGAAAGTGAGTGGGAGCTCTGTAGCATTTCTGATATTATATGTGGATGACATATTGCTGATTGGAAATGATATAGAATTTCTGGATAGCATAAAGGGATACTTGAATAAAAGTTTTTCGATGAAAGACCTCGGGGAAGCTGCTTACATATTAGGCATAAAGATCTATAGAGATAGATCAAAACGCTTAATTGGACTTTCACAGAGCACATACCTTGACAAGATTTTGAAGAAGTTCAAAATGGATCAAGCAAAGAAAGGGTTCTTGCCTGTGTTACAAGGTGTGAAGTTGAGTCAAACTCAATGCCCGACCACTGCAGAAGATAGAGAGAAGATGAAAGATGTTCCCTATGCTTCAGCCATAGGCTCTATCATGTATGCAATGCTGTGTACCAGACCTGATGTGTGCCTTGCTATAAGTTTAGCAGGAAGGTACCAAAGTAATCCAGGAATGGATCACTGGACAGCGGTCAAGAACATCCTGAAATACCTGAAAAGGACTAAGGATATGTTTCTCGTATATGGAGGTGACAAAGAGCTCACCGTAAGAGGTTACGTTGATGCAAGCTTTGACACTGATCCGGACGATTCTAAATCGCAAACCGGATACGTGTTTACTTTAAACGGTGGAGCTGTCAGTTGGTGCAGTTCTAAACAAAGCGTCGTAGCGGGATCTACATGTGAAGCGGAGTACATAGCTGCTTCGGAAGCAGCAAACGAAGGAGTCTGGATGAAGGATTTCATATCCGATCTAGGTGTCATACCTAGTGCATCGGGTCCAATGAAAATCTTCTGTGACAATACTGGTGCAATTGCCTTGGCAAAGGAATCCAGATTTCACAAAAGAACCAAACACATCAAGAGACGCTTCAACTCCATCCGGGATTTAGTCCAGGTGGGAGACATAGAGATTTGCAAGATACATACGGATCTGAATGTTGCAGACCCGTTGACTAAGCCTCTTCCACGAGCAAAACATGATCAACACCAAGGCTCCATGGGTGTTAGAATCATTACTGTGTAATCTAGATTATTGACTCTAGTGCAAGTGGGAGACTGAAGGAAATATGCCCTAGAGGCAATAATAAAGTTATTATTTATTTCCTTATATCATGATAAGAGTTTATTATTCATGCTAGAATTGTATTAACCGGAAACATAATACATGTGTGAATACATAGACCAACAGAGTGTCACTAGTATGCCTCTACTTGACTAGCTCGTTAATCAAAGATGGTTATGTTTCCTAACCATGAACAAAGAGTTGTTATTTGATTAACGAGGTCACATCATTAGTAGAATGATCTGATTGACATGACCCAATCCATTAGCTTAGCACCCGATCGTTTAGTATGTTGCTATTGCTTTCTTCATGACTTATACATGTTCCTATAACTATGAGATTATGCAACTCCCGTTTACCGGAGGAACACTTTGGGTACTACCAAACGTCACAACTTAACTGGGTGATTATAAAGGAGTATTACAGGTGTCTCCAATGGTAGATGTTGGGTTGGCGTATTTCGAGATTAGGATTTGTCACTCCGATTGTCGGAGAGGTATCTCTGGGCCCTCTCGGTAATGCACATCACATAAGCCTTGCAAGCACTGCAACTAATATGTTAGTTGTGAGATGATGTATTACGGAACGAGTAAAGAGACTTGCCGGTAACGAGATTGAACTAGGTACTGGATACCGACGATCGAATCTCGGGCAAGTAACATACCGATGACAAAGGGAACAACGTATGTTGTTATGCGGTCTGACCGATAAAGATCTTCGTAGAATATGTAGGAGCCAATATGGGCATCCAGGTCCCGCTATTGGTTATTGACCGGAAGCGTGTCTCGGTCATGTCTACATTGTTCTCGAACCGTAGGGTCCGCACGCTTAACGTTACGATGACAGTTATTATGAGTTTATGCATTTTGATGTACCGAAGGTTGTTCAGAGTCCCGGATGAGATCAAGGACATGACGAGGAGTCTCGAAATGGTCGAGACGTAAAGATTGATATATTGGAAGCCTATGTTTGGACATCGGAAGTGTTCCGGGTGAAATCGGGATTTTACCGGAATACCGGGAGGGTTACCGGAACCCCCCGGGAGACTAATGGGCCTATTGGGCCTTAGTGGAAAAAGAGAAAAGGGAAGCCCACTAGCTGGCCGGCGCCCCCTAGAGTCCTATTAGGAATAGGATAAGGGGCCGGCCCCCCTTCTCTCTCTTTTTCCCCGGGAGTCCTAATAGGATTAGGATTGGGGGGAGGAGTCCTACTCCCGGTGGGAGTAGGACTCCCCTGCGCCTCCTCTCCCTGGCCGGCCGGCTCCCCCTCTTCCAACCTTTATATACGGGGGCAGGGGGCACCCCAAGACACAGAACTTGATCCTTGAGATCGTTCCTTAGCCGTGTGCGGTGCCCCCTGCCACCAAATTCCACCTCGATCATACCGTTGTAGTGCTTAGGCGAAGCCCTGCGTCGGTAGTACATCAAGATCGTCATCACGCCGTCGTGCTGACGGAACTCTTCCTCGACGCTTTGCTGGATCGGAGCCCGAGGAACGTCATCGAGCTGAACGTGTGCTAAGAACTCGAAGGTGCCGGAGTAACGGTACTTGGATCGGTCGGATCGGGAAGAAGACGTACGACTACTTCCTCTATGTTGTGTGATCGCTTCCGCAGTCGGTCTGCGTTGGTACGTAGACAACACTCTCCCCTCTCGTTGCTGTGCATCACCATGATCTTGCGTGTGCGTAGGAAATTTTTCGAAATTACCACGTTCCCCAACATTTCTAACATTGAGAGTTGGCGCAAACTTCGCCAGTGCATCCAAACCCCGTGATATGATACGCTCTTTCACACATAAACCTCCTTATATCTTCCTCAAAACAGCCACCATACCTACCTATTATGGCATTTCCATAGCCATTTCGAGATATATTGCCATGCAACTTTCCATCATTCCGTTCATCATGACACATTCATCATTGTCATATTGCTTAGCATGATCATGTAGTTGACATAGTATTTGTGGCAAAGCCACCGTTCATAATTCTTTCATACATGTCACTCTTGGTTCATCGCAATCCCGGTACGCCGCCGGAGGCATTCATATAGAGTCATCTTTGTCCTAGTATCGAGTTGTAAATAAATAGAAGTGTGATGATCATCATTATTAGAGCATTGCCCAAGTGAGGAATAAAAAAAAGAGAAGGCCCCCAAAAAAGAGAAAGGCCATAAAAAAAGAAAAGGCCCAAAAAAATGGGAGAAAAAGAGAGAAGGGACAATGTTACTATCCTTTTACCACACTTGTTCTTCAAAGTAGCACCATGATAGAGAGTCTCTTGTTTAGTCACTTTCATATACTAGTGGGAATTCTTGATTATAGAACTTGGCTTGTATATTCCAACAATGGGCCTCCTCAAGTTCCCTAGGTCTTCGTGAGCAAGCAAGTTGGATGCACACCCACTTAGTTTCTTTTGTTGAGCTTTCATACATTTATAGCTCCAGTGCATCTGTTGCATGTCAATCCCTACTCCTTGCATTAACATCAATCGATGGGCATCTCCATAGCCCATTGATTAGCCTCGCTGATGTGAGACTTTCTCCTTTTTGTCTTCTCCACATAACCCCTCATTATTCTATTCCACCCATAGTGCTATATCCATGGCTCGCGCTCATATATTGCGTGAAAGTTTATAGGTTTGAGATTACTAAAGTATGAAACAATTGCTTGGCTTGTCATCGGGGTTGTGCATGATGAGAGCATTCTTGTGTGACGAAAATGAAACATGACTAAACTATATGATTTTGTAGGCATGAACTTTCTTTGGCCATGTTATTTTGAGAAGATATAATTGCTTAGTTAGTATGCTTGAAGTATTATTATTTCTATGTCAATATGAACTTTTGTCTTGAATCTTTTGGATCTGAATATTCATACCACAATTAAGAAGAATCACAATGAAATTATTCCAAGTAGCACTCCACATCAAAAATTCTATTTTTATCATTTACCTACACGAGGACGAGCAGGAATTAATATTGGGGATGCTGATACGTCTCCAACGTATCTATAATTTTTGATTGCTCCATGCTATATTATCTACTGTTTTGAATATTTATGGGCTTTATTATACACTTTTATATCATTTCTTGGGACTAACCTATTAACCCAGAGCCCAGTGCCAGTTTCTGTTTTTACCCTGTTTTAGGGTTTCGAAGAAAAGGAAAATCAAACGGAGTCCAATTGACCTAAAACTTCAGGGAACTCATTTTTGGAAGGAAAGAAGCCCAGAAGACTTGGAGTGCACGTCAGGGGACCTGCGAGGAGGCCACGAGGTAGGGGGCGCGCCCTCCACCCTCGTGGGCCCCTCGTGCCCCCTGACATACTTCTTCTGCCTATATATCCCCATATACCCTAAAAACATCCGTGAGCACAATAGATCGGGAGTTCCACCGCCAGAAGCCTCCGTAGCCACCGAAAACCAATCTAGACCCGTTCCAACACCCTGCCAGAGGGGGCAATCCTTCTCCGATGGCCATCTTCATCATCCCGGTGCTCTCCATGACGAGGAGGGAGTAGTTCTCCCTCGGGGCTGAGGGTATGTACCAGTAGCTATGTGTTCGATCTCTCTCTTTCTTGTGTTCTTGAGGTGGTACGATCTTGATGTATCGTGAACTTTGCTATTATATTTGGATCCTATGATGTTTCTTCCACCCTCTACTCTCTTGTAATGAATTGAGTTTCCCCTTTGAAGTTATCTTATCGGATTGAGTCTTTAAAGATTTGAGAACACTTGATGTATGTCTTGCCGTGCGTATCTGTGGTGACAATGGGATACCACGTGATTCACTTGATGTATGTTTTGGTGATCAACTTGCGGGTTCCGCCCATGAACCTATGCATAGGGGTTGGCACACGTTTTCGTCGTGATTCTCCAGTAGAACTTTGGGGCACTCTTTGTGGTCCTATGTGTTGGTTGAATAGACGAATCCGAGATTGTGTGATGCATATCGTATAATCATACCCACAGATACTTGAGGTGACATTGGAGTATCTAGGTGACATTAGGGTTTTGGTTGATTTGTGTCTTAAGGTGTTATTCTAGTACGAACTCTAGGGCTGTTTGTGACACTTATAGGAATAGCCCAACGGATTGATTGGAAAGAATAACTTTGAGGTGGTTTCATACCCTACCATAATCTCTTCGTTTTTTCTCTGCTATTAGTGACTTTGGAGTGATTCTTTGTTGCATGTTGAGGGATAGTTACGTGATCCAATTATGTTAGTATTGTTGAGGGAACTTGCACTAGCGAAAGTATGAACCCTAGGCCTTATTTCGTATCATGGCAATACCATTTACGCTCACTTTTATCATTTGTTACCTTGCTGTTTTTATATTTTCAGATTACAAAAACTATTATCTACTATCCATATTGCACTTGTATCACCATCTCTTCGCCGAACTAGTGCACCTATACAATTTACCAATGTATTGGGTGTGTTGGGGACACAAGAGACTCTTTGTTATTTGGTTGCAGGGTTACTTGAGAGAGACCATCTTCATCCTACGCCTCCTACGGATTGATAAACCTTAGGTCATCCACTTGAGGGAAATTTGCTACTGTCCTACAAACCTCTGCACTTGGAGGCCCAACAACGTCTACAAGAAGAAGGTTGTGTAGTAGACATCAATGATGGACAAGCGCATGATGGTGGTGTTGTCTGGCATCATGGTGGCGTCGACAGCAACTAGACCGGGCAAGTTAGTTGCAGCAGTATAGCACTGAAGATAGATTGGTGGAAGGTGGCTACGGCGGCCTCATACTCGACAAGCGTCCTGGTTGAGGAATGCGCCGGACTAGTGGGTTCCCCATACCAGACAGACGTCCTGGTTTGGACCTCAGGTGTTAGATGTTACGTTTGGTTGCGATGTCTGCTTGGTATTAGGCCCAGACTATCAGCATCCCTACATCAACTGGATAGGAGTAGCGACAGATGTTGCCTAGACGATGGCTTTAGTCTTGTTGTTGTATGACTTTATAAGGTCTTGTGTAAATAATTAATAAAGTGACTGCATGCATCATCCAGATGCAGAGGCCGGGGGTTCTCCTCCATTTCTAAAAAAAAATCACGCGCTATATGAAAGGTATTACAAACACTTATAAAATAAGCAGTCCCGGCTATTACTTTATACTTGCAAGTCATGATTATGCACTTCTCGTAACAAGGTAGTTTTTCCATGTCTATCAATTTGGATATTTACTGCTTATCCTAACTATTTGTTATACAAGAGCTGAGCCCCTCACGTCACATGCCCCTAGGTGACTTGAGGTGGGTCCCAGGATTGTTGCTGCCCACTTCCAAATTTCCTCCTTCCCCTTGTCTCCTCTAGATGATGTTGTCGGACGAAGTCTCACGGCTATCTGTGAAGGGGCGTCGAGGCTCCATTAGAAGGAGGATGTCGAGCAGCGTTTGGAAGGGCAAGTGGTTGGTTGTAGCGAAGGTGCGAGACATGGGGTTGCATGATGCACAACGACGGTTAGTAGGGGTGATTAATGGGAACAGTGTGGCATGGCAGAGGCAGTGCATGACAACAATTTGGTGATGTCCACAAGCTTCACCACCAACTGAATATATGCGGAATCCCCTTGACATGGTGGGCTCATTTAACCTCGTGCATGGAATCCCCTACTTTTGGTGCCTCGAGCCGACCATCTTGTCTCAGTGTGAGGCACTTCGGTGGAGCTAGCAGCGGCATACCATGGCAGTATGAGGCATTGTTGTGGTGCAAGTGGTCGCATGTGGTGGATTCATTTGGGGGCCGAGGACGTGCGGGCTGAGAGCGCCCCTAATATGGGATTCTAGTGATGCTAGTGACTTTACTTTCTCGCCAGATGGTTTGGAATCTACATCACTTGTTATGTCAACCTATCTGATGAGGTTTTCTAGTATGGAAGTAACATGGTTGTTGTGTCATATCGGTTAAAGTAAATGTAACAATAATATTTAAACATGGTCAAAAAGAGAGTGGAACAAGATCATTATTTGGAAAAGCCATTCTTCGCTCATGAGTCGAGAAAGGGGTGGAGCTGAGTGATTGCGAGCATATGTAATGCCTACATGTTGTAACTTAGTTGAAATTGCTTTTGCGGTGTTGCCCAAACTAATAGATCTTGGAAACATCGGAATTTAGGGATGTATCAGCTCGGCTTTTTACATGAAGTAGCATCTTCATGATGGTCAGCTAGAGATTGACTCGTCGTCAAATGTGGTAGCTTTGTGTGTTCTTCTGTGGTCGCATACTTGCAGGCTCTATTCGAGACCTTGCGGAGACTAGGTGTTTGCTAATTAAAGTTTGTTGCGGAATGGAACTATGGAAGCCTAAATTACTAGTGATCGTATCTGTAACACGCTGTGCGTAGAAGAAGTGGGGAGAAACGCAAGGCTCACATAGTAGCAAAGAAGGGCAAAGAAGAGAAGGTTCATTTTTTCCGAAAAGGTGGGTTCGCCCCTGCATTAGAATGATGCATACGGCCATGATTATTAATAAGCAGAAAGTCCAACACAAGTCTCCAAGTCTCGAATAAAAACCAAAAAAGGCTCATGAAGAGCATAACAGTAATAGAAAAGCCACAACCGTGTGGCATAAAAAGATAGGAACACTAAATGCCTATCCTATTACATGACCGTCATCCAAACCGGTTGAAAATATCCCGTG
This sequence comes from Triticum monococcum, assembly GCA_034509565.1. Taxonomy (NCBI): domain Eukaryota; kingdom Viridiplantae; phylum Streptophyta; class Magnoliopsida; order Poales; family Poaceae; genus Triticum; species Triticum monococcum. Next base: position 592,265,221 of record CM067846.1, read on the forward strand.
CTACCATCTCCCATCAGGTAGATCAAGTAACCAAACGCTCCCTGGCTTCCGTCGGAGTGAGTAGCGACCACATACGGATCAACACAGTGGCTCGAAAGATAACCTGCAAAAAATAAATAGTTGCTATTCTGTTAATGACCAAATCATTTCTGCAATTCCAAATTGCCCATAACAAAGCACATACTCCTACACGAATGTGTCTCGCCGTGTCAAATCCCATCAAGCCACGTCCCAAATAACATGGTGATGGAATTCGGAGGATGTAAGTGCATCTAGTGCCACCCCTAGTTGGTTTTGGAGTTTTGATGACAAACTTGGTTGAGGGACTAATGTGTTTGTGAGAATTGTAGGATAACACAGGTAATAGTCTCTCATTGATTCGGCTTACCTACCAGATATGACCCCTAAAAATGTGTGAAGACACTGAAGACAATGGTGGTCTGTGAAGATATTCACAACGAAGATTATGACTCAAGAAGACATTCACCTGAAGACTATGGAGTGCAAAGACATAGTTGTTTCGTAGTTTCCTTTTCTTCTTTGTTGAGTCATAGGAACCATCGCACTGTTAAGTGGGGTCCAAGTGAACAAAGTCAGAGTGACTGAAGTGATGCTCAACCAAATCCTATGTCTTCGAGTGAAGACAATGAGAGCAAATCTTATCCAGAGCTGGATGAGTCAGCTTTACTTGTAGCCCAAGTCAAGCTGTCGCGTGTGTTTGAAATCTGACCGTTAGACACGTGTCAGTTCCTTAGTGACATAGGGTCATTTCGGACAAATCAGGTCGGGTTGCCTCCTGGCTATAAATAGCCCACCCCCTACACCATAAATTGGTGGCTGCTCAGAGTTAGTGCATGGCTTTTGTCGTTTGAGAGCAATCCACCTCCGAAGCATTTGAGAGAGAAATCCTTGCGAGGACAAGGCCTTAAACACCAAGAGCCAAAGAGTGTGAGGCATCACTGAAGTCTTTCTGTCTGCGTGACCTGAAGACTTGTTACACTTGAGGACTGTGAATCCTGTAGCCGGTTAGGCATCGTGTTTTGAGCATCCAAGAGTCATTGTGGATCGCCGACAAACGAAGTCTGTGAAGGTTTGGAAGTCTCCCTTCAAGACTTACCAGAGTGATTGGGATAGGATTGTGTTTCCTTAGCTCAAGGGGAATAAGGTGAAGATGCGGTCTTCTGAGTTGAATCTCAGCCTCCCTAACCAGACGTATAGTTGTCACAGCAACTGGAACTGGCCCAACAAATCTTTGTCCTTACCAAGCAACTGGTTCTATCCTCTACCTCTCTTTGCTTACAGTTTGTCTTCATGGAGTCATTGCCTGCTTGCATGATCTGATTGACTTCATTGTGTGAAGACTGTTGTTGTTTGGCTTCATACTATCTTCCATCCTGATCCATACTACCTAGCTGCTGATAGTCTTCGTGCTTTCACTTCATTGCTTACTTGACTATGTCTTGTCTAGTGTAGTCTACCTTCCACTGCATATCAATAGGTTCATTTCTACTATTTATCTTCGAAGCCCCCGTGTTTTGAAGACTTTCATAAAAATCGCCTATTCACCCCACCTCTAGACAATAACTAGCACTTCCAATTGGTATCAGAGCAAGGTGCTCGCTTGTTCTGTGTGATTCGGTTTAACCACCTGGAGTTTTAGCTATGTCGACTGCAGGGATAATCAAAGTCTCTACTGCGTGCCCTGTCTTCGATGGCACTGATTACCCCTACTAGAAGAATAAGATGCGCATGCATCTTGAAGCCATTGATGTTGATCTCTGGTATGTCGTCAAGGACGGCGTTCCCAAGGCCGGTGATGGTGTCACCCCTGCCGATGTCAAGAAGTTCATTCAACTGGATTCTACTGCCAAGAACATCATCTGTGGTCATCTGACCAAAGGACAGTATGGTCGTGTGAGTGCTCTGGAAACTGTGAAGCTAGTCTGGGACTGGCTCTCCAATGTCAATGAAGGCGTCTCAACCCAGAGAGACTCAAGTATCAGTGTTCTTTGCAACCTCTTCAACTGGTTCAAGAGAAATGACAATGAGAATGTTCATCTAACGTTTGATCGCCTCACTGACATCACAAATGAGCCTCATGCACTCGGTGCCACTGATATCACCAAGCATGAAATCGTCAAGACACTCTTGAGGTCACTCGATAGCTCATTCGACACCCTGGCCCTGATGATTCAAGAACGCCCTGACTTCAAGACTCTCGATCCGTCTGACATACTTGAGAGGCTCAACACACATGAGTTCCAGTTATATGAGAAAAGAGATATCTATGGTCCCAACTATGGCCGAACTTGTGCTTTGGAGGCAAATGTTGTTTCCTCATCTAAAGAAGAATCTGACTACAGTTCTGAGGATCCTGAAGACATTGGAAAGGAACTTGCCATGCTAGTGAAGAAGTTCCAGAGGTTCACCAAGAAGAAAGGCTCTAAACAGTCTTCGAGATCCAGCTCAAGAAATGATTAAGCTTCCTCCCGTGACTACAAGAAGAGAACGTGCCACAAGTGTAAGAAACCTAGTCACTACATCTCTGAATGTCCTCAACGGGACAATGAGAACAACAACAAGAAGAAGAGCAAGGAATATGATTGTGATGACAAGAAGAAGAAGAAATCCTCAAAGTCTTCTTCCAAGTCTTCGTCGAAGTCTTCATCACACAAGAAGAGCTCATCCAGCAAGGCTCGTGTGTTTGTTGGAAAGGACATGGATTCATAGGAGGAGTCTGCATCTGAGGAGGTGGAGGTGGAGTCTGAAGAGGAATCTGATTCGGGCGTGGCAAGCCTGGCTCTAGCTTCAGCATACGTTTCCAAGTCCATCTTCAACAATGAACACAATGACCTCGTCACCAATGCTGATGCTAATGATGAGGATGACTCTGCACCCACCTACTGTTTCATGGCACATGGTGCCAAGGGAAGGGTCTCCAGCCGGAAATCAAAGGCGCCAGATGCTATTGCTGGGGACCTAAAACATCTTGTGGGGCGCAAGATAAAATGCCCAAATGGTCTTACTATGTATTTTGTTCCTGGTTTTCTTGACAGTCATCCTATCTACCCTAACCAGGATCTAAACTTTCATAATCCACTCGTTCATCAAATGTTTATGCTTCACATTTCCCTTGGTGAAGCCTATCCCCCTAACTGCAGTGTAGGGTATGATACCAAAGGCTTCAAAATGGATTATGGACAGTGGATGCACTAACCACATGACTGGTGATCAAAGTCTTCTCATGGACTCAACCTTACATCCATTTGACAAGAGTCACATCACATTTGCTGACACTGGCAAAAGCAAAGTATTGGGTCTAGGTAGAGTTGCAATCTCAAAGGATCAGCACATGGATAAAGTGATGCTTGTTGAATCCCTTGGTTTCAACTTAATGTTCGTCTCAATGCTTTGTGATCTGAATATGGTAGTAATATTTGGAAAATATCGTTGCCTTGTGCTTATGGAATCTAACAAATCTCTAGTCTTTGAAGGGTACCAAAATGATGATCTGTACATGGTAGATTTCTGAGCAGGACCACAGTTGGCCGTATGTCTTCTAGCAGCTTCAGAGTGTTGGCTCTGGCATCAGAGGCTAGGGCATGTTGGCATGAGGAACTTATACACTCTCACGAAGAAGAAACACGTCGTAGGCATCGAGGGTGTCAAGTTCAAGAAGGATCATCTATGTGGTGCCTGCGAAGCTGGAAAGATGACAAGGGCCAAACATCCCTCGAAGACAATCATGACGACTTCTCAACCCTTCGAGCTGCTTCACATGGACGTATTTGGCCCTACTCACTACTCTAGTCTCACTACTCTAGTTTCACTACCACTACTTGCTGATGTCAACTACACAACCTTCTTCTTGTAGACGTTGTTGGGCCTCCAAGTACAGAGGTTTGTAGGACAGTAGCAAATTTCCCTCAAGTGGATAACCTAAGGTTTATCAATCTGTGGGAGGCGTAGGATGAAGATGGTCTCTCTCAAACAACCCTGCAACCAAATAACAAAGAGTCTCTTGTGTCCCCAACACACCCAATACAATGGTAAATTGTATAGGTGAACTAGTTCGGTGAAGAGATGGTGATACAAGTGCAATATGGATGGTAGATAAAGGTTTTTGTAATATGAAAATATAAAAACAGCAAGGTAGCAAGCGATAAAAGTGAGCGAAAACGGTATTGCAATGTGTTGAAACAAGGCCTAGGGTTCATATTTTCACTAGTGAAAGTTCTCTCAACAATAATAACATAATTGGATCATATAACTATCCCTCAACATGCAACAAAGAGTCACTCCAAAGTCACTAGTAGCGGAGAACAAAGGAAGAGATTATGGTAGGGTACGTAACCACCTCAAAGTTATTCTTTCTGATCGATCTATTCAAGAGTTCGTACTAGAATAACACCTTAAGACACAAATCAACCAAAACCCTAATGTCACCTAGATACTCCAGTGTCACCTCAAGTATCCGTGGGGTATGATTATACGATATGCATCACACAATCTCAGATTCATCTATTCTACCAACACAAAGAACTTCAAATAGTGCCCCAAAGTTTCTACCGGAGACTTAAGACGAAAACGTGTGCCAACCCCTATGCATAAGTTCACGAGGTCACGGAACTCGCAAGTTGATCACCAAAACATACATCAAGTGGATCACGTGATATTCCATTGTCACCACAGATAAGCACGTGCAAGACATACATCAAGTGTTCTGAAATCCTTAAAGAATCAATCCGATAAGACAACTTCAAAAGGAAAACTCAATGCATCACAAGAGAGTAGAGGGGCATAAGATCCAACTATAATAGCAAAGCTCGTGATACATCAAGATCGTGCCGTATCAAGAACGAGAGAGAGAGAGAGAGAGATCAAACACATAGCTACTGGTACTTACCCTCAGCCCCGAGGGTGAACTACCCCCTCCTCGTCATGGAGAGCGTCGGGATGATGAAGATGGACACCGGAGAGGGATTCCCCCCTCCAGCAGGGTGCCGAAACGGTTCTCGATTGGTTTTTGGTGGCTACAGAGGTTTGCGACGGCGGAACTCCCGATCTATTCTGCTCTCTGATGTTTTTAGGGTATATGGACATATATAGGCGAAAGAAGTCGGTCAGGGGAGCCACGAGGGGCCCACGAGGGTAGGGGCGCGCCCAAGGGGTAGGGCGCGCCTCCCTACCTCGTGGCTTCCTCGAAGCTTCCCCGACGTCTACTCCAAGTCTCCTGGATTGCTTCTGTTCCAACAATAACTCTCCCGAAGGTTTCATTCCATTTGGACTCCGTTTGATATTCCTATTCTTCGAAACACTGAAATAGGCAAGAAAACATCAATTTGGGCTGGGCCTCCGGTTAATAGGTTAGTCCCAAAAAGAATATAAAAGTGTTTAGTAAAGCCCATAAACATCCAAAACAGATAATATAATAGCATGAAACAATAAAAAATTATAGATACGTTGGAGACGTATCACTTTCCTCTATGGCTTCGTCATTGTTGACGATTATTCAAGATACACATGGGTGCATATAATCCTTTACCAGAATGAAGTGCGGGATGTCTTTAGACGATTCGCTAATCGAGCCATGACAAACTATGGCATCAAGATCAAGCACATCAGAAGTGATAATGGCATAGAGTTGAAGAACACAGGCCTCGACACTTATCTTGATACATTGGGCATCACTCATGAGTTCTCAGCTACATACATGCCTCAGTAGAATGGCATCGTGGAGCGCAAGAACAAAACACTCATTGAGATGGCTCGAACGATGCTCGATGAATACAAGACTCCAAGGAAGTTCCGGCCTGAAGCCATTGATACTGCATGCCACGTCATCAACCGGGTTTATCTTCACAAGCTTGTAAAGAAGACATCCTATGAGCTTCTAACTGGTAAGAAGCCAAACGTAAGCTACTTTAGAGTATTTGGTGCTAGGTGCTGGGTCAAGGATCCGCATCACACGTCAAAATTTACACCGAAAGCACATGAAGGTTTTATGCTTGGTTACGGAAAGGATTCACACTCCTACAGAGTCTTCAATCTCTTTCACTATAAAGTGGTTGAAACTGTGGATGTGTGGTTTGATGAAACTAACGGCTCGCAAAGAGAGCACCTGCCAAATATGCTAGACGAAGTCTCACCAAGTGAATCCATCAAGCTTATGGGTACTGGAGAAATCATACCTTCAGAGGCACAGGCTGAAGAAGAACTTATCATTTCTGCACCAAGTCAACCTGAAGATGCTGCTCAGCCTGAAGCTAATGCAGAAGACGAAGACAATGATCAGCAAGGGCAAAATCTTCGTCCAGTTCATCCTCGTGTTGCAAATGAAGTACAGATTGAGAAGATAATTGATAGCATCAATGCACCTGGTCCCCTCACTCGTTCAAGAGCAACACAGCTAGCAAATTTCTGTGGGCACTTTGCATTTGTCTCTATATCTGAACCCAAGAAAGTTGTTGAAGCCTTCATGGAACCTGAATGGATTCAAGCTATGCAAGAAGAGCTCCAACAGTTCGAGCTGAACAATGTATGGGAACTGGTCAAGCGTCCTGATCCTCGCAAGCACAATATCATAGGCACAAAGTGGATCTATCGCAGCAAACAAGATGAGAATGGTCCAGTTGTCAGAAACAAGGCTCGTCTCATTGCTCAAGGATACACTCAAGTTGAAGGGATTGACTTCGATGAAACATTTGCTCTGGTGGCTAGGCTTGAAGCCATTCGCATACTGCTAGCCTATGCCAACCATCACAATATCCTCCTGTACCAAATTGATGTGAAGAGTGCCTTTCTCAATGGCAAGATTGAAGAAGAAGTGTACGTTGCACAACCACCTGGCTTTGAAGATCCAAAACATCCTGACATGGTATACAAGCTCAACAAGGCACTATATGGCCTCAAACAAGCCCCTCGTGCTTGGTATGACACACTCAAAGACTTCCTGAAGAGCAAAGGATTCAAACCTGGTTTCCTGGATCCCACTCTCTTCACAAAGACATACGATGGTGAACTGTTTGTGTGCCAGATTTATGTGATGACATTATCTTCAGCCGCATTTCCTTCTCAGCCTTATAAATCCCATGCGTATGCTTTGCCTATCCACGAAGGAATCTTCGTAGATGCCTAATCTTATTCCACCATATTTCAACAAGAGACCTCCCTCCTAAATCTTTAGCCCATTCCCTTGCTATCAGATCTAACCCTACTCTTTCAAACCACGATACTTCGAAAGAAAAATAGTTTTTATTCCCCACATGGGTGGCCTCACCAGAATCAATTAGCAATGGGGTTTGATCGGAGACTGCGCGCGATAACGCTTAGACTGTTACCAGGGGAAACTTCTGCTCCCATTCGACGCTAGCGAGGACACGGTCTAACTTCTCAAAAGTCAGGTTTGGTAACGAATTAGCCCAAGTGAATTTCCTACCATAAATCTCTATCTCTCTAAGATCCAAGATTTCCATTATGGTATTGAGCATAAATGACCATCTGCCATCAAAATTCTCATTATTCTTTTCCTCCCTTCTTCGAATAATGTTAAAATCGCCCCCAACGAGTATTGGGAGCTGCTCGCTACCGCAAATACGGATGAGATCAGCCAAAAAAATTAGGTTTGAGTTCTGGCTACACGGCACCATACACCGCCACCAATGCCCAATTAAACCCATCGGCCTTTGATCTGACCCGAAATTTTACCGCAAAGTCTCCCATGACCACACTCCGAACTTCCAACGAATTGCACTTACCCCCAAGTAAGATTCCTCCGGACCTTCCTCTTATAGGTAGGCAATGCCAGTCAAAGTCGACACCCCCGGAAAGAGAGTGCTAAGGAACTGGGGGTGAAGTTGTCCCTTCCAGTTTTGGAAAGGGCGATAAAGTCCAGCTTGTGTTCAATAGACGCATCGGCTAGAAACCTTCTTTTAGCCAAGTCTTTAAGACCTCTTCTATTCCAAAAAATTCCTCTCATATTTCATCATGAATTTTTTAGAGGTACGGATCCTAGCACTTCTACGTACAGCCGAAACTGGATAAACCTTCCGTTTCCACTTCCGTTTAGGCTTGTTTTGGTCCGTTAGCAGATCCTCACAACCGGCCTCCGTGGCCCTAACCTCTGGAACATCAACATGGATCGAGTCCCTAGGGGAACTGAAATCATCATCTTCCTCTGTCTCAGGAAGTGAAGGAGCAAGATCCGCACAAAAACTATCAAGAACCCTGACTCCCAACGCGTCTATGTCGGAATCGTTCATAGGTTTAACAGCTGCAAACTTACGAATCATTTCCAAAGCGCGCTCCGCTTCGAGATCGAGGATATCATTAACCGATTGAGTGATTTCACTACCATTACTACCTAGTGAGACCCCTAATTGATTTGCATTGTGAACAATCTAATCATTGGAAAAATGTAGAATCGAATTTGACGTATTGACTGACATACCAATAGTCACCTCAACATCACGAGGCTTGGCCGCCCGCATAGCGCACCTCAGCTGCATGTCATCAACATCCAGCTACTCCAGGAGATGATAGCTCATCCGTTGTCCTCCAGAAACAGGATCTGAGATCCCTCCAAAAGCAATGATCTCCTCCCGCGTGGCCCCGTTTGGGGTGGGGCCTCCTGCCAACCCCCAATAGAGCTCGACTGAACTGGAACAGCCGAAAAACCTCCGAGAGTCGTGGAAGCCTCCCGCGGCATCGGCCGGTGGCCGGACCCTGGGGACGCTGATGTCTACTACACAACCTTCTTCTTGTAGACGTTGTTGGGCCTCCAAGTGCAGAGGTTTGTAGGACAGTAGCAAATTTCCCTCAAGTGGATGACCTAAGGTTTATCAATCCATAGGAGGCATAGGATGAAGATGGTCTCTCTCAAGCAACCCCGCAACCAAATAACAAAGATTCTCTTGTGTCCCCAACACACCCAATACAATGGTAAATTGTATAGGTGCACTAGTTCGGCGAAGAGATGGTGATACAAGTGGTATATGGATAGTAGATAAAGGTATTTGTAATCTGAAATTATAAAAACAGCAAGGTAACAAGTGATAAAAGTGAGTGTAAATGGTATTGCAATGTGTTGAAACAAGGCCTAGGGTTCATACTTTCACTAGTGCAAGTCCTCTCAACAATAATAACATAATTGGATCATATAACTATCCCTCAACATGCAACAAAGAGTCACTCCAAAGTCACTAATAGCGGAGAAACAACGAAGAGATTATGGTAGGGTACGAAACCACCTCAAAGTTATTCTTTCCAATCAATCCGTTGGGCTATTCCTATAAGTGTCACAAACAGCAGTAGAGTTCGTACTAGAATAACACCTTAAGACACAAATCAATCAAAACCCTAATGTCACCTAGATACTCCAATGTCACCTCAAGTATCCGTGGGTATGATTATACGATATGCATCACACAATCTCAGATTCATCTATTCAACCAACACAAAGGACCTCAAAGAGTGCCCCAAAGTTCTACCCGAGAATCACGATGAAAACGTGTGCCAACCCCTATGCATAGGTTCATGGGCGGAACCCGCAAGTTGATCACCAAAACATACATCAAGTGAATCAAGTGGTATCCCATTGTCACCACAGATATACACGGCAAGACATACATCAAGTGTTCTCAAATCTTTAAAGACTCAATCCGATAAGATTACTTCAAAGGGGAAACTCAATTCATTACAAGAGAGAAGAGGGGGAGGAGAAACATAAGATCCAACTATAATAGCAAAGCTCGCGATACATCAAGATCATGCCAAATCAAGAACATGAAAGAGAGAGAGAGATCAAACACATAGCTACTGGTACATACCCTCAGCCCCGAGGGAGAACTACTCCCTCCTCGTCATGGAGAGCACCGGGATGATGAAGATGGCCACCGGAGAGGGATTGCCCCCTCCGGTAGGGTGCCGGAACGGGTCTAGATTGGCTTTCGGTGGCTACGGAGGCTTCTGGCAGCGGAACTCCCGATCTATTGTGCGTTCTGGAAGTTTTACGATACATAGGTATATATGGGTGTAGGGGGTACGTCGGAGGAGCTACGGGGGCCCCACGAGGCAGGGGGGCACGCCCTAAGAGGGGGGGGGGGGGCGCCCCCACCCTCATGAGCACCTCGTGTATCTCCTGACGTGGAGTCCAAGTCTATCCGGTGGCTTTTGTTCCAAAAATAACTTCTCCAGTTGATTTCGTTCTGTTTCGACTTCGTTTGATATTCCTTTTCTTCGAAACACTGAAATAGGCATAAAACAGCAAATCTGGGCTGGGCCTCTGGTTAATAGGTTAGTCCCAAAAATAATATAAAAGTGGAAAATAAAGCCCAATATTGCCCAAAATAGTAGATAATATAGCATGGAGCAATCAAAAATTATGGATATGTTGGAGACGTATCAAGCATCCCCAAGCTTATTTCCTGCTCGTCCTCGAGTAGGTAAATGATAAAAAGATAATTTTTGATGTGGAATTCTAGTTGGCATACTTTTAATGTAATTCTTCTTACTTGTGATATGAATATTCAGATCCGAAAGATTCAAGACAAAAGTTCATATTGACATAAAAATAATAATACTTCAAGCATACTAATAAAGAAATTATGTCTTCTCAAAATATCATGGCCAAAGAAAGTTATCCCTACAAAATAATATAGTCTGGCTATGCTCTATCTTCACCACACAAAATATTTAAATCATGCACAACCCCTATGACAAGCCAAGCAATTGTTTCATACTTTTAATGTTCTCAAACTTTTTCAATCTTCACGCAATACATGAGCGTGAGCCATGGACATAGCACTATAGGTGGAATAGAATGGTGGTTGTGGAGAAGACAAAAAGGGAGAAGATAGTATCACATCAACTAGGCGTATCAACGGGCTATGGAGATGCCCATCAATAGATATCAATGTGAGTGAGTAGGGATTGCCAGGCAACGGATGCACTAGAGCTATAAGTGTATGAAAGCTCAAAAAGAAACTAAGTGGGTGTGCATCCAACTTGCTTGCTCATGAAGACCTAGGGCATTTTGAGGAAGCCCATTATTGGAATATACAAGCCAAGTTCTATAATGAAAGATTGCCACTAGTATATGAAATTGACAACATAGGAGACTCTCTATCATGAAGATCATGGTGCTACTTTGAAGCACAAGTGTGGTAAAAGGATAGTAGCATTGTCCCTTCTCTCTTTTTCTCTCATTTTTTTATTTTTTATTTTTTTATTTGGGCCTTCTCTTTTTTATGGCCTCTTTTCTTTCTCTTTTTTTATTTGGGCTTCTTTGGCCTTTCTTATTTTTGTCCGGAGTCTCATCCCGACTTGTGGGGGAATCATAGTGTCCATCATCCTTTCCTCACTGGGACAATGCTCTAATAATGATAATCATCACACTTTATTTTCTTACCACTCAAGATTTACAACTCGATACTTAAGACAAGATATGACTCTATATGAATGCCTCCGGCGGTGTACCGGGATGTGCAATGACTCATGAGTAACATGTATGAAAGAATTATGGACAATGGCTTTGCCACAAATACGATGTCAACTACATGATCATGCGAAGCAATATGACAATGATGAAGCGTGTCATAATAACGGAACGGTGGAAAGTTGCATGGCAATAAATCTCAGAATGGCTATGGAAATGCCATAATAGGTAGGTATGGTGGCTGTTTTGAGGAAGGTATATGGTGGGTTTATGGTACCGGCGAAAGTTGTGCGGTACTAGAGAGGCTAGCAATGGTGGAAGGGTGAGAGTGCGTATAATCCATGGACTCAACATTAGTCATAAAGAACTCACATACTTATTGCAAAAATCTATTAGTTATCACAACAAAGTACTACGCGCATGCTCCTAGGGGGATAGATTGGTAGGAAAAGACCATCGCTCGTCCCCGACCGCCACTCATAAGGAAGACAATCAATAAATAAATCATGCTCGGACTTCATCACATAACGGTTCACCATACGTGCATGCTACGGGAATCAAAAACTTCAACACAAGTTTTTATTAAATTCACAACTACTCAACTAGCATGACTCTAATATTACCATCCTCATATCTCAAAACAATCATCAAGTATCAAACTTCTCTTAGTATTCAACACACTCATAAGAGAATTTTATTATTAATCTTGTATACCTAGCATATTAGGATTTTAAGCAAATTACCATGCTATTTAAGACTCTCAAAATAATCTAAGTGAAGCATGAGAGTTCATCTATTTCTTCAAAATAAAACTACAACCATGCTCTGAAAGATATAAGTGAAGCACTAGAGCAAATGACAAACTACTCCGAAAGATATAAGTGAAGATCAATGAGTAGTCGAATAATTATGCAACTATGTGAAGACTCTCTAACATTTAAAAATTTCAGATCTTGGTACTCTATTCAAAGAGCAAGAAAAGCAAAATAAAATGATATCTAAGAATAGCAAACATCATGTGAAGAAGCAAAAACTTAGGATTAACCGATACTAATAGATAATTGTTGAAGAAGAAAGGAGGGATGCTAACCGGGGCATCCCCAATCTTAGAGTCTTGAGACTTCTTGAAATATTATCTTGGGATGCCTTGGGAATCCCCAAGATTGAGCTTTTGTGTCTCCTTAAGTCCTCTCATATCACGGTCTCCCTAAATCTCAAAAGCTTCATCCACACAAAACTCAACAAGGACTCGTGAGATAAGTTAGTATAAACCATTGCAAAAACCTTATCATACTCTACTGTAGAAAATCACTAAAATTATTATTCAATATTGCATAATAAATGCCTCTGCATATTTAATAGTCCTATCCTCAAATAGAATCATTAAAGAAGCAAACATATGCAAACAATGCAAACATAACAGTAATCTGCCTTAACAGGATAGTCTGTAAAGAATGCAGCAACATCCATACTTCCCTAGCTCCAAAAATTATGAAAGAAAATTCCCACTGTAGTAACTTTATCATAGCTTAATATGCAAAAGGTTTCAACATTTTATCACATTCTTACTTTTCTAGGGAATTATTGCAACAGCGGCAAACTTTCTGTTTTCAAACAGGAACATGTATACTTGTAACATAGGCATAGTAAAGGCTATCAATGCCACTTTTATTAAAATAAAAGATGCATAACTTTTTCTAAATAACAGCAAGCAAATCTTAACAAAATAAATTGACGCTTGAAGCAAAACACATATCATCTGGTAAATAAAAATATAGCTCCAAGTAAAGTTACCGATGAACGAAGACGAAAGAGGGGATGCCTTCCGGGGAATCCCCAAGCTTAGGCTCTTGGTTGTCCTTGAATATTACCTTGGGGTGCCTTGGGCATCCCCAAGCTTAGGCTCTTGCCACTCCTTATTCCATTGTCCATCGAATCTTTACCCAAAACTTGAAAACTTCACAACACAAAACTTAACAGAAAAATCGTAAGCTCCGTTAGTATAAGAAAATAAATCACCACTTCAAGGTACTGTAATGAACTCATTCTTTATTTATATTGGTGTTAAACATACTGTATTCCAACTTCTCTATGGTTTATAAACTATTTTACTAGCCATAGATTCATCAAAATAAGTAAACAACACATGAAAAACAGAATCTGTCAAAAACAGAACAGTCTGTAGTAATCTGGATCAAACGTATACTTCTGGAACTCATAAAATTCTAAAATAAATTGCTGGACCTGAGTAATTTATCTATTAATCATCTGGAAAAATAATTAACTAAATAGCACTCTCCAAATAAAAATGGCAGCAATTCTCGTGAGCGCTAAAGTTTCTATTTTTTACAGCATGATCGCAAAGACTTTCCCCAAGTCTTCCCAACAGTTCTACTTGGCACAAACACAAATTAAACACATAAAACCACATCTAAATAGAGGCTTGATTTATTATTTATTATTAAACAGTAACAAAAAGCAAGGAGCTAAAATAAAATTGGGTTGCCTCCCAACAAGCGCTATCGTTTAACGCCCCTAGCTAGGCATGATGATTTCAATGATGCTCATATAAAAGATAAGAATTGAAACATAAAGAGAGCATCATAAAGAATACGACTAGCACATTTAAGTCTAACATACTTCCTATGCATAGGGATTTTGTGAGCAAACAACTTATGGGAACAATAATCAACTTGCATAGGAAGGTAAAACAAGCATAACTTCAAAACTTTAAGCACATAGAGAGGAAACTTGATATTATTGCAATTCCTTCAAGCATATATTCCTCCCTCATAATAATTTTTAGTAGCATCATGAATGAATTCAAGAATATAACCAGCACCTAAAGCATTCTTTTCATGATCTACAAGCATAGAAAATTTACTACTCTCCACATAAACAAATTTCTTCTCATGAATAGTAGTGGGAGCAAACTCAACAAAATAACTATCATGTGATTTAAAATTAAGATCAAGATGACAAGTTTCATGGTTATCATTATTCTTTAAAGCATACGTGTCATCACAATAATCATCATAGATAGGAGGCATGCTTTCATCATAATAAATTTGCTCATCAAAACTTGGGGGACAAAAAATATCATCTTCATCAAACATAGCTTCCCCAAGCTTGTGGCTTTGCATATCATTAGCATCATGGATATTCAAGGAATTCATACCAACAACATTGCAATCATGTTCATCATTCAAATATTTAGTGCCAAACATTTTATAGATCTCTTCTTCTAGCACTTGAGCACAATTATCCTTTCCATCATACTCACAAATGATATTAAAAAGGTGAAGCGTATGAGACAAACTCAATTCCATTTTTTATAGTTTTCTTTTATAAACTAAACTAGTGATAAAATAAGAAACTAAAAGACTCGATTGCAAGATCTAAAGATATACCTTCAAGCACTCACCTCCCCGGCAACGGCGCTAGAAAAGAGGTTGATGTCTACTACACAACCTTCTTCTTGTAGACGTTGTTGGGCCTCCAAGTGCAGAGGTTTGTAGGACAGTAGCAAATTTCCCTTAAATGGATGACCTAAGGTTTATCAATCCATAGGAGGCATAGGATGAAGATGGTCTCTCTCAAGCAACCATGCAACCAAATAACAAAGAGTCTCTTGTGTCCCCAACACACCCAATACAATGGTAAATTGTATAGGTGCACTAGTTCGGCGAAGAGATGGTGATACAAGTGGTATATGGATAGTAGATAAAGGTATTTGTAATCTGAAATTATAAAAACAGCAAGGTAACAAGTGATAAAAGTGAGTGTAAATGGTATTTCAATGCATTGAAACAAGGCCTAGGGTTCATACTTTCACTAGTGCAAGTCCTCTCAACAATAATAACATAATTGGATCATATAACTATCCCTCAACATGCAACAAGGAGTCACTCAAAAGTCACTAATAGCGGAGAAGAAACGAAGAGATTATGGTAGGGTATGAAACCACCTCAAAGTTATTCTTTCCAATCAATCCGTTGGACTATTCCTATAAGTGTCACAAACTGCCCTAGAGTTCGTACTAGAATAACACCTTAAGACACAAATCAATCAAAACCCTAATGTCACCTAGATACTCCAATGTCACCTCAAGTATCCATGGGTATGATTATACGATATGCATCACACAATCTCAGATTCATCTATTCAACCAACACAAAGGACCTCAAAGAGCGCCCCAAAGTTCTACCGGAGAATCACGATGAAAACGTGTGCCAACCCCTATGCATAGGTTCATGGGCGGAACCCGCAAGTTGATCACCAAAACATACATCAAGTGAATCATGTGGTATCCCATTGTCACCACAGATACGCACGACAAGACATACATCAAGTGTTCTCAAATCTTTAAAGACTCAATCCGATAAGATTACTTCAAAGGGGAAACTCAATTCATTACAAGAGAGGAGGGGGAGGAGAAACATAAGATCCAACTATAATAGCAAAGCTCGCGATACATCAAGATCATGCCAAATCAAGAGCACGAGAGAGAGAGAGAGAGATCAAACACATAGCTACTGGTACATACCCTCAGTCCCGAGGGAGAACTACTCCCTCCTCGTCATGGAGAGCACCGGGATGATGAAGATGGCCCCTGGAGAGGGATTGCCCCCTCCGGCAGGGTGCCGGAATGGGTCTAGATTGGCTTTCGGTGGCTATGGAGGGTTCTGGCAGCAGAACTCCCGATCTATTATGCCTTCTGGAAGTTTTACGATACGTAGGTATATATGGGTGCAGGGGGTACGTCGGAGGAGCTATGGGGGCCCCACGAGGCAGGGGCGCGCCCTAAGGGGGGGCGCCCCCACGCTCGTGAGCACCTCCCGTATCTCCTGACGTGGAGTCCAAGTCTATCTGGTGGCTTTCGTTCCAAAAATAACTTCTCCAGTTGATTTCGTTCCGTTTCAACTCCGTTTGATATTCCTTTTCTTTGAAACATTGAAATAGGCATAAAACAGCAAATCTGGGCTGGGCCTCCGGTTAATAGGTTAGTCCCAAAAATAATATAAATGTGGAAAATAAAGCCCAATATTGCTCAAAACAGTAGATAATATAGCATGGAGCAATAAAAAATTATAGATACATTGGAGACGTATCAGACGCCACCAGAACCACACCAACCGCCGGCGCCAAGGGAGAGGAAGGGGTGGAGGCCACCTGTCCACGCCCCTCCCGACCTCGTACAACCGGCTGAGAGAGGCAAGGTCACCACTGGACATGCCACTCGGGGCGAAGTGGATGCCACCCAGGGAGAAGCAAGGACGAAGGCCTCCTGCCCATGTCCCCCTTCTGGTCCTGCCGCCGAAGCCGAGCACGACGAAGGAGAGGCAGGGGCGGAGGCCTCCTGCCCGCGCCCCCACCCTGTCTGGCCCAGTCACCGGGTGCGCCATCGGAGAGTCAGGAGCGGAGGCCTCCTGCCCTCGCCCCCTACCCGGTCCGGCCGCACTGCTGGCCTGCGACACGACCTCCTCGGCAGTAGTCCTGACTGGGCTCCTCTTCGGCAGAGAAGCACCACTCAGAGAGGTAGATCGCATGGCCGCCTGCCCAAGATCATCCCCACCAACAATACACAGCTCGGTACCTAGATCAAACGCTGTTGGTGCTGTCGGTGCACTCTCCACCAAGGGTATCACGGCAACAAACTCATCATCCACAGGAGCATCAGCATCAACAAAATCCAGGGTAGGAAGCGATCGCTCAAACATGTCATCACGCTCCGCCCGATCACTCCACAATCTCGGAGGAGCAGATGCAGGCTCGAACGAACCAGATCTCAACGTGCTGATGGGTGCAGTCGTGGAGGATGAAGTCCCTTTCCCGGATGCCGTTACGTTGGATCCCGGGATGTTAGACGCCTCGTGTCCATGATCATCCTGTAGCACCTCCTTGTTACCCGAGCCATCAACCTTATCCAGCATGTCAACATCATTCGCTGCCAAAGCCTCACAGAAAAGCTCGATGTCCTCGAACTCAATATCGAGGTTATAAATCATGCCTCTATGGGTCCACTTAACGACATCTAGCACGTACTGAATATCAAGGATGCTAACAAGCAATCTGGCCACCCCCATGAGCACGAGTAAAGGCCATATCCACCCTCTTGGTTTCCCAACCAATGTCCCCAAGCTAGCCGCAACTTGAACATCATTCAACGGCTTGGACGGTGCCCTGAGAATCGAAGCCAAACCTGAGTGAGTGGTTTACCTTTGGGCTCAACCTTTTTCCACTCATGAAACTCGAGGATGCACTCGGTGCCTGGAACTCTACACAACCCGAAACTCTTTTTTATGGCCTCTTTTTTCTATTTTGTTTTTTTTCGTCCCGAGTCTCATCCCGACTTGTGGGGGAATCATAGTCTCCATCATCCTTTCCTCACTGGGACAATGCTCTCATAATGATGACCATCACACTTTTATTTACTTACAACTCAAGAATTACAACTCGACACTTAGAACAAAATATGACTCTATATGAATGCCTCCGGCGGTGTACCGGGATGTGGAATGACTCATGAGTGACATGTATGAAAGAATTATGAACGGTGGCTTTGCCACAAATATGATGTCAACTACATGATCATGCAAAGCAATATGACAATGATGGAGCGTGTCATAATAAACGGAACGGTGGAAAGTTGCATGGCAATATATATCTCGGAATGGCTATGGAAATGCCATAATAGGTTGGTATGTAGGCTGTTTTGAGGAAGGTATATGGTGGGTTTGGTACCGGCGAAAGTTGCGCGGTACTAGAGAGGCTAGCAATGGTGGAAGGGTGAGAGTGCGTATAATCCATGGACTCAACATTAGTCATAAAGAACTCACATACTTATTGCAAAAATCTATTAGTTATCAAAACAAAGTACTACACGCATGCTCCTAGGGGGATAGATTGGTAGGAAAAGACCATCGCTCATCCCCGACCGCCACTCATAAGGAAGACAATCAATAAATAAATCATGCTCCGACTTCATCACATAACAGTTCACCATACGTGCATGCTACGGGAATCACAAACTTTAACACAAGTATCTCTCAAATTCACAACTACTCAACTAGCATGACTCTAATATCACCATCTTCATATCTCAAAACAATCATCAAGTATCAAACTTCTCATAGTATTCAATGCACTCTATATGAATTTTTTTATTATACCCATCTTGAATGCCCATCATTGTAGAACTAATTTTATAACCCAAGCAAATTACCGTGCTGTTCTAAATACTCTCAAAATAATATAAGTGAAGCATGAGAGTTCATCTATTTCTTCAAAATAAAACCATCGCCGTGCCCTAAAAGGATATAAGTGAAGCACTAGAGCAAATGACAAACTACTCCGCAAGATATAAGTGAAGATCAATGAGTAGTCGAATAATTATGTAACTATGTGAAGACTCTCTAACATTTAAGATTTTCGCAGTTTGGTATTTTATTCAAATGGCAAGCAAAACAAAATAAAATAAAATGACGCTCCAAGCAAAACACATATCATGTGGTGAATAAAACTATAGCTCCAATTAAAGTTACCGATGAGCGAAGACGAAAGAGGGGATGCCTTCCGGGGCATCCCTAAGCTTAGGCTCTTGGCTGTCCTTGAATATTACCTTGGGGTGCCTCGGGCATCCCCAAGCTTAGGCTCTTGCCACTCCTTATTCCATAGTCCATCGAATCTTTACCCAAACCATGAAAACTTCACAACACAAAACTTAACAGAAAACTCGTAAGCTCCGTTAGTATAAGAAAATAAATCACCACTTAGGTACTGTTGTGAACTCATTCCAAATTCATATTGGTGTAATATCTACTGTATTCCAACTTATCTATGGTTCATACCCTCCGATACTACTCATAGATTTATCAAAATAAGCAAACAACACATAGAAAACAGAATCTGTCAAAAACAGAACAGTCTGTAGTAATCTGGATCAAACGTATACTTCTGGAACTAAAAAAATTCTTAAATAAATTTCTGTACGTGATGAATTTATCTATTAATCATCTTAAAAAATAATTAGCTAAATATCAATCTCCAGTAAAAAATGGAAGCAAATCTCATGAGCGCTAAAGTTTCTGTTTTTTACAGCAAGATCGCAAAGACTTTCCCAAAGGTTCTACTTGGCACAAACACTAATTAAAAGCATAAAACTAAAGGAAATATGCCCTAGAGGAAATAATAAAGTTATTATTTATTTCCTTATATCATGATAAATGTTTTTTATTCATGCTAGAATTGTATTAACCGGAAACATAATACTTGTGTGAATACATAGACAAACTAAACGTCACTAGTATGCCTCTACTTGACTAGCTCGTTAATCGAAGATGGTTATGTTTCCTAACCATAGACATGTGTTGTCATTTGATTAACGGGATCACATCATTAGGAGAATGATGTGATTGACATGACCCATTCCATTAGCTTAGCACCTGATCGTTTAGTAAGTTGCTATTGCTTTCTTCATGACTTATACATGTTCCTGTGACTATGAGATTGTGCAACTCCCGTTTGCCGGAGGAACACTTTTGTGCTACCAAACGTCACAATGTAACTGGGTGATTATAAAGGTGCTCTACAAGTGTCTCCAAAGGTACATGTTGGGTTGGCGTATTTCGAGATTAGGATTTGTCACTCCGATTGTCGGAGAGGTATCTCTGGGCCCTCTCGGTAATGCACATCACTTAAGCCTTGCAAGCAATGCAACTAATGAGTTAGTTGTGAGATGATGTATTACGGAACGAGTAAAGAGACTTGCCGATAATGAGATTGAACTAGGTATTGAGATACCGACGATCGAATCTCGGGCAAGTAACATACCGATGACAAAGGGAACAACGTATGTTGTTATGCGGTCTGACCGATAAAGATCTTCGTAGAATATGTAGGAGCCAATATGAGCATCCAGGTTCCGCTATTGGTTATTGACCGGAGACGTGTCTCGGTCATGTCTACATTGTTCTCGAACCCGTACGGTCTGCACGCTTAACGTTATGATGACAGTTTCATTATGAGTTTATATATTTTGATGTATTGAAGGTTGTTCGAAGTCCCAGATATGACCACTGACATGACGAGGAGTCTCGAAATGGTCGAGACATAAAGATCGATATATTGGATGGCTATATTCGGACACCAGAAGTGTTTCGGGTGATTTCAGAGAAAACCGGAATGCCGGAAGGGTTACCGGAATCCCCCGGGGAAGTATTGGGCCTTAGTGGGCCTGAGGGGAGAGAGAAGGCAGCAGCCCAGGAGGTGGCGCGCCCCCACCCATGAGGAGTCCGAATTGGACTAGGGGAAGGGGGCGCGGCCCCTCTTTCCCTCTCCCTCTCCCTCTCTTTCCTTCCCCCTTCTCTCTTCCTAGTTGGACTAGGAAAGGGGAGTCCTACTCCTTCTACACTAGTAGAAAACAGGGCTTTGGTCCAGGCCGCGTCAGCCCATTAGTCCCGGTTCAGTCCAGAACTGGGACCAATGTGGGCATTGGTCCCGGTTCGTGAGCCCAGGGGGCCGGCCGGGCCACGTGGGCCATTGGTCCCGGTTGGTGGGATGAACCGGGACCAATGGGCCTCACTCCTGGCCCACCACCATTGGTCCCGGTTGGTGGCTTGAACCGGGACCAAAGGCTCCCCTTTAGTCCCGGCTCATGTCACCAACCGGGACCAATGAGGTGCCCATATATACCCCTCACTCGCGAGCAGAGCACCCCAGTGCTTTGTTTTTCTCTGGCCGAGGGGGAGAGGGCTTGGTGGTGCTCTAGCTCACCTCCTATGCACACAAGGTGTTCGATGGAATGCCCGAGCCACACTACTTAAGCTTTCTGCTCTCCAAGCTTGACCTCCAAGCTCCATTTTCCATAATATTTGTCTAGGTTTAGCGGTCCGTCACGCCCCATCCCCGTCTTCACCGCCGTCGATCACCCGCGTCGAGCTCATCTCCGGCACCACCGTGGTGAGCCTCTTGTTCTTATCTTCTTTCCGAAAGGAAAAATATTCTTACTTGTATGTTTACATAGATACTTGTATTATTTTCTTACTTTTATTATTGCATCTTATATAGTGCGATGGTTTTGGTATCCGCCCCCGTCGGCCCTCGTCCTGTCTATGATTCGGATGTGGTATATATATATTATCTTTATAAATATTGGTTCATTTATTGTTTATGAAAATTATGCGGACCAACGTGACATAGATTTTATTTATGTAGGATGTATGTGAATCGGAAATGCCAACCGACCCTATTCTCGAGAGGTTAAATTTAGTTGAAGAAGAAAACAATTTGTTGAAGGAAAAAATAAAAAAAATTGAGGAGGAGAAGATGATATTGGAGTTGCATGTTGCGGATGTCATCGATGATCACAAGATCAAGATGGATGCAATGCGCTTGAAGATTAGAAAGATTAGAAAATATGCCATTCATACTGAGGCTTGGTATCATTATGCCGTTGGATCAATTGTTACCTTGGTTGCGATTATGATCGCATTTGTTTTCGCATTGAAATGTTTTACATAGTTTCAATGTATGGTTTAATTAATTACATGCTCTGGAGAGCTATATGTTGTTAGATGAGAACTATGTATGCACTTTGGAATTAATGTGATGATGAACCTCTATTAATTTGGACACTTAATTATATATACTGCACGCAGATGAACCGGCAATGGATGTACGGTGACAGACACACCCGTGAGTACATTAAGGGCGTGCATGAGTTTCTCGATGCGGCTGAGGCAAACAAGCAGAATGGTTTTATGTGTTGTCCATGCACTCAATGTGGGAATATGAGGTCTTACTCTAGCCGAAAAATCCTTCACTCCCGCCTGCTTTACAAGGGTTTCATGCCACACTATAATGTTTGGACGAGGCATGGAGAAATAGGGGTTATGATGGAAGACGGCGAAGAAGAAGAGTACGATGACTACTATGTGCCCCCTGAATACGGTGATGCTGCAACGGGGGGAGCTAGTGAAGATCAAGAGGAACCAGACGATGTGCCCAATGATGCTGCAACGGGTGAAGCTGCTGAAGATCAAGAGGAACCAGATGATGTGCTCGATGATGATGATCTCCGCCGGGTCATTATCGATGCAAGGACGCAATGCGAAAGTCAAAAGGAGAAGTTGAAGTTCGATCACATGTTAGAGGATCACAAAAAAGGGTTATACCCCAATTGCGAAGATGGCAACACAAAGCTCGGTACCGTACTGGAATTGCTGCAGTGGAAGGCAGAGAATGTTGTGGCTGACAAAGGATTTGAGAAGCTACTGAAAATATTGAAGAAGAAGCTTCCAAAGGATAATGAATTGCCCGACAGTACATATGCAGCAAAGAAGGTCGTATGGCCTCTAGGATTGGAGGTGGAGAAGATACATGCATGCTCTAATGACTGCATCCTCTACCGCGGTGCATACAAGGATCTGAATGCATGCCCGGTATGCAGTGCATTGCGGTATAAGATCAGACGAGATGACCCTGGTGATGTTGACGGTGAGCCCCTCTGGAAGAGGGTTCCTGCGAAGGTGATGTGGTATGCTCCTATAATACCACGGTTGAAACGTCTGTTCAGAAACGAAGAGCATGCCAAGTTGATGCGATGGCACAGTGAGAACCGAAAGAAAGATGGGAAGTTGAGAGCACCCACTGATGGGTCGCAGTGGAGAAAAATCGAGAGAAAGTACTGGGATGAGTTTGCAAAGGACCCAAGGAACGTATGGTTTGCTTTAAGCGCGGATGGCATTAATCCTTTCGGGGAGCAGAGCAGCAATCACAGCACCTGGCCCGTGACTCTATGTATGTATAACCTTCCTCCTTGGATGTGCATGAAGCGGAAGTTCATTATGATGCCAGTTCTCATCCAAGGCCCTAAGCAACCCAGCAATGAAATTGATGTGTACCTAAGGCCATTAGTTGAAGAACTTTTATAGCTGTGGAATGGAAACGGTGTACGTACGTGGGATGAGCACAGACAGGAGGAATTTAACCTTAAGGCGTTGCTGTTCGTGACCATCAACGATTGGCCCGCTCTCAGTAATCTTTCAGGACAGACAAACAAAGGATACCACACATGCACGCACTGTTTAGATGACACTGAAAGTATATACCTGGACAAATGCAGGAAAAATGTGTACCTGGGTCATCGTCGATTTCTTCTGACCAACCATCAATGTCGAAAGAAAGGCAAGCATTCAAAGGCGAGGCAGATCACCGGAAGAAGCCCGCCATGCGCATGGGTGATCACGTGCTTGCTATGGTCAATGATTTACACTACGTAATCTTTGGAAAGGGTCCCGGTGGACTAGCTGTTCCGAATGACGCTGAGGGACACGCACCCATGTGGAAGAAGAAATCTATATTTTGGGACCTACCCTACTGGAAAGACCTAGAGGTCCGCTCCTCAATCGATGTGATGCACGTGATGAAGAACCTTTGCGTGAACCTGCTAGGCTTCTTGGGCGTGTATGGGAAGACAAAAGATACACCTGAGGCACGGGAGGACCTGCAACGTTTGCACGAAAAAGACAGCATGCCTCCGAAGCAGTATAAAGGTCCTGCCAGCTACGCTCTTACGAAAGAAGAGAAAGAAATCTTCTTTGAATGCCTGCTCAGTATGAAGGTCACGACTGGCTTCTCATCGAATATAAAGGGAATAATAAATATGCTAGAGAAAAAGTTTCAGAACCTAAATTCTCATGACTGCCACGTGATTATGACGCAACTGCTTCCGGTTGCATTGAGGGGGGCTTCTACCGGAAAATGTCCGGTTAACCATTGTGAAGCTATGTGCATTCCTCAATGCAATCTCTCAGAAGGTGATCGATCCAGAAATCGTACCAAGGCTAAGGAGTGATGTGGCGCAATGTCTTGTCAGTTTCGAGCTGGTGTTCCCACCATCCTTCTTCAATATCATGACGCACGTCCTAGTTCATCTAGTCGACGAGATTGTCATCCTAGGGCCCGTATTTCTACACAATATGTTCCCCTTTGAGAGGTTCATGGGAGTCCTAAAGAAATATGTCCGTAACCGCGCTAGGCCAGAAGGAAGCATCTCCATGGGCCATCAAACAAAGGATGTTATCAGGTTTTGTGTTGACTTCATTCCTAGCCTTAAGAAGATAGGTCTCCCTAAATCATGGTATGAGGGGAGACTGATTGGAAAAGGCACTCTTGGAAGAGACTCAATAATATGCAGGGACGGATATTCTTGGTCTCAAGCAAACTACACAGTTCTACATAACTCTACCTTGGTGACCCCGTATGTCGATGAACACAAGAACAGTCTGCGCTCCAAACACCCAGAGCAGTGCGACGACTGGATTACATGTGAACACATCAGGACTTTCAGCAGTTGGTTGGAAACACGTCTCAGAGGTGACAACACTGTTTGTGATGAGTTGTACTTGTTGTCCAGGGGACCATCTTTGACTGTATTGACTTACAAAGGATACGAGATAAATGGGAATACATTTTACACAATCGCCCAAGATCAAAAGAGCACCAACCAAAACAACGGTGTCTGCTTTGATGCAGCAACCGAGAGCGGAAAGGACACATATTATGGTTACATAGTGGACATATGGGAACTTGACTACGGACATGATTTTAAGGTCCCTTTGTTTAAGTGCAAATGAGTCAATCTGTTAGGCGGCGGGGTACAGGTAGACCCATAGTACGGAATGACAACAGTGGATCTGAAAAATCTTGGATACACTGACGAACCGTTCGTCCTAGCCAATGATGTGGCACAGGTTATCTATGTGAAGGACATGTCTACCAAACCGAGAAAAAGAAAAGATAAAGAAGCGAATACATCATACGACGAGCCAAAGTGCCACATAGTTCTTTCAGGAAAAAAGGGACATCCTGGGAGTGGACGGCAAGACAGACATGTCTGAAGATTATGAAAAGTTTCATGAAATTCCTCCCTTCAATGTCAAGACTGAACCAAGCATCCTGATAAACAATGGAGATTATCCATGGTTACGGCGCAATAAGCAAATGACACAAGCGAAGAAAAAGTGAAGACTTTCTCCCGCAACTATTATGATGATACCATGCCAACTTTGTAACACACGAACTATTGGGAACGTGGTAATTTCAAAAATTTTCCTACGCACATACAAGATCATGGTGATGCACAGCAACGAGAGGGGAGAGTGTTGTCTATGTACCAACGCAGACCGACTGCGGAAGCGATCACACAACGTAGAGGAAGTAGTCGTACAGCTTCTTCCCGATCCGACCGATCCAAGCACCGTTACTCTGGCACCTCCGAGTTCTTAGCACACGTTCAGCTCGATGACGTTCCTCCGGCTCCGATCCAGCAAAGCGTCGAGGAAGAGTTCCGTCAGCACGACGGCGTGATGACGATCTTGATGTACTACCGACGCAGGGCTTCGCCTAAGCACTACACCGGTATGATCGAGGTGGAATTTGGTGGCAGGGGGCACCGCACACGGCTAAGGAACGATCTCAAGGATCAAGTTCTGTGTCTTGGGGTGCCCCCTGCCCCCGTATATAAAGGTTGGAGGAGGGGGAGCCGGCCGGCCAGGGAGAGGAGGCGCAGGGGAGTCCTACTCCCACCGGGAGTAGGACTCCTCCCCCCAATCCTAATCCTATTAGGACTCCCGGGGGGAAAAGGAGAGAGAGGGGGCCGGCCCACCTTTCCTAGTCCTACTAGGACTTGGGAAAGGGGGGGGGGCGCCGGCTAGGCTGTGGGCTGCCTCTTCTCTCTTTTCCACTAAGGCCCAATAGGCCCATTAGTCTCCCGGGGGGGTTCCGGTAACCCTCCCGGTATTCCGGTAAAATCCCGATTTCACCCGGAACACTTCCGATGTCCAAACATAGGCTTCCAATATATCAATCTTTACGTCTCGACCATTTCGAGACTCCTCGTCATGTCCGTGATCTCATCTGGGACTCCGAACAACCTTCGGTACATCAAAATGCATAAACACATAATAACTGTCATCGTAACGTTAAGCGTGCGGACCCTACGGTTCGAGAACAATGTAGACATGATCGAGACACGCTTCCGGTCAATAACCAATAGCGGGACCTGGATGCCCATATTGGCTCCTACATATTCTACGAAGATCTTTATCGGTCAGACCGCATAACAACATACGTTGTTCCCTTTGTCATCGGTATGTTACTTGCCCGAGATTCGATCGTCGGTATCCAATACCTAGTTTAATCTCGTTACCGGCAAGTCTCTTTACTCGTTCTGTAATACATCATCTCACAACTAACATATTAGTTTCAGTGCTTGCAAGGCTTATGTGATGTGCATTACCGAGAGGACCCAGAGATACCTCTCCGACAATCGGAGTGACAAATCCTAATCTCGAAATACGCCAACCCAACATTTACCATTGGAGACACCTGTAATACTCCTTTATAATCACCCAGTTACGTTGTGACGTTTGGTAGTACCCAAAGTGTTCCTCCGGTAAACGGGAGTTGCATAATCTCATAGTTATAGGAACATGTATAAGTCATGAAGAAAGCAATAGCAACATACTAAACGATCGGGTGCTAAGCTAATGGATTGGGTCATGTCAATCAGATCATTCTACTAATGATGTGACCTCGTTAATCAAATAACAACTCCTTGTTCATGGTTAGGAAACATAACCATCTTTGATTAACGAGCTAGTCAAGTAGAGGCATACTAGTGACACTCTGTTGGTCTATGTATTCACACATGTATTATGTTTCCGGTTAATACAATTCTAGCATGAATAATAAACATTTATCATGATATAAGGAAATAAATAATAACTTTATTATTGCCTCTAGGGCATATTTCCTTCAGTCTCCCACTTGCACTAGAGTCAATAATCTAGTTCACATCGCCATGTGATTTAGCAGCAATAGTTCACATCACCATGTGATTAACACCCATAGTTCACATCGTCATGTGACCAACACTCAAAGGGTTTACTAGAGTCAGTAATCTAGTTCACATTTCTATGTGATTAACACCCAAAAAGTACTAAGGTGTGATCATGTTTTGCTTGTGAGATAATTTTAGTCAACGGGTCTGTCACATTCAGATCCGTAAGTATTTTGCAAGTTCTATGTCTACAATGCTCTACACGGAGCTACTCTAGCTAATTGCTCCCACTTTCAATATGTATCCAGATTGAGACTTTAGATTCATCTGGATCAGTGTCAAAAACTTGCATCGACGTAACCCTTTACGATGAACCTTTTTGTCACGTCCATAATCGAGAAACATATCCTTATTTTACTAGGGATAATTCTGACCGCTGTCCAGTGATCTACTCCTAGATCACTATTGTACTCCCTTGCCAAATCAGTGCAGGGTATATAATAGATCTGGTACACAGCATGGCATACTTTATAGAACCTATGAATGAGGCATAGGGAATGACTTTCATTCTCTTTCTATCTTCTGCCGTGGTCGGGTTTTGAGTCTTTACTCAACTTCACACCTTGTAACACAGGCAAGAAACTTTTTCTTTGACTGTTCCATTTTGAACTACTTCAAAATCTTTGTCAAGGTATGTACTCATTGAAAGAACTTATCAAGCGTCTTGATCTATCTCTATAGATCTTGAAGCTCAATATGTAAGCAGCTTCACCGAAGTCTTTCTTTGAAAAACTCCTTTCAAACACTCCTTTATGCTTTATAGAATAATTCTACATTATTTCCGATCAACAATATGTCATTCACATATACTTATCAGAAATGCTGTAGTGCTCCCACTCACTTTCTTGTAAATACAGGCTTCACTTCAAGTCTGTATAAATCTATATGCTTTGATCAACTTATCAAAGCGTATATTCCAACTCCGAGATGCTTGCACCAGTCCACAGATGGATCGCTGGTGCTTGCACATTTTGTTAGCACCTTTTGGATTGATAAAACCTTCTAGTTGCATCACATACAACTCTTCTTTAATAAATCCATTAAGGAATGCAGTTTTGTTTATTCATTTGCCAAATTTCATAAAATGCGGCAATTGCTAACATGATTCGGACAGACTTAAGCATAGATACGAGTGAGAAAAACTCATCGTAGTCAACACCTTGAACTTGTCGAAAACTTTTGCGACAATTCTAGCTTTGTAGATAGTAACACTACTATCAGCGTCCGTCTTCCTCTTGAAGATCCATTTATTTTCTATGGCTTGCCGATCATCGGGCAAATCCATCAAAGTCCATATTTTGTTCTCATACATGGATCATATCTCAGACTTCATGGCCTCAAACCATTTCGCGGAATCTGGGCTCATCATCGCTTCCTCATAGTTCGTAGGTTCATCATGATCTAGTAGCATGACTTCCAGAGAAGGATTACCGTACCACTCTAGTGCGGATCTCACTCTGGTTTACCTACGAGATTCGGTAGTAACTTGATCTGAAGTTACATGATCATCATCATTAGCTTCCTCACTAATTGGTATAGGTGTCACAGAAACAGTTTTCTATGATGTACTATTTTCCAATAAGGGAGAAGGTACAATTACCTTATCAAGTTTTCTACTTTCCTCCCACTCACTTCTTTCGAGAGAAACTCCTTCTCTAGAAAGACTCCAAATTTAGCAACAAAAAGTCTTGCCTTCGGATCTGTGATAGAAGGTGTATCCAATAGTTTCCTTTGGATATCCTATTAAGATGCACTTCTCCGATTTGAGTTTTGAGCTTATCAGGATGAAACTTTTCCATATAAGCATCGCAGCCCCAAACTTTAAGAAACGACAACTTTGGTTTCTTGCCAAACCATAGTTCATAAGGCGTCGTCTCGACGGATATAGATGGTGCCCCTTTTTTAACGTGAATGCAGCTGTCTCTAATGCATGACCCAAAAACAATAGTGGTAAATCGGTAAGAGACATCATAGATTGCACTATATCCAATAAAGTACGGTTATGACGTTCGGACACACCATTATGATGTGGTGTTCCAGGTGGCGTGAGTAGTGAAACTATTTCACATTGTTTTAACTGAAGACCAAACTCGTAACTCAAATATTTGTCTCCGCGATCAGATCGTAGAAACTTTATTTTCTTGTCACGATGTTTTTCACTTCACTCTGAAATTCTTTGAACTTTTCAAATGTTTCAGACTTATGTTTCATCATGTAGATATACCCATATCTGCTTAAATCATCTGTGAAGGTGAGAAAATAACGATATCCGCCACGAGCCTCAATATTCATCGGACCACATACATCGGTATGTATGATTTCCAATAAATCTGTTGCTCTCTCCATAGTACCGGAGAACGGTGTTTTGGTCATCTTGCCTATGAGGCACGGTTCGCAAGTACCAAGTGATTCATAATCAAGTGGTTCCAAAAGCCCATCAGTATGGAGTTTCTTCATGCGCTTTACACCGATATGACCTAAACAGCAGTGCCACAAATAAGTTGCACTATCATTATTAACTTTGCATCTTTTGGTTTCAATATTATGAATATGTGTATTATTAAGATCGAGATCCAATGAACTATTTTCATTGGGTGTGTAACCATATTAGGTTTTATTCATGTAAACAGAACAACAATTTATTCTCTTACTTAAATGAATAACCGTATTACAATAAACATGATCAAATCATATTCATGTTCAACGCAAACACCAAATAACACTTATTTAGGTTTAACACTAATCCCGAAATTATAGGGAGTGTGCGATGATGATCATATCAATCTTGGAACCACTTCCAACACACATCGTCACTTCACCCTTAACTAGTCTCTGTTTATTCTGCAACTCCCGTTTCGAGTTACTACTCTTAGCAACTGAACTAGCATCAAATACTAAGGGGTTGCTATAAACACTAGTAAAGTACACATCAATAACATGTATATCAAATATACTTATGTTCACTTTGCCATCCTTCTTATCCGCCAATCACTTGGGGTAGTTCCGCTTCCAGTGACCAGTCCCTTTGCAGTAGAAGCACTTAGTCTCAGGCTTAGGATCAGACTTGGGCTTCTTCACTTGAGCAGCAACTTGCTTGCCATTCTTCTTGAAGTTCCCCTTCTGCCCTCTGCCCTTTTCTTGAAACTAGTGGTCTTGTCAACCATCAACACTTGATGTTTTTCTTGATTTCTACCTTCGTTGATTTCAGCATCACGAAGAGCTTGGGGTTTGTTTCCGTTATCCCTTGCATATTATAGTTCATCACGAAGTTCTGCTAACTTGGTGATGGTGACTAGAGAATTCTGTCAATCACTATCTTATCTGGAAGATTAACTCCCACTTGATTCAAGCGATTGTAGTACCCAGACAATCTGAGCACTTGCTCACTAGTTGAGCGATTCTCCTCCATCTTTTAGCTATAGAACTTGTTGGAGACTTCATATCTCTCAACTCGGGTATTTGCTTGAAATATTAACTTCAACTCCTGGAACATCTCATATGGTCCATGACGTTCAAAACGTCTTTGAAGTCCCGATTCTAAACCATTAAGCATGGTGCACTAAACTATCAAGTAGTCATCATATTGAGCCAGCCAAACGTTCATAACGTCTGCATCTGCTCCTGCAATAGGTCTGTCACCTAGCGGTGCATCAAGGACATAATTCTTCTGTGCAGCAATGAGGATAAACCTCAGATCACGGATCCAATCCGCATCATTGCTACTAACATCTTTCAACACAATTTTCTCTAGGAACATATCAAAATAAACATAGGGAAGCAACAACGCGAGCTATTGATCTACAACATGATTTGCAAAATTCTACCAGGACTAAGTTCATGATAAATTTAAGTTCAATTTAATCATATTACTTAAGAACTCCCACTTAGATAGACATCCCTCTAATCCTCTAAGTGATCACGTGATCCAAATCAACTAAACCATAACCGATCATCACGTGAGATGGAGTAGTTTTCAATGGTGAACATCGTTATGTTGATCATATCTACTATATGATTCACGCTCGACCTTTCGGTCTCCGTGTTCCGAGGCCATATCTGTATATGCTTGGCTCGTCAAGTATAACCTGAGTATTCTGCGTGTGCAACTGTTTTGCACCCGTTGTATTTGAACGTAGAGCTTATCACACCCGATCATCACGTGGTGTCTGGGCACGAAGAACTTTGGCAACGGTGCATACTCAGGGAGAACACTTCTTGATAATTTAGTGAGAGATCATCTTATAATGCTACCGTCAATCAAAGCAAGAATAAGATGTATAAAAGATAAACATCATATGCAATCAAAATATGTGACATGATATGGCCATCATCATCTTGCTTCTTTGATCTCCATCTCCAAAGTACTGTCATGATCTCTGTCATCACCGGCATGACACCATGATCTCCATCATCTTGATCTATATCAATGTGTCGTCACATGGTCGTCTCGCCAACTATTGCTCTTGCAACTATTGCTATCGCATAGCGATAAAGTAAAGCAATTATTCGGCGCTTGCATCTTATGCAATAAAGAGACAACCATAAGGCTTTTGCCAGTTGCCGATAACTTCAACAAAACATGATCATCTCATACAACAACTTATATCTCATCACGTCTTGACCATATCATATCACAACATGCCCTGCAAAAACAAGTTAGACGTCCTCTACTTTGTTGTTGCAAGTTTTACGTGGCTGCTACGGGCTTAAGCAAGAACCAATCTCACCTACGCATCAAAACCACAACGATAGTTTGTCAAATAGACTCCGTTTTAACCTTCGCAAGGACCGGGCGTAGCCACACTCGGTTCAACTAAAGTTGGAGAAATAGTCACCCGCAAGTCACCTATGTGCAAAGCACGTTGGGGAAACCGATCTCGCGTAAGCGTACGCATAATGTCGGTCCGGGCCGCTTCATCCAACAATACCGCCGAACCAAAGTATGACATGCTGGTAGGCAGTATGACTTATATCGCCCACAACTCACTTGTGTTCTACTCGTGCATATAACATCAAACCATAAAACCTAGGCTCTGATGCCACTGTTGGGAACGTGGTAATTTCGAAAATTTTCCTACGCACATGCAAGATCATGGTGATGCACAGCAACGAGAGGGGAGAGTGTTGTCTACGTACCAACGCAGACCAACTGCGGAAGCGATCACACAACGTAGAGGAAGTAGTCGTACAGCTTCTTCCCGATCCGACCGATCCAAGCACCGTTACTCCGGCACCTCCGAGTTCTTAGCACACGTTCAGCTCGATGACGTTCCTCGGGCTCCGATCCAGCAAAGCGTCAAGGAAGAGTTCCGTCAGCACGACGGTGTGATGACGATCTTGATGTGCTACCGACGCAGGGCTTCGCCTAAGCACTACACCGGTATGATCGAGGTGGAATTTGGTGGCAGGGGGCACCGCACACGGCTAAGGAACGATCTCAAGGATCAAGTTCTGTGTCTTGGGGTGCCCCCTGCCCCCGTATATAAAGGTTGGAGGAGGGGGAGCCGGCCGGCCAGGGAGAGGAGGCGCAGGGGAGTCCTACTCCCACCGGGAGTAGGACTCCTCCCCCCAATCCTAATCCTATTAGGACTCCCGGGGGGAAAAGGAGAGAGAGGGGGCCGGCCCACCTTTCCTAGTCCTACTAGGACTTGGGAAAGGGGGGGGCGCCGGCTAGGCTGTGGGCTGCCTCTTCTCTCTTTTCCACTAAGGCCCAATAGGCCCATTAGTCTCCGGGGGGGGGGGGGGGTTCCGGTAACCCTCCCGGTATTCCGGTAAAATCCCGATTTCACCCGGAACACTTCCGATGTCCAAACATAGGCTTCCAATATATCAATCTTTACGTCTCGACCATTTCGAGACTCCTCGTCATGTCCGTGATCTCATCTGGGACTCCGAACAACCTTCGGTACATCAAAATGCATAAACTCATAATAACTGTCATCGTAACGTTAAGCGTGCGGACCCTACGGTTCGAGAACAATGTAGACATGACCGAGACACGCTTCCGGTCAATAACCAATAGCGGGACCTGGATGCCCATATTGGCTCCTACATATTCTACGAAGATCTTTATCGGTCAGACCGCATAACAACATACGTTGTTCCCTTTGTCATCGGTATGTTACTTGCCCGAGATTCGATCGTCGGTATCCAATACCTAGTTTAATCTCGTTACCGGCAAGTCTCTTTACTCATTCTGTAATACATCATCTCACAACTAACATATTAGTTGCAGTGCTTGCAAGGCTTATGTGATGTGCATTACCGAGAGGGCCCAGAGATACCTCTCCGACAATCGGAGTGACAAATCCTAATCTCGAAATACGCCAACCCAACATTTACCATTGGAGACACCTGTAATACTCCTTTATAATCACCCAGTTACGTTGTGACGTTTGGTAGTACCCAAAGTGTTCCTCCGGTAAACGGGAGTTGCATAATCTCATAGTTATAGGAACATGTATAAGTCATGAAGAAAGCAATAGCAACATACTAAACGATCGGGTGCTAAGCTAATGGATTGGGTCATGTCAATCAGATCATTCTACTAATGATGTGACCTCGTTAATCAAATAACAACTCCTTGTTCATGGTTAGGAAACATAACCATCTTTGATTAACGAGCTAGTCAAGTAGAGGCATACTAGTGACACTCTGTTGGTCTATGTATTCACACATGTATTATGTTTCCGGTTAATACAATTCTAGCATGAATAATAAACATTTATCATGATATAAGGAAATAATAATAACTTTATTATTGCCTCTAGGGCATATTTCCTTCACGAACATGCTACCATTGTCCGTTTTGTACATGCACATGCTATGTGGGTGAAATTATGATACCATGCCAACTTTCAACTTTTTCAGAGTTCATTTGAAATGCTTTCATGTCTTATGGTTCGGCCCTCGTAATACCATGACCATTAGTCCCAGGCCCGTGCCAACTTTCAACTTTCAACTTTCTAAAACTAATGGCACTAACAGAAAGTTTATAATTTTGCTCCTCGCCCCTGGCCCATGACCATTAGTCCCGGTTTGTGCCACAAACCGGGACTAAAGGGTTGGTCCTCGTTGCGGGCAGAGTTTAGTCCCACCTCGCCAACCGAAGGGGGCTCACACCGGTTTATAAGCCCTTCCCTCTCTGCCTTGTTGAGCTCCTCTCGAATTGAAAATAGATGCCCTAATAGAGAAAAGTTTAACCTAAATTCATAGTGAATTTCTCTGAAATTCATAGAAATTTACTAGGAATTTAGGTTGTATTTTCTCTATAAGCGCATCTATTCTCATTTTTTTAGTAAGTTAATCACAAACTTGTGATGCAAACAATTTTCAAAGAATTCAAATTTTAGCTATTCAAATTTGAAAACTAATGGCACTAACAGAAAGTTTATAATTTTTCTAAAACTAATGGCACTAACATAAAGTTTTTAATTTTGCTAACCTAAAAGCAAACAGAATTAAAATTAAAGCAAAAAAAGAAAATAAATAATGCAAAAAACAAATCAAAAAACAGAAAAAAAAACTATTTTTATAGTAAAGTTAATCACAAAATAAAATAAATAAAGCAACAAAGAAAAGAAAAAAAACTAAAAAAGTGTTTTCGAATTTGAAAACTAATGGCACTAACAGAAAGTTTATAATTTTTCTAAAACTAATGGCACTAACAGGAAGTTTATAATTTTGCTAACCTAAAAGCAAACAGAATTAAAAATTAAAGCAAAAAACAAAAGAAAATAAATAATGCAAAAAAAAATCAAAAAACTGTAAAAAACTATTTTTATAGTAAAGTTAATCACAAAATAAAATAAATAAAGCAACAAAGAAAACAAAAAAACTAAAAAAGTGTTTTCAAATTTGAAAACTAATGGCATTAACAAAAAGTTTATAATTTTTCTAAAACTAAAAGCATAAAGAATTAAAAAATAAAGCAAAACACAAAAGAAAATAAATAAAGCAACAAAAAACAAAAAAATGCCACCTACTGGGCCACCACGGCCTGAATACGACTAGAAACCCTACCATGGGCCAGGATTCACGCCCGCAGCAGGCCCAGTAGGCCCACATGCATTGCAGTGAAAGATTAGGCCCGAAAGCCTACAGTTGAGAGAAGCTCGGGAGGGTGGGTTCATCAGTGCTTATAAACCACTCTCGAGCTCTCTCACCTAGCGAGGTGGTACTAAACTTTTGACGCGGGGCAGCACAAGGCCATTGGTCCCGGTTAGTGGCACCAACCGGGACTAAAGGGGGCATTGGTCCCGGTTCGTGGAACCAACCGTGACCAATGGTCCCCTTTAGTCCCGGTTGGTGGCACCAACCGGGACCAAAGGTCTCTTTTCAGCAGCCCAAAGGGCGGGAAGTGGAGGCCTTTGGTCCCGGTTGGTGGCACCAACCGGGACTAAAGGGGGGCATTGGTCACGGTTGGTGCCACGAACCGTGACCAATGGTTTCAGTATATAAGAAAACACTTGTGAAATTTTCATTCAGTTCCTCATTCTCCCGCTACTCCGCCGCCCTCTGCCCCGTCGCCCGTGCCCGTCGCCGCCGCCGTCGTCACCCGCGCCCATGGTCGCCGCCCCCGTCGCCGCGCGCCACCCTGCGCCGTCGCCATCCGCCTCACCGCGCCACCCCCGACGCCGTCGCCGTCCCGCTCCACCGCTACCCCGACCTCGCCGCCTCGACGCCACCGCTGCCCCGCGTCGCCCTGACGCCGTCCCTGCCCCATGCGCCACCGCCTGTGCCTCAGGCCGGCCCCGACCCCTCCCCGTGCCCGTTGTCGCCGTCGCTCCGGGGAAGCACCACGCCGGCTCCCGCGACCCGTTCATCCCCGAGGCCGTTCGTCCGCCGCCACACCGATTCCGGCCGGCGACCTCGACCTCTCCCCGCGCTGTGAGCCCCTGCCTCCTCCCTTTTCCTTCTCATTGTCGTCCCCGCATGCCATCCGTAAGCTCCACCGGCAACCATCGTCGCCGTCGCCGACCACCGCGGCCTATTTTTCAATTTTTTTGTTAAGATGTATGTATGTATGTATGTATGTATGTATGTATGTATGTATGTATGTTCACTGTATATATAATGCTCTGTATATGCTGTATAATGCTCTTTATATGTTCATATGTAAAATTTAAGAAAAAAAGTGTTGTGTTGGAGAAGAAAAGAAGAAGAAGGAAGAAGAAGGAAAAGAAGGAGCGTGTATATGTCCTTTTTTAGATTTTTTGTTGTTTGCATTTTTATAAAAATGTATATATGTATGTATGTTCTCTGTGTATGTGGCAAAATTTCAGAAGTTTTTGATTGGTGTAGAATAGGTTTTCAGCAAGGAATTTGAATCTGGTTCAAATTTCATTTGAATGAAATTTAAAAATTTTAAACTATGGATCAGAAGGTTTTTGGTAAAATGGAGTGTGGGTACTGTCATGAAGTTGGAGTAATTTTTGTGGTTGTAAAAGAGTTAGGAAAATTTAGAATGTGCTAAATATGTCAAAAATGTTTTTTGTTCATACAAAGTTTTTTGTTCATAGAAGGTTTTTTGTTCATAGGCAGAAAGTTTTTATATATGACTATGGATATATGAGCAATGATGATCCATAGATGTATGCATTGATATATATGTATTTTTGTTCATAGCATTTTTTCCATTGATATATATGTATTTTTGTTCATAGCATTTTTTCCATTTATATATGTATGTGGCTATAGATGGTCACTAAGTCTCTCTATATGGCTCAGCTCTTTCATTGCATGTATTTATAATCATCCTCACTATATTATGCAGATTGAAAATCGCCGAATTGAAGAAAAGACAAGTCGGTGATATTGCGTTCATTAACACATATCTCATAGATGCAACTCAGGTTAAATTTCATGCCGCAGCTACCGAGGCCAACTTGCTACGATCGTTCCTAATAAATGAAAACAAAGGTACAATACTCTTTCCTTACAACTTCAAGTGAGTGTTATTGTCTTGTGCGTATTCGGTTTCCGGCCTTATATATATATTAGTCAATGTTATAGTAATGTAATTGATGAGTTATGCATGCGTGTGCAGTTTCCACTATATTCTCCTAGAGATTAAGCGCTAGCAGGGACTAGTAACCGTCTTAGACTCAAGACGAAAAAATCCCCAGGACTATGCAGACATGACTCAAATACTCGAGAAGTAAGTTAAATCGATCATTATCCACCATATCAGCAACTTTGTTCATTTCCTGATATATCAAGTAATTATTTTCTTTGTTCGGCAGGGTTTGGAGAAAATTCACCAGAAAAGCTCCGGGACTGCCGAAGGAGCTGCAATTTAGATACCCGAAAGTAAGTACTATAGTAGCATGTTCCGCACATTTACTAGTCATTCAAGCGCTAGTTTCATCAATACCATTTGGCATTCTTGCTTATCAGTTTGATTGACCTCTATTTCTTGTAAAGTGGTTGTGGCAGGAACAAGGGAATGATTTCTGTGCATACTACGTTTGCGAGTCCATCCGCCACACGACCTGTGAGCGGGGCTACACTGACGAACAATATGAAGTACGTAAATAACAACATTCACAATTTTATTTTATTACCATCATTTGTGTTGAGTTTCATTCATTCATATATATATGTATTGACCCCCTTCTTTAAATTAGATGTTTCAGAAGCGGGATGAACTCCTAGCACCAGCTCGCATGCGAGCAATTCAAGAGGAATTGGCGGCATTCTTTCTTGACCACGTGATCCCTGAAGACGAAGAATTCTATGTGGACCCTGAGTCCGTATGATTATATTTGTAAGAGATAATTATTGTATATATGTAGCCGGTATTGTCGGATAGATATACGAGAACTTGTTGTTCGACCAATCTCTCGGAGAAGGAGAGGTGGTCGATATCACTTCTCTCTGTATGCATATATGTTCATGACGATCTTCTGTTTCCTTCCTTTGCTTACTAGCTAGCTAGCGTGTCTAGTCCTCTCTATACGTATGTATAGTACGTAGCGTCGACCAAGCACGGACATAAGAGAGGACACTTCTCTCTATTAATTATAACTAGCTAACACAATATACGAAACACCTAAATTAACCCCCCAAAACCCCCAACCCCCCCCCCCCTTTCAAAAAACCAAAAACCCCAGCCACAGAAATGCTGAGACGTGGATGCCTATTGGTCCTGGTTGGTGCCACCAACTGGGACCAAAGGGTCTCCTGCATGGGCTCCGCGCACAGGCCACGTGCAGGCCCATCTGTCCTGGTTCTGGATTTAACCAGGACTAAAGGGACAGGGCATTAGTACCGACCCTTTAGTCCCGGTTCCAGAACCGGGACAAAAGGCCCTTACGAACCGGGACAACAGGCCCTTTTTCTACCAGTGCTAGGAGGAGGACTCCCCCCTCCTTGGCGCGCCCCAAGGGCCGGCCGGCCTCCCCCCTTGCTCCTTTATATACGGGGGCAGGGGGGCACCTCAGAGACACAACAATTGATCATTGATCTCTTAGCCGTGTGCGGTGCCCCCCCTCCACCATAATCCTCGATAATGTTGTAGCAGTGCTTAGGCGAAGCC
This sequence comes from Triticum monococcum, assembly GCA_034509565.1. Classification (NCBI taxonomy): domain Eukaryota; kingdom Viridiplantae; phylum Streptophyta; class Magnoliopsida; order Poales; family Poaceae; genus Triticum; species Triticum monococcum. The sequence continues at coordinate 592,304,098 of CM067846.1, forward strand.
CTGCGATGGTAGAACATCAAGATTGTCACCACGCCGTCATGCTAATGGAACTCATCCCGACACTTTGCTGGATCGGAGTCCGGGGATCGTCATCGAGCTGAACGTGTGCAAAAACTCAGAGGTGCCGTAGTTTCGGTGCTTGATCGGTCGGGCCGTGAAGATGTACGACTACATCAACCGCGTTGTTATAACGCTTCCGCTTCCGGTCTACGAGGGTACGTAGACAACACTCTCCCCTCTCGTTGTTGTGCATCACCATGATCTTGCGTGTGCGTAAGATATTTTTTGAAATTACTACGTTCCCCAACAGTGACATCCGAGCCTAGGTTTTATGTGTTGATGTTATATGCACGAGTAGAACACAAGTGAGTTGTGGGTGATATAAGTCATACTGCTTACCGGCATGTCATACTTTGGTTTGGCGGTATTGTTGGCTGAAGCGGCCCGGACCGACATTACGTGTACGCTTACGCGAGACTAGTTCTACCGACGTGCTTTGCACACAGGTGGCTGGCGGGTGTCAGTTTCTCCAACTTTAGTTGAACCGAGTGTGGCTACGCCCGGTCCATGCGAAGGTTAAAACAGCACCAACTTGAGAAACTATCGTTGTGGTTTTTGATGCGTAGGTAAGATTGGTTCTTGCTAAGCCCGTAGCAGCCACGTAAAACTTGTAACGAACAAAGTAGAGGACGTCTAACTTGTTTTTGCAGGGCATGTTGTGATGTGATATGGTCAAGACATGATGCGAAATTTTATTGTATGAGATAATCATGTTTTGTAACCGAATTATCGGCAACTGGCAGGAGCCATATGGTTGTCACTTTATTGTATGCAATGCAATCGCCCTGTGATGCTTTACTTTATCACTAAGCGGTAGCGATAGTCGTAGAAGCATTAGATTGGCGAGACAACAATGATGCTACGATGAAGATCAAGGTGTCGCGCCGGTAACGATGGTGATCATGACGATGCTTCGGAGATGGAGATCACAAGCACAAGATGATGATGGCCATATCATATCACTTATATTGATTGCATGTGATGTTTATCTTTTATGCATCTATCTTGCTTTGATTGATGGTAGCATTATAAGATGATCTCTCACTAAATTTCAAGATAAAATTGTTCTCCCTGAGTATGCACCGTTGCCAAAGTTAGTCGTGCCCAGACACCACGCGATGATCAGGTGTGATAAGCTCTACGTCCATCTACAACGGGTGCAAGCCAGTTTTGCACACGCAGAATACTCAGGTTAAACTTGACGAGCCTAGCATATGCAGATATGGCCTCGGACCACTGAGACCGAAAGGTCGAGCGTGAATCATATAGTAGATATGATCAACATATTGATGTTCACCATTGAAAGCTACTCCATTTCACGTGATGATCGGTTATGGTTTGGTTGATTTGGATCGCATGATCACTTAGAAGATTAGAGGGATATCTTTCTAAGTGGGAGTTCTTAAGTAATATGATTAATTGAACTTAAATTTATCATGAACTTAGTCCTGGTAGTATTAGCATATATATGTTGTAGATCAATAGCTCGCGTTTAGCTCCCCTGTTTTATTTTTGATATGCTCCTAGAGAAAATTAAGTTGAAAGATGTTAGTAGCAATGATGCAGATTGGATCTGTGATCTAAGGATTATCCTCATTGTTGCACAGAAGAATTATGTCCTTAATGCACCGCTAGGTGATAGACCTATTGCAGGAGCAGATGCAAACGTTATGAACGTTTGGCTAGCTAAATATGATGACTACTTGATAGTTTAGTGCACCATGCTTAACGGCTTAGAATCGGGGCTTCAAAGACATTTTGAAATCCATGGAGCATATAAGATGTTCCAAGAGTTCAAATTGGTATTTCATACTCATGCCCGTGTCGAGAGGTATGAGACCTCTGACAGTACTTTGCCTACAAGATGGAGGAGAATAGCTCAACTAGTGAGCATGTGCTCAGATTGTCTGAGTACTACAATTGCTTGAATCAAGTGGGAGTTAATCTTACAGATAAGAGAGTAATTGACAAAGTTCTCTAGTCACTATCACCGAGTTAGTAGAACTTAGTGATGAACTATAATATGCAAGGGATGACAAAAGTAATTCCCAAGCTCTTCGTGATGCTGAAATCGACGAAGGTAGAAATCAAGAAAAGCATCAAGTGTTGATGGTTGACAAAGACCACTAGTTTCAAAAAGGGCAAAGGGAAGAAAGGGAACTTCAAGAAGAACAGCAAGCAAGTTGCTACTCAAGTGAAGAAGCCCAAGTCTGGTCCTAAACCTGAGACTAAGTGCTTCTACTGCAAAGGGACTGGTCACTGGAAGCGGAACTACCCCAAGTATTTGGCAGATAAGAAGGATGGCAAAGTGAACAAAGGTATATTTGATATACAGATTATTGATGTGTATTTTACTAGTGTTCATAGCAACCCCTTGGTATTTGATACTGGTTCAGTTGCTAAGAGTAGTAACTCAAAACGGGAGTTGCAGAATGAACATAGACTAGTTAAGGGTGAAATGACGATGTGTGTTGGAGGTGGTTCCAAGATTGATATGATCATCATCGCACACTCCCTATACTTTCGGGATTAGTGTTGAACCTAAATAACTGTTATTTGGTGTTTGTATTGAGCATGAATATGATTTGATCATGTTTATTGCAATACGGTTATTCATTTAAGTAAGAGAATAAATTGTTGTTCTATTTACATGAATAAAACCTTATATGGTTACACACCCAATGAAAATGGTTCATTGGATCTCGATCGTAGTGATACACATATTCATAATATTGAAACCAAAAGATGCAAAGTTAATAATGATAGTGCAACTTATTTGTGGCACTGTCGTTTAGGTCATATTGGTGCAAAGCGCATGAAGAAACTCCATGTTGATGGACTTTTGGAATCACTTGATGCTTGCGAACCATGCCTCATGGGCAAGATGACTAAGACTCCATTCTCCAGAACAATGGAGCGAGCAACTGACTTATTGGAAATAATACATGCTGATGTATGCGGTTCGATGAGTGTTAAGGCTCACGGCAAGTATCGTTATTTTCTGACCTTCACAAATGATTTGAGCAGATATAGGTATATCTACTTGATGAAACACAAGACCGAAACATTTGAAAAGTTCACAGAATTTCAGAGTGAAGTGGAGAATCATCGTAACAAGAAAATAAAAGTTTCTACGATATGACCGCAGAGGTAAAATATTTGAGTTAAGAGTTTGGCCTTCAGTTAAAACAATGTGAAATAGTTTCACTACTCACGCCACCTGGAACACCACAGCATAATGCTGTGTCCGAACGTCATAACAGTACTTTATTAGATATGGTGCGATCTATGATGTCTCTTACCGATCTACCACTATCGTTTTGGGGTTATGCATTAGAGACAGCTGCATTCACATTAAATAGGGCACCATCTAAATCCGTTGAGACGACACCATATGAACTATGGTTTGGCAAGAAACCTAAGCTGTCATTTCTTAAAGTTTGAGGTTGCAATGCTTATGTGAAAAAGTTTCAACCTGATAAGCTCTAACCCAAATCAGAGAAGTGCGTCTTCATAGGATACCCAAAAGAAAATGTTGGGTACACCTTCTATCACAGATCCGAAGGCAATATATTCGTTGCTTTGAATGGATCCTTTCTAGAAAAGGAGTTTCTCTCGAAAGAAGTGAGTGGGAGGAAAGTAGAACTTGATGAGGTAACTGTACCTGCTCCCTTATTGGAAAGTAGTTCATCACAGAAATCTGTTCCTGTGACTACTACACCGATTAGTGAGGAAGCTAATGATGATGATCATGTAACTTCAGATCAAGTTACTACCGAACCTCGTAGGTAAACCAGAGTGAGATCTGCACCAGAGTGGTACGATAATCCTATTCTGGAGGTCATGTTACTTGACCATGATGAGCCTATGAACTATGAGGAAGCGATGATGAACCCAGATTCCGCGAAATGGTTTGAGGCCATGAAATCTGAGATGAGATCCATGTATGAGAACAAAGTATGGACTTTGATTGACTTGCCCATTGATCGGTGAGCCATTAAGATTAAATGGATCTTCAAGAGGAAGACGGACGCTGATAGTAGTGTCACTATCTACAAAGCTAGAATTGTCGCAAAAAGGTTTTCGACAAGTTCAAGGTGTTGAATACGATGAGAGTTTCTCAATCGTATCTATGCTTAAGTCTGTCCAAATCCCGTTAGCAATTGCCACATTTTATGAAATCTGGCAAATGGATAAACAAAACTGCATTCCTTAATGGATTTATTAAAGAAGAGTTGTATATGATGCAACCAGAAGGTTTTGTCGATCCTAAAGGTACTAACAAAATATGCAAGCTCCAGCGATCGATCTATGGACTGGTGCAAGCATCTCGGAGTTGAAATATACACTTTGATAAGTTGATTAAAGCATATAGTTTTATACAGACTTGTGGTGAAGCCTTTATTTACAAGAAAGTGAGTGGGAGCACTACAGCATTTCTGATAAGTATATGTGAATGACATATTATTGATCAGAGATAATGTAGAATTATTCTGCAAAGCATAAATGAATGTTTGAAAGGAGTTTTTCAAAGAAAGACCTCGGTGAAGCTACTTACGTATTGAGCATCAAGATATATAGAGATAGATCAAGACGCTTGATAAGTTTTTCAATGAGTACATACCTTGACAAGATTTTGAAGTAGTTCAAAATGGAACTGTCGTGGAATTGTCACGGCAGATGTCCTCATGAAAGGACTTAGTCGCGAGGCCAACGCATCTATGTGGTAGCTTGAAGGGGTTGAGCAGAATCGAGAGACGCAACACACAAGACGAGGATTTAGACAGCTTCGGGCCCCGGGAAACATCATCCGGCAATAACCCTACATGCTGTTTGTAGCTAGGTCTCATTATGATCATGAGGGAGTCGCCGGTAAGCCGGCTCTTTGTGTCTAGCCCTAGAGATTATTTGCTGTCCCTCTTTGGGGAGCCCTGCCCCTCCTTATATATGTTGAAGGGGCGGGTTACATATGGAGTCCTAGTAGGACTAGCACTAGTCTATCCTTTCTCACAAGTTGAATACAAGTCCTGGTCTTGCTACCTCGTAAAGGGAATATTTGTCATCCCTTTCCTCTTAAGCTGGCCCACCAGAGCATAAGCCGGCCCGCTGGGCCTTGGGCTTTGTCGTCCGTCTGATCCGCCCGCCGGGTCTCCAGTGAGTCACAATGTCCAGGCGGGTTACATGTAAACCGCCATGTCCGGGCGGATCGCCAGTGAGTCTCCAAGCTCTAGCCAGGTCTTTGGTGAGTCGCCAACCCGGCCGGGTCATACCGCGGGGTATATCCCCGACATTAGCCCCCAAGTTTAATTTGGATTTATCCATGTTAAACTGATCTGCAACATAAACACAAGAACAAATTGACAGGTTGCACTCCGGGTTAAATATTCTTGTAAGCCAGCACTTGATCATCCTTAAGTCCTTGTCATCTCCTCCTTCTGGAAAATCCGGGTCAATGGACCAACTTCGTAGTCAATTTGCTAGTAGAAGAAATATTGTAAATAAAACATCCATTTGAGTCGACCTTCAATGCTCTGACTTGAAAAAATATTGTGTAGGATCGAAAGTATGTCTAGAGGGGGGGTGATTAGACTACTTGACCAAATAAAAACTTGACCTTTTCCCAATTTTAGTTCTTGGCAGATTTTAGCTATTTTAGGACAAGTCAAGCAATCATCACACAATTCAAGCAGGCATGCAAAGAGTATATTGGCAGCGGAAAGTAAAGCATGCAACTTGCAAGAATGTAAAGGGAAGGGTTTGGAGGATTCAAACGCAATTGGAGACACGGATGTTTTTCCCATGGTTCGGATAGGTGGTGCTATCCTAAATCCACGTTGATGGAGACTTCAACCCACGAAGGGTAACGATTGCGCGAGTCCACGGAGGGCTCCACCCACGAAGGGTCCACGAATGAGCAACCTTGTCTATCCCACCATGGCCATCGCCCACGAAGGACTTGCCTCACTAGCGGTAGATCTTCATGAAGTAGGCGATCTCCTTGCCCTTACAAACTCCTTGGTTCAACTCCACAATCTTGTCGGAGGCTCCCAAGTGACACCTAGCCAATCTAGGAGACACCACTCTCCAAGAAGTAACAAACGGTGTGTTGATGATGAACTCCTTGCTCTTGTGCTTCAAATGATAGTCTCCCCAAGACTCAACTCTCTCTCATAGGATTTGGATCTAGTGGGAAGAAGATTTGAGTGGAAAGCAACTTGGGAAGGCTAGAGATCAAGATTCATATGGGAATGGAATGTCTTGGTCTCAACACATGAGTAGGTGGTTTTCTCTCAGAACATATGAGTTGGAATGGTGTATGTGTTCTGATGGCTCTCTCTTAGAATAAAGAGGAGGTGGAGGGGTATATATAGCCACCACACAAAATCCAACCGTTACACACAATCTACCAATCTCGGTGGGACCGAATCAATAAACTCGGTCAGACCGAAAAGGTAAACCTAGTGACCGTTAGAGATTTTCGGTGGGACTGACATGCAACTCGGTAGGACCGATTCTGTTAATGTTTGGGCATAATGTAATCTCGGTGAGACCGATTACACAAACTCAGTGAGACCGAGTTTGGTAATAAGTTACCAGAGAGTTGGTCAGGCAAACTCGGTGGGACCGATTTGCTCTTTCGGTGAGACCGAAAAGTTACAAAAGGGAAACACAGAGTTTACATTGCAATCTCGGTGGGACCGATTCGCTCTTTCGGTGAGACCGAAAAGTTACAAAAGGGAAACAGAGAGTTTGCAACCCCATCTCGGTGAGACCGAGATCCCTATTGGTAGGACCAAATTGCTAGGGTTTGGCAGTGGCTTATGACAAATGAAACTCGGTGGCGCCGGATAGATAGAATCGGTATGACCGAGTTTGGCTTAGGGCTTTAGGTCATTTGTGGATATGGGAAAGTAGCTGAGGATTTTGGAGCATATCATTAAGCACATGAAGCAAGAGGCTCATTAAGCAACACCTCATCCCTCCTTGATAGTATTGGCTTTTCCTAGAGACTCAATGTGATCTTGGATCACTAAAATATAAAATGAAGAGTCTTGAGATTTTGAGCTTGAGCCAATCCTTTGTCCTTAGCATTTTGAGGGTTCCACTTTCACATCCATGCCATGCCAATCATTAAGCTTTCCTGAAATAATCATCTTGGAATAGCATTAGCTCAATGAGCTATATGTTGTTATGAATTACCAAAACCACCAAGGGATAGTTGCACTTTCAATCTCCCCCTTTTTGGTAATTGATGACAACATATAGATCAAAGCTTCGACAAATGATAATAAGCATGAAATATATCGTCACTTTGAGAAGTATGTGACAAGTAAGAGCTCCCCCTAAATTTGTGCATATTAAAATTTGCTTTGGACTGCAAATGCACAAAGAGTTAGAGTCATGGGTTACTCTTCCATGTCACATACATCTTGGTGGAGCGCTTAAAATGATAAGAATGAAATACATGCACTCATCACCAATCACATAAGATAGATAGGATAAAAATATCAAGCAAACATTAAGTGTAGCTTATGATCAAACACATGATCATCGATGTCTCACAGATAATGACGTAGTATCTCACACAAAAACAAACGAAGTTCGAAAAACCACCAAATAAAACAAGAGAGAATAAAAGAAACACTCTCTCTCGAAGCGTATGATCTATACATTTTCTTCCCCTTTGGCAACAAGTTACCAAAAAGTTCCTAGAAAATGCATAGTGCTAAGTCGACACTCAGGCTTGATCTTCAGGTGGTGGTGGAGTCCGGATCACTCCAAGTATGAAGGCTTCCGTAGATGCTGAAGTAGACGCTGGAGCTGAAGTAGATGCTGGAGTTGGAGCTGATGTTGCGGCTGGAGCTGAGGCGGTTGCCCTTGTGTCAGGAACTGGCACTTCAGACGACCTCGGAGCTCGGGGCACTCTGGCAAAGGCATCAGTTGTAGTCTTGCCTCTCCTCTCCTGCATGTCATCCCGGAGCTGCTCCACTGCAGACTGAATCTCTGTCACTTTGACATCCAAGTCATAGAACTTTTGTTCCATGATCCTCTCTAAGCTTGCCTGATTTTGAGTTAGGGTGGCTAGTCCTTGCTCAATCCGCAGGGTGGATGCAATTAAGTAACCAAGCTGCTCTTGTTTGGTTTTCAGGAAATATTCAGATGCCTCCGCTTGAGTAGGCATCTTGGCAGCTTTCTCCTTCCTAGCCTTCTCCTTCTTGGCTTGTGCTTGGGCAGATGATGGCTCATTCTCAGTCATGACCACTTGGTTATCTTCAAAGTCCGGACGGATAGGCAGGTGTTCCTTGTCCAAGAGGTATATGCCCGTGCCCATCTTGGAGTTGATGAGCTCCTGAATCTGTGGGGCATATCCACAGCTCCTCTTCTGGTCTGCTGCTGTCCTCTTAATGGTCTCTACCATTAGGCTCATCACCTTGAATTTCTGAGGCACGCCAAAGATATGAAGCAAGTTGATCGCGTGGCCTCTGATCATCTTGTGATCTCCAGACTTGGGCAATAAGGTGTGCCTCAGTATCCAATTGATAGTGGGCAGCCCTAATAGAAGATAATGTACTGAGCCAAACTTGAAAGTGTAAAGTGCTTCATTTGGAATCTCCTTGTACATGTTGGACATAGAGTTGTGGTCCATCTTCTTCTTGGCATAAACGTCCAAGTCATCTGCTTGCTCCTCTGGGGCATTTATCAATTGAGCCCATTCAACAACTGTAGACTGGTACCTCGTACCCTCTGACATCCAAATTATCCTACCATCTGGATAAAAATGGGCTGTGGAGTAGAACTGCATGATGAGTTCCTCGTTCCACTTTGTGAGCTTCTGCCCAACAAAGTCCTCTACTCCACACGCCTTGAAGCTGTCCTGCACTCCAGGGTAGTACTCCTCGTTATCCTTGATATATTGCCAATCGACCCATCTCATGTCACAGACAATGGGCTTCTTGTCTAGCAGCACTGTCTCATAGAAATATTGTTGCTCCTTGGTGTGAAACCTGTAGTCAACTACAGTCCTTCTCCTTGAAGCATACGGGTCTGCTTCTCTCCACTTCCAGAGCCCTGAATCTCTCCTGAGTTTCATATCTTCAGCCACAGGATGAGCATCGTTGTGGTCTGGGATCTTGGGCTTGAGCTTCCTGAGGACATTCTCTTCCTCTTCTTCTGTAGCTTCAGGCACTGGGGCCTTGTTCTTCTCAGCAGCTGGGATGCTTCTTGTATTCCTCTTTGGCTTGGGCTTTGGAGCTGGCTTGGCCTTGGAAGCAGCTCCCCCTGATCTTATGGCATCACCCATCAGCTTGGGTGCCTTTGGTGCTGGTGCAGCCACCTCTTCTTCTTCCTCCTCATCTTCCATGATAGAAGCTTTGCCAAGCTCTCTGGCTATAGTTTTCTTCACCCTTTCTTTCCTCCTGTTGCCCTCAGCAGCAACTGGCTCAATGGGAGTGGGCTTCTTAGTTGAAGCTCTTGCCTTTGACATAGGCTGCCTGCCTGCTGGCCTTTTGAACTTCAACCCTGGCTTTGTACCCTGTGCTGGCTCAACTCTCTTGGAGGTTGCTTCCTCTTCTGCCACATAATCCTCATCTTCTGAGTCTGAGGTTCTCTTCTTTCTCTGTCTTGTGGCAGCTTTAGGCAGATTGCTAGGGGTGCTCCTGCTTCCATCATCAGAGGAACTTGAGGGACTAGTGCCCTCACTCAGCTGCACTTGCTGTTCTGATAGGTTCTGGCTATCACTTTGGTCTGACATGATGCAAGCTCTGACTGTTGACCCTGTGAATAGGTTATAGATGAGATAGAGTAGATGAGCATCACAAAATGCAGAGATTTTTGCAAAAGAATAATCCAAAAACTTAGTTTTAGTTTCCCACTGAAAGCATCTCGGATCTACCGATTTCTAAACTCGGTGATATCGAAGCAGTTTTGGAACCTAAACTAGTGAACTCGGTCAGACCAAGTCACAGTTCGGTGGCACCGAGACTGCTAGGGTTTCACAGAATTCCAAAATCGGTCACACTGATAAGTAATTCTCGGTCAGACCGAGTCTCACTTGTGCAATAGCATAAGCCAAATCGGTGGGACCGAGTTTTTCAACTCGGTGGGTCCGAGATGGTTTCGGCGGAAACCTAACCCTAAAATTTTCGAATTAAACCTAATCTACGAGTTCATTGACTGGATAGGAGTTTATCAAACGTGGCAAGAATCATGATGATCACAATGTGCTAGGAATCGGATTGGAGAATAGCACAAAGATCGAGTCCATACCCTAGTGCGGCGGAGACTCGCTACGACGGCAACGCCGGGGTAGAATTCCCGTTGATGGCGATGGAGACTAGCGACTGGAGGCTGCTGGCGACGAGGAGACGATCCGGAGACCAAGTTGGCAGAGCAGGCTATCGCGCGGGCGAAGGGGTTCGGAGAAATTTCCAAATTTTTGCCCGTGACTATATATAGCCCGACCCTGTCGGTGTGACCGAGTGGAACAACTCGGTGGCACCGAGATGCATAACTGCGAGCAGTTACTGCAACTCGGTGTGACTGAAAGGTTCAAAGCGGTTGCATCGAGATCGAAAACCTAGATCAACTTAATGATCTTGGTAGGACCGAAAGTGGGGAATTGGTCAGACCGAGAATCACAAAGAGGTTTTGGAAGTTTAAGTCTATGACGAATCGGGGACTCCGAGCGCTCCTCACACAGAGTCGTTCGAATCTGACTTGATCAAATTTTGTGATGTAGCATGAATAGAGTTTGAGACGAGAAAAGCATAGATAGCTAGAGGAGGTTCTTAGGCATTCTTGTCCATCCACTTGGCAAAAGAAAATAAAGCCAAACAATCAAAACAACAAGTGGATGTCCTCGAATGAGTAAAATATGCAACCAACATGCTCACACAATAGGATGGCAAATGAAATATGTGACAAAGCATGCACAACCAATTCTAGCATCTATCAAGCAATTTGCGATGACTAGGTCATCTATATATGAGTATATTGACTTAGGAGTCAAGTGAGAACACTTGATCATAGGTCATACTCATCGTTTAAGCTCAAGTGGGGTTACCACTTTTACATAAAGCATTGTTGTGTTCACATCTTTAGAGTTGCTTTAGCTCAAGCCTTAGAGTAAAGCTCCCCCTAGATGTGATATCCCCCCTTAGAGGGATGAACTAGCCTTGGGTTTTGTCGATGATGACTTCATGTAGATGTTGAAGATGTGGATGCTCAATGTTGATGTAGATCACTTGGGGCTATCCATTTGAGTGAATTGCACTTTCAATACCTACATGGGTTAGTCCCACAAGGAACAAACAAGGATATCCATAGACATAGAGTGATGCACACACAAGATGATGTCCATGAAAACTTTTAGGTTACCTTGTCCCTTGTCTTACCAACAAGAGGGTTTTGTGACTCCTTGAACTAGTGCAAGATGTAGAAGTTGATTGCACTTGTTCTTGCCAAAATGATAAGAGTGAAGTATGTTGGCGGAGTCACCCTCAAGAACTCTCTAGTTCTTCTTCTTTTGGATCCACATCATCTTGATGGGAATCGTTGGAGTTGTAGTCGTACTTGATGAAGTGGAACTTGAAGTAGTCTTGGGAATCCACTTGACTAAGGTCTTAGGAGCTTCTTCAAATGCATCAATTTCCTCTTGAAGCTTGTCCTTGCCTTTTTGCTTGTAGTCTTGTGGTGGAAGATCATCTTGAGCTTGTATCCCCTTGAAGGAAGTATTATACTTCTCTTGTTGAGGAACAAACTTTGTCTTGGGGTATTGATCTTCTTCCCACTCAACTCCATTGGCATTGAACTTTCGTTCAAAACCAACACCTTGATTCTTCCGGTGCATTCCTTGCTTGCGCACAATTTCCTCGAATTGCTTACTCCCGGCAAGGCTTTTGTACACTCCTTTCTCTATAATTCCCTTCAATAAGCTATTTTCTTGCTCAAGTGTAACTTGGCTAAGAGAATCATTAGTGGAATCAAGAGAACTACTAGAAGCAACAATATTGGATTTAGCATGATCATTGTTACTACTAGAGGAAGAATCTTTCTTGTTCTTGTTACTAGACTTGACTTGAGGCATGTAATTGGATAAGTGCAAACGCTTGGCAATGTAAGAAGAACTTTTCTTGCGGAGATCATCATTGATTGCTTTTAAAAACTCATGCTCTTGCTCAAGATTGAGCTTTTCAAAGCGTAATTTCTCATGAGCTCTTAAAAGTTCTCGATGATCTTCGAAGATAGTTTCATGAGCTAACTTAAGAGTGTTTAGTTCTTTAGTTAGAGCATCAATCTTCTCCTTATCATTGTCATTCGTTTTATCTTGATTAGCATGATTAATTGACGTTTCATCATAGTATTCATCACTAGAGTTGTCAACAAGCAAATCATCATCACCTAACAAGTCATCTTCATCACTATTAAAATCAACATACTCGGGGTGTGTTACCTTAGGACCTTTGGCCATGAAGCATCTTCCAATTCCTTCATTTGGTGCATCAAATATGTCGTAGGAGTTGGATGACACAAGTGCTAGACCGGCAACACCTTCATCTTGAGTATCTTCGGAGTCGGGGTGATAACTTCTCTCGGAGTGGCTGTCGGAGTCGGAGCCGGATACCCATTCACCAACATGAGCTTGATGTCTTCGTTTTGTGTAGCTCTTTGATGATTTTTCCTTCCTTTCCGAATCCTTGCTTCTCCGTGAGTATCTTCATTCATAACGATCATCTCTACTCCTTCTCTCTCTTGGTGGTGAATCTTTGCTTCTTCTTTTTGGAGAATCTTCTCTTCTCTTGTAGGGAGCCGTACACTCATTGGAATAGTGTCCGGGTCTTCCACAATTGTAGCAGTTTCGCTCTCGACTAGAAGATCTTTTGTCATTATAGGACCTTGACTTGAAGCTTCTATCTTTGCTTCTACTCTTGTAGAACTTGTTGAAGTTCTTCACCATTAAGCTCCATTCTTCGTTGAAGCTTTGTTTCTCACTTGATGATGTAGGGGCTTCACATGAGGCTTTGTAGGCACCACTTGATTTGTTGTGAAGTTCCTCTTTATCCTTAAGTGACATCTCATGAGCAATAATTCTTCCAATCACTTCCGTTGGCTTGAGATCTTTGTAATTGGGCATCATTTGGATCAATGTGCACACGGTATCATATTTTCCATCCAAGGCTCTTAGAATCTTCTTGATGATGAATCTATCGGTCATCTCTTCACTTCCTAAGCCGGCAATCTCATTTGTGATGAGAGCAATCCTAGAGTACATTTCAGCGACACCTTCACCATCCTTCATTTTGAACTTGTCAAGTTGACTTTGAAGCACATCCAACTTGGATTCCTTGACGGAGTCGATACCTTCGTGCATATCAATCAAAGTGTCCCAAATTTCCTTTGCATTCTCAAGATGGCTGATTTTGTTGAATTCTTCGGGGCATAATCCATTGAAGAGAATATCACAAGCTTGAGCATTGTATTGCAATATCTTCAACTCATCTGCGGTAGCTTCACGGTTTGGTTCTCTCCCGTCAAAGAAGTCACCTTGCAAACCAACACACACAATAGCCCAAACGACGGGGTTATGTCCAAGAATATGCATTTTCATTTTATGCTTCCAACTAGCAAAATTAGTACCATCAAAGTAAGGACCTCTACGGTGATAATTTCCCTCGCTAGACGCCATACTCTCCAAGGTTGTGAAACCAAGGCTATGACCACCAAAAGCTATGGAGATCAAAGCAAATGGAGACCAAAGCTCTGATACCACTTGTAGGATCGAAAGTATGTCTAGAGGGGGGGTGATTAGACTACTTGACCAAATAAAAACTTGACCTTTTCCCAATTTTAGTTCTTGGCAGATTTTAGCTATTTTAGGACAAGTCAAGCAATCATCACACAATTCAAGAAGGCATGCAAAGAGTATATTGGCAGCGGAAAGTAAAGCATGCAACTTGCAAGAATGTAGAGGGAAGGGTTTGGAGGATTCAAACGCAATTGGAGACACGGATGTTTTTCCCGTGGTTCGGATAGGTGGTGTTATCCTACATCCACGTTGATGGAGACTTCAACCCACGAAGGGTAACGGTTGCGCGAGTCCACGGAGGGCTCCACCCACGAAGGGTCCACGAATGAGCAACCTTGTCTATCCCACCATGGCCATCGCCCACGAAGGACTTGCCTCACTAGCGGTAGATCTTCACAAAGTAGGCGATCTCCTTGCCCTTACAAACTCCTTGGTTCAACTCCACAATCTTGTCGGAGGCTCCCAAGTGACACCTAGCCAATCTAGGAGACACCACTCTCCAAGAAGTAACAAACGGTGTGTTGATGATGAACTCCTTGCTCTTGTGCTTCAAATGATAGTCTCCCCAACACTCAACTCTCTCTCATAGGATTTGGATCTAGTGGGAAGAAGATTTGAGTGGAAAGCAACTTGGGAAGGCTAGAGATCAAGATTCATATGGTAGGAATGGAATGTCTTGGTCTCAACACATGAGTAGGTGGTTCTCTCTCAGAACATATGAGTTGGAATGGTGTATGTGTTCTGATGGCTCTCTCTTAGAATAAAGAGGAGGTGGAGGGGTATATATAGCCACCACACAAAATCCAACCGTTACACACAATCTACCAATCTCGGTGGGATCGAATCAATAAACTCGGTCAGACCGAAAAGGTAAACCTAGTGACCGTTAGAGATTTTCGGTGGGACTGACATGCAACTCGGTAGGACCGATTCTGTTAGGGTTTGGGCATAACGTAATCTCGGTGAGACCGATTACACAAACTCGGTGAGACCGAGTTTGGTAATAAGCAAACCAGAGAGTTGGTCAGGCAAACTCGGTGGGATCGATTTGCTCTTTCAGTGAGACCGAAAAGTTACAAAAGGGAAACACAAAGTTTACATTGCAATCTCGGTGGGACCGATTCGCTCTTTCGGTGAGACCGAAAAGTTACGAAAGGGAAACAGAGAGTTTGCAACCCCATCTCGGTGAGACCGAGATCCCTATCGGTAGGACCGAATTGCTAGGGTTTGGCAGTGGCTTATGACAAGTGAAACTCGGTGGCGCCGGATAGATAGAATCGGTATGACCGAGTTTGGCTTAGGGTTTTAGGTCATTTGTTGATATGGGAAAGTAGCTGAGGATTTTGGAGCATATCATTAAGCACATGAAGCAAGAGGCTCATTAAGCAACACCTCATCCCTCCTTGATAGTATTGGCTTTTCCTAAAGACTCAATGTGATCTTGGATCACTAAAATATAAAATGAAGAGTCTTGAACTTTTGAGCTTGAGCCAATCCTTTGTCCTTAGCATTTTGAGGGTTCCACTTTCACATCCATGCCATGCCAATCATTGAGCTTTCCTGAGATAATCATCTTGGAATAGCATTAGCTCAATGAGCTATATGTTGTTATGAATTACCAAAACCACCTAGGGATATTTGCACTTTCATATTGGTCTGCAAATATTCAACTTATATTCAGTCGACTTGAGATATAAAACTTGCCAGTTTATGATTACCAAAATTGTCGGGTTATAAATAGATGATGCCGAGTCATAATTGTCGCCGACGCCGGTTTATGATTTTTGCAGACACCGGGTCAATCTGATTTACTCAAACTGAAAATTTGAAGATATTTCTCCCTTATATCCATAATACCTGTTGTCCCCAAGGGCCGGTTTAATCAGCATGAATAAGCCGGGACTTATCACCATGGCTTTAAATGAAATCCAGTTGTGTAGCCCCCATGAGTCGGCTATAGTTATAGTAGTGTAGCCGGGTCATCCTAGAATTGTCTTAAGCAAAGAGCAATATGCATTAGCCCCTAAGTGTCGGATCATTATGTAATAATGAGCAGGGACTTTGTAAATATGATGATGTAAATTTGAGCAGTAACGTGTAGCCCCCAAGGGCTGGCTTACTAAGATAATACTAAGCTGGGACTTTTCATTGAAAATAATATCATATGATGTAACCCCGATCCTGGGGCTTGAACCCACGTCCACAAGGTTAAGAGCTTTATGCTTTACCAACTGAGCAGTGGATCCTTCATTATATAATGGAATAAGGCTTGTGTATCTTGAATTTTAGCAGGAGCAATTGGTAGCCCCCAAGGGCCGGCTCATTACAATGGGATGAGTCGGGTCTTCAATAAGGCCAATAAAAATGACTTTGCATTAGCCCCCAAGTGTCATGGTGCATGCTTGCAGCGACATGAGACTTGCATATTTGATGTAACCTCAACTTGAATAACGTAGCCCCCAAGTGCCGGGTCGTAAGCCTGCAGCGACTCGGGACTATTTCCTCCATTGTAAAATAAAGCATGCCCATTGATAAAGATAATAGCTGTGGTGCTAAAGCGACTTTGAAAACCTCAATCATAATACTGGTTATTGATAATCATAATAGAAATCCAGCCATGTTGACTATTCAAAATTTGAATAATATAATCCGGTATGAAAACCTTAATCATTCGATATCATCATTGAAAATCCAGCCATGTTGGCTATTTAAAGAATTCAAATACCTTATCTGTTGACAAGTAAATCCGGAGTTTAAATACCCGGCGGCTCTTGGACGATGGCGATTCAATACGCCTTCATTGTAAACCGGAATTTTCATGACCCGGCGGCTTATAGCCTTTTGAGAAAAATCCAGAACGGATAATCATTTTGAAGCGTCAACTTTGGTAATGAGCTTGAACTTAATCATTTACATGTCATATTTCTGCAAATCCTGCAGAGAGTTTAAACAACATATGCCCTGGCGACTTAGCGTCAAAACCAGGGCGGGTCATAATATCTCACATATAACTACTGTGATATTGAATTTTTACTGCCGGCTTACATAACCTGTGCAGTAAGGGTGATAACCCAATCCTTAGAAGCCAATGCTTCCACATAGATGATGATTGTCATAAACTTGCGACTTATAGTCAAAAGTCAAGCCGGGTTAAGCATAAAACACTTATATATATTTGAGATATAATCCCAAAAAGGTCTCAAGTTAGGTAATTGTGGCTGCAATAAACTTTACCAGAGACAGAATAAAACTTTTTGAGGCTTCTGATTCGGATACGATTAGTAAACCGTTCCAAAGGGATTAAGCTAAGATTCAAATACGATCATATAGCCCCCAGTGGCTTTGGCGATGCCGATCAAGAGGGTATCGACAGCTATGTTCTCTTTGGTTCGAATACGACCTATGTTTGAACAGGAAGCCCCCAAATGACCTTGAGAGTTGTTTAACGACGTTGATTCGAATACGATCCACGTCGATTCCCAAAGGGGTTGAGCTATGATTCGGATACGATCAAGAAGCCCCCAAGTAGGTTCGGCAATTTGCCAATCAAAAGGGTATCGACAGCTATGTTCTCTTTGGTTCGAATACGACCTATGTTTGAACAGGAAGCCCCCAAGTGACCATATAAATTTTGGCATTGCGCCGATCAAGAGGGTATTGATAGCTATGCTCGATGAGCAGGAAGCCCCCAAGTGATCATAATAAGATAAGCCGTAAGGCAGGATATCCAAGTTTGGACCGCACATCATGGCAGCAAGTTCTTTTGGCAACCTTTAATTTTTCTGAGAACTCGAACTTACGAGAGATTTAAATCTTTTTGAACCGGAACTTTAAACCGGATTTAAAAGCTTCAAAACTTTGTGAGAAACAAATTTACCTTGAGCCGGATTTTGAACCGGATTTGATAGCTTCAAAGCTTTGCGGGAGAGAGATGTCTCTTTTGCTATATTTTAAACTGGAATCTTCATTTTGAGCCGGAAATTTTTCTGACGGTCTTTAAATATTCGCCAATAAAGAGTAGCCTCCGGGGCCGGGTTATCTTCCCTTCAATGACCCGCAGTTCTTGAATTCATTGAAACCGGCTAATTTTGCCGAGCCATACCATTGTAGCCCCCGAGTCTCAAGATGACTCGAAGAGTTGGCTTGAGATTCTCCATATTTAACCATAGCAGAAGGTGTATATCATTGGCATTGATAACGCGATGTGAATCCACAGAAGGTTGAGGTGACTGCGGCGGGTTATAAATGATCCCGTATGAGCCATGTTGGCAACTCGGCCAATGGTTCCTTCCAACTGGTTGTTTGAAGCTTAACCAAACTGTAGTGGCGGCAATTTGTGTGCCTGCCCATTGAGCCATCCAGTGCAGACGACGGTTGATAATATATGATAATTTGCCTCCAATTTGTTGGAAGAGGAAACCGGGCTTCCCAAGCAGTGACTTGCTCATACTCAATAAATAACTCATGCAGACAGATGTGGCCCGATGTGTTGATGTAGACCAAGCCGCGAGAGGCGGACGGTAAAGATGACCGCAATATTTGAGGCGGCACAGACAGATGAACCGGCCGTGGCATTCTAAGTCGGTGCGGACGGGTAAGTTGTCCTCCTTGTTGTAAGCTGGCGTGGTCGCGAGAGACGGCCACGGCTATGTAAGCCGGTGCGGGAGTCCGTTGAGTAACGACGACCACCTGTGCCAAAAGATGTTGGCGTGCCTCCATCTCCGCGGTATAATATCACTTTTTGTCATAAATAATTGCCCTGCATAAACAATATTGCAGACCAAGGCAAAGATAAACTTGTTTTTTTTTAAAAACAACATGTGCTAATAAAATAAACTTAGATGGATATCACCTAGTTTGTTCGGATGATGGATGATCCATTCAACGTGACAGGGGTGGCTCGGAGGTGCAGGCTCGCGGTAGAGGCGGATTACGCCGTAACGGCGGGTTACTGTTTTATCAGTCTTAAGACGGCAGCGGCGGTATTCGACAGAAGTAGTGCTCGATGACGGCTTCTGTAGCAGAAACAGGCGGGTCGTGGCACCCGACAGCAACTCTCAAAGGAGCACGGTGACTCGGCCTGGGACGGCAGCAGCGGGTCAAAGCGATCACGCGGAGACAGCTCAGCCAGAGCGGCCCGGGGCGGCCAAACAGGTGAAGGTGACGCCGATTTGATGCTCTCACCGGCGAGGGCGAGGCGAACGCTACGGTGTCGAATGGTGGAGGCAGAGATGGTGCCTGAGGCGGGGCCCGGGCAGTGGCTCACAGGCGCGGCGGCGGATCAAGGCCACAGTGGCGTGGCGGCTCACGGCGCGTCAGGACGCAGCTGCGGGGAGACGCCAGCTCAGGCAGCAGCGCACAGCCAGGTGCGGCCCGAGGCCTGCTCCGGCAGGGGCCGCAGCGGTTTTTAGCCATCGGGGAACGCTGGAACGAGGCTGCAATGGCTCGGCGCGGCTGCCGCTACGGAGGCCCAGGACGAGGCAGAGCAAGGTGGCTCGTAGCCGACTCGGGGCATCTCTTGGTCACCGGGGCGGAGGCGAAATCCGGCGGGCTGAGGAAGTGGAGTCGCGAGGTGGGACGAGGCAAATCCGAATCACGGATGGCTCCATTTTCTGGGTCATGAGCATCTTTTTTTATGGTAACTTTTCCCTGAGTACTTGAGTACCCTGTTGACTCCGTGTGATAACTTGTCTTTAGCTTGTCCTCCGTTCAGCACGTGAGAAACAACTGATCGATCTTATATACGTCTTCGACTTGCAACAGAAGCAGCGCACCCGATGCAAACCTAAATTTCCCTTGACCAGGCGGCAGCGGGTCGCTCAGCGGCAGCTGAATAATTGCCTCCAGATTGAGGGATCGCCGATTTTTTGTCGAAAGAGACCCTCTGCCCACTGGAATTGACAAAAGAGACCCCCTGCGGACGAAATTGATAAAAAAGACCCCCTCACAAGTGGCGGCAGGCGCGGCAGGCGACACATGTCACCTGCCGCCACACCATGAGGCGGCTGGCCCCGCCGCCACTGCAGGAGGCGGCCGCGCGTGGCAGAACGGTGGCAGCACAGGCCAGCGTGCCGCGACAGAACGGGCCGCGCCAGGTGGGCCCGGCCGCCACCTGGTGAGGCGGCCGCCGCTGCCGCTATCGCCACCCGACCGACAAGGCCTGCTGCGCGTGGGCCCAGCAGGTGGGCCACGCCGACACCTGCCAAGGCGGCCTGTCCTGTGCTGCTGCACGTGCACTAGTGCGCAGACGGCGCTGATTCCGAGGCGCGACAGTGATGGCTGTGACTCCGACGCGCGGGAATATGCACGCTTTTGGTTCTTTCGCCCGGAAACCAATTCTGCCTTTGCTTCTTTTGCCTTAGCGGATGCGATGGCACTGGGAATCCTACGGGAAACTGTTGTGCCGACAGTACAGGGATCGTAAATATCCCCGCTTAATTTTCTCGCCATCATTTATCGTCTGAGCTTATAAAAGGAGACACCGAGGCTCTCGTCCAGCCATCCTCGAAATCGGCATTGCGCAAAGTGTGTAACACATTTTTTCAGTCGGTATGAGTTTGCCTTGCTCGGGTCAAAGCATTAGGCCGAGGAAAATGAAGAATGCAAGTTTGCCTCCGGGGGTGGCAGTCCTGCGGTGTTGGTGTGGCGATCTTTGCAAGGTGAAGGAGGTTACGGATTTTTCAGATTGGTTGGGCATGAAGTTTTTCATGTGCGCCAATTATGAGGAAGATCCAGCCATAGCTATTTCAGAGTACGACAAGTCTCCGGTATGCTTTAACCATCACAAATAGATATTGTTGGTATTTTGATAGATTCTTTAATAACATTCTGGTTTTTCGTTGTAGTCTCCTCCGCCTCTGTGCATGTACTATCGTTGGATTGACACGGAGATGCCGGCTTGGGCAGTGACTGAGATTCGTGAAAGAAGTCGTCGTGCGTGGAATAGTTTCTATGCGGAAGAGCGACGCGAGAAGGCGGAAGCTGAGGAGAAAGCAGAGCAAGAGAGAGAGTTAAAAGAATACTATGCGGAGCAACACCGGTTTTTTCAGGATTTAGGAAAGAAAAACAGGGAAGAGGCTCGTCGCATGGAGGAGCAGGAACGACAGCAAAAGGAGGCTCGTGAGGCGGAGAGGCAGAGAAAGAAAGAAAGGGCTCGTCAGGCCAAGGCAGCAGAAGAAGGTGGCGATGGAAAAGGAAAATATCCACGTTGGACTCAGTAGATTCCTGTGGTAGTATTTTAAATTTCGCAATCATCTGTATCTTTATTTCTGCAGTTTAATGTAGCTTCATTTCAGTAGTTAAATGTAGCTTTATTTAAATTCTACGATGTATCTTATTTTCAGTTGTACCTTGTCGTGTTGTATCTTATTTTCAGTTGTACCTTGTGGTGATGGAAAAAATATATAGTTTTAGAATAAAGTAGTGGCATTTTCTTTCCCTCCACTAATTATCGAACATCGTGCAACAACTATAAAATGAAATTAAGATAGTACATAATGCCTTACAATAAGAGAGTACAAACTAATAATGCAAGTACATCTGAATTAAACGGTACAATGGGTCGCGCACGTGCATAGATGAATCACCCTACTTTACGACGACCACCTGGCCTTTCCTTACGACCGGAAGGCGACAAGCGATTAGGTGGCCGGGTCACACGAAGACCGCGGCCGTACTCCAATTTGGCTTCATGTGTCTGCGAGTCCTGCGTAGGTGGTGGAGTCGCGAATCCTTGTTGCGAACCTGAAGCGTAATTGTAGGCATATGGTTGTGACTCCGCGGGGATAAAAGATGGGCCAATAACGTCCCCTCCGAAAAACTCTGTAACTAATGATGGAACCGGGTCGCCAAGATCATGTGATGTTCCCCGGAGGCCTGTGTTGACGCCATGATCATGTGATGCTCCCTGGAGGCCCGTGTTGACGCCGCGTTGGGTGTTCTCATCGCCCCAATTAACATCAGGTGTGTCCTGCACATAGAAACATTTTAAACAAACTGTTAGAGGATAATATATGATATCATTGTAAATGCATTGAAATGTAAACATGACTACCTGAGCATATCCCTCTCCTATACTGTCTGGCCATTGTACGTGGTGCTGGTTTAAATCTGGTACATAGTCTCCTCGGGCATGGGGATCCCTCGCGTGGAGAGATACGGTTGAGATCCCTCACCTTGGGTGTACGCATCATATCTTGTGTACGCATATGGGTTAGGGGAAAGAAACTGCTCAGGCATCGAATCCAAGCCCGTGCCATGCCCCTGAGATGTCTGCCCCTGACGAAGATGCAGTGGCAGAGATGAGTCATGTCGTGGCAATGTCGTTCTAGTACTCGGACCCTCCCCCCATTGCTCATGGCTCGTACGCGCCTCGCTCGGTCTGGACGACTGCGCCGCACTCGGTCTGGACGACTGCGCCGCACTCGGTCTGGCTGACCTCGCTACCGGCATGTATGCTCCAGTGACAACGTCGTCGCCTCTACCGCATCTGAACTTCTTTGCCACGAATTGTTGCAAAAGTTTCTGGAATGTCTTGCGATATGGGCCCTGGGCCGGCATGCTATCCGTAGCCATCCGCCCTACTTCGTTGACATTTTCAAGCTGAACAATATTTAGATGTTATTTAGTTCAAATGATTATGAAATGATGGACATAAAAAAGTTACAAGTGATTACCATCTGGTCACGATAGTAAGCTGCATGCAGCTCAACATGTCTCCGCGCCTGCTCCTCTTGTGTGAGATGTGTTGGTATATTAGCTGGCTGACTGGCCAGGCTAGCACGTGTGTTCATGCAGTACGACTGCTTGTACGCTTGATCTGTACTTCCATCGTACGGTCTACAAAATTAAATAATTACATAAACCGTTATGATGAAAGCAAAGCATCTTCACGCATCGTATGATCATCGTAAAAAAATAATGTACATAAAATATACCTAAGTTGATGCACTATATCTGCTAGCGCTTCATTTTCCCACTTGTGTACCCATTCAATGTTCTCTTCCCTCCAATCGTATAAACTCCAACCCCTACCCATATTGGTCAGGCTGCAAATTATGTAACAAAGTGTGAGTTTAGTAAATTAAAAATGACACTAACTATTTAGGGATGTCACATCTTACTTATGTGTTTCCTCGTTGATACGTCTGGGAAAAGGTGGTGGAATTTCTTGATAGAGACCGAACTGTCTCATTACACGCTCTGGGTTGTAAGGCTCAACACACCACAGGAACAATAAGTTGCAGCGAGTCAGCCAGAATGCACTATCGGTTAACATGCCTGGTGTGAAGTGTCGAGCATCAAAGACCATTTTTAGCTGGTCCTGAGTCCACGGGTTCCATGTGACTTCTGCCTCATCAAGTATCTCAAACTGCTGGTGGTACATAGGGTAACAATTTTTCGCAATATCTGGAGACCAACGTTTCCGTGCCTTTGTCCACCTGGTGGCCATAGTTGCGCAAGCACCCTCGCTAAAGTTGTATGGGTATATGGGTTGTACTATATGAGGTCGTCCTACAGGGAGGTATTCCCAGGACCACAACTGTAGAAACTCATAGGCGACACAAAGTAATGGAGCTTTTTGTGCGAAAGAGGTTTTTTGCGTGGCATCACACAAGCCTCTGTATGTATGAGATAGCATGGCAGAACCGAAACTGTATTTTGGCTGCTCGGGTAAAGGTTCATCTACCATATTCTCTGCAATGTAGATGAGACCAGGGACAACAACGTCCCCATGTGAATTTGGAAATAGATTCCCCAGGAGCCACAACAAATACGCAAACAGATGTCTTTTTCTTGTCTCCTCATTGGCGAAGCTAGAAAAATTAAGAAAGTTATCACGAAGCCAGACGAGTGGGATGCCCCGAGGGTTACCAGAACGTTGTGATTCTGGCATTTCCATCCCAAGACGGGCTGCTATATCTAATGCCCAAGATGGAGACACTCGTGGAGAGACTACCGGCTCACCTCTAATTGGTAGAGCAGTGATCATAGAAACATCTTTTAGTGTAGGTGTAAGCTCCCCAAAACGAAAGTGAAAGGTGTGGGTTTCAGGTCTCCACCGGTCAACGAGGGATGTCAAAAGGGATGGGTCCGAACGTACTTGGTCGTTGCATGATGTGAGCCTAGCAAAACCTTGTAGTCCATAAGCGTCAAGGTTTGCAAGGAATTGATTGTGTATTGGCCATGTTTTCTTTATGGTTCGAAGTCTGAAAGGCCGATAATCATGCTTACTATTTGGTTTCAAAAATAGGTGGCAACGGTGGCCGGCGTCATGGGGCCCCTGCAAAAGCACTGGCACTTCACCCATAACCTGCACACAAACATACAAATATAAATTACGAGGAAGACAGAAATACAAATGCAAATCAAAATTAACTTAAAAAATACAAAGAGATACGATTTACATTAATTATCTGAAGTTAACATCAGGAGTACAATAATACAAAGAGAATCAATTTAAATTTAATATAAGTACACATAACGGGTAGAAATATGAATAGACATGGCGAGTACATATATATCAACATCATGCGTTGTTGTTGGCTCGATACGGGCAGTCTTTGCGTGAATGTCTAGGACACTTGCAAACGCGGCATCGCCTTGGTTCTCCCATCTGGCTATGGTCCATGTCATTGCGATGACGCCTAGACTGACGTCGTCCCTTTGCGATTCTCATCAAGTCGGTGTTCGGAACCCATTTCGGCCCATCTGGCCACAACATTTTGTAGTTCATATCAATGCCCCAAGCCCAGAACTCACCGTTCCAAGTGTTGTACAGATTGTACATGTTGAAGTACGGCGATATGTATGGCTCGACGCTGATTTTTTGAACAGCAGCCGCCCGGAGCACATGACTGGAAGGGTAGCCCTCAAGCTTGGGCTTGTTACAAGTGCACTCACATGAGGTTGAGCCAAGGGTGACAGCTTGCTTTTTTGATCCTCTGTGGTGACCCTTAACGTACTTGGCTCGCACATTGACCTCCCACTTATTCCTAAGTGCGTCCACTTTCCTGCAGCCATGACTTTGGGACTTCTTTGCTTTCTCGTCCAGATGTCTTTGCATCTTCTCGGACCATGGCTTGTTCAATTCAACTTGTGCTTTGGCGACGGTGACCCTGTCTGCAAAGTATGACAGGGTTCGGTTCCAAGTTTCTTCAATTAGGGATGTGATAGGCAGTGCTCGCACCCCTTTAAGAACACCATTGTACACCTCTGACATGTTGCTGGTCATTATTCCATACCGAGCCCCGGTGTCGTGAGCCTGCGCCCACTTCTCCAAATGAGGGCAATTCTCGGTGATCCACTGGCTCAAATTTATGGCCGTCCTACGACCCCTCTGGTCTTCTCTCCGCGGCAAGGCCGCGCGGTCGATCTCACCATTGATACCTGCCCATATCGCATTCATTTTGGCTTCAGTTTTTTGCATGCACATCCTCTTGAATAACTTGAACCAATCCTTGTTTTTGAATTTGGTGTAAAAGTTTGCTGCCAAATGCCTCATGCACCACCTTCCCTCTAGATCGGGCCAGCCCCACTCTTCTTCTGATGCCTTAATTATTTCAAGAGCGCTTAATAATCCAGTGTTGCGATCAGAAATGATGCAAACACCTTTACGCTCTTTCACGACACCAATCTTCACGCAGCTCAGGAACCACATCCAGCTATCTTTGTTCTCGCTCTCGACCAATGCATATGCAATAGGAAGAAGCTGATTATTTGCATCCGCTGCAATCGCCACCAATAGTGTGCCCTTGTACTTTCTAGTGAGAAAGGTACCATCAACAGATAATACCGGGCGGCAGTGCCTGAAGGCTTGTATAGTCTGGGCGAATGCCCAGAATAAGCGGTCTAGGATTAGCTCACCCGGGTTCATTGGGTTTGGACGTTCTCTCCGCCAAACTTGAGTCCCCCTATTAGCACTTGCTATTTGATGAAGCATTCTAGGGGCATAAGAATATGCCTCCTCATAGGTACCATACAAGTTCTTGAATATATTTTCCTTCGCACGTCTAGCCTTGCTGTAGCTAATAGGGAATCCAATTAGATCCTCTGCATCTTTTTGCAGAGCCCTAACACTAATGTTGAGACTTCCCTGCACAATTGTTTCCATTGTCTGTGCCACAAATTTTGCTGTCACATTGCAGTGATCTGAAAGAGTCCCAGTTTGCTCACAGGTATGCTCCACTATTTTTGTGATATGCCATGACTGACATACCCCAGGCTTCAGTCTAGCGAGAACTCTTCCGCGGCAACCTTTCGCGGTGTGGATGCATATGACCTTCAACTCTTTTTTATCAGACTGCTTCACTCTATGCTGGCGGTGGATGCCGATTGCATAGCTACCCATTGCCTAGTAAGCAGACTTCTTATCTGGGAAAACCTACCCAACCTCCAGGCTTCCCGCTCCTAGGCCAGAAGCAGAGTGAAATTCGTTGGTGATGCTCATATCCTATAAAAACCCAGGTTGCAGTGCCGCCGCGACCGCCCTCTGAGGAGGAACATCTTCTTCTCCGCTTGACTCCGAAGACGCAGAAGAATGATCATCATCATCTAGCGCCTCCGGCAATCCCTCCACGTGTTCGCTCATGTCAACGGCCGCCGACCAATATCCTGTGTCATACACAGGCTGGCCGCCCGTCGGTTCCGATGGGCTGATGCTAGGGGCTGATGTGATGGCCAACTCGACCTCACCATCCCTGCTACTGCATCCGGCAACATCAGTGACTGAAATGAACTCCACATACACCATCGGCTGACCATACATTGAGTTATTGGGATTGCTTGCAAACCTCATGTACGACCCCCACGACCGATCACCTGTGACAGGCCACAAACCCCAACGGGCAACTGTCCCATCATTTCCTCCGTCAACGACGAAGGCCTCCATTGTCATTGTTTTCATGCATCACTGGGCCAAACACCGCTCGGATGCACCTTCTAACAGCTGCGTAACCCACGTTGACCATGTCTCTCACCACAACTGTAGTAGACTCGCACAAGGACACATCCACCCCGAATGGACCGTCGCGTAAGACGTTCCCATAGTACACTACTAAATTTTCCATAGTACCTAACCAACATACATGTTTACATTTCAAATAATTAGTAACTGAACATTTAGTAACGATGACAACATTTACATATCATTCGACTAAAATAATAACCGTATTTTCGTTACAAATATTCGGGTTTTTTTCTAATCATTTGCTTAGACTTTAAGAGGTTGTTTGGTTAACGGGTATTTAAAGATCTATTTTTTCTCAAACTCGTCTATGAGAGTAAAAACGACTATTAGTAAAAACTAATTTTGTTACAACAGGTTATGACAAAACCGATGGTAATTACTCGCTATCCAAACAACCACTAAACATAATAGTACGATAATAACATTTTAATATCATATGAGTGAAACATTAAATTTCTTCCGGTTTTATATAGTTTTTTCATATCATACGATAGCAATCATTTATTTACAAATAATAATATTTTCATCAGCATGCACATTATTCACAACAATACATCAATATAAAAAACATTAACAAAATTGCGGCGTCATTTTATACCTTAGCTCCAATATGGATATGCTTGCGAATGCAATTAAGCGTCAAAATAGTTCGAATAAATATCCGTCACCAGTACTATATGAACGGAGTCAACCTATTATCACATGAACATCAATATTACACACATATTTTTCTTTCTGCTATCAAAAGTACGAACATAGCACTTGCATGTATGTGGTCATCACATCAAAAGCGACAACGAAGATGGAAACACAATTTCTTCAATCACGTCATCTCCTCCTTATTTGCTACTTAAGATGAATTATTTTACCTAATTACAAACATCATCAAGTACATTAGCACCTAATCTTAACATATAAAATTTAGATTATTGCGACATAACAAAGTAGACCTGCAGTTTCCTAACTATAGACTTATTAATAAATATACCACATGAAATAACATATACCACATGCAATGAACAATTACAGTACAAGTTTTTCTTAATTACCGTATTAAGATTTCTCGCATGTCAATACTAATGGACGCACCTAACATTGATACAACATCTTCAACCCACTCTTCTAAAAAAATGTTATAAATGCTACATCTGTCGTCTGAAATTATTTCTAATCTCTAAGCACTAACATTGCATAGCCAATAACGAGCTAAAACACTAACTAATTACCACCCTGCATGCACAATAAAATCAATGTATTGCAACGCTCATACCTTGATCTTCAACTTTGTAGTTCACTTCGCTAGGCAAATCGTACTCCTGAAGCTCTAAATGACTCCAAAAAGTGATGAAATAATGACTAACAAAATAGATAACACATAGTTATGAACTAAACAAAAAGAGTAAAAACATCATGCATGCAAACGAAACCAACAAAAATGGATAGATCTTACCTTCGTCTATCTTTTCTTCAACTTCAACATATTCAAAATCCAACTCTAAATCGCCCTAAATCACGAGTGAAAGTGCCTAATGAGTTTTTCTTTCTCTCTGTTCTTACACACTCAGAAGGTAGAAGAGGATGCCAGTGTGCTTGCGCACGGAGCAGAAGCATACTGTATAAAAGGAAGAGGATCCCTGTAGTGTCGGCACAACAGGTTCCCGCAGCCTCGGATTCCTGCAGTGCCACCGAATCTGCTGAAGCAATAATCAGCGTGATTCTTGTAGTGCCGTCGCATCCGCTGAGGCAAAAGAAGCAAAACCCAGAGTGATTCCCGCCCGTGAAATTCGTCGTCCTCCGCGCATGGGAATCAGCCTAGTTAGCAACAGCGAGTCCGTGAAATTCGTCGTCGTTGCGCCTGGCAAAGCAACAAAAGTGTCGCGCACGGAATCAATGCCTGAAAAAGTGTCACGCACGGGAATCAGTGCCTGAAAAAGTGTCGTCGCGCGCGCCTGTCGGGCCGCATGCAGCGCTGCCGCCTCACCCGGTGGCGGCCGGGCCCGCTGTCTCGTCGCGGGTGCAGCTGTGCCTGTCGGCCTGGGCACGGCATGGGCAGGAGAGGCCGCCTCACCCAGTGGCGGCATGGCCCACCTGGCCTCGCCCGTTACGTCACGGCTACTGCGCTGCGAAGATTCCTTTATGCTCCGCGCGGCCGCCTTCTGCGGTGGCGGCCGGGCCCGCCGCCTCCTGAAATGGCGGCAGGTGACACGTGTCGCCTGCCGCGCCTGCCGGCACTAGTGAGGGGGTCCTTTTTGCCAATTTTATCGGTAGGTAGTCCTTTTTGTCAATAGCGTTCGGTAGGGGGTCCTTTTGGACCAAAAATCGAGATCGCCTGGTCACGTTTATACGCGTAACCCTAATTTCTCTTGACTTCAAATCTCAAAGATTACCAATCCAAACCGATGAATTTGAAGCTGACGTCGATCTTTTCAAATCGGCTCCTCTTTATTGAAAAATTATGAACTTCTCAATCCCTGTGAGAGATCCCTCCAAGAACTCAACACCACCGTGCGCAGGCCCCACGGTGGGCGCCAACTGTCGTGGAATTGTCACGGCAGATGTCCTCATGAAAGGACTTAGTCGCGAGGCCAACGCATCTATGTGGTAGCTTGAAGGGGTTGAGCAGAATCGAGAGACGCAACACACAAGACGGGGATTTAGACAGCTTCGGGCCCCGGGAAACATCATTCGGTAATAACCCTACATGCTGTTTGTAGCTAGGTCTCATTATGATCATGAGGGAGTCGCCGGTGCCGGCTCTTTGTGTCTAGCCCTAGAGATTATTTTCTGTCCCTCTTTGGGGAGCCCTGGCCCTCCTTATATATGTTGAAGGGGTGGGTTACATGTGGAGTCCTAGTAGGACTAGGACTAGTCTATCCTTTCTCACAAGTTGAATACAAGTCCTGGTCTTGCTTCCTCGTAAAGGGAATATTCGTCATCCCTTTCCTCTTAAGCCGGCCCACCAGAGTATAAGCCGGCCCGCTGGGCCTTGGGCTTTGTCGTCCGTCTGATCCGCCCGCCGGGTCTCCAGTGAGTCACAATGTCCAGGCGGGTTACATGTAAACCGCCATGTCCGGGCGGATCGCCAGTGAGTCGCCAAGCTCTAGCCAGGTCTTTGGTGAGTCACCAAGCCCGGCCGGGTCATGATTCCGGCCGGGTCATACCGCGGGGTATATCCCCGACATCAGTCAAAGAAGGAGTTCTTGCCTGTGTTACAAGGTGTGAAATTGAGTAAGACTCAAAACCCGACCACGGCAGAAGATAGAAAGAGAATGAAAATCATTCCCTATGCCTTGACCATAGGTTCTATAAAGTATGTCATGTTGTGTACCAGATCTATTGTATACCCTACACTGTTTTTGGCAAGGGAGTACAATAGTGATCTAGGAGTAGATCACTGGACAGCGGTCAAAATTATCCTTAGTGGAATAAGGATGTGTTTCTCGATTATGGAGGTGACAAAAAGGTTCGTCGTAAAGGGTTACATCGATGCAAGTTTTGACACTAATCCAGATGACTCTATTTGGATACATATTGAAAGTGGGAGCAATTAGCTAGAGTAGCTCCGTGCAGAGCATTGTTGACATAGAAATTTGCAAAATACTTACGGATCTGAATGTGGCAGGCCCGTTGACTAAACTTCTCTCACAAGCAAAACATGATCACACCTTAGTACTCTTTGGGCGTTAATCACATAGCGATGTGAACTAGATTATTGAATCTAGTAAACCCTTTGGGTGTTGGTCACATGACGATGTGAACTATATATGGGTGTTAATCACATGGCGATGTGAACTATTGATGTTAAATCACATTGCGATGTGAACTAGATTATTGACTCTAGTGCAAGTGGGAGACTGAAGGAAATATGCCCTAGAGGCAATAATAAAGTTATTATTTATTTCCTTATATCATGATAAATGTTTTTTATTCATGCTAGAATTGTATTAACCGGAAACATAATACTTGTGTGAATACATAGACAAACTAAACGTCACTAGTATGCCTCTACTTGACTAGCTCGTTAATCGAAGATGGTTATGTTTCCTAACCATAGACATGTGCTGTCATTTGATTAACGGGATCACATCATTAGGAGAATGATGTGATTGACATGACCCATTCCATAACTTAGCACCTGATCGTTTAGTAAGTTGCTATTACTTTCTTCATGACTTATACATGTTCCTGTGACTATGAGATTATACAACTCCCGTTTGCCGGAGGAACACTTTGTGTGCGACCAAATGTCACAACGTAACTGGGTGATTATAAAGGTGCTCTACAGGTGTTTCCAAAGGTACATGTTGGGTTGGCGTATTTCAAGATTAGGATTTGTCACTCCGATTGTCGGAGAGGTATCTCTGGGCCCTCTCAGTAATGCACATCACTTAAGCCTTGCAAGCAATGCAACCAATGAGTTAGTTGCAAGATGATGTATTACGGAACGAGTAAAGAGACTTGCCGATAACGAGATTGAACTAGGTATTGAGATACCGACGATCGAATCTCGGGCAAGTAACATACCGCGATGACAAAGGGAACAACGTATGTTGTTATGCGGTCTGACCGATAAAGATCTTTGTAGAATATGTGGGAGCCAATATGAAAATCCAGGTTCCGCTATTGGTTATTGACCGGAGACGTGTCTCAGTCATGTCTACATTGTTCTCGAACCCGTAGGGTCCGCACGCTTAACGTTACGATGATAGTTTCATTATGAGTTTATATATTTTGATGTATCGAAGGTTGTTCGGAGTCCTGGATATGATCACAGACATGACAAGGAGTCTCAAAATGGTCGAGACATAAAGATCGATATATTGGACGGCTATATTCGGACACTGGAAGTGTTTCGGGTGATTTTGGAGAAAACCGGAGTGCCGGAAGGGTTACCGGAACCCCCCAGGGAAGTATTGGGCCTTAGTGGGCCCGAGGGGAGAGAGAGGGCAGCAGCCCAGGAGGTGGCGCACCCCCTCCCATGAGGAGTCCGAATTGGACTAGGGGAAGGGGGCGCGGCCCCTCTTTCCCTCTCCCTCTTCCTCTCTTTCCTTCCCCCTTCTCTCTTCCTAGTTGGACTAGGAAAGGGGAGTCCTACTCCTACTAGGAGGACTCCCCCCTCCTTGGCGCGCCCCAAGGGCCGGCCGGCCTCCCCCCTTGCTCCTTTATATACGGGGGCAGGGGGGCACCTCAGAGACACAACAATTGATCATTGATCTCTTAGCCATGTGCGGTGCCCCCCCCCCTCCACCATAATCCTCGATAATATTATAGCGGTGCTTAGGCGAAGCCCTGCGACGGTAGAACATCAAGATCGTCACCACGCCGTCGTGCTGAAGGAACTCATCCCCGACACTGTGCTAGATCGGAGTCCGGGGATCGTCATCAAGCTGAACGTGTGCAAAAACTCGGAGGTGCCGTAGTTTCGGTGCTTGATCGGTCGGGTCGTGAAGACGTACGACTACATCAACCGCATTGTTATAACGCTTCCGCTTCCGGTCTACGAGGGTATATTGACAAGAAACAAGAGTTCACTATTTTAGCGACAATGAAATGAAAAAACACAAGTCTCCACAGTTCATTAGGCATTGAAGTAAATAATACACATATTATTAAACTTTCAAGTACATGAAGGGAGCCCTTTGTAGTTCAGATGAATTGCACAATATTTTGACTCGACAAGTAGTTATTTGCGATTATGCCATTATTTCAACTCCATTCAAGTCAATGGCGAATCTTCCAGCCAGGCTTTGATAGGCTCGAGCCTATCCTCAAAATTTGTGAAATGTGTTTTTAGTACTAGGCTTCAGGATGTACGTTAGGCCCAGCCTAGGAAAACTGGTCCAGCCAGCCCATCTAAGCAAATTTTGTGACCAGCCACCAGCACGTGCACGAGCGATCAGCCACCAGACGCAGCCTACCCGCCGGACTGCCGCAAACTCGTCGCCCATGCCCTAGGCGGTCAACGGTGCGGGTTATTTTCTTCTCTGTCCCTGTCTCTGTACAATTTATTCATTGTCTCTACATCCAATAGACTAGTTGCAATTGCTAGTTTAGTTAGTTCTAGTCAGTCACAAGTTTAGTTCTAGTCAATAGCTAGTTTACTTCTATTTATAATTAATCCATGAACTAATTGCTATCTTTGTTTCAGTTTTCTCTAGAAATGAAGAGAAAGAAAATTGTGCATAGTTGGTTTGCAAGTAGTTCAAATACACTTCCTATTGTTCCTCAATCCAATTTTGCTCCAATCAATGTTATTGTTGAACCTACCCTCATTGAGTACATAAATCCCCATAATCTACAACTACAATAGCATTAGTAAGAAGCAACACCAATATCATTGGCTTTGTCCTTTTTTGTTTGCTTCTTTAGTACTTGATGTATTGGTGTGCGAATTATATGAAACTTTGTTATATGGCTAATCATGCTACTAGTATTGGTCTTGAGAAATTTGATGTCAATTTGAACACATGTTTGTCCAAATTTTGATGTTTATTTAAATCTAGTAAATACTTCTCTTTCTAGTAGTAATCTAGGAAAATTTCAGTTTATTTGCACAAACGGATTAGGAGATGATCATTTTTCCTCAAAAGAGCGTTTAGTTTTCTCGGCGTAAACTTTGAGCCCACCCTCCATTTTCTTGTATTAGGAGATTTGCCACTGATTCAAGTACTTATATTTTGACTTGACAGGTACACAACTATTTCTTTGTAAATAAGCTACACTACTGCGTAAAATGAATTAAGTTGATGATAACATATACTTTTGTTGCTCCTTCATGCCAGAATATAAGCTGCACCTTTTCTGCATCAAGATGACTATAATGCAACAAATTCTTTGTGCTATGTTTCGATATGTTGCCCCTGTGTGTAGAACATTCTGAATCAGCTTTCGGCCCTAATTGGTCATTGTATTTCCACTTAATGAAGAAGTAGAGTTCACATTCATTGCTTCAAAGAACTAATTTAGTTACGTACCCAACTTTACGATCTTACGCTGGCACTCTAGTCAATCTAAGAAAGAAATACAAAAGAAATATTAGTACATACATGTATATTAATGAAAGAAGAAACTGTGTGAATTAGAAATAAATGGAACACCATGAACATGTTTTTGTATGTTATAACTAGGAGGGGTTGTCTATTCCTAATTTCCCATATTCTAACCATTGAATCAAAACTAAGCCATCTTCATTTCCATGTCACTCCATATCACTAGTAGAAAAAGGGCCTTTAGTCCCGGTTCTACTAAAGCCTCCTCCTTTAGTCCCGGTTCTTACTGGAACCGGGACTAAAGGCCCTCCACGTGGCCGCTGCCTGGAGGTCCACCGTTAGTCCCGGTTCGTAACACCAACCGGTACTAAACAAAATTTTATGATTTTTTTGAAAAAAATTTAGATTTTTTTTAGTTTTTTTTGAATTTCAAATTTCTGAATTATTTTAACCTCTAATCTCTAATCACCCCCCATCACTGCTCAATTTAACCTTTAATCTCTAATCACCCCTCATCATTCCAAATCATCTAACTTCCCGAACGATCACCCATCATCTCACTACTCCAGCCTAAGCACGCTTAACTTCCGGGTTCTATTCTCCCTTGTTTCCAAGTCTGCACTTGTTGTTTTCCTGACAATAGTAAGATGTCAATCCTATTAACCCTCAGGAATTTAGCTTGAGCATGAAGTCACACATTTTACTGTTTGAATTTGAAACTATTGTTCTAAAAATCAATAATTATTTAGTAACACTAATATTTCTTGAATAAGTAGTTTGACCATAGTTTGACCCTAGTTTGACCATAGTTTGACCAGATTTGACCAAAATTCAAAAAAAAGAAATAATTATTTAGTAACACTAATATTTCTTGAATAAGTAGTTTGACAATTGTTTGACCATGGTTGACCAAAATTCAAAAAAACTAAAATAATTATTTAATAACACTAATATTCTTGAATAATTATTTAGTAACACTAATACTTCTTGAATAAGTAGTTTGACCATAGTTTGACCAGATTTAACAAAAATTCAAAAAAAACTGAAATTTGAGCATAACTTTTTTTCCTTTTAGAATTTGAGGATTCTAAAAATTTGCAAATAGGAAGCAGATTTTCATTCTGAACATTTTGATATATTATACGTTTTTTCCGACATCGTATGCAAAAGTTATAGCCGTTTTACATTTTCCCTACACTTTTTGCAAAACATGTCCAAATTTAAGTTTTTAAATTTTCCCAACTAGTAGATGTAGTGATATAACTACCTCTCGAAGGATTTTATTTTTTGAAGTTTTTATCATTTCTTTTGATTTTTCAAAACAAAAAAGGCGATCCACTTGGTGGGGGGGCTAGAGTTTGGAAATGGGACCCAAACCGGGACTAAAGGGCATCATGAAGGCAGAGTGAAGCTTGATAAGGCGCATTACCCATGAAGCATAGAACTTCAGACCAAAGATGTCGGAGCCAGATGCAACCAACTGCCTGATAAAGAAGTCTTGAGCATTGAAGCTGATGCCATTGAAGATATAGAAAACCAAAGTCTTCATTGCTCCTTCAAGCTTCACTGCAGATGAATGTCCTTTGACAGGCGATAGAGTTTTTCTAATGATATGGTAAATGGTGCGGGGCAGATACTCTAGGTCTTCGACAAAGAATTCCGTTGGGTATTCAGCGTCGCGTGGCAAAGGCTTCATCATGCTCAGCATTTGGCACATGTTAGGCTCTGGCTTCTGGAAAATGCTCTCCAAAGCATTCTGGTGTTGTTGACAACCTGGTTCATAATATTCGCGAGGAGTGGGCAGGCCTGTAAGCTCAATGATGTCTTGGGCTTTAGCTTCATGATGAACATCGCCCATCATCCCTCAAGGATCCAAGTCTTCGGATCCCTGTTGTACCCACGAATGTGCAGGGTAGCATAGAATTGAAGCCGAAGTTCTTCATTCCAGTGTTCCTTGGCAGTCACAAAGTTGAGCAGACCCGCATCACGGAAGCAGTCAAGGGCTTCTTCAAGGCATGGCAGTCCAGCAATGGTTTCACAGTCAAGACACATATGTGGGAAGATGCGCCCCTGATTGTACAAGATGCAAGAATAGTAGCTTCGTTGTTGATAACTCTAGAATCGATCTGAGGAGATTCTTGGCCTTGTGTAGGGATTCATGTCACTGTCAAAGAATGTGTTGTATGCCTTGAATCCATTCAGATTAAACGATCCTGGTGACATTGCAGTACGTGGGACCCGTGGTAGCCTTGGCTTTGGCTTCTGGACCTGAGGCCTGTGCTCCACATGATAGGCAAATTGAGGTCCGTGAGTAGGCGGAGGAACCAGAATTGGCCAGCGGACTGTAACAAGCTGACCATGACCATATGCTTGCTCGATGGTGTGTGGCCTGGTAGGTGGTACAGGAGCAGAGGCATTTGCTTCAAGCTGCAGATTTGCATCAGGTGCAGCATTAGTTTCAGGTGCAGTGACATCTGGCACCACATTAGCTTCAGGCGCCACATTAGCTTCAGTCATGACAACGTCAATGGCTTCAGTGTTGGTGGCAGCCTCAGTATTGGTGGCAGCCTCAGTATTGGTAACCTCCACTTCAGGAGCTGGAGGGTCAGACACGTTCTCCTTGAGAACAACTTCAGGGTTGGATGGGGGTGTAGCAACACTTTCTTCATCTCTTGGTTCTTCTTCTTGATCAACGGCTGATGCAGCCGGAATATCTTCAGCTGTTTTGGCTTCAGATTCAGGGATGTTCGTAGTAGGAGAGGCTTCAGGAAAGACTTCGCGTGAAACGGATTGGCGCTCTTCTCCTTCTGGAATACTTGACAATGTGACCTGTGGCCTTGGTCCTTTGCGAAGCCTGCGAAACGCTGGTGACGCCTGTGGAGATGGAGTTGGTTGGGCCTCAAGGTCTTCACTGTCAATCACCGGAGTGGTGACCTGTGGTGGGGGACTAATTGGTGTTTCTTCATCACAAGGGGATTCTTGAGGGTGATCAGCCCATGAGTCATCCTGAGCAATTGGCGTCAATGGACGACCAATGCTGATGAGTTCGCTGTTCATGAGAACAGGCGATGATACCAAAATTGTGCTCGATCTGAGGAAGGACTTCATCATCTTCAACGTTGTCTTGATGACCAATGTCTTCAGCTGCGGTGGGGTCAACAGCTGGATTCTCTTCAGCTTCAGGAGCCACTGTGGAAGCAAGCTCATGAACTACTAAACGATGTTCTTGGTGTGCAGAGGGAAGACGAGCAACAGAAATTGGTTCAACGACAAGGGGCTCTGTGGAAGCAGCCCAGTCTCTCTTCTTTGTTTTTCTTTTCTTGGTTGGTGGAGCATCATCGGTGGTGGCTTTGGTCTTGCGCTTTCTGGCTTCGGCTTCAGCTGCTCTAGTTTTCTTGAACTCCGAAGCCATTGTGGGGACCTTAGGCTTCGAGCCTGTCATACTGGCCAGGAAGACAATGCGAGGTTCTTCCTGCCTTGATGCTTCTGGTTCTGCCACAGCTGGCTTCTTCTTCTTCTTGGCAGCCATTCTGGGGTCGATGGCTGGTCACCGCAAAGCCTTGCGCTTTTCAGCTTCATTGTAGCCTTGAACACATTTGGCAGCAAGATTCTTCATGCGCTCATGAGAACCTTTTGCTTCTTCTCGTTTCTTGTGGAATGCCTCCTTGAGCTCATGCATCATGACCTTGAAGTTTTGAATGTATTCAACATTGAGCTTGGCCATGTGCTTCTTGAACTGAGCCTTTTCATAATCAATCTTGTGCTTCAGCTCAACAATCTTCTGTGCAAGAGCCAACTCAGGAGCAATGGCTCCATGGAAGAAGACGCTGAGGCCAATTGGGAGCTGAAGATCATCAAAACTGAGGTCTGAGCTGTCAAACCACTCATCAATAAACTTGTACAGAATCTCCACATCAAATAGGGGAAGATCATTGAAGATTTCTGCCTCTTGCTTGCTCTATATCAATTGCTCAAGAGCGTCATCGCCAAGATCGTCGTCGCTAGACAGATCAATGGCGTCATTCTCGTTTCTCAAAACAGTAGCAGGGGTCAATGCTTTACCAGTTGGTTGCATGGGCTTTTTCAACTTGTCAGACTTGGAGATGCGAGAGAGATCTTCAGACTGCACACTGGCTTCACGAGGTGCAGTGGCCAGAGGCTTCGCCTGTGAGACCTTTGGTGCAGAGGAGGGCTTTGAAGCCTTTGGTTTCTTTTGCTTCACAGGCTTCGGTGGTGCAGGCGCTTCGTCAGAATCAGCGTCATCTGCAGAGTGGTCCACCGCTGCCCCTTGAACCTGAATGTGAGTGATGAGACCTTCTAAGTTGTAGAAGGGCCCAACCAGATTGGGTTCAGCTTCGCGTGTGCCGTCAGCACGTGGCGCAGAGGGGCCTGGGTTGAAGTCTAATCCCAATGAATTCTTGTTTTCCTTGGCCGAGTTCTTTGCAGACTGATAGTTGCGCTTGAACAGATTGTCATCTCGATACCATAGCAATGACGATGGGTCGGCGTTAGTAGGTTGTGGCCCTCGGACCATGCAAGGGTAAAATCCTTGAGCAATGGCTTCAGTTCTGGTCTTGGGTTGAAGATTTTTATAGAGAATATCTCCCCAAGGACGCGAGAGAGCATTCTTTTCAGCATACTCCTTGGTGACGAATCTATACTTGAACCATTGCTCGGCCCAGTATCTTCGAATCCATTGGATTCGTGTCTTGCGCTGACCATAGCTTTCTTCGGGGTCAGTTTTGTATAGTTCATAGAGATCTTCGGGCAGATCCATTGATGTACCCCACGGCGCTGTCTGCCACCCTTCCTTGCTGATTTCTCTTTTGCCATGAAGTTTAGACTGAAAGGCTTCGATACTGTCAAAGTCTTCCGTCTACTAGTCAGACAGGAACAGGCTTCAGAAGAATTTATGTGATGCTGTAAGAACTCTGCAAATGAATGCAGACTATGAGAACCAAGGGATTCTCCCACGGACATGTACCTGTGATAGCATTAGAGATGCGAGGGAAGGGGAAGAGGTCATATGCATTCTTAGAAGATTTTGAAGATAAATTAGTTTAGAAGACATTGACCTCATAGTGCGAAGACATTCACTCATATGTAGAGAGTTGGTTCCAGATTTGTACGAATCCACGAATAAGTACAAGTGATTAATCAAACTACTTTGTGAAGCATAAGTGAACATACTAGGCATGCTATGAGATGCAGAACATGATAGATCCAACTTTGTAGAACCAGAAACCACTTATGGTTGAAAAGGATGAATCTATCGGATAAAAAAGACTGTAAAAAGAGTTTTTATTTACCACTCGAGGAACTGCTAGACGGAGTAGGAGATGAGGCCGAGCAGTTCGATCTTCCGTGCCCTAACTTGGCGACGGAGGACACCTACGGCGATGGCGGAGAAGATGATGTCCGCGGCCGGCGTGAGGACAGCGTCGGTGAGGTCGCGGCAGCTAAGCGCTTCGTCGCCGGCGTCGTTGAGGGCTAGCGGTGGCGCTAGGGTTTGTGTGAGAGAGAGAAGTGGAAGAAGAGATAATGACTTGGATGAAACGTGTATTTATAGGGACAAGGACGGCACAATGTTATTACGCAGGTGCCCCTGGCGGTTCACATCTGAAGGACACGTGGCGATCATGCAACACATGGGAGGTTGTTCCACGTTCCCACGTACGCCTGGATTGTCGGGTGGTCGTTCCTGCTTCTCCGGGTTTCAGGTAAAAAGGATTGAGCATTGAAAACAGATTAATGTTTGTCTCTGTATCTTCTGCTGGCAAGGACGCAGAGAAGACATTCGACGGTTTCAATAGAATGCATATGATTTGGATAGATAGATTTAAGACGGGAGCACAGAAAGGTTAGGGTTCGATGACATTCACTTAGTTAAAAAGATTCAACTAGAAGACATAGCTATAAGTGAATGTTGTAGAGGACAGAAACCAAATCAATATATTGAAGATAAATATGAAGCCATGTTAACATAGAAGACAAACCAAATGCGAAGACTTTGCAAATGTAACGACAGCAGAAAGTATTCTAAACAAAAGTTTGGTGGTGGCGTTACCCACCGTATAGGAAGTATTAGACCCAGACACGACGCACAATTATCGTGGCGCTCCAAAGTCAAATTTCGCGTTAATGTATTCAAACTTAGAGTGTAAGTCTTCATTGTTTAAAGATATACGTTACTTCGTGTGTTTGCACATCTAAGTCATCAACATGCATAAGTGTTAGGATGTGTGCATGATCACAGGACATTTAAGAATTCCAAGATATTTAGCTCACACCGCAACTTGCAAAACCTTTTCTTATCCAAGGGCTTTGTGAAGATATCTGCCAGTTGCTCTTCAATGCTGACGTGAATGATATCAATATCTTCCTTCATGACATGATCTCTGAGAAAATGATGGCGGATCTGAATGTGCTTTGTCTTCGAGTGCTGAACTGGGTTGTTGGCGATCTTGATGGCGCTTTCATTGTCACAGTAGAGTGGCACTTGCTTCAGATGAATGCCATAGTCTATGAGTGTTTGCTTCATCCATAGAAGCTGAGCGCAGCAAGATCCAACAGCAATGTATTCAGATTCATCAGTGGAGAGAGATACACAGTTTTGCTTCTTTGAAGACCAACAGACAAGTGATCGTCCCAGAAAGTGACATGTGCCCGATGTAGACTTGCGATCCACCTTGTCACCAGCATAATTAGCATCCGAGAATCCAACTAGATCAAACTCTGAGCCCTTTGGATACCATAATCCTAGTGTTGGGGTGTAATCCAAATATCGAAGAATTCGCTTCACAGCTAAGTGATGTGATTCCTTTGGTGCCGCTTGGAATTGGGCACACATGCAAACACTAAGCATGATATCTGGCCTAGATGCACATAAATAAAGCAAGGAACCAATCATGGAGTGGTATACCTTTTGATCGAACTCTTTACCATTGGCGTCAGAATCTAGATGACTCTTGGTAGGCATTGGCGTCGTATAACCTTTGCAGTCTTGCATTCCAAACTTCTTCAGGCAATCTTTGAGGTATTTCTCTTGAGATATGAAGATGCCATTGCGTTTCTGTCGTATTTGAAGACCAAGGAAGAACTTCAGCTCACCCATCATGGACATCTGATATTGCTCTTGCATCATGTATCAAAACTCATCACTGTATTTCTGATTAGTGCAGCCGAAGATAATGTCATCCACATATATTTGGCACACAAACAGTTCACCATCATATGTCTTCGTGAAGAGAGTGGGATCCAGGGAACCAGGCTTGAAGCCTTTGCTCTTCAGGAAGTCTTTGAGTGTGTCATACCAAGCACGAGGGGCTTTTTTGAGGCCATACAGTGCCTTGTTGAGCTTGTAAACCATGTCAGAATGTTTTGGATCTTCAAAGCCAAGCGGTTGTGAAACATACACTTCTTCCTCAATCTTGCCATTGAGAAAAGCACTCTTCACATCCATTTGATACAGAAGGATGTTATGATGATTTGCATAGGCTAGCAGTATGTGTATGGCTTCAAGCCTAGCCACAGGAGCAAATGTTTCATCAAAGTCAATTCCTTCAACTTGAGTGTATCCTTGAGCAACGAGACGAGCCTTGTTCCTAACAACTTGACCACGCTCATCTTGCTTGTTGTGATATATCCATTTAGTGCCTATGATATTGTGTTTACGAGGATCTGGACACTTGACCAATTCACATACATTATTCAGCTCAAACTGTTGAAGCTCTTCTTGCATAGCTTGAATCCATTCAGGTTCCATGAAGGCTTCGTCAACTTTCTTGGGTTCAGATATTGAGATGAATGCAAAGTGCCCACAGAAATTTGCTAGTTGTGTTGCCCTTGAACGAGTGAGTGGACCAGGTGCATTGATGCTATTGATTATCTTCTCAATTTGTACTTCATTTGCAACATGAGGATGAACTGGACGAAGATTTTCCTCTTGCTGATCATTGTCATCGTTTGAAGGATTGTCTTCAGGCTGAGCATTGTCTTCAGGTTGATCGGGTGCAGAGATGATAAGTTCCTCTTCAGGCTGTAGTTCAGACGGTATGATTTCTCCAGTTCCCATAAGCTTGATGGACTCACTGGGTGGAATTTCATCTAGCACATTTGGCAAGTGCTCTCTTTGCGAGCCGTTAGTCTCATCGAACCGCACATCCACAGTTTCAACCACTTTATAGTGAAAGAGGTTGAAGACTCTGTAGGAGTGCGAATCCTTTCCGTAACCAAGCATAAAACCTTCATGTGCTTTCAGTGCAAATTTTGAAGTGTGATGTGGATCCTTGATCTAGCACCTAGCACCAAATACTCTGAAGTAACTGATGTTTGGCTTCTTACTAGTGAGGAGTTCATAGGATGTTTTCTTCAGAAGCTTGTGAAGATAAACACGGTTGATGACATGGCATGCAGTGTCAATAGCTTCAGGCCAGAACTTCCTTGGAGTCTTGTATTCATCGAGCATCGTCCGAGCCATCTCAATGAGTGTTCTGTTCTTGCGTTCCACGATGCCATTCTGTTGCGGTGTGTACGGAGCTGAGAACTCATGAGTGATGCCAAATGTATCAAGATAGGTGTCGAGGACGGTGTTGTTGAATTCAGTGCCATTGTCACTTCAGATGTGCTTGATCTTGACGCCATAGTTGTTCATGGCTCGATTGGCGAAGCGTCTGAAGACATCCTGCACTTCAGTCTTGTAGAGGATTATGTGCACCCATGTATATCTTGAATAATCATCAACAATGACGAAGCCATAGAGACAAGCAGTAGTAGTAAGGGTTGAGTAGTGAGTAGGGCCGAAGAGGTCCATGTGTAGCAGTTCGAAGGGTTGATTCGTTGTCATGATTGTCTTCGAGGGATGCTTGGCCCTCGTCGTCTTTCCAGCTTCACGGGCACTGCATAAGTGATCCTTCTTGAACTTGACGCCCTCGATGCCTATGACGTGCTTCTTCCTTGCAAGAGTGTGCAAGTTCCTCATGCCAGCATGCCCTAGCCTCCGATGCCAGAGCCAGCATTCTGAAGCTTTTGCAAGAAGACATACAGTAAGCTGTGGTCCTGCTGAGAAATATACCATGTACAAATCATCTTTCCGATACCCTTCAAAGACTAGAGACTTGTCAAATTCCATTAGAACTAGGCAATGATATTTTCCAAATATCACAATCATGTTCAAATCGCAAAGCATTGAGACGGACATTAAGTTGAAACCAAGGGATTCAACAAGGATCACTTTATCCATGTGTTGATCCTTTGAGATTGCAACTCTACCTAAACCCAATACCTTGCTTTTACCAGTATCAGCAAATGTGATGTGCCTTTTGTCAGATGGACGTAAGGTTGAGTCCATGAGAAGACTTCGCTTGCCAGTCATGTGATTAGTACATCCACTATCAATAATCCATTCTGAAACAGCTGGTGTCATACCCTACAATGCAGTTAGGGGGATAGGCTTCACGAAGAGCATTGTGAAGCATAAACATTTGACGAGCAAGAGGATTATTAAAGCTTAGATCGAGGTTAGGACTAATACAGCAAGTAGCAAGCAACTCAGGAACAAAATACATAATAAGACCATTTGGGCATTTGATCTTGCGCCCTACAAGATATTTAAGGTCCCCAGCAATAGCTTCAGACACATTTGATTTTTGGCTGGAGACCTTTCCCTGCAAAAGAGAGTTAAGCTTTCTTAGCCACCCACATCTTCAAGGGTGGCTTTTAAGAAATGAGTCTAAGTGCAGCATCTGAGAACTTTGGCTTTGGAGCCTTAGCAAATAGTCTTGAAGGTGGACAATAATACTCATAAGAATAAGCAGAGTAGTTCTGGGTCTTATGAACATGGCTGTTTGATGAAACGCGCTCATATTCATAGGCCTGAGTATGGTTTCCCTGCAAAACATTTGTGTTAGTGCGACTCAGGTGAGTCCTCTATCTGTATGAAGCCTTTGGACCATATGAAGCCTGCGGTCTGGGGTTTGTCTTCTTCACTTATGGTGTCATGATGACATTCACAGGAAGATTCTCCAGACACTTTTTCGGCACCCAGACTTTCTTCATAGGTGGCCCATTCCTGTAGTTAGTACCAATATACCTGGCAAACACTTCACCATTCTGATTGTTAAACAATTTATAGTTTGCATCAAAGGATTCATCAATGATGATGGGATTAACACAAGTGAAGCCAGATACGGTGGATGGATCCACTGAAGGTTCCTTTGCAGCAACCCATGTGGTTTTGGGGTACTGCCCAGGTTTCTAGTAAGAGCCATCAACATTCATTTTTCTTTCAAACCCAACACCCTCTTTCCTAGGGTTTCGGTTCAGGATCTACCTTTTGAGGACATCACATAGTGTCTGATGCCCTTTGAGACTTTTGTACATCCCTGTTTCAAGCAATGTCTTCAACCTAGCATTTTCATCAGCAATAGCAGTGGCATCCTTAGCAGAGGGGTTAGTTACCACCTCAACAGTTGAAAATATTGCAACAGTAGCAGTATTAGAACATCCAGCAACAAAAGTAGCGTTGTCACGCTCAATGCATTTAAGACATGGTGGTTCAAATCCTTCCTGAGCGGGACTGATCTGTTTGGCGCGAAGTGACTCGTTTTCCTTTTGAAGATCTTCATGAGCCGCTCTCAATTTCTCAAGATCTTGCTTCCTTTGAAGATAATCATACGAAAGCTTTTCATGAGTTGTTGAGAGCATTTCTTGATGACTTTCAAGTTCTTCATACTTAACATGAAGATTTTTTATGTC
Source organism: Triticum monococcum (assembly GCA_034509565.1). Taxonomy (NCBI): domain Eukaryota; kingdom Viridiplantae; phylum Streptophyta; class Magnoliopsida; order Poales; family Poaceae; genus Triticum; species Triticum monococcum. Next base: position 592,348,673 of record CM067846.1, read on the forward strand.
TTCAATTAAGGACTGAGATCGAGTCATTTCAGCGTCTAACAGGTCATCGCTTTTGTCTAACAATTTTTGAATATGTTCCATAGCTTTCTGTTGTTCAGTTGCAAATTTAGCAAGTGTTTTGTAGATGGGTTTGGAACCACAATCAGAGTCATCTTCACTGGATGTTTGATAGTGAGTAGTGCATGAGTTTACCTTGGCACCGCGTGCCATGAAGCAGTAGGTGGGAACGGAGTTGTCCTTGTCATTAGCATCGGCGTCGGTGATGAAGTCATTGTCTTCAATGTTGAAGATGGACTTGGCAACGTAGGCTGTAGCCAGACTTGCAACGCTAGAATCGGACTCCTCCTCGGACTCCACCTCTGCCTCCTCAGAAGCAGACTCCTCCTCTGAATCCATTTCCTTGCCAACAAACGCACGAGTATTGCCAGATGAGCTCTTCTTGTGTGATGAAGACTTTGAGGAAGACTTGGAAGAAGACTTTGAGTATTTCTTCTTCTTCTTGTCGTCAGAATCATATTCCTTGCTCTTCTTCTTCTTGTTGTTCTCATTGTCCCACTGCGGACACTCAGAGATGTAGTGACCAGGTTTCTTGCACTTGTGGCATGTTCTCTTCTTGTAGTCATGAGTAGAAGCTTCATCATTCCTTGAGCTGGATCGTGAGGACTTTCTGAAGCCTTTCTTCTTGGTGAATTTCTGGAACTTCTTCACAAGCATAGCAAGCTCCTTTCCAATGTCTTCAGGATCATCAGAACTGCAGTCAGATTCTACTTCAGATGAGGAAACAGCTTTTGCCTTCAAGGAACGAGTTCGGCCATAGTTGGGACTGTAGATGTCTCTTTTCTCAGAAAGCTGAAACTCATGTGCGTTGAGCCTTTCAAGTATGTCAGATAGATCGAGTCTCTTGAAGTCAGGGCGTTCTTGTATCATCGGGGATAGGGTGTCAAACGAGCTGTCAAGTGATCTCAGGAGTGTCTTGACGATTTCATGCTTGGTGATCTCAGTAGCACCGAGAGCTTGAAGCTCCTTTGTGATGTCAGTGAATCGGTCAAATGTGAGCTGAACATTTTCATTGTCGTTTCTCTTGAAGCGATTGAAGAGGTTGCGAAGGACACTGATCCTTTGATCTATCTGGGTTGAGACGCCTTCATTGACCTTGGAGAGCTAGTCCCAGACTAGCTTAGATGTTTCCAGAGCACTCACACGACCATACTGCCCTTTGGTCAGATGACCACAGATGATATTCTTGGCAGTGGAATCCAGTTGAACAAACTTCTTGACATCAGCAGCGGTGACACCTTCACCAGCCTTGGGGACGCCATTCTTGACGACATACTAGAGGTCAACATCAATGGCTTCAAGATGCATGCGCATCTTATTCTTCCGGTAGGGATATTCAATTCCATCGAAGACGGGGCACGTAGCGGAGACTTTGATTATCCCTGCAGTCGACATAGCTAAAACTCCAGGTGGTTAAACCGAATCACACAGAACAAGGGAGTACCTTGCTCTGATACCAACTGAAAGTGCTAGTGATCGACTAGAGGGGGGTGAATAGGCGATTTTTATGAAAGTCTTCAAAACATGGAAGTTTCGAAGACAAACGATAGAAATAAACCTATTACCATGCAATGGAAGGTATACTACACTAGGCAAGCCATAGTCAAGTATACAATGAAGTGAAAGCATAAAGACTAATAGCAGCTAGGCAGTATGGATCAGGATGGAAGATAGTATGAAGCCAATCAGAACAAGCAGTCACACAGTGAAGACAAAAAGATAATGCAAACAGGCAATGACTTCACAAGGACCAACTGCAAATAAAGAGATGGGAAGGATAGAACCAGTGGCTTGTTGAAGACAATGATTTGTTGGACCAGTTCCAGTTGCTGTGACAACTGTATGTCTAGTTAGGGAGGCTGAGATTTAACTCAGAAGACCGCGTCTTCACCTTATTCCCCTTGAGCTAAGGACACCCAGTCCTCGCCCAATCACTCTGGTAAGTCTTCAAGGTAGACTTCCAGACCTTCACAGACTTCATTCACCGGCGATCCACAATGACTCTTGGATGCTCAAAACGCGACGCCTAACCGGCTCGAGGATTAACAGTCCTCTGTTGGGGAACGTGGTAATTTTGAAAATTTTCCTACGCACACGCAAGATCATGGTGATGCACAGCAACGAGAGGGGAGAGTGTTGTCTACGTACCAACGCAGACCGACTGCGGAAGCGATCACACAACGTAGAGGAAGTAGTCGTACGTCTTCTTCCCGATCCGACCGATCCAAGTACCGTTACTCCGGCACCTCCGAGTTCTTAGCACACGTTCAGCTCGATGACGTTCCTCGGGCTCCGATCCAGCAAAGTGTCGAGGAAGAGTTCCATCAGCACGACGGCGTGATGACGATCTTGATGTACTACCGACGCAGGGCTTCGCCTAAGCACTACAACGGTATGATCGAGGTGGAATTTGGTGGCAGGGGGCACCGCACACGGCTAAGGAACGATCTCAAGGATCAAGTTGTGTGTCTTGGGGTGCCCCCTGCCCCCGTATATAAAGGTTGGAGGAGGGGGAGCCGGCCGGCCAGGGAGAGGAGGCGCAGGGGAGTCCTACTCCCACCGGGAGTAGGACTCCTCCCCCCAATCCTAATCCTATTAGGACTCCCGGGGAAAAAGAGAGAGAAGGGGGGCCGGCCCCTTATCCTATTCCTAATAGGACTCTAGGGGGCGCCGGCCAGCTAGTGGGCTTCCCTTTTCTCTTTTTCCACTAAGGCCCAATAGGCCCATTAGTCTCCCGGGGGGTTCCGGTAACCCTCCCGGTATTCCGGTAAAATCCCGATTTCACCCGGAACACTTCTGATGTCCAAACATAGGCTTCCAATATATCAATCTTTACGTCTCGACCATTTCGAGACTCCTCGTCATGTCCTTGATCTCATCCGGGACTCCGAACAACCTTCGGTACATCAAAATGCATAAACTCATAATAACTGTCATCGTAACGTTAAGCGTGCGGACCCTACGGTTCGAGAACAATGTAGACATGACGGAGACACGCTTCCGGTCAATAACCAATAGCGGGACCTGGATGCCCATATTGGCTCCTACATATTCTACGAAGATCTTTTATCGGTCAGACCGCATAACAACATACGTTGTTCCCTTTGTCATCGGTATGTTACTTGCCCGAGATTCGATCGTCGGTATCCAATACCTAGTTCAATCTCGTTACCGGCAAGTCTCTTTACTCGTTTCCGTAATACATCATCTCACAACCAACATATTAGTTGCAGTGCTTGCAAGGCTTATGTGATGTGCATTACCGAGAGGGCCCAGAGATACCTCTCCGACAATCGGAGTGACAAATCCTAATCTCGAAATACGCCAACCCAACATCTACCATTGGAGACACCTGTAATACTCCTTTATAATCACCCAGTTACGTTGTGACATTTGGTAGTACCCAAAGTGTTCCTCCGGTAAACGGGAGTTGCATAATCTCATAGTTATAGGAACATGTATAAGTCATGAAGAAAGCAATAGCAACATACTAAACGATCGGGTGCTAAGCTAATGGATTGGGTCATGTCAATCAGATCATTCTACTAATGATGTGACCTCGTTAATCAAATAACAACCCTTTGTTCATGGTTAGGAAACATAACCATCTTTGATTAACGAGCTAGTCAAGTAGAGGCATACTAGTGAAACTCTGTTGGTCTATGTATTCACACATGTATTATGTTTCCGGTTAATACAATTCTAGCATGAATAATAAACTCTTATCATGATATAAGGAAATAAATAATAACTTTATTATTGCCTCTAGGGCATATTTCCTTCAGTCTCCCACTTGCACTAGAGTCAATAATCTAGATTACACAGTAATGATTCTAACACCCATGGAGCCTTGGTGCTGATCATGTTTTGCTCGTGGAAGAGGCTTAGTCAACGGGTCTGCAACATTCAGATCCGTATGTATCTTGCAAATCTCTATGTCTCCCACCTGGACTAAATCCCGGATGGAGTTGAAGCGTCTCTTGATGTGTTTGGTTCTTTTGTGAAATCTGGATTCCTTTCCCAAGGCAATTGCACCAGTATTGTCACAGAAGATTTTCATTGGACCCGATGCACTAGGTATGACACCTAGATCGGATATGAACTCCTTCATCCAGACTCCTTCGTTTGCTGCTTCCGAAGCAGCTATGTACTCCGCTTCACATGTAGATCCCGCTACGACGCTTTGTTTGGAACTGCACCAACTGACAGCTCCACCGTTTAAAGTAAACACGTATCCGGTTTGCGATTTAGAATCGTCCGGATCAGTGTCAAAGCTTGCATCAACGTAACCTCTTACGGTGAGCTCTTTGTCACCTCCATATACGAGAAACATATCCTTAGTCCTTTTCAGGTATTTCAGGATGTTCTTGACCGCTGTCCAGTGATCCATTCCTGGATTACTTTGGTACCTTCCTGCTAAACTTATAGCAAGGCACACATCAGGTCTGGTACACAGCATTGCATACATGATAGAGCCTATGGCTGAAGCATAGGGAACATCTTTCATCTTCTCTCTATCTTCTGCAGTGGTCGGGCATTGAGTTTGACTCAACTTCACACCTTGTAACACAGGCAAGAACCCTTTCTTTGCTTGATCCATTTTGAACTTCTTCACAATCTTGTCAAGGTATGTGCTCTGTGAAAGTCCAATTAAGCGTTTTGATCTATCTCTATAGATCTTTATGCCTAATATGTAAGCAGCTTCCCCGAGGTCTTTCATCGAAAAACTTTTATTCAAGTATCCCTTTATGCTATCCAGAAATTCTATATCATTTCCAATCATCAATATGTCATCCACATATAATATCAGAAATGCTACAGAGCTCCCACTCACTTTCTTGTAAATACAGGCTTCTCCAAAAGTCTGTATAAAGCCAAATGCTTTGATCACACTATCAAAGCGTTTATTCCAACTCCGAGATGCTTGCACCAGTCCATAAATGGATCGCTGGAGTTTGCATACCTTGTTAGCTCCTTTTGGATCGACAAAACCTTCTGGTTGCATCATATACAACTCTTCTTCCAGAAATCCATTCAGGAATGCAGTTTTGACATCCATCTGCCATATTTCATAATCATAAAATGCGGCAATTGCTAACATAATTCTGACGGACTTAAGCATCGCTACGGGTGAGAAGGTCTCATCGTAGTCAACCCCTTGAACTTGCCGAAAACCTTTTGCGACAAGTCGAGCTTTATAGACAGTAATATTACCGTCAGCGTCAGTCTTTTTCTTGAAGATCCATTTATTCTCAATTGCTTGCCGATCATCGGGCAAGTCAACCAAAGTCCATACTTTGTTCTCATACATGGATCCCATCTCAGATTTCATGGCCTCAAGCCACTTTGCGGAATCTGGGCTCACCATCGCTTCTTCATAGTTCGTAGGTTCATCATGATCTAGTAGCATGACTTCCAGAACTGGATTACCGTACCACTCTGGTGCGGCTCTCACTCTGGATGATCTACGTGGTTCAGTAGTGTCTTGTTCTGAAGCTTCATGATCATCGTCATTAGCTTCCTCACTGATTGGTATAGGTGTCGCAGAAACAGTTTTCTGCGATGTACTAGTTTCCAATAAGGGAGCAGGTACAGTTACCTCGTCAAGTTCTACTTTCCTCCCACTCACTTCTTTCGAGAGAAACTCCTTCTCTAGAAAGTTTCCGAATTTAGCAACAAAAGTCTTGCCTTCGGATCTGTGATAGAAGGTGTATCCAATAGTTTCCTTTGGATATCCTATGAAGACACATTTCTCCGATTTGGGTTCGAGCTTATCAGGTTGAAGCTTTTTCACATAAGCATCGCAGCCCCAAACTTTAAGAAACGACAACTTTGGTTTCTTGCCAAACCATAGTTCATAAGGTGTCGTCTCAACGGATTTTGACGGTGCCCTATTTAACGTGAATGCGGCCGTCTCTAAAGCATAACCCCGAAACGATAGCGGTAAATCAGTAAGAGACATCATAGATCGCACCATATCTAGTAAGGTACGATTACGACGTTCGGACACACCATTACGCTGTGGTGTTCCGGGTGGCGTGAGTTGCGAAACTATTCCACAATTCTTTAAATGTACACCAAACTCGTAACTCAAATATTCTCCTCCACGATCAGATCGTAGAAACTTTATTTTCTTGTTACGATGATTTTCAACTTCACTCTGAAATTCTTTGAACTTTTCAAATGTTTCAGACTTGTGTTTCATCAAGTAGATATACCCATATCTGCTTAAATCATCTGTGAAGGTGAGAAAATAACGATATCCGCCACGAGCCTCAATATTCATCGGACCACATACATCGGTATGTATGATTTCCAACAAATCTGTTGCTCTCTCCATAGTACCGGAGAACGGCGTTTTAGTGATCTTGCCTATGAGGCACGGTTCGCAAGTACCAAGTGATTCATAATCAAGTGGTTCCAAAAGCCCATCAGTATGGAGTTTCTTCATGCGCTTTACACCGATATGACCTAAACGGCAGTGCCACAAATAAGTTGCACTATCATTATTAACTTTGCATCTTTTGGCTTCTACATTATGAATATGTGTATTACTATCTTCGAGACTTAACAAGAATAGACCACTCTTCAAAGGTGCATGACCATAAAAGATATTATTCGTATAAATAGAACAACCATTATTCTCTGATTTAAATGAATAACCGTCTCGCATTAAACAAGATCCAGATATAATGTTCATGCTCAACGCTGGCACCAAATAACAATTATTTAGGTCTAATATTAATCCCGAAGGTAGATGTAGAGGTAGCGTGCCGACCGCGATCACATCGACTTTGGAACCGTTTCCCACGCGCATCGTCACCTCGTCCTTTGCTAGTGTCCGCTTATTCTGTAGTCCCTGTTTCGAGTTGCAAATATTAGCAACAGAACCAGTATCAAATACCCAGGTGCTACTGCGAGCTCTAGTAAGGTACACATCAATAACATGTATATCACATATACTTTTGCTCACTTTGCCATCCTTCTTATCCGCCAAATACTTGGGGCAGTTCCGCTTCCAGTGACCAGTCTGCTTGCAGTAGAAGCACTCAGTTTCAGGCTTAGGTCCAGACTTGGGTTTCTTCTCCTGAGCAGCAACTTGCTTGCTGTTCTTCTTGAAGTTTCCCTTCTTCTTCCCTTTGCCCTTTTTCTTGAAACTAGTGGTTTTGTTAACCATCAACACTTGATGCTCCTTTTTGATTTCTACCTCCGCAGCTTTCAGCATTGCGAAGAGCTCGGGAATAGTCTTGTTCATCCCTTGCATATTATAGTTCATCACGAAGCTCTTGTAGCTTGGTGGCAGTGATTGGAGAATTCTGTCAATGACGCAGTCATCTGGAAGATTAACTCCCATCTGAATCAAGTGATTATTATACCCAGACATTTTGAGTATATGCTCACTGACAGAACTGTTCTCCTCCATCTTGCAGCTATAGAACTTATTGGAGACTTCATATCTCTCAATTCGGGCATTTGCTTGAAATATTAACTTCAACTCCTGGAACATCTCATATGCACCATGACGTTCAAAACGTCGTTGAAGTCCCGATTCTAAGTCGTAAAGCATGGCACACTGAACTATCGAGTAGTCATCAGCTTTGCTCTGCCAGATGTTCATAACATCTGGCGTTGCTCCAGCAGCAGGCCTGTCACCCAGCGGTGCTTCCAGGACGTAATTCTTCTGTGCAGCAATGAGGATAATCCTCAGGTTACGGACCCAGTCCGTGTAATTGCTACCATCATCTTTCAACTTTGCTTTCTCAAGGAACGCATTAAAATTCAACGGAACAACAGCACGAGCCATCTATCTACAATCAACATAAACAAGCAAGATACTATCAGGTACTAAGTTCATGATAAGTTTAAGTTCAGTTAATCAAATTATTTAGGAACTCCCACTTAGATAGACATCCCTCTAATCCTCTAAGTGATCACGTGATCCAAATCAACTAAACCATAACCGATCATCACGTGAGATGGAGTAGTTTTCAATGGTGAACATCGTTATGTTGATCATATCTACTATATGATTCACGCTCGACCTTTCGGTCTCCGTGTTCCGAGGCCATATCTGTATATGCTTGGCTCGTCAAGTATAACCTGAGTATTCTGCGTGTGCAACTGTTTTGCACCCGTTGTATTTGGACGTAGAGCTTATCACACCCGATCATCACGTGGTGTCTGGGCACGACGAACTTTGGCAACGGTGCATACTCAGGGAGAACACTTCTTGATAATTTAGTGAGAGATCACCTTATAATGCTACCGTCAATCAAAGCAAGATAAGATGCATAAAAGGATAAACATCACATGCAATCAATATAAATGATATGATATGGCCATCATCATCTTGTGCTTGTGATCTCCATCTCCGAAGCACCGTCATGATCACCATCGTCACCGGCGCGCCACCTTGATCTCCATCGTAGCAACGTTGTCGTCTCGCCAATCTTATGCTTCCATGACTATCACTACCGTTTAGTAATAAACTAAAGCATTACATCGTGATTGCATTGCATACAATAAAGCGACAACCATATGGCTCCTGCCAGTTGCCGATAACTTGGTTACAAAACATGATCATCTCATACAATAAAATCAGCATCATGCCTTGACCATATCACATCACAACATACCCTGCAAAAACAAGTTAGACGTCCTCTACTTTGTTGTTGCAAGTTTTACGTGGCTGCTACGGGCTTAAGTAAGAACGCATCTCACCTACGCATCAAAACCACAACGATAGTTCGTCAAATAGACTCCGTTTTAACCTTCTCAAGGACCGGGCGTAGTCACACTTGGTTCAACTAAAGTTGGAGAGACAGTCTTCCGCAAGCCATCTATGTGCAAAGCACGTCGAGGGAACCGGTCTCGCATAAGAGTATGCGTAAGGTTGGTCCGGATCGTCTCAACCAACAATACCGCCGAACCAAAGTATGACATGCTGGTAGGCAGTATGACTTGTATCGCCCACAACTCACTTGTGTTCTACTCGTGCATATAACATCAAACCATAAAACCTAGGCTCGGATGCCACTGTTGGGGAACGTGGTAATTTCGAAAATTTTCCTACGCACACGCAAGATCATGGTGATGCACAGCAACGAGAGGGGAGAGTGTTGTCTACGTACCAACGCAGACCGACTGCGGAAGCGATCACACAACGTAGAGGAAGTAGTCGTATGTCTTCTTCCCGATCCGACCGATCCAAGTACCGTTACTCCGGCACCTCCGAGTTCTTAGCACACGTTCAGCTTGATGACGTTCCTCGGGCTCCGATCCAGCAAAGCGTCGAGGAAGAGTTCCGTCAGCACGACGGCGTGATGACGATCTTGATGTACTACCGACGCAGGGCTTCACCTAAGCACTACAACGGTATGATCGAGGTGGAATTTGGTGGCAGGGGGCACCGCACACGGCTAAGGAATGATCTCAAGGATCAAGTTGTGTGTCTTGGGGTGCCCCCTGCCCCCGTATATAAAGGTTGGAGGAGGGGGAGCCGGCCGGCCAGGGAGAGGAGGCGCAGGGGAGTCCTACTCCCACCGGGAGTAGGACTCCTCCCCCCAATCATAATCCTATTAGGACTCCCGGGGAAAAAGAGAGAGAAGGGGGGCCGGCCCCTTATCCTATTCCTAATAGGACTCTAGGGGGCGCCGGCCAGCTAGTGGGCTTCCCTTTTCTCTTTTTCCACTAAGGCCCAATAGGCCCATTAGTCTCCCGGGGGGTTCCGGTAACCCTCCCGGTATTTCGGTAAAATCCCGATTTCACCCGGAACACTTCCGATGTCCAAACATAGGCTTCCAATATATCAATCTTTACGTCTCGACCATTTCGAGACTCCTCGTCATGTCCTTGATCTCATCCGGGACTCCGAACAACCTTCGGTACATCAAAATGCATAAACTCATAATAACTGTCATCGTAACGTTAAGCGTGCGGACCCTACGGTTCGAGAACAATGTAGACATGACTGAGACACGCTTCCGGTCAATAACCAATAGCGGGACCTGGATGCCCATATTGGCTCCTACATATTCTACGAAGATCTTTTATCGGTCAGACCGCATAACAACATACGTTGTTCCCTTTGTCATCGGTATGTTACTTGCCCGAGATTCGATCGTCGGTATCCAATACCTAGTTCAATCTCGTTACCGGCAAGTCTCTTTACTCGTTTCCGTAATACATCATCTCACAACTAACATATTAGTTGCAGTGCTTGCAAGGCTTATGTGATGTGCATTACCGAGAGGGCCCAGAGATACCTCTCCGACAATCGGAGTGACAAATCCTAATCTCGAAATACGCCAACCCAACATCTACCATTGGAGACACCTGTAATACTCCTTTATAATCACCCAGTTACGTTGTGACGTTTGGTAGTACCCAAAGTGTTCCTCCGGTAAACGGGAGTTGCATAATCTCATAGTTATAGGAACATGTATAAGTCATGAAGAAAGCAATAGCAACATACTAAACGATCGGGTGCTAAGCTAATGGATTGGGTCATGTCAATCAGATCATTCTACTAATGATGTGACCTCGTTAATCAAATAACAACTCTTTGTTCATGGTTAGGAAACATAACCATCTTTGATTAACGAGCTAGTCAAGTAGAGGCATACTAGTGACACTCTGTTGGTCTATGTATTCACACATGTATTATGTTTCCGGTTAATACAATTCTCGCATGAATAATAAACTCTTATCATGATATAAGGAAATAAATAATAACTTTATTATTGCCTCTAGGGCATATTTCCTTCATCCTCAAGTGTAATAAGTCTTCAGATCACACAGACAGGAAGACATCAGTGATGTCTAACACTCTTTCGCTCTGGGTGTTTAGGGCTTTGTCCTCGCAAGGATTTCTCTCTCAAAGGCTTCGAGGTGGGTTGCTCTCAAACGACAAAAGCCATGCACTAACTTTGAGCAGCCAACCAATTTGTGGTGTAAGGCGTGGGCTATTTATAGCCACTAGGCTACCCGACCTGATTTGTCCGAAATGACCCTGGATCACTAAGGAACTAACACGTGTTCCAATGGTCAGATTTCAAACACACACGGCAACTTTACTTGGGCTACAAGCAAAGCTGACTTATCCAACTCTGGATAAGATTTGCTCTCATTGTCTTCGCTCGAAGACATAGGATTTTGGTTAAGCATCCTTTCAGTCATTCTGACTGGTTCACTTGGACCCTACTTAACAGTACGGTGGTTCCTATGACTCAACAAAGAAGAAAAGGAAACGCCAAAACAACCAAGTCTTCGCGCTCCATAGTCTTCACGCGATGTCTTCTCTTGTCATAGTCTTCAATGTGAATGTCTTCACATACCACCTTTGTCTTCAATGTCTTCATACATTTTTAGGGGTCATCTCTGGTAGTAAAACCGAATCAATGCGGGACTTCTACCTGTGTTATCCTGCAATTCTCACAAACACATTAGTCCCTCAACCAGGTTTGTCGTCAATACTCCAAAACCAACTAGGGGTGGCACTGGATGCACTGACAGTCGTGCATTGCTCTTTTTTCCCACCTCTGTGAGGGCTTTGCCAGAGTCGTCCCCAACACGGCGCTCTTCGGCCATTACTTTTACCCTCGCATCCAGGGGGAGGCGCCATCTTTGGTTGCGTCGCCTAGATCCCGAGGTCCAAAGGGACGTACCCAAAGGGCGCCCAGAAGGAGAGGTGGGAAGAATGGCGGGGCCGTTGGTGCTGGATCGAGGAGGACGACCCACAGGAGTTCTGCCGGATTCGCCAGGCGCCGCCGGTCTGCTGGCCCGAGTGGGGCGACATCGACGTCCAGGATGACAAGCTCAAGACTGCCATCACCCGGATTCTTCGCCTCACCGAGGCCGGGCTCACCCTTGAGATGATCGGGGCGGATTTTATCCGCCGCCGAATCTCCCTGCTAGATAACAAGGGGAGGCCGGCCTGGCTCTTCGTGAATGCGGCCAATCTCATGAGGCTTCGCCTCGGCCTCGATCATAACTTCACGATGCTGGCGCACGCCCACTTCTGCCAACGGTTCTTCCAGCTGGATGTGGGCCGCGATAGCAAGGCCGAGAGGCCCGGCAAGGCCACGAAGGCTGGCAAGGTCGCCAAGGGGCCCTTGTTCGGGTTGCCGGTGAGGGTGGTCCCGCTGAGCAATAACTCACGTCGGAACGACATCATCGCCATGATGCCGGAGTGCAATGCGCATGGCCCTATCCCCAATTGGGCCGAGCTGCCGGAGGAGCAGGTGCAGGAGTTCTTCGACAGTCTGGAGGAGAAGTACGTCCCGACGAGCCATGGCTCGTCCAGGACACCACCCAGGTGGAGCTGGACTACATCGCCGCCAGGGCGGCGGAGGCGGAGCTCACCAAGGAGGCCGGCGGCGTGGAGGACAAGGCTGCGACGGCCGTAGAGGAGAAGGAGCTCGCCTAGTGGGCGAAGTCTGCTGAGGAGGCCAACAGCGCCCGCACCGGGGCCCCTCTCGTCGAGGATGACGACGACGAGTCGTCCGAAGAGGAAGCTTAAGCTGTCGAGCCCCCAGCCGCGGGGAAAGAGTGAGTCCTGCGGCGGGCCAGCTCCGGCGAGCCGGTTTGGCCCGGCAGGGCCGCGCAACCCCGGCATGCCCATGACATGTCCGTGTGCCAAACGAGGACCGTGGCGGTGAAGAAGTTGGTGAAGGTCGCGGTGGCGAAGAAGAAAGCATATGCCTCTTCTTCGTCCAAGCGTTCCCCAACTCCGCCTGCTTCCCCTCCTCCACCTGCCTCCCCTCCTCCCGCAAGCGACGGCACGGAGGTCTTCTTTGACCTCGAGTCTCTCAGCCCGAGGAGGAAGAGGAAGGCAGCAGAAGAGGAGGTGGAGGACGAGTAAGTGCCGTTTCCTTTCGTCATCTCCGGCTCCTCTAACGGTGCTTCTTACCTTGACTTGTTTTCATCTCGGCAGGGATGCGGAGACGCTGGCCCAAAGGGTGAAGAGGGTCAGGTCTTCGGCAGGCGGCCAGCCCCCGGCAGGCACCTCTAAGGCGCCACTGGTGGTGGTGAGTAGCCCGGACAGCAGCCCCTGGAGCAGCCCCCAGCGTAAATTCGTCACTCGCCCCTTGTCGACGTGTGCCAAGGGCATGATCCTTGGTGCCGACCTTGCCGTGATCGCAGGAGGAGGACAGCAGCAGGAGGAGCCACTGAGGGCTACCCCCACACGCCGCCTCCGTCAACCACGCCGCTCCAAGGGGCGTCCCCGGCAAGGGCGCCAAGCACCGAGCCCATGCACACGGAGGAGGAGGAGGCAAGCGTGGGCACCTGTGGCCACACCTCGGCGTCTGATGTTGGTGGAGAGGGGGCCTCATCTTCCCAGCCTGGCATGGGTAAGCCATTCGCCTTCCATCCCTTTTCTTTTTCTTGAATCTTGGTCTTGGCTTCACTTCACCTCCCCTTCCGATACCCAGATCCTCTCCTGGTGGACTGGGAGGACCTAGACACCGTCATCAAGGATGTCGTTAAGGACGCCCGGGGGGGAGGCCGAGAAGATCGCCGCCAAGGAGGCCGCCAAGGGCGCTGCCGAGGACGCCGCCAAGGGGCTCGCCGGGGAGCCCGGCAAGGCTATTGCCAAGGAGGCCAACAAGGGACCTGTCAGAGAGCCCGACGAGCCTGTTGCCGGGGAGGAGGTGGCTGATGACCAGCCCTCCTCCTCTGCTGCCTCTGGCTCCGGCAGGTACCTGAGGGTGAGCGACGACCTTTTCGTCCACCTCCCAGGGGCGTCAAGCTCCAGGGCGCCCACCGAGGGAGAGGTGTTCATCGAGGAGGTGCTCACCGCCGCTGGGCTCGAGGTCGTTGTGGAGCCAAGCACCGACGATGATGGTTCTCAGGAGGAGCGGCTTCTCCAGGCCATGGGCGCCAGCTTTCGGAAGCTCCAGGCGCTCCACCGCGCCCGCCTGGACAAGGCCAAGTCAAGGATGGCAACGGTGGACAAGGCGGAGGTGGACCTCAAGGGATGCGTCGCTGAGGCACAGACTTGGTACCGCCAAGCCTGTGAGGAGCTAAAAGCCGCCCAGGGCGAGCTGGCTAGGCGCAAGGTGGAGCTCACCATGGAGCGGGCCGATATCGAGAAGGCCCAGGAGACGGCGAAGAACCTGGCCGCCGCAGCCGAGGCCGATCGAGCCCAGCACCAGGCCGCGCTGAACTCCCAGGAGGAGGACCTTGCCGCACGTGAGGAGAAGCTGGCCGCAACACTTCGCGGCAAGGACGAGGAGGCGGAAAAGTTTGTCGTGCAGCGGACCCAGGAGCTGGAGCAGAGGCACAAGGAGGCACTCGATGCCCAGGCTCTGGTTCATGCCGATAAGGTGAAGGAGTTGGCGGTGGAGCGGGCGGGCTCAAGGATCAGGTCCTGAAGCTGTCCAAGGAGAAGGACACGCTCAATGGTGCCCTGGTTGAGGCACAAGGCGCAGTCCTCGACAAGACCGGGCAGCTCTCCGAAGCCAACGACTCCATCAAAGACCTCAAACTGAAGCTGGAGGGTCTCGAGGGGATGCTGTCCGAGGGCAAGGCCCGGGAGGAGGCCCTAGCCAAGGACCTAGAGACCGAGAAGCAGCTGCGGAAGAATGAAGCCGCCAACCACAAGGATTTTGTGGAAGGCGAGAACCGCTGGATCTGGCGTCTCGAAGGCATCGCCGACAGGATCTCCATGCAGCTGTCTACCATGGGGATGCCAAATGTGAGGTATACCCCGGAGCGCAAAGCGAGCCCCAACGCCAGGTTGACCATCTTCTTCGAGAGCGTCCTTGGGGCCCTGGAGCAGCTCCACTCCAACCGGGCGGCCTCCCTGGCCGATGAGTCCCGGACGCTTTGCCGGGGTGCCATGACCAAGGTTCTCACCAAGGTGGCGCACTGGAACCCCAACCTCGACTTCGACACCATGCTGGAGAGCTTGCCGGAGGATGCATACCTCGCGACGCTCATGGAGCGTATCAAGCCCATCATCAGCCTCATCGGCGGAATCGAGAGGGTGGAGGGCCAGCGCCAGGATTAGGCACCCCGTTTCTCATTGCCGCTGCGGGTTCATGTTCAAGACAATTTATATCTTTAGTTAGAACCGCAACAACAATTGATGTAATATAACTCTGTAGTACTTTTGATACAATGCATGCTATTCTCCTGTTCGATCTTCCCTTTGTATGTTTCCCTACGTTAAACGAGTAGGCTTGTCGGCGCATAAACCCAGGGCGGCACCTTGAGGACAGATCCCCAATGGCCAGCCGGGTGTGCTTGCTGCCGAGCGAACCACCTTACCGCTCTCAACGCGGCCGCTCGAACTGTCGAGCTTGACTTGAGTCAGAATCGAGAGCGTTGCCAATTGCGGAAGGCTACCCTGCCACTCTTGACGCGGCCGCCTGAGCTGTTGAGCGGACTCGAAACAAAAACAAGGGTGTTGCCAATTGCGGAAGGGCCCCTTTGCGTGCAGGCTTTTGTACATAGGGCAGGACCTTCGACGACAATAACCTCATATATAAAAAGGAAATTGCTTAAAGCTCCGCATGACTTAGCTTTCCTGTCGCCGCACCGGCGTCCTTCGCGCTTCCAGGCGGCGTCGTTCTCTTGGCCGTCTTCTTCTCTGGAAGCTGTGGCCATGAGAAACTGCTAAGCCGGCCGCTAAACCAGATTCTCACAACTGGGCGCCCCCTACCTAGCGCGCCAGAGATGTCGGTGGGAACGACACCTATGGGACGACTAGGATCCCTTCTACGGTCGGCTGGCGCGGGGTCGTGAGGAGAGCAGGTTTAGGAGCTAGCACACGGATCGTTTACCCAGGTTCGGGCCGCGAGGATGCGTAAAACCATAGTCCTGTTTTGGTGGGTGTATTGAGTGTTCTTGAGCTTTTTGAACTAGCTACGGTGGCTGTGCTGTTCCAAAAAGCCGAATCCCTCTCCTGGTTGCCTCGGGCCTCCTTTTATAGAAAAAAAGGGTTGCCACAGTGGCACACAGGAGGTGGAAAGGCTTACAGCGCGCGAGCTTATCGCACTGCATTACGGGACAAAGTGCCTTAAATGCGCTACGTAGGTGTCCATTAGCTTTATCGGGGACGGGAACGAGGCCCGTCCCGTCCGTCGCCGCTCCGCCTCGCTACGACACACGCCCAGGCTAGCGATGCGTGCAGCGCCTTGTAGGCAGGCAAGCAGCAGAGGTGGTGCGGTGGTAGGGCCTTCATGAAGATCTGCATGCCGCCACGCAGGTGCTTGCTGATTTGGCCTGAAAGCTGCATGTTGCCACGCAGGTGTCTGCCCAGCTGGTTAGGCTGGCAGCTGCATGCGAACGGCGGCGAAGTCTTGGCTGGTGCGGGCCTGGCACTGGCCCTGCTGGCGTCCTTGGCAAGGGCCTTGCCGGGGGCCCGGCAAGGATCTTGCCGTGGTGTTGCTGTCATCCCCGGCAAGAGTCTTGCAGGGGGGTCTTGTGGATTCCTCGGCTAGGATCCTGCCGAGGGTCACCATCTTCTAGTCCTCATCTAAACTCATATGTCTATCGTCTCGACAAAGATCTGCTGGTGTTGGGCAAGTTGCCCCGGCAAGGCTCTTGCACGGGCTGCGGGGGGCCGCCTCGGTGAGGATCTTGCCGAGGGAGTCCACCTCGCCCTCTTGACCTCCTGCGCTTCTGGTCTTGGCGTCGCCTTGGTTGTCTTGTGCTTCGGCTTCTCTCCGGCTTTCCTCCTCTGCCCTGCTAAGGGTGGCCGCGGCACGTGGCTCTGACTGCCCGTGCATAAGTAAAGGGGTCAAAAGGAGAGCCTCTACTTTTGTACACCTACACCAGTCCAACTTCACCCTGCTAATTAGAGATACGAAGCTAACTTAGGATTAGTTTACTATTGGTGATGCCTACATCCGAGTAGTTGAATAGTATTTATAGTGACCTTTCTTGCACCATATTAGCGCTTACCGTTCTAGACTTATCATCTATCATCCATAATCCCGTTGACAACCACCCCTCTACGTTGCATGCAGATTTCTTTAATCTGCACTGTTCTAGATAACTGCATTGCCTGCCATATTTTTAAGTCACATAACTCTCATGCTATTGGACTGAATGCTTGTCAAATCTTGAATTTGGAATCTCAAATGCACACTATATTACTTAACACATTTAAGAACTAATGCACGTTGTGATATGAAGACAATTTTTTCCCAATATAAGACAAATTTGAAATTCCGAGTTCAAGCATTAACTGATGTGAGTTGAAATATATAAGAAACATAGCGTAACATAATCCACATATTATTGAACTAAATATTATTCAAAGTTTGATTTGGACAATCAAATACACATTGTTATCTTATTCGCGGGAATCTAATTGTCATATGCAATTTCAAACTAGCAATCGGGCCATCCGATCATTTCAGCTTCAAAGCCTTGCACGCAACAAATTTTCTACCACACACATGCAACATATTTGCAGTATTCCTTCTCCCGATGGTTAAAGACCACACAGAAAACGTCATCCCATTTCAAAATAACTCTTGCAGCAAAAATATTTATGTATGCAAGGAATCCATTGATCGTAGCAAAATCGCCGGGAAAGACGCGTAGGGCGCATGCATCATGGAAATAGTGTTTGCAATGGTGCAAATAACACTGACAACATGAACCAACAATTTGCAAAATACACCGCAAAATCAGCATATCACGTTGGCATGTGTTTGCAATAGAACCGACACAAGCTTGTAGCATGTCGAGCAAACATATGTAGTATGAAAAATCTGTGAAATCCCTAACCTTCAGTTGGGAACACCGACCTCATCACCTAGGCTCATTGGCGTCGAATCCGGCTCACCGAAGCCCCGTTGGAGCCGGATCCGACGAGCCCGGACTCCCCTTCGGTATACCATCTCCCTGGGGGTATCGGCATGGTGGAGAACCTTGGTTTCTCTAAGCTCGACCATTGTCATGTCCATATGGTGGCGAGCGAGATTCTATGATCTCTGATGTTGTGACGATGGACAAGGACAGTACGAGGAGCAACAACGTAACTATGTGAGAGCGGCGATGGGCGCGCCAACCACATGGGATAGACGAGGAGTAGCAGGGCCACACACGCGGGGATAATTTCCCTGATTGATAATGCATTGCCATCATTTGCTTTAAATCTCCTTTCTTCTTTCTTCTTTTGGTATAATACCAAATCCTCTAATTCATACTATTGCCTTAGACTTTCTTTTTTATGCTTTTGCTTAGTTATAAGAAAAAAAGTGACTGGCTATCTTGAAAAAAAAATTCAGACAACTTGCGAATAGAGGCTCTCATTTGTTTCTCCAAAATTACTACTCAAGCCCCCCGTCTCCAATGGTGTGACTAAAATTCTCTACCGATTTTGTTTTTAAGAAAATCTCTACCGATTTAAAATTCGCCAACAACCTCTTTTTTTGAAATATTTCGCCAACAACCTTCATTTTAACGGAGTACTGTATCTCGTTTGTGTAAAATTCTTCGGCTTCCGCAGTATAGTAATTACTAGATGCCTCGTACTACTATAAACGTTTCCCACTGGCCGGTGGCCTCTCGCCTTCCTATGCACGTTCAAATAAATACAACCCTGCAGTTCCCAATCCTCACGCTCGCTCCTGTACTTCTGCACTCTTCGTTTTCCTCTGCTCTGCCTGTTTAGCGCGGAGATGGCAGCAGGTACGAAGGGCGACGGGCCAGCGATCGGCATCGACCTCGGGACGACCTACTCCTGCGTGGCCGTGTGGCGGCCGGTGCACCAACGCGTGGAGGTCATCGCCAACGACCAGGGCAACCTCACCACGCCTTCCTGCGTCGCCTTCACCGACACCTGGCGACTCATCGGCGACGCGGCCATGAACCAGGCGGCCACGAACCCCGTCAACACCGTCTTCGGTGAGAACTACCAACTAACCGCCACCCGTGCCCGGTTCGAAGAGCTCAACTTGGACCTCTTCAGCAAGTGCATTATGCTTGTGGCAAAGTGCCTTGGCGACGGTGAGATGGACAAGTCACGGGTCCACGACGTTGTGCTCGTGGGTGGCTCCACCAAGATCCCCAAGGTGCAGCAGATGCTGCAGGATTTCTTTGACGGGAAGAAGCTCTGCAAGAGAATCAATCCGGACGAGGCCGTCGCCTACGGCGCTGCTGTTCAGGCAGCCATGCTCAATGGCGAGTACAACCAGGAGGAGCAGGACTTTCTGCTGCTTGACGTCACGCCGCTCTCGCTCGGGATAGGGATAAGAGATATTGACATGTCTGTGGTGATACCCAGGAACACTACCATCCCCGTTAAGATGGAGAGCGGTTACACCACCAGGTTTGACAATCAGACCAGCGTGTTTATCAATGTCTACGAGGGTGAAGGGGCATTGACGACGGATAACAGGCTTCTGGGCGAGTTCATACTCAATGGCATCCCTCCAGCGCCGAGGCACGTGCCAAAGCTCAAAGTGACATTCGAAATCAAGGAAAACGGCGTCCTGATGGTGGTGGCAGAGGACCGGTCGACCGGAAACAAGAACAGCATCACCATCACTAGCGACAAGGGTGGGCTGAGCAAGGAAGAGATTGATCGTATGGTGCGTGATGCCAACAAGTACAAGTCCGAGGACAAGACGCAGATGAAGAAAGTGAAGAAGGAACGCGGATAGCCATGAGGCTCTTAAACTACGGGTTCATTATGATCTTTTAAAAATCCTATAAATCACTCCGCTTTCGATTTACAATGGATGCTTAGTACCGGTACTATTCTGCAACTTCTGGCACCGCGCATGTGCCCTAGTAGCCTTGCTTGTGTTTCCTTTGTTTTCTGAACCATGTTCATCTCGTGACATTGAGTAATTTTCTAAGTCGATCCGCTATCTAGTTACGTTATTTGCTTGAGTCGACAAACAAAATGTGTATCTGAAATGCTTAAAAAATGGTTTGGTGTATATGTGCTTATCGCAAACAGCACTAGCAATCTGAAACTCAGCTCGGAATCAGAGGATCCCTGTGACGCCACAATCGTACATATAAACCAAACTGAGATAGTACAGAGCAACCCAACAGTGGGCAAAGTGCTTTTTTCTTCTTTTCTTATTCTTCTTCGTTGGTTCGGCCACACAGGCTAATACTATAATTCTATAAATGAAGGAAAAATGAAGAGATTTGGATATTTTGTATGCTGCCTCCCCAATTCATGGTAAGTGATAAACATTTTATTTTTAAAGATCACCCCTGGCCTCTGCATCAGAATAGTGCATGCAACCATATTACTAAACGAAATATACAAAAAGGTTTGTGGTACAATACAAGATCACTCGGAGCTTAAAATAAATGAAGATAAAAATTGCCACAACCGGCAAGTATAGGTGGAGATGACTAAACCTAGCCTATTATTGCACCGTCATCCAAATCGGTTGTAGATATCCCAAGTTACCATCTCCCACTGGATACATCCAGTATCTAAAAGCTGTCTAGCTTTCACGGGAGTGAGTAACAACCATGTATGGATCCAAGCAATGGCCTTGTAAATAACTTGCAAAAAAATTATACGAATTTGTCTATAAAAAACCATGTCATATGTGCAAGTCCATATAGCCCAAAATAGTGCGCATTCTCCACGTGTTTGGCTCCATTCCATTTAGCCATGTCCTGAATAACATGTTAATACTATTTGGAGGGCTGACATTAAAGGCTATGCGAATCGAGTGTCATAAAAGTTTAGCGACAGGACAATTGAGAAAGAGGTGTTCAATATTTTTATCCTGATCACAAAAGTAGCAACGTTGACTACCCTCTAATCTTCGCTTTGCTAAGTTATCGTTAGTGAGAATCACCTCCTTGTGAACAAACCACATAAGACTTTGATTCTCAAAGGTACTTTAATCTTTAAAATATGTAACGATTTTGGAATTGGACCAGAGTCAGTTAAATCTAATGCATATATTTCACTTAGAAAACTCCATCCATAGATAATCTTCAGTGAATCGCATCTGGCTCATTAGAGCGGTGAATGTCCATCAACCTTCGCACAAGATGTAACCACACGTCCCATCAGGCTCCTACTAAAGATCTCCTGGACTGGATGTTTAGAGGAACAGACTGTAATACTGTAGCAACATAAGTGTCTTTACATTGTGCAATCTTCTATATCTAAATAGCTAACCCTCATTAGCCTATTTCTCTCACCATGCAACCATGACACCTCATCATACAACATGCATGAGGAAATTCAACATGCAATCATGTAAGGACAAAATGCTACCTCAACATGCAAACATGCATGATGATTTCCATTACATTATGCTATTTTTATTTGTTATAAATATTACAACTATACAATAACCAAACACAACAAATATTTTGTATCTTAAGTTTTTATTGAGATATATTGCAAAACATTCCCGCAACAACGTGCGAGGTATAATTTAATATTAAAAAGAGACAGATATTATGTGGCTAAAGGCGTCTCCCCTAACCATGTATCATGCCGGAATCTATTTGAATTACCGTTTCCAATGATGAGTCTACTCCAATGGAAGAAGGCTGCTTTCGTCCTGATTAGTCCCTTCTAGAAAAGTGAGTCATTGGGTCTTATGGTAACCTGGACCAAAGTCTTAGATTGCAGGTACTTAATACGCAAAATCTGTACCCACGTACCTTCGGTCTCAACCGAAAGCCTATACGGTCGTTTACTGAGCAGACATCTATTCTTAAACTCTAAATTCTCAATCCCGAGCCCACCCTGGTCCTTCAATCTACAAATAATATCCCACTTAGTGAGCCTGTATTTCTCTTTATTTCATCGCATTGCCAAAAAAATCATGATCGATAGAACTCTAACCTTTTTTGTACCCCTACGGGTACTTCAAAGAAAGACAATCGGAACATCAGCATACTTGTGAGCACTAAGTTTATTGGTACCAGCCGACCACCATAAGACATAAGCTAACCCTTCCAGCAGCTTAATTTTTTTTCAAATCGATCTTCAATACACTTGCACTCCTTGTTTGATAGCTTGCAATGATGAATTGGGTATGCCCAAATAGCTAAACGGCAGGGCACCCAGTTCACATCCGAGCAATTGTCTGTAAGCGTCTTGCTCATCTTTGGCTCTTCCAAAATAGAACAATTCACTGGTGTTAAAATTGATCTTCAATCCCTACAATTGCTCAAATAGGCATAGCACCAACTTCATATTTCTAGCCTTTGCCAGATCATGTTGCAAGAAAATTATAGTGTCGTCAGCATACTGTAGTATGGACACCTCACCATCCACAAGATGGGGTACAAGTCCTCCTACTTGGTCGTCTTCTATAGCTCTACCTATAAGAATTGCCAACATATCTGCCACTATGTTGATCAAGATAGGAGACATCGGGTCTCCGTGTCCGAGGCCCTTTTGCATCAGGAAAAAAGACCTAAGTAATCATTCATTTTAATCCCAATGCGACTTTTTGGTACAAAAGAATCAACATGTCTCCTCCAGGAATCATCAAATCCCTTCATACATAAGGCCTGCTGGAGGAATGGTCATTTAACCTTATCGTACGCCTTCTGGAAGTCCACTTTGAAGACCACGCCATCCAGTTCCTTTGACTGGATTTCATGAAGTGTTTCATGTAGGACGACAACACTCTCTACTATGTGTTTGTCCGACATGAAAACTGTCTGAGTTGGTTGCACTAAGCCATGCACAATCCGCGTCGGTCAATTAGTACCAACGTTACTGAAAAAATTGTAGGTCGCATTAAGTAGACATATCGGTATGGACTGCTCGATACGCACCGTCCTCCTTCTTTGGCAACAACATTATCGTTCCAAAGTTTAGGTGGAATAGCTGAAGTTGGCCATTAAACAAGTCATCAAACATGCTGGGGATCGTTGTACAAATTAAAAAAATTCTACGCATCACCAAGATCAATCTATGGAGAGACTAGCAACGAGAGAGAGGGGAGTGCATCTTCATACCCTTGAAGATCGCGACACGGAAGCGTTACAAGAATGCGGATGAGGGAGTCGTACTCGTGGCGATTCAGATCGCGGTAGATTCCGATCCAAGCGCTGAACAACGGCGCCTCCGCGTTCAACACACGTGCAGCCTGGTGACGTCTCCCACGCCTTGATCCGGCAAGGAGAGAGGGAGAGGTTGGGGAAGACTCCGTGCAGCAGCAGCACGACGGCGTGGTGGTGTTGGAGCAGCGTGGTACTCCGGCAGGGCTTCGCCAAGCGTCGCGGGAGGAGGAGGAGGTGTTGGGGAGGGGGAGGGCTGCGCCTTGGATGTGGTGCGGCTGCCCTCCCACCTCCCCTCTATTTATAGGCACAAGGGAGAGGGGGTCGTCCCCCTCCAGATGGATCTAGAGGGGGGGGGGGGGGCGGCCACGGGGGGAGGCTTGCCCCCAAGCCAAGGGGGGGCCCCTTTAGGGTTCCCCAAATCCTAGGCGCATGGGCCCTAGGGGGTTTGGCGCCCAGCCCATCTAGGGGCTGGTTCCCCCTCCATATTCAGCCCATAGGGCCCTCCGGGGCAGGTGGACCCTCCCGGTGGACCCCCGGAACCATTTCGGTGGTCCCGGTACAATACCGATAAACCCCCGAACACTTCCGGCGACCGATTAAGGACTTCCCATATATAAATCTTTGTCTCCGAACCATTCCGGAACTCCTCGTTACGTCCAGGATCTCATCCAGGACTCCGAACAACATTCGCTAACCACGTACAAACTTTCCCTATAACCCTAGCGTAATCGAACCTTAAGTGTGTAGACCCTACGGACTCGGGAATCATGCAGACATGACCGAGACTTCTCTCCAGCCAATAAGCAACAACGGGATCTGGATACCCATGTTTGATCCCACATGTTCCACGATTATCTCATCGGATGAACCACGATGTCGAGGATTCAATCAATCCCGTACACAATTCCCTTTGTCAATTGGTATGTTACTTGCCTGAGATTCGATCGTCGGTATCCCAATACCTCGTGCAATCTCGTTACCGACAAGTCACTTTACTCGTTCCATAACACATCATCCCGTGACCAACCCCTTAGTCACATTGAGCTCACTACGATGATGTCTTACCGAGTGGGCCCAGAGATACCTCTCCGTCATACGGAGTGACAAATCCCAGTCTCGATTCGTGCCAACCCAACAGATACTTTCGGAGATACCCATAGTGCACCTTTATAGCCACCCAGTTACGTTGTGACGTTTGACACACCCAAAGCATTCCTATGGTATCCGGGAGTTTCACAATCTCATGGTCTAAGGAAAAGATACTTGACATTAGAAAAGCTTTAGCGGACGAACTACACGATCTTGCGCTATGCTTAGGACTGGGTCTTGTCCATCACATCATTCTCCTAATGATGTGATCCCGTTAGCAATGGCATCCAATGCCCATGGTCAGGAAACCGTAACCATCTATTGATCAACGAGCTAGTCAACTAGAGGCTTACTAGGGACATGTTGTGGTCTATGTATTCACACATGTATTACAATTTCCGGATAACACAATTATAGCATGAACAATAGACAATTATCATGAACAAGGAAATATAATAATAACTATTTTATTATTGCCTCTAGGGCATATTTCCAACAGTCTCCCACTTGCACTAGAGTCAATAATCTAGTTACATTGTGATGAATCGAACACCCATAGAGTTCTGGTGTTGATCATGTTTTGCTCGTGGAAGAGGTTTACTCAACGGATTTGTGACATTGAGGTCCATATGCACTTTACAAATATCTATGTCTCCATTTTGAACATTTTCACGAATGGAGTTGAAGCGATGCTTGATATGCCTGGTCTTCTTGTGAAACCTGGGCTCCTTGGCAAGGGCAATGGCTCCAGTGTTGTCACAGAAGAGAGTCATCGGGCCCGACGCATTGGGAATAACTCATAGGTCGGTAATGAACTCCTTCATCCAGATTGCTTCATGTGCTGCCTCCAAGGCTGCCATGTACTCCGCTTCACATGTAGATCCCGCCACGATGCTTTGCTTGCAACTACACCAGCTGACTGCCCCACCATTCAAAATATACACGTATCCGGTTTGTGACTTGGAGTCATCCTGATCTGTGCCGAAGCTAGCATCGACGTAACCCTTTACGACGAGCTCTTCGTCACCTCCATAAATGAGAAACATATCCTTAGTCCTTTTCAGGTACTTCAGGATATTCTTGACCGCTGTCTAGTTCCATGCCGGGATTACTTTGGTACCTTCCTACCAAACTTATGGCAAGGTTTACATCAGGTCTGGTACACAACATGGCATACATAATAGACCCTATGGCCGAGGCATAGGGGATGACACTCATCTTTTCTCTATCTTCTGCCGTGGTCGGGCATTGAGCCGTGCTCAATATCACACCTCGCAATGCAGGCAAGAACCCCTTCCTTGACTGATCCATATTGAACTTCTTCAATATCTTGTCAAGGTACATGCTTTGTGAAAGACCAATGAGGCGTCTCGATCTATCTCTATAGATCTTGATGCCTAA
The DNA here is from genome assembly GCA_034509565.1 of Triticum monococcum. NCBI lineage: Eukaryota > Viridiplantae > Streptophyta > Magnoliopsida > Poales > Poaceae > Triticum > Triticum monococcum. The sequence goes on from CM067846.1 coordinate 592,374,194, forward strand.
TATATAAGCAGCTTCTCCAAGGTCCTTCATTGAAAACACTTATTCAAGTAGGCCTTCATGCTTTCCAAGAATTCTATATGATTTCCCATCAATAGTATGTCATCCACATATAATATGAGAAATGCTACAGAGCTCCCGCTCACTTTCTTGTAAACACAGGCTTCTCCATAAGTCTGCGTAAACCCAAACGCTTTGATCATCTCATCAAATCGAATGTTCCAACTCCGAGATGCTTGCACCATCCCATAGATTGAGCATTGGAGCTTGCACACCTTGTCAGCATTCTTAGGATTGACAAAACTTTCTGGCTGCATCATATACAATTCTTCCTTAAGGAAACCATTAAGGAATGCCGTTTTGACGTCCATTTGCCATATCTCATAATCATAGAATGCGGCAATTGCTAACATGATTCAGATGGACTTCAGCTTCGCTATAGGTGAGAAAGTCTCATCATAGTCAACCCCTTGAACTTGTCGATAACCCTTAGCGACAAGCCGAGCCATATAGATGGTCACATTACCATCCGCGTCTGTCTTCTTCTTAAAGATCCATTTATTTTCTATGGCTCGCCGATCATCGGGCAAGTCAGTCAAAGTCCATACTTCGTTTTCATACATGGATCCTATCTCGATTTCATGGCTTCCAGCCATTTGTCGAAATCCGGGCCCGCCATCGCTTCTTCATAGTTCGAAGGTTCACCGTTGTCTAACAACATGATTTCTCGGACAGGGTTGCCGTACCACTCTGGTGCGCAACGTGTCCTTGTGGACCTACGAAGTTCAGTAGCAACTTGATCCGAAGTTTCATGATCATCATCATTAACTTCCTCTCTAGTCGGTGCAGGCACCACAGAAACATTTTCTTGAGCTGCGCCACTTTCCGGTTCAAGAGGCAGTACCTCATCAAGTTCTACTTTCCTCCCACTTACTTCTTTCGAGAGAAACTCTTTCTCTAGAAAGGATCCATTCTTGGCAACAAAGATCTTGCCTTCGGATCTGAGGTAGAAGGTATACCCAATAGTTTCCTTAGGGTATCCTATGAAGACACATTTTTCCGACTTGGGTTCGAGCTTTTCAGGTTGAAGTTTCTTGACATAAGCATCGCATCCCCAAACTTTTAGAAACGACAGCTTAGGTTTCTTCCCAAACCATAATTCATACGGTGTCGTCTCAATGGATTTCGACGGAGCCCTATTTAAAGTGAATGCGGCAGTCTCTAAAGCATAACCCTAAAATGATAGCGGTAGGTCGATAAGAGACATCATAGATTGCACCATATCCAATAGAGTGCGATTGCGACGTTCGGACACACCATTACGCTGAGGTGTTCCAGGCGGCGTGAGTTGTGAAACAATTCCACATTTCCTTAAGTGCGTGCCTAATTCGTGACTCAAATATTCTCCCCCACGATCTGATCGTCAGAACTTTATTTTCCTGTCACGTTGATTCTCAACCTCACTCTGAAATTCCTTGAATGTTTAAAAGGTCTCAGACTTGTGTTTCATTAAGTAGACATACCCATATCTACTCAAGTCATCAGTGAGGGTGAGAACATAACGATAGCCACCGCGAGCCTCAATGCTCATTGGACCGCACACATTAGTATGTATGATTTCCAATAAGTTGGTCGCTCGCTCCATTGTTCCGGAGAATGGAGTCTTGGTCACATTGCCCATGAGGCATGGTTCGCACGTGTCAAATGATTCATAATCAAGAGACTCCAAAAGTCAATCTGCATGGAGTTTCTTCATGCGTTTGACACCAATGTGACCAAGGCGGCAGTGCCACAAGTATGTGGGACTATCATTATCAACCTTACACTTCTTGGTATTCACACTATGAACATGTGTAACATCACGTTCAGATTAAACAAGAATAAACCATTGACCAGCGGGGCATGACCATAAAACATATCTCTCATATAAATGGAACAACTATTATTCTTGGTTTTAAATGAGTAGCCATCTCGCATTAAACGAGATCCAGATACAATGTTCATGCTCAAAGCTGGTACTAAATAACAATTATTGAGGTTTAAAACTAATCACGTAGGTAAATGTAGAGGCAGCACGCCGACGGCGATCACATCGACCTTGGAACCATTCCTGATGCATCGTCACCTCGTCCTTCGCCAGTCTCCGCTTATTCCGCAACTCCTGTTTTGAGTTACAAATATGAGCAACCGCACCAGTATCAAATACCCAGGAGCTACTACGAGCGCTGGTTAGGTACACATCAATAAGCCAGGGGGCCCATACCCTAGCCATGAGGGTGGTGGCGCGCCTGCCCCCTGGGCGCGCCCCCCTACCTCGTAGGCCCCCTGGAGCTCCTCCGACCTCAACTCCAACTCTATATATTCACTTTCGGGGAGAAAAAAATCAGGGAGAAGGATTCATCACGTTTTACGATACGAAGCCGCCGCCAAGCCCTAAAACCTCTCGGGAGGGTTGATCTGGAGTCCGTTCGGGGCCCCGGAGAGGGGAATCCGTCGCCATCGTCATCATCAACCATCCTCCATCACCAATTTCCTGATGCTCACCGCCATGCGTGAGTAATTCCATCGTAGGCTTGCTAGACGGTGATGGGTTGGATGAGATTTATCATGTAATCGAGTTAGTTTTGTTAGGGTTTGATCCCTAGTATCCACTATGTTCTGAGATTGATGTTGCTATGACTTTGCTATGCTTAATGCTTATCACTAGGGCCCGAGTGCCATGATTTCAGATCTGAACCTATTATGTTTTCATGAATATATGTGAGTTCTTGATCCTATCTTGCAAGTCTATAGTCACCTACTATGTGTTATGATCCGGCAACCCCGAAGTGACAATAATCGGGACCACTCCCGGTGATGACCGTAGTTTGAGGAGTTCATGTATTCACTATGTTTTAATGCTTTGGTCCGGTACTCTATTAAAAGGAGGCCTTAATATCCGTTAGTTTCCGCTAGGACCCCGCTGCCACGGGAGGCCGGGTAGGACAAAAGATGTCATGCAAGTTCTTTTCCATAAGCACGTATGACTATATTCGGAATACATGCCTACATTACATTGATGAATTGGAGCTAGTTCTGTGTCACCCTAGGTTATGACTGTTACATGATGAACCGCGTCCGGCATAATTCTCTATCATCGATCCATTGCCTACGAGCTTTCTATATATTGTTCTTCGCTTATTTACTTTTCCGTTGCTATTGTTACAATCACTACAAAATACCAAAAACATTACTTTTGTTATCATTACCTTTTGCTACCGTTAGCACTATTATCATATTACTTTGCTACTAAACACTTGCTGCAGATATTAAGTTTCCAGGGGTGGTTGAATTGACAACTCAGTTGTTAATACTTGAGAATATTGTTTGGCTCCCCTTGTGTCGAATCAATAAATTTGGGTTGAATACTCTACCCTCGAAAACTGTTGCGATCCCCTATACTTGTGGTTTATCACACACCGACCCATCATTATTCCACACTTGCTATTTATAATATTTAGTAATATATTCTAACTTTATGATAACAACACCTACTTTCATATTTTAGCTCTTCGATATCATACAAAGTTATCCACTTCATACCCACAACGTAATTTTATTTCTCACCATGACTCTTAAGTACGTAGAGTCGTATCAGTGGCATATAGGGCTTGAGAGAATATTGATCTTACCTTTAGCTCCTTGTGGGTTCTTCACTCCATACTTATCACTTCCACCTTTATAAATTGCTATGATGATTCCCTGCACTTGGGGATTATCAAGCTCTTTTCTGGCGCCCTTGCTGGGGAGCAATAGCGTGGGGTTGATATTCTCGTGTGTGCTTTTTTGCTTTCTTCACTAACTAGATTTTGTTTTTCCTTTTTTGTTCCTGTTCAGTTGTGGGTGAAACATACAATTTTTTTAAAAGAATGAAAATACAAAAAAATTACTTGCCTCTCATGCCTAAAAAGTTTTTCAAAAAGAGAAGTGATTGGAAAGTTATGCATTGAAGAAGTGAGGGTCGACCTTGAGCACTCGTGTTCATGCTCACGGAAACAATGTAGAATTTTTCATGGAAGTTTCTCTGTAAATAATTATCCCCTTATATATATCCTTTGTATTATAAAAATAATGTGCCAAGCTTTGGTTTTAGGATGATTAGATTGCTTGTTTCCTATGTGCAGAACAAAAATAGAAACTTTGGCTGTAGCGCGTGATTTTACATTTTTTACTGGAAAGTCAAATGGGTCTGAAACTTTTTGCACATTACTTCTGCACAAACTGTTCAAATTTATTTCATAATTTTTGGAGTTACATAAGCTTACTAAACCTCCAGATTACTACAGACTGTCTTGTTTTAGACATATTCTATTTTTCGTGTGTTGTTTGCTTATATTAATGCATCTATTGCTAGTATCGGAGGGTACAAACCATGAAGAAGTTGGAATACAGTGGATATAGTTCTAATATGAAATTGGAATGAGTTTGAAAAATTACCTAAAGGTAGTGATTTGCTTTATTATACTAACGGATCTCACAAAGTTTTTGTTAAAGTTTTGTGTGGATGAAGTGTTCGAAGAACGAGGAGTTACCGATGTGAGAAAAATAAAGAGAGGAAAGAGCTCAAGCTTGGGGATGCCCAAGGCACCTCAAGTAAATATTTTAAGGATATTCAAGCATCTAAGCTTGGGGATGCCCCGGTTGGCATCCCATCTTTCTTCTTCAACAATTATCGGTATACCTCGGTTTTTGTTTTGTTCACATGATTTGTGTCCTTTATGTTTTTTGTTTTTCCTTTAAGAACCATGCTAGTATGAGATAGCCCTTCATTTGTTTATAGAATGCTTCATGTGCTTCACTTATATCTTTTAAGTATGATCTTATAGAATTGCTCTTTGTGCTTCACTTAAATCTTTTGAGTATGGTTTTATCGAATGCTTCGTGTGCTTCACTTATATATTTTGAGCCTGGATATTGGTTAGTCTATATTAATTGTAGAATGCTCCATGAACTTCACTTATATCTTTTGGAGTATGAATAATACTATAATCTAAAGTGGATCTGGAAAAGTGTCAACTTTAGTTAGTAATGATTCCACTATTCCGAATGAGAAGAATTTTGCTTATGTGGAGAGTAGTAAAATTTCTATGCTCGTAGATCATGAAAAGAATCCTTTATGTGATGGTAATATTGTTGAACTCATTCATGATGATACTGAAAATTATTATGAGGGAGGAATACATGCATGCTTGTAGGAGTTGCAATAATATCAAGTTTCCTCTCTATGTGCTTAAGTTTTGAAGTTATACTTGTTTTTCCTTCCTATGCTAGTTGATTATTGTTCCCATAAATTGTGTGCTCACAAAATCCCTAGGTATAGGAAGTGGGTTAGATTTAAATATGATACTCATATTCTTCATGATGCTCTCTTTATGTTTCAATTCTTATCTTTTATGTGAGCATCATTGAAATCATCTTGCCTAGCTAAAAGGCATTAAAGAAAAGCGCTTGTTGGGAGACAAGCCAATATTTACCCTTACTACTTTTGTGTGTTCTCATGATTAAGCTAATGTATTAATCATGTATTATAGCTTTTGTTTCAATAAAGTGCCAAGTAAGACCTTTGGGAAGACTTGGGTGAAAGTTAATGTGATCTTGCTGTAAAAAACAGAAACTTTTCACTCACGAGATTAGCTGCCTTTTTTACAGAAGAGTGCGATTGAGTTGATTATTTTTGCAGAAGATTAATAGACAAATTCCTCACGTCCACCAATTTATTTCATAATTTTTTGAGTAGCAGAAGTATGGTTAGTGTTCAGACCATTACAGACTGTTCTGTTTCTGACAGATTCTGTTTTCATTGCATAGTTTGCTTGTTTTCTAGTTTCTATGGCTTATATTTCTCAATATAAATTATAGAGATGATATGGTACAGTAGGCATTGTGTGAAAACAATTATGAGCCTTGTATTTGACAGTACCAAAGTGAATGGTATACTCTTTATCATACTAACCTATCTCACGAAGCTCTGTTAAGTTTTGTGTGATTGAAGTTTTCAAGCTTTAGGTGAGATATCGATATGGGGAGAATACGGAGTGAAAAGACCCTAAGATTGGGGATGCCCAAGGCACCCCAAGGTAATATTCAAGGAAGACTCAAGCGCCTAAGCTTGGGGATGCCCCGGAAGGCATGCCCTCTTTCGTCTTCAAAATTATCGGTATACCTTACTCAGAGCTATATTTTTATTCGTCACATGATATGTGTTTTGCTTGGAGCGTATTTTTAATTTTACTTGCTGTTTGAATAAAATCATTGGATCTGAAATCTTAAATGAAAAAGAATCCACACATGGCTAGTTAATTATTTGACTACTTAGTGTCCTTCACTTATATCTTTTGGAGTAGTTTGTCATTTACCCACATGTTTCACGTATATCCTATGAGTAAATGGTTGAATAATTGAATATCATAAACCTGAATTTATATATGTTTCATATGCTTATACCATGGGGAGTAATGACTTCACATAGAATAAGTATAGGTAGTAAACTTATTGAAAGTTAGCAAACGTAGAATTGGTCACTTGAACAATTCATGAAAGAATATTGAAGGAAGAGAGATTTCACATATAAATATACTATCTTGGACATCTTTTGTAATTGTGAGCACTCATTAAAATATGACATGCTAAAAGGTTGATGTCGGACAAGGAAGACAACGTAATGGGTTATGTTTTCTTATATCCGAAATAAAGTATATTGTCTTGGATCATCCAACATGTTGAGCTTGCTTTTCCCCCTCATGCTAGCCAAATTCTTTGCACCAAGTAGAGATACTACTTGTGCTTCCAAACATTCCTTAACCCAGTTTTGCCATGAGAGTCCACCATACCTACCTATGGATTGAGTAAGATCCTTCAAGTAAGTTGTCATCGGTGCATGCAATAAAAAATTGCCCTCTAAATATGTATGATCTATTAATGTGGAAAAAATAAGCTTTATACGATCTTGTGATGTGGAAGAAATAAAAGTGATGAAATACATAATAAAGGTCCATATCACAAGTGGCAATATAAAGTGACGTTCTTTTGCATTAATATTTTGTGCATCCAACCATAAAAGCGCATGACAACCTCTGCTTCCCTCTACGAAGGGCCTATATTTTAGTTTTATCTTCTACCCTTATGTAAGAGTCATGGTGATCTGCACCTTTCCTTTTTACATTTTATCCTTTGGCAAGCACATTGTGTTGGAAAGATCCTGATATATATATCCAATTGGATGTAAGTTATCATGAACTATTATTGTTGACATTACCCTTGAGGTAAAAGGTTGGGAGGCGAATCTATAAGCCCCTATCTTTCTCTGTGTCTGATTAAAACTTTGAACCCATAAATATCACATGAGTGTTAGCAATTGTGAAATATTAAATGATAGTTGAGTATGTGGAGTTTGCTAAATCAAATCTCTAACATAGACCCTTCCTGAAAATAAGATGAATTGCAATTGTTTGATGACTGAGAATATATTTGTTAGTTTCAAGAAAGTTTATGATCTATACTTTAACATGTGAAAAGCTTGTTACTTGATCATGAAAAGCTTTATGAAAATGAGCTACTATTATGATATATAATGATGCTAGAAAAAGTGATTGGAACTATCATTGATGAAACTTATGCACTTGCTAGCATTCACACTTCATAAATTATTTCTTTTATCATTTACCTACTCGAGGACGAGCAGGAATTAAGCTTGGGGATGCTGATACGTCTGCAACGTATCTATAATTTATGAAGTATTCATGCTATTATATTATCAACCTTGGATGTTTTATATGCATTTATATGCTATTTTATATGATTTTTGGGACTAACCTATTAACCTAGTGTCGAGTGCCAGTTTCTATCTTTTACTAACCTATGGACCAAAAGAAGACCCCGGAGTAAAAGAGTTGGGATAGAAGAGTCCCAGGCCGTCCACGAGGGTGGGGGCCGTCCCCCTCCCCCCCCCCCCCCCGGCGCATGGGCCTACCTCTTGGACGACTTTGGCATCTCCTTGATGTGAGACCGATGCCAAAAATTCCTATAAATATAGAAACCTCCAGAAAATAATCTAGATCGAGAGTTCTGCCGCCAGAAGCCTCCGTAGCCACCGAAAACCAATCTAGGCCCTCTCTGGCACCCTGTCGGAGGGGGCCATCATCGCCGGAGGGCATGGAGGAGGATCCTGATGACCCACAAGTATAGGGGATCTATCGTAGTCCTTTCGATAAGTAAGAGTGTCGAACCCAACGAGGAGCAGAAGAAAATGATAAGCGGTTTTCAGCAAGGTATTCTCTGCAAGCATTGAAATAATAGGTAACAGATAGTTTTGTGATAGGATAATTTGTAACGAGCAACAAGTAACAAAAGTAAATAAAGTGCAGAAAGGTGGCTCAATCCTTTTTGTAGCAAAGGACAAGCTGGACAAACTCTTATATGATGTAAAGCGCTCCCGAGGACACATGGGAATATCGTCAAGCTAGTTTTTATCACGTTCATATGATTCGCGTTCGGTACTTTGATAATTTGGTATGTTGGTGGACCGGTGCTTGGGTGTAGCCCTTACTTGGACAAGCATCCCACTTATCATTAACCTCCATTGCAAGCATCCGCAACTACAACAAAAGTATTAAGGTAAACCTAACCATAGCATGAAACATATGGATCCAAGTCAGCCCCTTATGAAGCAACGCATAAACTAGGGTTTAAGCTTCTGTCACTCTAGCAACCTATCATCTATTTATTACTTCCCAATGCCTTCCTATAGGCCCAACTAATGGTGAAGTGTCATGTAGTCGACGTTCACAAAACACCACTAGAGGAGAGACAACATACATCTTATCGAAATATCGAACGAATACCAAATTCACATGGCTACTAATAGCAAGACTTCTCCCATGTCCTCAGGAACAACCATAACTACTCACAAAGCATATTCATGTTCATAATTAGAGGGATATTAATATGCATACAGGATCTGAACATATGATCTTCCACCAAATAAACCAACTAGCATCAACTACAAGGAGTAATTAACACTACTAGCAACCCACATGTACCAATCCCGGACTTGGAGACAAGAATTGGATACAAGATATGAACTAGGGTTTTGAGTGGAGATGGTGCTGGTGAAGATGTTGATGGAGATTGTCCTCTCCCGATGAGAGGAGCGTTGGTGATGACGATGGCGATGACTTCCCCCTCCTGGAGGGAAGTTTCCCCGGCAGAACAGCTCCGCCAGGGCCCTAGTGTGGTTCCGCCAAGGTTTCGCCTCGTGGCGGCGGAGTCTCATCCGGAAAGATGGCTTATGATTCTTTTTTCTCATGGAAAGACTCCATATAGCAGAAGATGGCCATCGGAGGTCCACCAGGGGGGCCATGAGGTAGAGGTGCGCCCAGGGGGTAGGGCGCGCCCCCACCCTTGTGGGCAGGGTGTGGCCCCCTGGCGAACTTCTTGCTCTCAGTATTTTTTTTATATTCTGAAAACGTCTTCTGTGAAGTTTCAGGACTTTTGGAGTTGTGCAGAATAGGTCTCTAATATTTGCTCCTTTTCCAGCCCAGAATCCCAGCTACAGGCATTCTCTCTCTTTATGTAAACCTTGTAAAATAAGAGAGAATAGGCATAAGTATTGTGACATAATGTGTAATAACAGCCCATAATGCAATAAATATCGATATAAAAGCATGATGCAAATGGACGTATCAACTCCCCCAAGGTTAGACCTCGCTTGTCCTCAAGCGAAAGCCGAAATCAAAAAATATGTCCACATGTTTAGAGATAGAGGTGTCGATAAAAATAAAATACGAACATGAGGGCATCATAATCATTCTTAGAACATCAGCTTGTATAATTCTTCTCATATGATCTCTTATGCTAGAGTAACAATTCAATCACAATTTCAAGTATGAATCATAAACTTCATTGAAAACTAACTTACTATAATCTTAGTCATTGGAGCAATTGCAATTTATCATAACATAGGAAAGAGTCAATATAAGAGCTTTTTAGCAAGTCCACATACTCAACTATCATATAGTCTTTCACCGTTGCTAACACTCACGCAATACTTATGGGTATGGAGTTTTAATCGGACACAGAGAAAGATACGGGCTTATATTTTTGCCTCCCAACGTTTTACCTCAAGGGTAATGTCAACAATAATAGTTCATGAAAACTCACATCCAATTAGCCATATATACCAGGATCTTTCCAACATGCTGTGCTTGACAAAAGATAAAATGTAAAAATGAAGGGTGAAGATCACCATGACTCTTATGTAAGGTAGGAGATAAAGGTAAAAGATAGGCCCTTCGCAGAGGGAAGCATAGGTTGTCATGCGCTTTTATGGTTGGATGCACAAAATCTTAATGCGGAAGAATGTCACTTTATATTTCCACTTGTGATATGGACCTTTATTATGCAGTCTGTCGCTTTTATTTCTTCCATATCACACGATCGTATAAAGCTTATTTCCTCCACACCAATCAACCATACATATTTAGAGAGCAATTTTTATTGCTTGCACCGATGACAACTTACTTGAAGGATCTTACTCAATCCATAGGTAGATATGGTGGACTCTCATGGCAAAACTGGTTTAAGGGTGTTTGGAAGCACAAGTAGTATCTCTACTTGGTGCAAAGAATTTGGCTAGCATGAGGGGGAAAGGCAAGCTCAATCATGTTGGATGATCCATGACAATATAATTTATCTCAGATGTAAGAAAACATAACCCATTACGTTGTCTTCCTTGTCCAATGTCAGCTCTTTAGCATGTCATATTTTAATGAGTGCTCACAATCATAAAAGACGTCCAAGATAGTATATTTATATGTGAAGACCTCTCTTTCTTTGTTACTTCCTATTAATTGCAACTATGGCCAAAACTATGTTTGTCAACTCTCAACAACTTTTATTCATCATACCTTTTCTATGTGAGCTCATTACTCTCCATAAGATCCATATGATCTCTTTGTTTCTTTTTATTTCTTTCTCTTTTCTTTTATTCACTCAAGATCATGGCAAAATAATCAAGCCCTTGACTCAACACTAATCTTTATTATATATAGCTCACAGACTCGATTACATAGAAGGATCATAAAGCAAAGCTCACAACTAGATCATACTAAAACTTTATTCTACTAGATCAAGATATTACCAAAAGGATCGAACTAAGAAAAACAGTAAAGATAAAAGTGATGGTGATAAGATACCGGGGCACTCCCCCAAGCTTGGCAGTTGCCAAGGGGAGTCCCCATACCAGATACTCAATTCTTCTATGTTGGTGGAGAAGGTGATGGTTTTGTTGATGGTGTAGGCTTCTTCCTTAATTTGCGCTTGAGGACAGAATTTTGGTCCCTTAGGTCCTCGATCTCCTGCTCCAGACTCAGTATCTTTTTGCATAGTTCCCATTTGTTTTCCTGCAAGAGGCGGAAAGGGATAAACTCGATCTTAGGTTTCTTTACTCTATCAGGGAGGCTTGACTTTTTGAACTCCACATGCATGTCCCCAGGTTGAGGTAGTGGGACTTCATCTTCATCTGAGCTCGTCTCCTCCTTTCCCTTAGGTTCATAGTCCTCTTCTTCTTCCGTAGTCCAACCACAATGCTCCACATCCCCATAGACTTTAGGATCTGCAAGGTAATCAGCCACATAGCTCTCTCCTTCTGAATCCTGGGATGACATGTTAATCAAATCTGCAGCAGGACAGCTCGAAACAAAGATAGGAGATACTTGCGTGATGCGGGAGTCAAAACCTCTAGGAGATTATATAATGAATTTTTACCGACCAAAATACGTGTCGTATAAGAAAACGGATTCCGGAGAGCACACAAGGTTCCCACGAGGTAGGGGGCGCGCCCAGGGGGGTAGGGCACGCCCTCCACCCTCATGGAGCCCTCGTGTCCTTCCCGGACTGCTTCTTATTTTTCTATTTTTCTAAATATTCCAAAACGGAATAAAATTGCCATTAGAACTGTTCTGGAGTCGGTTTACTTAACGTACCACATACTATTCCTTTTCGGAGTCTGAAACGTTCCGGAAAGTGTCCCTTATGTATTCCTCCGGGGTTACAGTTTCAATAACATTGGTTTCAACATTTATAGGATTACCTGAGATATAATGTTTAATTCTTTGACCGTTCACCACCTTCAGATTTGTGCCTTCGAAGTTGTTGATTTTTATGGCACCGAAACAATAGACCTCCTCGGTAACATAAGGACCTTCCCATTTAAAGAGAAGTTTTCCTGCAAAAAATCTTAAACGAGAGTTGTATAGAAATACATAATCACCTACATTAAAATCACGCTTTTGTATCCTTTTGTCATGCCATATTTTAACTTTTTATTTAAATAATTTGGCATTCTCATAGGCTTGGGCTCTCCATTCATCAAATGAGCTAATGTCAAATAACCTCTTCTCACCGGCAAGTTTGAAATCATAGTTCAGCTCTTTAATAGCCCAATAAGCCTTATGTTCTAGTTTGAGAGGTAAGTGACATGCTTTTCCATAAACCATTTTATACGGAGACATACCCATAGGATTTTTATAGGCAGTTCTATTAATAGTCTTTTGCAAAATTAATTTGAGTTCTCTATTAATCAATTCTACTTGACCACTAGACTATGGATGATAAGGAGATGCAATTCTATGATTAACATCATACTTAGCAAGCATTTTACGGAAAGCACCATGAATAAAATGTGGACCACCATCAGTCATTAAATATCTAGGGACTCCAAACCTTGGAAAAATTACTTCTTTAAGCATTTTAATAGAAGTTTTATGATCAACACTACTAGTTGGAATAGCTTCTACCCACTTAGTAACGTAATCAACAGCAACTAAAATATGTGTATATCCATTAGAGGTAGGAAAAGGTCCTATATAATCAAAGCTCCAAACATCAAATGGTTCAATAACAAGTGAATAATTCATAGGCATTGCTTGACGTCTACTAATATTACCAATTCTTTGACATTCGTCACAAGATAATACAAACTTACGGGCATCCTTGAAGAGAGTAGGCCAATAAAAACCAGATTGTAATACCTGATGTGCAGTTCTATCTCCAGTGTGGTGTCCTCCATAAGCCTCGGAGTGACACTTGCATAGGATCTATTCCTGTTCATGCTCAGGTGCACAATATCTAATAACACCATCTACTCCTTCTTTATAAAGATGTGGGTCATCCCAAAAGTAATGTCTCAAATCATAGAAGAACTTTTTCTTTTGTTGGTATGTGAAACTAGGTGGTATAAATTTAGCAACAATGTAATTAGCATAATCGGCATACCATGGAGCAGTATGAGAAGCATTTATGACATTTAAGTGTTCATCGGGAAAGCTATCATCAATAGGTAGTGGGTCATCAAGAACATTTTCTAACCTAGACAAGTTGTCTGCAATGGGGTTCTCAGCTCCCTTTCCATCAATAATATGCAAATCAAATTCTTGTAGCAAGAGAACCCATCTAATAAGTCTAGGCTTAGCATCTTTCTTTTCCATAAGATATTTAATAGTAGCATGATCATTGTGAATAGTTACTTTAGAATCAACAATATAAGGTCCGAACTTATCACAAGCAAATACAACTGCTAAGAATTCTTTTTCAGTAGTAGCATAATTTCTCTGAGCATTGTCTAGAGTTTTACTACCATATTGAATAACATTTAATTTCTTATCAACTCTTTGCCCTAGAACAACACCTACAGCATAATCACTAGCATCACACATAATTTCAAAGGGTAAATTCCAATCAGGTGGCTGAACAATAGGTGTAGAGATTAATGCTTTCTTAAGTATTTCAAATGCTTCTACGAAATCATCATAAAAAACAAATGGTATATCTTTTTTAATAAATTAGTCAGAGGCCGGGAAATTTTGGAGAACTCCTTAATGAACCTCCTATAAAACCCGGCATGACCAAGGAAACTTCTTATACCTTTGATGTCCTTGGGACATGGCATATTTTCAATAGCATCAACCTTGGCTTTATCAACATCAATACCTCTTTCAGAAACTTTATGCCCCAGGACAATACCTTCATTAACCATAAAGTGGCACTTTTCCCAATTCAAGACAAGATTAGTTTCTTCACATCTCTGCAAAACTCGGTCAAGGTTGCTTAAGCAATCATCAAAAGAGGATCCATAGATGGAAAAATCGTCCATGAAAACCTCACAAATCTTTTCACAAAAGTCAGAGAATATAGCCATCATGCATCTTTGAAAGGTAGAAAGTGCATTACATAAACCAAAAGGCATACGTCTACAAGCAAAAGTACCAAAAGGGCAAGTAAAAGTAGTCTTTGATTGATCATTGGCCAACACAGGTGAGGGAGTCCTGGATTAGGGGGTCTCCGGACAGCCGGACTATATCCTTTGGCCGGACTGTTGGACTATGAAGATACAAGATTGAAGACTTCGTCCCGTGTCTGGATGAGACTCTCCTTGGCGTGGTAGGCATGCTAGGCAATACGGATATGTAGATCTCCTCCCTTGTAACCAAATCTGTGTAACCCTACCCCCCTCCGGTGTCTATATAAACCGGAGGGTTTAGTCCGTAGGACAACATACAATCATACCATAGGCTAGCTTCTAGGGTTTAGCCTCTACGATCTCGTGGTAGATCAACTCTTGTAATACTCATATCATCAAGAACAATCAAGAAGGATGTAGGGTATTACCTCCATCAAGAGGGCCCGAACCTGGGTAAACATCGTGTCCCCTGCCTCCTGTTACCATCCGCCTTAGACGCATAGTTTGGGCCCCCTACCCGAGATACACCGGTTTTGACACCGACATTGGTGCTTTCATTGACAGTTCCATTGTGCCGTCATCATAAGGGGGGATGGCTCATCTCGTTGTCAAGGACAACATCACTTCTGGGGGAGCCCTGGCAGTAGGCCAAACTCTCCGACTAGGCGGCTTCGTCATGACCGCCCGCTCGGCCGTTGCGCCGACGATGACTTCTCGGGTCATTGAAAATAGCCTCCACATCGGCTCAAAATTCACCGAGCAGATGGATCCAGTGGAGCTCTCCTCTTTGGACGAGCTCTTGAATCGCATCGCCGCTCTGGGAGTCGCTACGGACTACAATCGGATCGGGCTTAAACCCGACCAAAGGGAGATTAACTCTCTACCGGTCACCCATCAAATAGCGGTGGTTGAGGAGCAACGCGGCGGTTCTCCCTCTATCCTGAGGACGAACTATGTTCGGATTCCCGAGCTCTCCGAGCTAGATAACCGCTCACGGGAGGACATCGCCCTAACCCTGAACCTAGAATCAGGTCGCATACCGAACTCGCGGAGCAACATCCCGGAACCCGAACTTCCAAGATCGGAAACTCCCCTACCCCGGGATCTCAGATTGGGTCAAGGTCCGGACTTAAATCCACCCACCCACCTAGATACAAATGATCTTTCCCACATTAGGCAAGCGCCCCAAGAGACAGTACATCACTATTGGGCCAGATTCCTCCTTGTAATGAACAAGGTCAAGGACTGTCGCGAGGAAGACACAATTTCGTTCATTTGCAACAATTGCACGGACAAGGGGGTCCTCAATGCCATAAGTCGCCGTGACATAGCACACTTCGCTGACTTGGCGGCCATAGTATGGAAGTACTGTGTGATGGAAAGCGCCTGGAAAATCCAAAAACAATTTTGGGACAATCCAGCTTTGACAAAACCCCCAGTCCGAACTAAAAGGGTGCACTCTCACAAGTCGCCCGACTCAATTACAAAGAAGCAAAAACCCACTACAGGGCATGGAACCATATTGGAGGGATGGCTTAACGGGCCCTGCAAAATTCATAGTACAGCGGATACCATATCAACACATAGCCTTAGAGCATGTTGGGTACTGCGGCAGGTGGCCAAGAGCGGTGAGGATCTCCTCATCCAAAACACCCCGGAATACCCTCCCGTGGATAACAATATAGTATTAACAGTCTTTGAGACCTTCGCCTCAAATAATAGGCGTAAGCGAGCACTCCGCAGCCTTGCCGAAGTCTGCCACGTAGCAGCAATAAATCCATGGAGCGACACGACCATTACTTTCAATACCAGTGACGAACCTAAATTCTGAACAGCCCGAGCACCAGCCGCTTTGGTCCTCAGCCCAATTGTGGATGGTTTTCGGCTCACTAAAGTGGTCATGGACGGCGGCAGCGGATTAAACCTCATTTATGAGGAGACTCTTCAAAAAATGGAAATAGATAGAAACCGTATTGAGCAAAGCACCACGACGTTCCGAGGAATCATCCCTAGTCGGGAGGCACGTTGCGCTGGGAAAATCACACTAGATGTGGTATTCGGCACTCCGGAGAATTACAGGTCCAAAGAAATCACATTCCAAGTGGCCCTGTTCAGTAGCGGATACCACGCCCTTCTAGGGCGGGAGGCATTCACGATTTTTCAAGCCATACCCCATTACAGCTACATGAAGCTCAAAATGCCCGGACCCAATGGAATCATCACTCTAGCTAGTGACCCGGACATAGCACTCCGCACCGAGAACAAAACAGCCGCACTGGCCCTCGAGGCATTATCCGAAGCCCTTGTGGCGGAGGAGTTAATCGCGCTGCGCTCCACAATGGAAAGGGACGACGTGATACTAGACAAAAGATCCAAGTCCACCTCCTTTAAACCAGCGGATGAAATAGTCAAATTTCAAGTCCATCCAATGGACCCCACAAAAACAGCGTCCATTGGGGCACAGTTAAACCCCGCTGTAGACGCCGCACTACGGGAGTTCCTGCGCTAGAATTGGGACATATTCACCTGGCATCCTTCAGACATGCCAGGAATCCCATGCAAGCTAGCCGAGCATAGCCTTAACATTCTAAAAGGATTCATGCCGGTCAAGCAAACTCTTCGGCGTTTCTCGGAACCTAAGCGACAAGCCATGGGAGAGGAGCTAGCCAAATTACTAGAGGCTGGATTCATTAGAGAAATAAAGCATCCTGACTAGCTAGTAAACCTGGTGATGGTGCCAAAGAAGGACAAATCCTGGCGCCTATGCGTTGACTTCAAGGACCTTAATAAGGCTTGCCCAAAGGATCCCTTCCCCCTCGCTCGCATCGATCAAATTATCGATGCTACCGCAGGACACGACTCATTGTGCTTCCTCGACGAATACTCCGGTTACCACCAAATTAAGATGGCGGAGTCCGACCAAGCCGAAACGACATTCATCACTCCATACGGCCCCTTCTATTTAACATAATGCCCTTCGGGCTCAAAAACGCCGGCGGAACGTATCAGCGCATGATTCAGACATGTCTAGAAAAGGAGATCGGCAAAACAGTGGAGGCATACGTCGACGATGTGGTCGTTAAAACCAGACACGTCGACTCCTTAAGAGACGACTTGAGGCTCACGTTCGACAATCTCCAAACATACAACATTAAGCTCAATCCGAAAAAATGCGTTTTCGGCGTACCCGCCGGAAAGCTCCTGGGCTTTATAGTCTCCAGCAGAGGAATTGAAGCAAATCCGGCCAAAATCCGGGCCCTGTCGCAGTTGGCTATCCCAACTGACCTCAAGCAAATCCAGAAGTTAACTGGATGTGTGGGGGCTTTAAGCCGCTTTATCTCCCGACTAGGAGAAAAGGCACTCCCCTTTTATCACCTTCTTCGGCGCACCGAACACTTCGAGTGGATGGACGCAACCACGGCCGGACTGGAAGAAATAAAAGCCATCCTGGCCACCAACCCAATCTTGGCTGCGCCAAATGTTGGCGAACCAATGCTATTATATATAGCGGAAACTCACCAAGTTGTAAGCGCAGTGCTCGTCGTCGAACGAGAGATGGACGGACATAAACTCCCACTCCAAAAGCCGGTATATTATGGATCCACCGTCCTCACTCCATGCAAATCACGGTACCCACATTATCAAAAGTTAGCTGATACGTCCATTTTGCATCATGCTTTTATATCGATATTTATTGCATTATGGGCTGTTATTACACATTATGTCACAATACTTATGCCTATTCTCTCTTAATTTACAAGGTTTACATAAAGAGGGAGAATGCTATCACCTGGGATTCTGGGCTGAAAAAGGAGCAAATATTAGAGACCTATTCTGCACAGCTCCAAAAGTCCTGAAACTTCACGGAAGACTTTTTCAGAATATATAAAAAATACCCAGCGGAAGAAATTCACCAGTGGGCCACACCTTGCCCACGAGGGTGGGGGCGCGCCCTACCCCCTGGGCGCGCCCCCTACCTCATGGGGCCCCTGGTGGCCATGTTCTGCTATATGAAGTCTTTCGATGGGAAAAATTAACAAGCCATCTTCTCGGACGAAACTCTGCCGCCACGAGGCGGAACCAATCTAGGGCTCTGGCGGAGCTGTTCTGCCGGGGAAACTTCCCTCCCGGAGGGGGAAATCATCGCCATCGTCATCACCAACGCTCCTCTCATTGGGAGAGGGCAATCTCCATCAACATCTTCATCAGCACCATCTCCTCTCAAAACCCTAGTTCATCTCTTGTATCCAATTCTTGTCTCCAAGTCCGGGATTGGTGCTAGTAGGTTGCTAGTAGTGTTAATTACTCCTTGTAGTTGATGCTAGTTGGTTTAATTGGTGGAAGATCATATGTTCAGGTCCTATATTCATATTAATACCCCTCTGATTATGAACATGTTTATGCTTTGTGAGTTGTTACTTTTGTTCCTCAGGACATGGGAGAAGTCTTGCTATTACTAGTCATGTGAATTTGGTATTCGTTCGATATTTTGATGAGATGTATGTTGTCTCTCCTCTAATGGCGTTATGTGAATGTTGACTACATGACACTTCACCACTGTTTGGGCCTAGAGGAAGGCATTGGGGAGTAATAAGTAGATGATGGGTTGCTAGAGTGACAGAAGCTTAAACCCTAGTTTATGCGTTGCTTCGTAAGGGGCTGATTTGGATCCATATGTTTCATGCTATGTTAGGTTTACCTTAATACTTTTGTTGTAGTTGTGGATGCTTGCAATAGAGGTTAATCATAAGTGGGATGCTTGTCCAAGTAAGGGCAGTACCCAAGCACCGGTCCACCCACATACCAAATTATCAAAGTACTGAACGCGAATCATATGAGTGTGATGAAAACTAGCTTGACGATGTTCCCAGGTGTCCTCGGGAGCGATTTTCTCTATATAAGAGTTTGTCCAGGCTTGTCCTTTGCTACAAAAAGGATTGGGACACCTTGCTGCACTTTATTTACTTTTGTTACTTGTTATCCTATCACAAAACTATCTGTTACCACTTGTTTCAGTACTTGCAGAGAATACCTTGCTGGAAACCGCTTATCATTTCCTTCTGCTCCTCGTTGGGTTCGACACTCTTACTTATCGAAAGGACTACGATAGATCCCCTATACTTGTGGGTCATCAAGACTCTTTTTTGGCACCGTTGCCGGGGAGTGAAGCGCCTTTGGTAGGTGGAATTTGGTAAGGAAAAATTTATATAGTGTGCTGAAATTTACTGTCACTTATTACTATGGAAAGTAATCCTCTGAGGGGCTTGTTCGGGGTATCTTCACCCCGACCAGTAGAGCAAAGAGTTGCTCCTTAAACTACTGAATCTACTAAAAATGAAAATGAAAATGAAAATGTCTGCTTTGAAATTCCTTCGGGTATGATAGAAAAACTTCTAGCTAATCTATTTTAGGAGATGGAACAAAACATCCTGATGAGCATCTCATATATGTGGATGAAGTTTGTGCATTATTTAAGCTTGCAGGTGTACCCGGAGATGTTGTTAAGAAGTAGGTCTTCCCTTTATCTTTGAACGGAGATGCATCGACGTGGTATACACTATGTGATGATATGGGGTCTTGGAATTACAAACGATTGAAATTGGAATTTCATCAGAAGTTTTATCCTATGCATCTTGTTCATCGTGATCGCAATTATATATATAATTTTTGGCCTCGCGAAGGAGAAAGCATTGCTCAAGCTTGGGGGAGGCTTAAATCAATGTTATATTCATGCCCCAATCATGAGCTCTCAAGAGAAATGATTATTCAAAAAATTTATGCTCGGCTTTCTGATAAGAATTGCACCATGCTTGACACTTGTTGTGCTGGCTCTTTTATGATGAAGACTATTGAATTCATATGTGATTTATTGGAAAGAATTAAACGCAACTCTGAAGATTGGGACCTCGACAAAGGTAAGGAGTCAGGTATGACACCTAGTTTTGATTGTGTTAAATCTTTTATGGATATCGATATTTTTCGTAAATTTAGCACTAAATATGGACTTGACTCTGAGTTAGTAGCTTCTTTCGGTGAATCTTTTGCTACTTATGTTGATATCCCCAAGGAGAAGTGGTTTAAATATCATCCTCCCATAGAAGTAAAAGTAGTTGCACCTATTAAAGTTGAAGAAAAGATTGTCACTTATAATGATCCTATTGTTCCTACTTCATATGATGAGAAACCACCTTTTCCTGTTAGGATAAAGGATCATGCTAAAGCTTCAACTGTGGTTCGTAAAAGCAATATTAAAACATATACACCTCCTGTGCAAGTTAAAGTTGAACCTAATATTGCTATTGTTAAATATCTCTTGTCTGATCATATTGATGGGCATGTTATTTATTTCTATGATGAAACTGCTAGAGTTGCTAAACCCTGTGCTAAAGACAAACCTAGACCTGTGGTAGGCATGCCTGTTATTTCTGTTAAAATAGGAGATCATTGTTATCATGGCTTATGTGACATGGGTGCTAGTGCTAGCGCAATACCTCATTCCTTATACAAAGAAATTATGCACGATATTGCACCTACTGAGATAGAAGATATTGATGTCACAATTAAACTTGCCAATAGAGATACTATTTCACCAATGAGAATTGTTAGAGATGTTGAAGTCTTGTGTGGGAAAACTAAATATCCTACTAATTTTCTTATTCTTGGTTCCCCACAAGATAGCTTTTGTCCCATTATATTTGGTAGACCCTTCCCGAACACTGTTAATGCTACCATAGATTGCAAAAGGGATGTTGTTACTATCGGTTTAGATGATATGACTCATGAATTTATTTTTTCTAAATTTAGTAGACAATACCGTGAAGAAGAATTACCTAGTAAGGATGAAATTATTGGTCTTGCTTCTATTGCCGTACCTCCTAGTGATCCTTTAGAACAATATTTGCTACACCATGAAAATGACATGTTTATGAATGAAAGAAGGGAAATAGATGAAGTATTCTTTAAAGAGGAACCTACTTTGAAACACAACTTGCCTGTTGAAATCTTTGGGGATCCTCCTCCGCCCAAGGGTGATCTCGTGTTTGAGCTTAAACCGTTACCTGATACTCTTAAATATGCTTATCTGGATGATAAAAAGATATATCATGTTATTATTAGTGCTAACCTTTCAGAGCATGAGGAAGAGAGATTACTGAAAACTCTGAAGAAGCACTGTGCTGCTATTGGGTATACTCTTGATGATCTTAAGGGCATTAGTCCCACTCTATGTCAACATAAAATTAATTTGGAAGAAGATGCTAAACCAGTTTGTGATCATCAATGTTGGCTGAATCCTAAAATGAAAGAAGTGGTAAGAAAGGAAATACTAAAGCTCCTTGAGGCAGGTATAATCTATCCCGTTGCTGATAGTCAGTGGGTAAGTCATGTCCATTGTGTCCCTAAGAAGGGATGTATTACTGTTGTTCCTAATGATAAAGATGAATTGATCCCTCAAAGAATTATTACAGGTTATAGGATGGTAATTGACTTCCGCAAATTAAATAAGGCAACTAAAAAGGATCATTACCCCTTGCCTTTTATCGATCAAATGCTAGAAAGATTATCCAAACATACACATTTTTGCTTTCTAGATGGTTATTCTGGTTTCTCTCAAATACCTGTGTCAGCCAAAGATCAATCAAAGACTACTTTTACATGCCCTTTTGGTACTTTTGCTTATAGACGTATGCCTTTTGGTCTATGTAATGCACCTGCCACCTTTCAAAGATGCATGATGGCTATATTCTCTGACTTTTGTGAAAAGATTTGTGAGGTTTTCATGGACGATTTCTCCATCTAAGGATATTCTTTTGATAATTGCTTGAGCAATCTTGATCGAGTTTTGCAGAGATGTGAAGAAACTAATCTTGTCTTGAATTGGGAAAAGTGCCACTTCATGGTTAATGAAGGTATTGTCTTGGGGCACAAAGTTTCTGAAAGAGGTATTGAAGTTGATAAAGCCAAGGTTGATGCTATTGAAAAGATGCCATGTCCCAAGGACATCAAAGGTATAAGAAGTTTCCTTGGTCACGCCGGATTTTGTAGGAGGTTCATTAAGGACTTCTCAAAAATTTCTCGGCCTTTGACTAATTTATTACAAAAAGATATACCATTTGTTTTTTATGATGATTGCGTAGAAGCATTTCAAATACTTAAGAAAACATTAATCTATGCACCTATTGTTCAACCACCTGATTGGAATTTACCCTTTGAAATTATGTGTGATGCTAGTGATTATGTTGTAGGTGCTGTTCTAGGGCAAAGAGTTGATAAGAAATTAAATGTTATTCAATATGCTAGTAAAACCCTAGACAATGCTCAAAGAAATTATGCTACCACTGAAAAAGAATTCTTAGCAGTTGTATTTGCTTGTGATAAGGTCAGACCTTGTATTGTTGATTCTAAAGTAACTATTCACACTAATCATGCTGCTATTAAATATCTAATGTAAAAGAAAGATGCTAAACCTAGACTTATTAGATGGGTTCTCTTTCTACAAGAATTTGACTTACATATTGTTGATAGAAAGGGAGTTGAGAACCCCTTTGCAGACAACTTGTCTAGGTTAGCAAATGTGCTTGATGACCCACTACCTATTGATGATACCTTTCCTAATGAGCAATTAAATGTCATAAATACTTCTCATATTGCTCCATGGTATGCTGATTATGCTAATTATATTGTTGCTAAGTTTATACCACCTAGTTTCACACACCAGCAAAAGAAAAGGTTCTTCTATGATTTGAGGCCTTACTTTTGGGATGACCCACATCTTTATAAAGAAGGAGTAGATGGTGTTATTAGACGTTGTGTACCTGAGCATGAACAGGAACAGATCCTACGCAAGTGTCACTCTGAAGCTTATGGAGGACACCATGCTGGCGATAGAATTGCACATAAGGTATTGCAATCTGGTTTTTATTGGCCTACTCTCTTCAATGATGCTTGTAAGTTTGTCTTATCTTGTGATGAATGTCAATGAATTGGTAATATTAGTAGACGTCAAGAAATGCCTATGAACTATTCACTCGTTATTGAACCATTTGATGTTTGGGGCTTTGATTATATGGGACCTTTTCCTTCCTCTAATGGATATACAAATATTTTAGTTATTGTTGATTACGTTACTAAGTGGGTAGAAGCTATTCCAACTAGTTGTGCTGATCATAACACTTCTATTAAAATGCTTAAAGAAGTTATTTTTCCAAGATTTGGAGTCCCTAGATATTTAATGACTGATGGTGGTTCACATTTATTCATGGTGCTTTCCGTAAAATGCTTGCTAAATATGATGTTAATCATAGAATTGCATCTCCTTATCATCCTGAGTCTAGTGGTCAAGTAGAATTGAGTAATAGAGAGCTCAAATTAATTTTGCAAAAGACTGTTAATAGATCTAGAAAAAATTGGTCCAAGAAACTTGATGATGCATTATGGGCCTATAGAACTGCATATAAAAATCCTATGGGTGTGTCTCCGTATAAAATGGTTTATGGAAAAGGATGTCACTTACCTCTCGAACTAGAACACAAGGCATATTAGGCTATTAAAGAGCTCAATTATGATTTCAAACTTGCCGGTGAGAAGAGGTTATTTGATATTAGCTCACCTGATGAATGGAGAACCCAAGCCTATGAAAATGCCAAGTTATTTAAGGAAAAAGTTAAAAGATGGCATGACAAAAGGATACAAAAGCGTGAGTTCAATGTAGGTGATTATGTATTGCTATACAACTCTCGTTTAAAATTTTTTGCAGGAAAACTTCTCTCTAAATGGGAAGGCCCTTACGTTATCGAGGAGGTCTATCGTTCCGGTGCCATAAAAATCAACAACTTCGAAGGCACCAATCCGAAGGTGGTGAACGGTCAAAGAATCAAACGTTATATCTTAGGTAATCCCATAAATGTTGGAACCAATGTTATTGAAACTGTAACCCCGGAGGAATACATAAGGGACACTTTCCGGAACGTTTCAGACTCCGAAAAGGAATAGGTATGTGGTACGGTAAGTAAACCGACTCCAAAACAGTTTTTAAGGCAATATTTCTCTGTTTTGGAATATTTAGAAAAATAGAAAAATAAGAAGCAGTTCGAGAAGGACACAAGGGTTCCACGAGGGTGGAGGGCGCACCCTACCCTACTAGGCGCCCCCCCTACCTCATGGGCACCTCGTGTGCTCTCCGGACTCCGTTTTCGTACACAACACATATTTTGGTCGGTAAAAATTCATTATATAATCTCCTGGGGGTTTTGACTCCCATATCACGCAAAAATCTCCTGTTTTTGTTTCGAGTTGTTTATCTGACAGATCCAGGTCGTCATGTCGTCTTCGAGCGCCCCCAAGGACTAGTTCTTCGAGAAGGTCATCAACCCCTACCTCGCAGAAGTGCTGCAACACCCTCAAACCATTGAGATGCGTGAGGGGTTGTTGCACATCCGCGATGCTGAGGGACCAAGGAAGACCGGAAGCACGGAGGAAAGGCTCAAGGCATTGGAGCAAGAAGTTTTCAAGTGTCAGGAGATGGTGGAGCGTGGAATCGATTCCAATCACATCATGATCACGGAGTTCACCAACAACCACAAGCTGGACGTCAAGGACATTGGGGAGGCGACCTTCAAGCTTCATGAGAAAAACGAGCACCTCCAAGCCCAGATCTATGACATACAAAATCAAAACTGTGAGTATGAATATAGATTCAAGAGGATGAGTTTGGCTGCAGATTTGAGGTTCTAGGAGACTCGGTCATCCTTCTATGATGGGGAGCCTATGCCTTGGAAGAAGGACGACAAGCCTACGCCATCAACAAAATCACCACCGTCCCCACTAACAAAGAAGAATTGAGTCTTTGGTATGGGCACCCCCCTTGGCAACTGCAGAGCTTGGGGGAGTGCCCCGGTATCGTATCACCATCACTTTTGCCTTTACCGTTTTTCTTAGTTTGATCCTTTTGGTAATATCTTGATCTAGTATAATAAAAGTTCTTAATATGATCTAGTCGTGAGTTTTGCTTTATAATTCTTCTATGTAATCGAGTCCGTGAGCTATATATAATAAAGATTAGTGTTGAGTCAAGGGCTTGATTCTTTTGCCATGATCTTCAGTGAATAAAAGAAAAGAGAAAGAAATAAAAAGGAAACAAAGAGATCATATGGATCTTATGGAGAGTAATGAGCTCACATAGAAAAAGTATGATGAATAAAATTTGTTGAGAGTTGACAAACATAGTTTTGGTCATCGTTGCAATTAATAGGAGGTAATAAAGAAAGAGAGGTCTTCGAATATATATATATACTATCTTGGACATCTTTTATGAGTGTGAGCACGCATTAAAATATGACAAGCTAAAGAGTTGACGTTGGACAAGGAAGACAACGTAATGGGTTATGTTTTCTTACATCTGAGATAAATTATATTGTCATGGATCGTCTAACATGGTTGAGCTTGCCTTTCCCCCTCATTCTAGCAAAAATTCATCACACCAAGTAGAGATACTACTTGTGCTTCCAAATACCCTTAAAAAAGTTTTGCCATGAGAGTCCACTATACCTACCTATGGATTTAGTAAGATCCTCCAAGTAAGTTGTCATCGGTGCAAGCAATAAAAATTGCTCTCTAAATATGTATGCCTTATTAGTGTGGGAGAAATAAGCTTTATACGATCGTGTGATATGGAAGAAATAAAAGCGACAGACTGCATAATAAAGGTCCATATTACAAGTGGCAATATAAAGTGGTGTTCTTTCGCATTAAGATTTTGTGCATCCAACTATAAAAGCGCATGACAACCTCTGCTTCCCTCTGCGAAGGGCCTATCTTTTACTTTTATCTCCTACCCTGCATAAGAGTCATGGTGATCTTCGCCTTTCCTTTTTACATTTTATCCTTTGGCAAGCACAGAATGTTGGAAAGATCCTACTATATATGGCTAATTGGATGTGAGTTTTCATGAACTATTACTTTTGACATTACCCTTGAGGTAAAACATTGGGAGGCAAAACTATAAGCCCCTATCTTTCTCTGTGTTCGATTAAAACTCCATACCCATAAGTATTGCGTGAGTGTCAGCAATTGTGAAAGACTATATGATAGTTGAGTATGTGGACTTGCTGAAAAGCTCTTATATATTGACTCTTTCCTATATTATGATAAATTGCAATTGCTCCAATGAATGAGATTATAGTTTGTTAGTTTTCAATGAAGTTTACGATTCATACTTGAGATTGTGATAGAATCATTACTCTAGCATAAGAAATCATATGACAAGAATTATGTAAGTTGCTGTTCTAGGAATGATCATGATGCCCTCATGTCCGTATTTTATTTTTATCGACACCTCTATCTCTAAACATGTGGACATATTTTTCAATTTCATCTTTCGCTTGAGGACAAGCGAGGTCTAAGCTTGGGGGAGTTGATATGTCCATTTTGCATCATGCTTTTATATCGATATTTATTGCATTATGGGCTTTTATTACACATTATGTCACAATACTTATGCCTATTCTCTCTTATTTTACAAGGTTTACATAAAGAGGGAGAATGCCGGTAGCTGGGATTCTGGGCTGGAAAAGGAGCAAATATTAGAGACCTACTCTATACAGCTCCAAAAGTCCTGAAACTTCACAGAAGACATTTTCAGAATATATAAAAAATACTCAGCGGAAGAAATTCACCAGGGGGGCCACACCCTGCCCACGAGGGTGGGGGCGTGCCCTACCCCCCTGGGCGCGGCCCCTACCTCGTGGGCCCCTTGGTGGCCCTCCGGTTGCCATCTTCTGCTATATGAAGTCTTTTGATGCGAAAAAAATAACAAGCCATCTTCTCGGATGAAACTCCGCCGCCACGAGGCGGAACCTTGGCAGAACCAATCTAGGGCTCTGGCGGAGCTGTTCTACCGGGGAAACTTCCCTCCCGGAGGGGGAAATCATCGCCATCGTCATCACCAATGCTCCTCTCATCGGGAGAGGGCAATCTCCATCAACATCTTCATCAGCACCATCTCCTCTCAAAACCCTAGTTCATCTCTTGTATCCAATTCTTGTCTCCAAGTCCTAGATTGGTGCTAGTAGGTTGCTAGTAGTGTTAATTACTCCTTGTAGTTGATGCTAGTTGGTTTAATTGGTGGAAGATCATATGTTCAGATCCTATATTCATATTAATACCCCTCTGATTATGAACACGTTTATGCTTTGTGAGTAGTTACTTTTGTTCCTGAGGACATGGGAGAAGTCTTGCTATTAGTAGTCATGTGAATTTGGTATTCATTCGATATTTTGATGAGATGTATGTTGTCTCTCCTTTAGTGGTGTTATATGAACGTCGACTACATGACACTTCACCATTGTTTGGGCCTGGAGGAAGGCATTGGGGAGTAATAAGTAGATGATGGGTTGCTAGAGTGACAGAAGCTTAAACCCTAGTTTATGCGTTGCTTCGTAAGGGGCTGATTTGGATCCATATGTTTCATGCTATGGTTAGGTTTACCTTAATACTTTTGTTGTAATTGCGGATGCTTGCAATAGGTGTTAATCATAAGTGGGATGTTTGTCCAAGTAAGGGCAGTACCCAAGCACCTGTCCACCCACATACCAAATTATCAAAGTACCGAACGCGAATCATATGAGTGTGATGAAAACTAGCTTGACAATATTCCCATGTGTCCTCGGGAGCGCTTTTCTCTATATAAGAGTTTGTCTAGGCTTGTCCTTTAAAACAAAAAGGATTGGGCCACCTTGATGCACTTTATTTACTTTTGTTACTTGTTGCTTGTTACAAATTATCCTATCACAAAACTATCTGTTACCACTTGTTTTAGTACTTGCGGAGAATACCTTGCTGGAAACCGCTTATCATTTCCTTCTGCTCCTCGTTGGGTTCGACACTAAAGGACTACGATAGATCCCCTATACTTGTGGGTCATCAATATCATACTCGGTATTCATGGCATCCCGGAAATTATGACACTACTTTCGAGAGTGTTCAATTACTGTGGCCTCCGAAGTACCACTCAACGATGTACTAAACAACCGCGATGCCACAGGCTGGATTGCCAAATGGGCTATCGAGCTCCTCTCGTTCGACATAACATATAAACCATGACGATCCATTAAGTCGCAAGTACTGGCCGATTTCGTAGCCGAATGGACAGAAGCCAAACTCCCTAAAGAGTACGGCGCATACTCCTACTGGATCATGCACTTCGACGGCTCTAAAATGCTGGCTGGTCTGGGGGCTGGCGTCGTCCTGACGTCCCCCACTGGAGATACAGTGCAATACGTACTCCAAATACTATATACAGACTCCAATAATGCAGCCGAATACGAGGCCCTATTACACGGTCTCCGGATGGCAGTTTCCATGGGCATTCAATGCCTGGAGGTGCGTGGGGACTCGAACCTCTCAATATCCCAAACAAATAGAGGCTTCGATGCCAAGGATCCGAAAATGGCGGCATATCGCAACGCCGTCCTCAAAATGTCAGCTCGGTTCGAGGGGCTTGAATTCCACCATGTGGCTCGGGAAAACAACCAGGCAGCGGACATCCTCTCCCGTATCGGCGCTAAACGCGACCCTGTCCCACCTAACATCTTCCTGGAAAAACTGTTTAAACCATCAGTGGTATGGGAAGGGTACACCAGCAACAATAGTCCGGACCCGGCCACAACCCCAGATACCGAACACTCTGACACAATCGGAGGCTCTGCCATCGAAATAACACCTTCAGCCCATGTAATAATGGCCGTCATCTCCCCATGGACAGAACCATTCCTAGCCTACCTAACCAGGCAGGAACTACCCAGGGACCAAAATAAGGCACGATGCAAAGTGCAGCGATCTAAAGCCTACAAGGCCCACACGAGGGAGAGCTTTATAAGAAAAGCACTACCAGAGTCGTTCAAAGGTGCATCTCCGAAGAGGAAGGGCGGAAGCTTTTGCCAGAAATCCATGCCGGACTCAGCGGCCATCACGCTGTAGCCCGGGCCCTTGTAAGCAAGGCCTTCCGTACATGTTTCTATTGGCTGACGGCCTGGGCAGATGCGCAGCATCTGGTCCAGCATTGCGTCGGTTGCTAGCTCTTTGCAAACCAAAGCCATATGCCACCTACCGCTCTCCAAACAATCCCCATTACTTGGCCCTTTGCGGTCTGGGGGCTTGATATGGTCGGACCCCTTAAAGGGGGAACCCATAAGAAAAAAATACTTACTGGTCATGGTGGATAAATTCACCAAATGGATAGAAGCCAAACCTGTCAAAACGGCCGAATCCGGACCGGTGATAGACTTCATATCTGGGGTCGTACACCATTATGGCGTCCCCCACAGCATCATCACTGGCAACGGCACGAACTTTACAGCCGACGAGGTGAAACTTTGGTGCAAGAACATGGGCATCAAGCTCGATTATGCTTCTGTCTATCACCCGCAAACTAACGGTCAAGTCGAGCGAGCGAATGGTCTTATCATGAGCGGCATTAAACCCAGATTAGTGCAGTCCTTAAAGGAGTCAAACACGCACTTGGTAGAGGAGCTCGACTCCGTACTATGGGGACTGCAGACCATGCCGAGTCGCACTACCGGATACCGAACACTCTAGATACGACGCAACCCGTTCTTTAAGGTGTACGACGCAGAGGCGGTTCTGCCTTGCGACATAATTCATGACTCACCTCGAGTGCGCATGTACAAAGAAAAAGAGGCCGAGCTCGATCGGTAGGACAGTTTGGACGCCCTGGAGGAGGAGCGCGACGTGGCAAAGGCTCGTTCCGCATTCTATCAACAACAGGCTCAAAGGTATCAAAGCAGAGAAGTACGGGCCAAAACCTATAACGTTGGCGAACTAGTTCTACGCCTGCCGGAGAAGAAAAAGAACAAGCTCAAGCCCAAATGGGAGGGTCCCTTCATTATTGACTAGGTTCTGATCGGTGGAGCGTACCGTCTGTGGGATGCATCAGATAATCGACTCGAGCCAAACCCATGGAATGCAGCCAGACTCCAAAGATTCTACGCCTAGCGCCGGACTCTATGTTCGTCTCCTCACCTCCGTCAATTTTTTGCATATCTGTCTTTTCTCTCTTTCTCCCTTTTTACTCTCTTCAAGGCCCTTAAAGGCTATACTTGTGTCCTGGTTACACAATCTTGACGCGCTAACCGCGCTCATTATACCTGGGGGCTTCTTATACAGAAGCTTAATCTAACTATTTTCCTGGGCTTTACGTCCCATACATGTGTTATTCTTCCGCATGTACCTTTTTTCGCCATTATATGCATCGATATGACTTAAGTTTTGGCCAAACTGGGTTGCCTGGCTCTTGTATTTATGCCCTATGTTCCCGTTAATTCGGCTAGGGCATAACGGGAGCACCCCTGCGATTGTTACTACCGGGTCAGCCGGATGTGTACCTCAGACTGGGTGAAGCCGAAAGCTAGCATTATTAAGGGAATATTCGGTCGGTGAATAAAAGATTACTTTTATCTGATTTGAAGCATGCCCCAGATGTTTATATCCTGCGTCTCTTTTCGCAGTTCGGACATGCACATTTGGGCATGCGTACCCAGGGAAAGGAACCCTTAACGGAACTATTCTCCCTGGAAGATGTTTCTTACTACCCATGTAATATAACATAACTAGTTGGGTACTTGTTTGTTCATGCAATTATGACCCCTACGCCTGGTCTCCATGCATACCCCAGTTTTTACATAATCGAGCGGGTATTCGGATACACTCCGGACTATCGAGTCCAGAGGTCGAAGAGAAAAGGTCCGCCATGACAAATGATTTACAATCCGGCTAGGGACATTACATATGTCACTTGAATTACACAGTCGCTAAGACTGATTCAATTCTTCTTCTATACCATCCAACAGGCTGTCTAGCCTACAATCCTGTTGGGAATACTTTGCGACTACACTACAAAAAATATGTCAACTTGTGACCACCACTATTGGTCACTGAAAGGTCACAAATTTCCATTTACGACCTTTTTGTGACCAAAAACAGAAGGTCGAAAGTTGGCGGTCGTAAACTGACTATAGCGACCTTTAACAAAAGGTCGTTGATCCTATGACCTTCTGTTTTGGTCGCTAGCTCTCTCCCCAGGCCATGTCAGATCCAACGTGGCAATCTGACGTGGCAAAATTGCGACGAATTGAAAAGGTCGTTGGTTAAAATCAGCCCGGTCCAATTGGGGGGTTTACACGGGCCGAGCCCATTAATTCAGCCCATTTTATGTTTTTTTCCAGTTAATTTTCGCTAGCTACATGGGCCTAGCCCAACATGGCATTTTTTGTTTTCTAAGCCTTTTCCATTTTCTAGGCCTCATCCTTTTTGCGGTCCATTTTCTATTTTTGAGACTTTTTTTGTTCCATCTTTGTCCAGCATTGTTTGGGCCAAAGCCTCTTCCAACCCATCAATATTTTCAGCCCGCTAATTCATAGGACTGGACAACAGAGAAATAGATGAGTTTTTTTTTATTTTGCTATCAAAGCAATATTTGTTTCGCCGTACAATCATATATCATATGTACATCTTCATCAGATTATCTATACATAAGCAATAGCAACTAAAAGAATGCCATCTATATCAAACGACAGCGAAGCAACAAAGAAGATATACTGCCATCACAACTCCAACAGACAACTAATGTACACTACCTACGAGAAGGCCAAACAGAGAAGGAATCGCTGAAAAGATGATCACTAACTTAGATATTCAGAGACCACCGCTATGTTGTCAATTGGATTTGGTTGCAACCCTTCCAGTTTGCTAAGAGCATCTTTCCAGCAACATATCTTCTCATAACCTAAAAAGAGAACATAAACCAACATAAGAATTTGAAACTTCTTGTCCTACCAAAACATTAGTACTTGTTTAAAACAAAGGATTATCAGCAAAAGTTATTTCCACAACCGTTTGGTGGATACTGATGGTAGTTAGTCAATAGGCTGATTAGTTCGGTAAGTGTGTTAAACAACCAGGAGCATTCTCTAAAACTGAACCAGGTATATAGTTCAAAGTGTGTTGAGCATGTGACACAAAGCATTTTCTCTACAGACCAATAACACATACAAAATTTTGTGTAGACGGATGCTAACTTGATGTAGAAGGCATACACATGGCACAATGGACATGAACGCAGAGCGACCACCATAGTCATGGCTCCATGACCACGACAAGCTCAGACCAACCATAGAGGTGGGGAGCGGAGGAAGGAAAGGATCTCACCTTGTGTGTTTTTGTAGCCAATGCCAAACAGCACCACCGCCACCACCGTTGCATGGAAGCAGCAGAAAAGAGGAGCCTGGCACGATGAGCCCATTGTATCGAATCAAATCCTGCTGCACAAGGACAAGAGAAATAAGAAGATAATCTGGAAGTTGTTAAACAGAATCGTAGAATGTCATCACGTAATCCAAAAAAAAATGAACACATATATGCATGCTTGTCAAAGTTTAATTCCAGAGAATTATAGTGCTTCTGATAGTAACCAAATTGTTTTAATACTCTGCCATCCAGTACCACACAGGAAGCAAATCCTAAAATAAAAATGCACTTCTGAACAGAACAACACACTACAAGAACTTGCCAATAGGTTTGAACAATGGATGACATACAGTACAAGAAAAAGAGCAGGAGAATGGATTCTGATAGAATGTCGCATCTTCCAAATGAAGACGATTTGCTTTTGGAGCTAGCTAGCAATTGGAAGAATCTAGAATCAGCCGAGATTAAGAATCTATAATGCAAAAACCATAACCATTGAAGATTGAAAGAATCTGTGAAGTGATTTCACTCTCTTTCTAGATATTTTGACAGTTTTGAGTCAACACACATATTAAAGTAAGCGACCATATCATTTATATAAGCTGGCACAAACACTACCCTTGAGTAACATCTCAATTAAGCACAAGTAACAAAGTAGAGGAGATGGATCAATCATAGCAGGGGTTTAGGATAATGCCCTCAAACTTATATGTGTCAAGTATTTAGAAACAAAACAGTGTCACATTTATGGAAATAGAGGGACTAAAAATATATATGAGCATAAGGTTTTAAATAAGTAGAATCAAAGACACATGACATCACAGAGAAGATAAAAGCACAAGATGACTGCAGTGACTAGGCTACAAGTTAATACAATTAACACAAGTTAATACAGGCCTGATGTACTACTCAGGCTAAGAAGAAGCAGGTACAGTAGTAGTTTTAGCACACTAGTACATGTCTTAAAATGGAAGCATCGCTGCTGGGTTATATTAATAAATAATCCAAGTGTTGCAACAGCCAACAAAATTTAAAAAAATCTATACACATTCACAGACCACAACACATTTACCGACATTGATGGACTGGACAAACCTAACACATACTTATCATACCAACTAGTAGGATGCCCGTGCTACGCTACGGGGTCACACAAGATTTCGCTTCATCCATTTGGTAATCTAAGAGGACATTAGACAATCACTACTCCATACATAACTTGTTGTGATATATTTAGACAAAAGGAAAAAATAATGAACAACACTTGCAATACATTCTGTACTGAGCAAAGAAACAAAATGCACAGTAAAAGATGCTCTGAATTATGTGTATATAGAAGGCCCAAGTGCACATGTACATGCACACAGACACAAAATTAGTACTGGACCTGTTCTTACTCCAGGTCTTATGCAACTAGGACAACCCTAAATAACATACAACAATGCAATTGTAGCATTGTTCAACAAGAACTCTTGTCTTCTATTGGCAGTTTAGCACCACACAAACAGAAAAGAATTTTGAGGAAAAACATTATTCGCATGGTGACATGAAGTTTGGCTAAATTACAGAGGTAAGTCCCACTATAACAGCAAGTCCTACTATAAAAGTTTCAACTAATGCTACTACTGATGCATGACAATATGTGTGTCAAATAGTTACTGCAATATTTAAATAATCTCTGGCAAGTTTCATCTAATGTTTCATTTAGATTTAGTTAATGGAAAAGACTCATCTCTGGAGTAGTTTAATTGAAAAGAATCTACAGAATACTCCAGTAATTAGAGTACACAGCTGAGATGCTGGAAAGAACATTGCACAGGCAGGACAAACTACTCCATCTCAGACCGATCCTTGGACTTTGCTTGAATGGAGGACTTGACACGGGTACTGTCCAGTATCCTGCCATATAATCACTTGTGGTCCTTTATGTATCAAGTCTGAAAGATATATATTTTTTGTGAGGAGTCAGCACAACAAAATCAACCAGAAACAATACAAGATGACTTTGATTTAGACATTTCAAACCATGCATGTTCAGAACATAAATTAGTACTAGTTCTCTATATATGGTGTTCATTTATTTCAGCATCATATATATGGACTTTGAATGTAAACAAGCAGCCAGATTTAATTTCATGCCAAAATTTCTAGATAAGGCACAGATTAGGTGATGGTTTAAACTGTAGCACTAAACTGTAAAAACAAGCAAAGATTAGAGGATGGTTTCAAAAAAATTACCTTCCTTAATACTGAAACGCAAACATTAATTCTCAGTTCAATTCTTCCACCAACTTAATTATATCAAGGTTAACTGAACTAGTAGTTTTGTCTAGTTTTTCTCAAGCAGGTGTTTGTCAGGTGATTCACCGAGAGTTTATCAAAACATGGCAACGATTAGTGGGATATTTTATTCCCAACACAACACACAATGTCAAGAGAGCAGACAACAAAATAACTACTAGCATACGAAGCTCATCCAGCTAACTGAGTAACATGGGTTGCAATTGAAGCAATTTGGGTGGGTTGGTTGACGTTGCTACCACTGGAGAAGGCGCATTCCGTAGTGTACCGAGAGGTGGTGGAGGTAGGCGAGCACGGCCACGTCGTCACCGGTGATGACATTCTCGGCCTCGTCGACTGCGGTGAGGTTCTGCACAGCAGGGCCCAGCTTCTTGCCGACCCAAGCCACGATGGCGTCCCTGCAGCAAAGGAAAAATTCATTCTTAACAGCCGTGGAGCTGGAGCAGGGAGGAATTGGGGATCTGCAGAGATCCTCACTTGGTCCTCTCGCCGGAGTAGTCCCTGGGCACGCCGTCGATGAAGAAGAGGAGGGTGGGGTAGCCCTGAACGTCGTGCGCCTGCGCCAGGTCGTGGTCCTCGATGGCGTCCACCTTGGCTAGCGCGACGTCGATCTCCTGCAGTGAGGCGCGAGCGCGCGGCAGTGGCCACACCAGGGCGCGTAGAACTCGACCATGACGTGGCGGCGGGCGGATCTGAGGGGATAGGGTTCCCGGACGAAGCTGCGGAAGGGGTCGTCGCGGCCGGGGATCTGGAGCTCGAGAGGAGCATGGGGAAGGGGGATGGAAAGTGAAATCGAGGTCGGAGAGCCGGATCCGTGCGTATGGGGTTGGTGTGATTGAAGAGGGGCTGGTGGGGAGGGCACGGCGCTAGGGTAGGGGGGAGGGACGAGGTCGGCGTCGGTGAGGAGGACGACGAGGTCGGCGGTGGGTGGGAGAGGACGGGGAGGAGGTGGATCGGGAGGGGCCGGGGACGGGGAGGAGGAGGTGGCGGCGAGGGCGGATCTGGAAGGGGAGAGGAGGAGAAGAGAGCGAGGGAAAGAAAGGAGGCGGGGGGGGGGGGGGTGGGTGGATGTAAAATTACAACAGGGCAGAGCTAGGGTTTCGGGGATGGTGTGGAAGGGCTGATGACTGCCGTTGGATCCACGATCATCCGACGGTGTTCGATGCATGATCCGCGTGATGCGTCCACGGACCAATCAGAATACAGTACGACGTTATGACCATCTAAATTGGTCAAAAAATTCATTTTCTATTTTTTGAGTGCGTAAATTGAGTTTTTTTAAATGAGCTACCATATATTTGTTGCAAAATGGGACCATATCATTTTTATAATATATTAGGCCATATTTAATGTTCAATTGACAAAATGATTGGTTGTCAAAAGTTTTCATTTTCTTTGGACGAAAAAACCATTTTTCATTTTCCGAGTGCCCGAAAGGAGGTTTTTTTGTGAAGGAACTACCAAATAATTGTTGCAAAATTGGACGAAATCAATTTTCTAAAATACTAGGACATATTTAATGCACAGTTGACAGAATGGTTGGGTGTAAAAAGTTTTGATCCACCTCTCGTGAAAAAGACAAATTTCCGCCGATTCAGCTGGAAGCGGGTCAAATTTGAACTGCAGCTGCCTCATAGTTTTCTATTTATTTTTTACAAAAATCATTTCGAGGTACATAAGTATCTATTTAATCAGAGAAACACCAAAAGTTTTCCAAGATTCAACCACTAGCTAGGAACGGTCAACCCCGCCATTTTGACCGCATTTTGAAATGGGCATAAAAAATTCAAAAAAATCAAAAAATTCGGAAACCTTCGCATTGTGTCATTATATGTGGCCAAGTTCCCAGAAAAATAACAAACTTGTAATACGGCAATTATTTTAAAAAAGTGTTCTCAGAAATGAGCTATCATCTCTAAAGATTCATGGCTTTCAAGCCAAATGATCAATCTTATGGCCACCTTTTTGGCATAGTTTGTTCAAATGATCTCATATTGTGCACAAGGGTGCATATTGGAATGGCAAACAATGTTGCCTAAGGAAGTTTTCATTTTCTTTGGACGAAAAAACCATTTTTCATTTTCCGAGTGCCCGAAAGGAGGTTTTTTTGTGAAGGAACTACCAAATAATTGTTGCAAAATTGGACCAAATCAATTTTCTAAAATACTAGGACATATTTAATGCACAATTGACAAAATGGTTGGGTGTAAAAAGTTTTGATCCACCTCTCGTGAAAAAGACAAATTTCCGCCGATTCAGTTGGAAGCGGGTCAAATTTGAACTGCAGCTGCCTCGTAGTTCGCTATTTATTTTTTACAAAAATCATTTCTAGGTACATAAGTATCTATTTAATCAGAGAAACACCAAAAGTTTTCCAAGATTCAACCACTAGCTAGGAACGGTCAAGCCCGCCGTTTTGACCGCATTTTGAAATGGGCATAAAAAATTCAAAAAAAATCAAAAAATTGGGAAACCTTCACGTTGTGTCATTATATGTGGCCAAGTTCCCAAGAAAAATAACAAACTTGTAATACGGCAATTATTTTAAAAAAGTGTTCTCAGAAATGAGCTATCATCTCTGAAGATTCATGGCTTTCAAGCCAAATGATCAATCTTATGGCCACATTCGTGGCATAGTTTGTTCAAATGATATCATATTGTGCACAAAGGTGCATATTGGAATGGCAAACAATGTTGCCTAAGGAAGTTTTCATTTTCTTTGGATGAAAAAAACCACTTTTCATTTTCCGAGTGCCCGAAAGGAGGTTTTTTTGTGAAGGAACTACCAAATAATTGTTGCAAAATTGGACCAAATCAATTTTCTAAAATACTAGGACATATTTAATGCACAATTGAAAAAACGGTTGGGTGTAAAAAGTTTTGATCCACCTCTCGTGAAAAAGACAAATTTCCACCGATTCAGTTGGAAGCGGGTCAAATTTGAACTGCAGCTGCCTCATAGTTTGCTATTTATTTTTTCCAAAAATCATTTCTAGGTACATAAGTACCTATTTAATCACAAAAACATGGTTTGGTGGCGATACGTCGAGGTTTGGGCGGTGGCCGAGGGCCCCATCTCTAGAGCGTGTAAACTCGCATGCCCGTCGCGTGGTCACCGCGTGACCGTGCCGTTGCCATGTGTTCTGGGTGGCCTAGACATGTCTAGTGGGTTGGGCACTCCCAGGTAGGTGCTAGGAAGAAAATTACAACATAAGATTCTCACGAGGAGACCGATCGGTGCTCAAACATGAATTAGCAGCCAAGTGTTTGATTAGCGGTATAGGAAATGTACATGGCTAATGGGCGTGAGTTTTGGCTGAGGATGATCAGTTACTAAGAAGACCGTCTTCACAAATTTTCAGCTCAAAAGGAGGAGCCTAGGTGGTACTTGCGTTGCAAACTACCACACTGGACATAAATATGTATGTTGAAGCTCGGCTCAAAATAATGAATAGATTGAGCTGGCATTTGGTGGAGGCTGTTTATTTGGGCATAGGAAAGCACTGTAGAAAATGGATACTATTTGGACATGCCAAAGTGGTACTTCCTTCACAAACTGTTGTTCTGAACAGAATAGGAAAATGAATATTTTTGAATTATTTTTGAACTAGGCAAGGAAGGTTTTTACATATTTGACGAAGATATGACCCAAAGAATTTATGAGATTTTTTTGAGAATTTTGGGAATGATAGAAATATAGGTTGCTTCACAACCTAGGGCAAAAACTGCCACATGGACATGACACATAGGCAAAACTGATGAGGTGGCGCCTAGTCATAGCAACCCACCACAATTTACAAGGCTACGAACATCTATATTGGTCGTTAACAACTAGAAATAAGGCAGCGGACTAGCGCTGTTTGCTTTATGACCTTTTCATGTGAGGAAATTACGACCTTTCTGACCAAAATGGTCGCAATGGTTTAGGGTTTGGAGCCCCCCGAACAGCTTTTGACCAATTGGTCTGAAATGGTCATAAATTTATGACCAATTCTTCGAGGGTCACTGAAAGAAGGTCATAAGTTGACATGTTTCTTGTAGTGCTAATTCTACTTGATCATACACTAAACTGACGGGGATCTCTTTCCCATCAGGCGCCACAGGTCCGACCTCGGACATGTGGTTCGGGTCCGCTTTGGTATAGCGTGTCTTCACCCTAGCCCAGGCTTCCCTTGCACCTTGTCGGCAGGCGGATATCTTCCATAATCGGAAGCGCCGCCGTGCTCCCTTGAGCTTCTCTATAAGCTCCCCTATGCCTCTGGGCGGGCATGCGGATGGCCACAAGGCTTGGGCAATACCCTGCATCACCTGCGAACTTGTTCGTGCAGTTGTGAGAGCTCTGGTAGAAGATCACCCGAAGACCCGGGCATCTCCTCCGCGGGACGACCCATCAGCATACCTGCAGACATAACTCTGTTAGCCGGCTTCTTCACTGAACTCCTTTAAAAGTTCGTTCAAGCACTTACTAAAAATGCCGCACCGAAGCCGTTTATTCTCCTTCACGGAGTCCGCAAGCTGGGCTCGGACATCTTTCATTTCCACGCCCAGCCAGATATTGGCGTCTTGGAGATCATTTTTCTCCTGCCTGACTCGTGTAAGCACGCGCTCGCCAGCATTTCGGTGTCGATCATCACGTGTGTCGGTGTCAAAACCGACGGATCTCTGGTAGGGGGTCCCGAACTGTGCGTCTAAGGCGGATGGTAACAGGAGGCAGGGGACACGATGTTTTACCCAGGTTCGGGCCCTCTTTATAGAGGTAAAACCCAACGTCCTACTTGATTGTTCTTGATGATATGAGTATTACAAGAGTAGATCTACCACGATATCAGAGAGGCTAAACCCTAGAAGCTAGCCTATGGTATGATTGTATGTTGTCCTACGGACTAAAACCCTCTGGTTTATATAGACACCGGAGGGGGCTAGGGTTACACAAGGTCGGTTACAAAGGAGGAGATATACATATCCGTATTGCCTAGCTTGCCTTCCACGCCAAGTAGAGTCCCATCCGGACACAGGACGAAGTCTTCAATCTTGTATCTTCATAGTCCAACAGTTCGGCCAAAGGATATAGTCCGGCTGTCCGGAGACCCCCTAATCCAGGACTCCCTCAGTAGCCCCTGAACCAGGCTTCAATGACGATGAGTCCGGTGCGCAGTGTTGTCTTCGGCATTGCAAGGCGGGTTCCTCCTCCGAATACACCACAGAAGAGTTTGAATATAAGGATAGTGTCTGACCCTGCAAAATAAGTTCCACATACCACCGTAGAGAGAATAATATTTCCACAAATCCAATCTGCTGACACGTTTTGATAGTATGACATCACTTCATGGCCCGGTTATTATTCAAACCGCTTTTCTCAACCAGCTCCACATACATCACGAGGCGGTTTTCTTGATACGTCTTGTCAAAGCAGAGATTGTGTTCCCCTTATCACAGGATTATCATCAATACGGACGTGGGTAACCCAACCGCGCCATCAATTACGTCGCTTGGGGAATAAGCGTTTTTGCCAAGCAAGTGGGGAGACTCATCGCCTCCTCCACCCTTATAAAAGGGACAAAGATCTACTTTTTTCACCCATGCCTTCTTCCTTCTCGCTTTCCCATTCCCGCACACTCGAGCTCTAGCGCCCAAGCTCGCGTTCTTCTTCTCAAACCACTCCAAGCATGTCGGGAGCAGGAGGCAAGTGGATGGTCTCCTCTGTCACAGAGGAGAATGTGAAAAAATTATGGGAAGCCGGATATCTGGTCGCGGATATCGCGCACCAGCTGCCCGACGTGGGGCAGATCATCCCAATGCCCGAACCCCATGAGTGGGTAGTTTTTCTTACCCGTTTCG
Source organism: Triticum monococcum (assembly GCA_034509565.1). NCBI lineage: Eukaryota > Viridiplantae > Streptophyta > Magnoliopsida > Poales > Poaceae > Triticum > Triticum monococcum. The sequence goes on from CM067846.1 coordinate 592,414,863, forward strand.
TCCGCGGACTGGGATTTCCTCTCCACCCGTTTGTCCGCGGGCTCATGTTCTACTATGGGCTGGATTTCCATGATCTGGCCCCCAACTTTATCCTCAACATCTCGGCGTTTATCATCATGTGTGAGGCCTTCCTCCGCATCAGGCTCCACTTCGGCCTATGGCTGAAAACCTTCAATGTCAAACCGAAGGTGGTGGGAGGCCAGCAAGCAGAATGCGGAGGCACCATGGTGGGAAAGATGCCCAATGTCATCTGGCTCGAGGGTACCTACGTGGATACCGTAAAGGGGTGGCAATCGGGGTGGTTCTACATCACCGAGCCGCGCGACTCCAACTGGGTGGCGGCCCCCAAATTTCGATCCGGAATCCCCATGCGGCTCACCTCCTGGAAGAAGAAGGGCCTGTACTGGGGTTTTTCAACAAAGCTAACCGGACTCCAGACCTGTATCCAGAACATGATGAACAAGAAAGTCAAACTTGTCAACATGGTCCAGGTTATGCTCGTCCGCTGGATCCTTCCGTGCCAACGACGGGCATTCAATTTGTGGGAGTTCGACTCAGCCAAACACCAGATGCTGCGAGAGCTCTACGACACGACGCACAACGACGTCTGGAGGGCGCTGTTCAAGAGCGCCGAGATCCCTCCCCCTCTTACTGAAGACCGCGGACTCAGCGCAAAGCGCCATGCCGGTCCGGTAAGCATTTATATTTCTCGGGGCATTTATTTGCCCAGGTTTAGTTATGTGTAGGATCTAAGCTCCCATGTCACTAACAGGACTGGACAAAGATAGCGGAGCAGCTTGATTGCCCAGCCCCCCTGCCCGAAGATACGGCAAACGCTCTTCTGACGAAGATACTGACCCGGCACCTTACGAGGTGTCGGAAAAGACGGCCAAGAAGAAGGCCGCGGGGACCCGAAAGGGTTTCCGGCGCAAGATGGTTCTGTCGAACTCATCATCCGATGAGTCCGACGCGCACTCCTCCCACGGAAACGAGGAGGAGAAAAGTCCCCCCCCCCCCTGCCGGGGGAGACAAGAAAAGGAAGGCCGACCCATCCGGGGAGGCCGAAGGGTCCAAGAAGGGAAAGACCCTCCTTCCGGACTGTGCCACAACATCCACCGACAGTGGCGACGAGTGGCTACCCAGGGACAAGCCCCTGGCGAAATCGTAAGTGTACGGACACCATAGTATTTCATGGTACATTTTATTGTACTGCCCTTGCTCATGCCGAACCCGATTATGCAGTCCGGCCAGAGCTCGTCTCGACATACCCTCATCGAGCGGCTCTTTGAGCTCGTCAGATATGAACAGCGGTTCTCCTCCGACGGCTTCCACCCCTCGCCCTACAGACAACGCCGAGGTGGTGTCTCAAGTGGCACCGTCCCAAGGGGAGGCGGTCCTGGGGGCGCCTCGCGGCGACCTCCCGAACCCTAGGTACCAAGGGAGCAAGGCTCCTACGGGCTTTGAGTTCGGGCCCCAGCCGGACACCGCGCCGGAGCCTTCAATGGTTCCGGACTTCGGCAGGCGGTCCCCCATTAAGGTGGGGCAACCATCTGTGCCGGTGTCCTCTGTCCAACCAGAGGCACCAGACAACTTGTTGGAAGCGCTTCACAGCGCTTCCATTGATGAAGAACACCACACTATCATGAGTGTGGTGGTTAAGAAGGTTCAGTCCGCCAAGAACGAGCTGATCGAAACTTGCGCCAGCCTCCCCACAGGCTTCGAGGTAAGCATTTGAAATATAAAAATATTACCGTATAGATAGTAGCCCCTGATGCTCCGTTCGGCATTCGTGATGAAAAGCCGAATATAGTATCAATTGATAACTCAGGAGTCTAATCAGAGTATGTCTATGTGTATATGCAGGCTTCCCTGCTGGCCGCTGCCGCACGTACTGCGGAGGTCTCTGCGCTGAACCAGGCCCTGAAGTGGTCCGAGGACGAGCTCGGCCTTACCAAGGGGCAGCTCGAAGAGAGCAAAGTAAGATATACCCCATTTTATATAGTTAAAAAGAAGTACTGTGCAAAGTAATAGGATCATCATGAATTTTTCAGGGGCCACGACCAAGGTGGAGACCCTGAGGAAGGCGTTGTCCGCGGCCGAAGACAAAGCGGCCAAAGAATGTATTGAGCGGGAGAAACAAGAAGCCCGAGTGGGCAAGGTGCAGCAAGAGCTCGAGGCTCTTGCCAAGAAGCCCGAGTCCTTGGAGCTTGACTCCAAGGCACGGGAGTCCGAGCTCACACAGGCGCTTGAAAGTGTACAGAGCCCCAAGGCTGAAGCCCACGAGGCCCTCCAGGAGATTGATGCGGCAAAGAAGATAGCAGCGGGTAAGGCATTCAATATGCAAAGCAACCATGTGAAGGAGACTTTCCTTTTTCTTACCCGAGTTCGGAGCTCTCCAGGAGCGTTTGCAGATCTTCCCCGCATCGTGCTAGATGCCGCAGAGTTTTGCCGGGTTGAGAGGGGAGCTCAGTGGAGAAGTTGTTCTGGTCTCAGTATACTAGGACCGAACACCCCTTGGCCTTGAGCGACCAGCTGAAGCAGTTGGTCGAACTTCACAAGGCGGCCGAACAGGCCATGAGGGGCCTTATAGTCCGGATGTGGCCTGGCGAGCCCCTGTCCGGCAGCTACTTCAGTCTGGTGCGACGGCTGGTGGAAGCCTGCCCACGGCTTGAGGTCATCAAGCGGTCCGTCTGCATCGAAGGTGCACGCAGGGCTTTTGCCCGGGCGAAGGTGCATTGGGCGAAGCTGGACGCCATGAAGCTTGTGAAGGAGGGGCCACCGGAGGGCAAGGAGCATCGCCGCCCCGAGAATTATTATGAGGGTCTCCTGGAGGGATCCCGCCTAGTGGCAGATGAGTGTGCCAAGGATGTAACTTTTGAATGAACATGCTCATGTGATCCTGTAATATGAAACGAGTTCATTTGCGCCATGAGACGCTTGCTTAATTTAAAATATTACCTTCTGTGTGGCCGTTTATAAAATCTGAGAGTTGGCCAGTCGTCGGCTTCTGCCCCCATGTAACTAGTACCGGGGTGTTCGGGATAAACCTGAACACTCTTTACCCCAATTTTGGGTCCTCCAAGGGAGGTGTTCAGCACAACGAACCAGGCAATCAGACTATAATGCTTTATCACTCTCACTTAGCCATAGAAGTCTATGATTTTAAATTTTGGCGAAGCCCCTGGTATTTGGAGGGCTGAATTTGGGGCGCTATACACGCCTAAGCCGGACAAGGCCGACTCCTCGCCCGAAGTGGAAAAAGTCTTTAAGGACTTGAAACCTCTCGAACAGCGACCAGTCTCTCGCCTTATCATGACAGTCAGTTTTTGAATCGGGACACAATCCTAGTAGTTCTCCCACCGCTACCTTAGCCGATATAGCGGAACATAAGGTACCAAAGCATGGGAGCCGGGCAACCCAACATTTGACCCAAGACATGATTCGGAACTGATGCATATAATGCTATAAGTTTGGGGTGCCGCACTATCGAAAGTGTTTGGACTTCTTGCGCCGTATTACGGGGTGAACGAGAGCCCCTGGCGTACTGACCGTACCCGAGCGTGCAGGTGCGGAGTGTCGTAAATGGACATATAAGAGAAAGAGAAAAACTTAAAAATGCAATAACAGATTAATAATATGCATTGTTATTTGAGTAATGCGTCGAAGCGCACTGGTACAAGTAGTGCAATAAGCGTAAAGTAGGACGATTCGAAATGTCCTATGCAAGGCAAGCTATGCAATAATAGTGAAAAGCGGGTATATCAAGTATTACTAGAGACCACCTGGCGGTTCCCGTGTTCATCTTAGCTTCTTGTCGCCTTGGTTGTTGCTTCCTGAATGTGTCCAGCCGTCGAATTGCCGGAAAGGCCTTCCGAAAAATTAGGCCATGAAAGAGAGAGGGAATGTCAAAGGTATACAGCCCCTGGTGTGATTAAGCCACAATGCGGGGCGTGTCCTGATTGTGCCCCCGCCTGTGTCCATGGTATTTTCAATGCATAGTTATGTACGCGTGGCACGAATTTCGTTGCTGCACTGGGACTGGGACAGGGGCCTAATTGCTAGGCGAGCATAGATTGCGCCAGGCGATCCTGTTGCAGATTATTCCGGTGTCTGTGGGCTGTAACGCTAAATGAGTGGTCTGTCTGAACAGGCTACTTTGTGCCTCTGCTGCAAGGGCCGCAGTGTGCTCTTCCGTATGGAGCGAGCGTTCTGTGTTTCCATTTACTGTTATGACCCCATGAGGTCCTGGCATCTTGAGCTTGAGGTATGTGTAATGCGGCACTACATTGAATTTTGCAAATGTTGTCCGTCCGAGCAGTGCATGATAGCCACTGCGAAACGGGACGATGTCGAAGATTAGCTCTTCGCTTCGGAAGTTATCCGGTGATCCGAAGACCACTTCCAGTGTGATTGAGCCTATGCAATGGGCCTCTACACCTAGGATGACACCTTTGAAGGTGGTTTTGATGGGTTTGATCCTTAAGGGATCGATACCCATCTTCCGCACTGTATCCTGATAAAGCAGGTTTAGGCTATTGCCGCCGTACATAAGGACTCGAGTGAGATGAAATCCATCAATGATGGGGTCTAAGACCAGTGCGGCAGATCCGCCATGACGGATGCTAGTGGGGTGGTCCCTGCGATCGAAGGTGATCGGACAAGCAGACCATGGGTTGAACTTCGGGGCGACAGGCTCCATCGCGTAGACGTCCCTTAGTGCATGCTTTCGCTCCCTCTTGGGAATGTGGGTTGCATATATCATGTTTATTGTCTTTACTTGTGGGGGAAATCCCTTCTGTCCCCCTGGGTTCGGCGGCCTGGGCTCCTCCTCGTCATCGCTATGCAGCCCCTTGTCCTTGTTTTCGGCATTTAACTTGCCGGCCTACTTGAACACCCAGCATTCTCTGTTGGTGTGATTGGCTGGCTTTTCAGGGGCACCGTCGATTTGACACGAGCGATCCAGTATGCGATCCGGACTGGACGGAGCAGGAGTATTTCTTTTAAATAGCTTTTTCCACTGACTGGATCTAGAGCCTTTGAATCCGGCGTTGACTGGTGTATCTTCGTTGTTATCGCCATTATTGCGGCGCTTTGGTCTATTACGACGCTGCCTACCGTTAACGTCTTTGGTATCCGAGGTATCCGGATTCCTTGATGTATTGTTGCTGCGAGCCAGCCAGGTGTCCTCGCCCGTGCAAAATCGGGTCATGAGTGTTGTGAGGGTTGCCATAGATTTTGGCTTCTCCTGGCCGAGGTGGCGGGCGAGCCACTTGTCGCGGATGTTATGTTTGAATGCCGCTAGTGCTTCTGCATCCGGACAGTCTATGATTTGATTTTTCTTGGTCAGGAACCGTGTCCAGAATTGTCTGGCTGATTCCCCTGGCTGCTGGGTTATGTGGCTCAAGTCATCAGCATCCGGTGGCCGCACATAAGTGCCCTGGAAATTGTCAAGAAATGCATCTTCCAAATCCTCCCAACTATCGACGGAATCTGCTGGCAAGCTATTCAGCCAATGCCGAGCTAGTCCTTTGAGTTTTAGTGGGAGGTACTTGATGGCATGTAGATCGTCACCGCGAGCCATGTGGATATGAAGGAGGATATCCTCAATCCATACAGCGGGATCTGTTGTGCCGTCATATGATTCTATATTTACGGGTTTAAAACCCTCCAGGAATTCATGATTAATAACTTCATCAGTGAAGCATAAGGGGTGTGCGGCGCCTCTGTGCCGGGCTATATCCCAACGTAGTTCGTATGAGTCTTGTCTGCTGTATTTGGCCCAGGCGGATTTACTCTTGGTGTATCCGACGCGACGATCATCGCCCTGTGTGGGCACACGTGTTTGTGTCCCGTATATTGACCTTGCGATTTTTGCCTTGCTATCCAAGATGTCTCGCAGGTCCTCTGTGTTGCCCCGGGCCTTAGTATCTTTGACAGAGTGGCGACGGGGTGCAGGCTGAACTTTGGGCTGAAACGCCTCTCTAGCTCGGCCGCGTAGTGGCCGGTCAGCCGCATTGTACACTGGTGAATGAGGTTTGAATGCTTCCTCCTCGACGTGAGGTAGCAACCTGTGTTTTGGGTAACACTTGGACGAGCGCTCGAGTTCATGTTCCTTGGCTGCAAGGACTTCAGTCCACCTGTCCCCTAGCAAGTCTTGATCAGCTTGAAGCTATTGTTGTTTCTTCTTTAGGCTATTTGCCGTGGCCATAAGCCAGCGCTTGAAGTGCTCTTGCTCGACGGGGTCCTCAGGCACGATGAATTCATCATCGCCGAGGCTCGCCTCGTCTTCGGAGAGAGGCATGTAATTGTCCTCCTCTGGTTCTCCATCTGCTGCCTACTCTGGGGGGCTAGCTTGTTCATCCTCCAGCTCTTCGTCGTGCTGGAGGGGATTGTTGTTATCTTCGGCGCTATCCGGAGTATTATTATCTCCTGTGCCGGTATCACTGCTCTTACTGTGGCGGGACTTAGAGCGGCGCCGCTGACGTCGGCGTTTGGGTTGCTTCTTGGAGGGGTCATCCTCCGCTTTCTCCTCGCCGTTGGCTTCTTTGGGGGTGTCCACCATATATATATATATATATATATATATATATATATATATATATCATATGATGAGGTGGTGGTCCAGTGCCCCGAGGGCGGTGGATCCTGTTCGTCTCCGGCTTCATCGTCCATACCGTCGAAGTCTTCGGAGCCGAAGTCGAGCATGTCGGTTAAGTCATTGACAGTGGCTACTAAGTGGGTGGTGGGCGGGCAGCAAATTTCTTCGTCGCCCGCATCCCATTCTGGCCGGACATAGTTCGGCCAAGGCTCTCCTGATAGGGAGAGAGACCTTAATGAATTTAGCACATCTCCAAAAGGTGAGTGCTGAAAGATATCCGCGGAGGTGAACTCCATGATCGGCACCCAGTCGGACTCGACGGGCACGGATACGAGCAGCTCAAAGTCCATGGCCGAGGATGAATCCAATGGTTTGGCAACACGGCTCTCGTAAGGGGTGAAGTCAGTATCTGGCTCTATCGCCGCTGAGAGTGCAGCCTCCATGGCGGGGTCCATCCCTCCGCTCTCGGATGGCGCGACTTGCTCCGGATTAAAGGCCGGAGTAGCTGCGGATGCGATCTCCCGAACACCGTCCGACGGCAGAGTTGCGTCTTGCTCGTCATGACTGCGCGGTGCATCCGGCATGGGCTCGAATCCGTCGAAGATCAAGTCTCCGCGGATATCGGCCGTGTAGTTCAAGTTTCCAAATCCGACCTGATGGCCAGGGGCGTAGCTCTCAATCTTCTCCAGATGGCCAAGTGAGTTGGCCCGCACTGCAAAGCCGCCGAATATGAAGATTTGTCCAGGGAGGAAAGCCTCACCCTGGACCGCATTTCTAGCGATGACCAAAGGAGCCATCGAGCCTTATGGTGACGACACAGTGGAACTCTCAATGAAAGCACCAATGTCGGTGTCAAAACCGACAGATCTTGGGTAGGGGGTCCCGAACTGTGTGTCTAAAGCGGATGGTAACAGGAGGCAGGGGACACGATGTTTTACCCAGGTTCGGGCCCTCTTGATAAAGGTAAAACCCTACGTCCTGCTTGATTGTTCTTGATGATGTCAGTATCATAAGAGTAGATCTACCACGAGATCAGAGAGGCTAAACCCTAGAAGCTAGCCTATGGTATGATTGTATGTTGTCCTACGGACTAAAACCCTTTGGTTTATATAGACACCGGAGGGGGCTAGGGTTACACAAGGTCGGTTACAAAGGAGGAGATATACATATCCGTATTGCCTAGCTTGCCTTCCATGCCAAGTAGAGTCCCATCCGGACACGGGACGAAGACTTCAATCTTGTATCTTCATAGTCCAACAGTCCGGCCAAAGGATATAGTCCGGCTGTCCGGAGACCCCCTAATCCAGGACTCCCTCAACGTGCCGCATCCACCGCCACGGCCTCCGGATTCACTCCGGGGCCACCTGCAACATCTATTGTTAGATTTGCATACATGTTGCATACTACCTGGTACCCGTATTCTTTGCAATGGAAACAAGTGTTACCAGAGGGACCCTTCTCGGACTCCTTCAACGCGGCAACAGCGGCCCCTGGCTGGGCCTTGCACTCGTCCAGCTCTTGAGACAATTGTGAATTCTTCTCTATAAGAACCTGCACAAATAATGATCCTTAAATCAGTTGTGTCAACAGTTTCAAGTCTCAGGGGCTACTGATACATATAATCGTCAGATTTCCTTACCCGTATATCCCTTACATACTGGTCCGTGGCTCTGGCTAGACCATTTTGAGTGGCACGGATGTACGTGTCTCCGGAATTGAAGGCATCAAATGCCTCTGGCAAGAAACAAGCGTCACGGAGTATGGCCCGGCGACGCCTATGATTCATGGCGCTCTCCACTTTGGAATTTGTAGCGGATAGTCTGTCCGCATCCTCTGTAGGAGGAACACCCGGCGTCTGCCCCGTGTTAGCTTCCGCCTCTATGTCCGGCTCTGGAGCCTGACTGGTCGAGGCGTGATCGGCAACCTCTCCGGATATAGTCCGGCGAGCGTCTTTTCTGCTAGGAAACCCGGATGTCATTATATTAAGAAATACGACAACCACGGAGTGAGGTTTTATGTCATACCTCTGTGCCGGCGTCTCCGTCCTGACCGCCTTCCTTTTTGGCCTACCCGGCTTCGGTGCCTCTTGTTGGCGAGTTGCTGCGGATTCGGCACGGCGTCCTGAATGCCTTCCCTGTAAAACACCATATGTGTACGGTAGGTGAAGTGCATAAAAGGGGATCCTTTTTGGGAGTTGGGACTTTGGTTTTTATTACGTGCGACGCAGGGAGTAGTCCAGGATAGTCGGCCGTTATGGCCACCATGGCGTCATCGCAGCTCAATTGATGGAATTGCCTATCTATCAGCTCCACGAATATGTCCGGATCCTCTTCGAGTCCGGGATCGAGGGCCCTACCAGGGTCCTCCGGTTGTGGAGGTGGGCTATTGACCTCCCTTACAGCTTTTCGAAGTTCCTTCCGTGAAATGGCAAGGTGAGTATCTACGACGAAGAATGCGGGAAGGTCGGGGGTAAAGAGGTACAACTCACCCAGCTTGGAGGGTTGTACATGGAGAATCCATCCCGTGGCTTGATACGGATGAACTCCTCTTCCTCTCCCTTGAACAACTCGGATAGAATTTTTGCTAAAGCAGCAGCGGAGTCCGGTCCCTTACGCCCACAACGGGTGGCATCATCTTCCCCGTTAAAACACCATAGGGGGTGCCCTCTATATTGAAGCGGTTGCACCCCCCGGATTATGCATATTGACATAACCTCGATTATTGTCAATCCTGATTGAGCCAGCGCTTTAATTCGGTTCATCAGGTAAAGGACTTCTCTATCGTCTTCCTCCTGGGGGCTCCGTGGGTGCCAGCTTCGGCGTTTCTTCAGAGGCGCATTGTTGAACTTAGGAAGACCCCGCCGAACAGGGTCTAGAAGGGGGGCGTCCTCCATGTAAAACCACTGTGAAGGCCAGTCTTCGGACGTCTTCTTTGGAGTACCGGACATGTATCCGGTCTCGGCGATGCGCCATATTTTGGCTCCGCCCACTTGATAAAGTGACCCCTTCTGTGTGCGGGGCACAAGGTAGAATAGCCTTTTCCACAGCTCGAAATGAGCCTCGCAGCCCAGAAACAGCTCACAAAGGGCAACATAACTGGCGATGTGTAATATGGAAGCAGGGGTGAAATTATGCAGCTGGAGGCCGTAAAACTCCAAGAGCCCGCAGAGGAACAGATGAATTCGAAATTTGAGTCCCCTTAGTAAGTAAGGGACAAGGCATACCCGCTCCCCTTAGAGGGACTGGGGAAGCTCTCCGCTTGCTCCCCGCCATTATAGGTGGTGAGCCCAGCTCGGACGGGGACCATATACGCTGGAGGGAGAAATCCCTGGGTCTGCAACTCTACTAATCAGCTGTGTGGGATGGAACACTTCTCCCAATCACCGGGCTTAGGGCTACGGGAGTGAGAGGAGGAGCTGTGGTGGCCGGCCATGATGGAATGGATTTTTTTCCGAGCGCGCTCTGATGGATTCTCGCCTTGGGAGGATGGTGTGGATTGGATCTAAGAATCCCCATCTCTTTAATAGACGATTTATTTACCTCGCTAGGGGGGCGAATGTAAAAACGCCCTGGCTCCTCGTATTCGCTCGACGCATGGAAGATAGCCCTTATTGGGCGCAGAAGCCAAGGAGTCTAACATTTATGAGAGCCGGACACTACTTAGCAGATATTCAGGATTTGGAGAAGAACCCGCCTTGCAATGCCGAAGACAATATTGCGCACCGGACTCATCGTCATTGAAGCCTGGTTCAGGGGCTACTGAGGGAGTCCTGGATTAGGGGGTCTCCGGACAGCCGGACTATATCCTTTGGTCGGACTGTTGGACTATGAAGATACAAGATTGAAGACTTCGTCCCGTGTCCGGATGGGACTCTCCTTGGCGTGGAAGGCAAGCTAGGCAATACGGATATGTAGATATCCTCCCTTGTAACTGACTCTGTGTAACCCTAGCCCCCTCCGGTGTCTATATAAACCGGAGGGTTTACTCCATAGGACAACATACAATCATACCACAGGCTAGCTTCTAGGGTTTAGTCTCTACAATCTCGTGGTAGATCAACTCTTGTAATACTCATATCATCAAGAATAATCAAGCAGGATGTAGGGTATTACCTCCATCAAGAGGGCCTGAACCTAGGTAAACATCGTGTCCCCTGCCTCCTGTTTCCATCCGCCATAGACGCACAGTTCAGGACCCCCTACCCGAGATCCGCCGGTTTTGACACCGACAATCACCCTTGGGTGGAGGAGGATCCCCTAGGATTTTAATAGGCAAATTGTGCTTCAGGATGGGTTCCTGTTTAAAGAATACTTCATCTATTTCCCTTCTTTCATTTATAAACATATCATTTTCATGGTCTAGCAAATATTGTTCTAAAGGATCACTAGGAGGTACGCCAATAGAAGCAAGACCAATAATTTCATCTTTACTAGGCAATTCCTCTTCACGGTGTTGTCTACGAAATTTAGAGAAATTAAACTCATGAGACATATCACCTAAACCAATAGTAACAACATCCTTTTTGCAGTCTATCTTAGCATTAACAGTGTTCAAGAAGGGTCTACCAAATATAATGGGACAAAAGCTATCTTGTGAGGAACCAAGAACAAGAAAATCAGCAGGATATTTAGTTTTCCCACACAAGACTTCAACATCTCTAACAATTCCAATTGGTAAAATAGTATCTCTATTGGCAAGTTTAATTGTGACATCAATATCTTCTATCTCAGCAGGTGCAATATCATGCATAATTTCTTTGTATAAGTCATGAGGTATAGCACTAGCACTGGCACCCATATCACATAAGCCATGATAACAATGATCTCCTATTTTAACAAAAATAACAGGTATGCCTACCAGAGGTCTATGTTTATCTTTAGCACAACGTTTGGCAATTCTAGCGGTTTCATTACAGAAATGAATAACATGCCCATCAATATTATCAGCCAAGAGATCTTTTATAATAGCAATATTAGGTTCAACTTTAATTTGCTCAGGAGGTGTATAAGTTCTAATATTGCTTTTACAAACCACAGTTGAAGCTTTAGCATGATCCTTTATCCTAACAGGAGGTGGTTTCTCAACATAAGAAGTAGGAACAATAGGATCATTATAAGTGATAGTCTTTTCTTCAACTTTAATAGGTGCAACTACTTTTACTTCTATGGAGGATGATATTTAAACCACTTCTCATTAGGTAGATCGATATGAGCAGCAAAAGATTCACAAAAAGAGGCTACTATCTCAGAGTCAAGTCCACATTTAGTGCTAAATTTACGGAAAACATCAGTATCCATAAAAGATTAAACACAATCAAATTTAGGTGTCATACCTGACTCCTTACCTTCGTCGAGGTCCCAGTCTTCACAGTTGCGTTTAATTCTTTTCAATAAATCCCATTTGAATTCAATAGTCTTCGTCATAAAAGAGCCAGCACAGGAAGTATCGAGCATGGTGCGATTGTTATCAGAAAGCCGAGCATATAAATTTTGAATAATCATTTCTCTTGAGAGCTCATGATTGTGGAATGAATATAACATTAATTTAAGCCTCCCCCATGCTTGAGCGATGCTTTCTCCTTCGCGAGGCCAGAAATTATATATATAATTGCGATCACGATGAACAAGATGCATAGGATAAAACTTCTGATGAAATTCTAATTTCAATCGTTTGTAGTTCCATGACCCTGTATCATCACATAGCCTATACCATGTCAATGCATCTTCCTACAAAGATAAAGGGAAGACCTTCTTCTTAATAACATCTCCGGGTACACCTGCAAGCTTAAATAATCCACAAACTTCATCCACATATATTAGGTGCTCATCAGGATGCACTATTCCGTCTCCTGCAAAAGGATTACCTAGCAGTTTTTCTATCATACCTGAAGGAATTTCAAAGCAGACATTTTCATTTTCAGTAGGTTCAGTAGGTTGAGGAGCAACTCTTTGCTCTACTGGTCGGGGTGAAGATACCCCAAACAAGCCACTCAAAGGATTACTTTCCATAGTAACAAGTGATAATAAATTCCAGCACACTATATAAATATTTCCTTACCAAATTTCACCTACCAAAAGCGCTTCACTCCCCGGCAACGGCGCCAGAAAAGAGTCTTGATGACCCACAAGTATAGGGGATCTATCGTAGTCCTTTCGATAAGTAAGAGTGTCGAACCCAATGAGGAGTAGGAGGAAATGATAAGCGTTTTTCAGCAAGGTATTCTCTGCAAGCACTGAAATAATAGGTAACAGATAGTTTTGTGATAGGATAATTTGTAATGAGCAATAAGTAACAAAAGTAAATAAAGTGCAGCATGGTGGCCGAATCCTTTTTGTAGCAAAGGACAAGCCTGGACAAACTCTTATATGATGTAAAGCGCTCCCGAGGACACATGGGAATATCGTCAAGCTAGTTTTCATCACGTTCATATGATTCGCGTTCGGTACTTTGATAATTTGGTATGTGGGTGGACTGGTGCTTGGGTGCTGCCCTTATTTGGACAAGCATCCCACTTATGATTAACCTCTATTGCAAGCATCCGCAACTACAACAAAAGTATTAAGGTAAACATAACCATAGCATGAAACATATGGATCCAAATCAGCCCCTTACGAAGCAACGCATAAACTAGGGTTTAAGATTCTGTCACTCTAGCAACCCATCATTTATTTATTGCTTTCCAATGCCTTCCTCTAGGCCCAAATAATGGTGAAGTGTCATGTAGTCGACATTCACATAACACCACTAGAGGAGAGACAACATACATCTCATCAAAATATCGAACAAATACCAAATTCACATGACTACTAATAGCAAGACTTCTCCCATGTCCTCAGGAACAAACGTAACTACTCACAAAGCATATTCATGTTCATAATCAGAGGGATATTAATATGCATATAGGATCTGAACATATGATATTCCACCAAATAAACCAACTAGCATCAACTACAAGGAGTAATTAACACTACTAGAAATCCACAGGTACCAATCCCGGACTTGGAGACAGGAATTGGATACAAGAGATGAACTAGGGTTTTGAGAGGAGATGGTGTTGGTGAAGATGTTGATGGAGATTGCCCTCTCCCGATGAGAGGAGCGTTGGTGATGACGATGGCGATGACTTCCCCCTCCCGGAGGGATGTTTCCCCGGTAGAACAGCTCCGCCAGAGCCCTAGATTGGTTCCGCCAAGGTTCCGCCTCGTGGCGGCGGAGTCTCGTCCGGAAAGATGGCTTATGATTTTTTTTCTCATCGAAAGACTCCATATAGCAGAAGATGGCCATCGGAGGGCCACCAGGGGGCCCACGAGGTAGGGGGCGCGCCCAGGGGGTAGGGCGCGCCCCCCACCCTTGTGGGCAGGGTGTGGCCCCCCTGGCGAACTTCTTGCTCACAGTATTTTTTATATATTCTCAAAACGTCTTCCGTGAAGTTTCAGGACTTTTGGAGTTGTGTAGAATCGGTCTCTAATATTTGCTCCTTTTCCAACCCAGAATCCCAGCTGCCGACATTCTCCCTCTTTATGTAAACCTTGTAAAATAAGAGAGAATAGGCATAAGTATTGTGATATAATGTGTAATAACAGCCCATAATGCAATAAATATCGATATAAAAGCATGATGCAAAATGGACGTATCAGATCCGAAGGGGCCATCATCACCATGAAGGCCAAGGACTAGAGGGGGAACCTATCCCCATCTAGGGGGAGGCCATGGAGGAGGAAGAACAAGGGGGAGAACCTCTCCTCCTCTCTCTCAGTGGCACCGGAGTGCCATCAGGAGGGGAATCATCACCGCGGTGATCGTCTTCATCAACATCACCATCATCATCACCATCCTCATCTCTTTTACGTGGTCCACTCTCCCGCACCCCGCTGTAATCCCTACTTGAACATTGTGCTTTATGCCACATATTATGATCCAATGATGTGTTGCCATCCTATGATGTTTTGAGTAGATATCCTTTTTCTTTGGGTTGATTGATGATCTAGATTGGTATGAGTTGTATGTTTTATATTGGTGATGTCCTATTGTGCCCTCCGTGTCGCGCAAGCGTGAGGGATTCCCGTTGTAGGGTGTTGCAATACGTTCATGATCCACTTATAGTGGGTTGTTTGAGTGACAAAAGCATAAACCCGAGTAAGGGGGTTGTTGCATATGGGATAAAGGGGACATGATGCTTTAATGCTATGGTTGGGTTTTACCTTAATGATCTTTAGTAGTTGCGGATGCTTGCTAGAATTCCAATCATAAGTGCATATGATCCAAGAAGAGAAAGTATGTTAGCTTATGCCTCTCCCTCATATGAAATTGCAATGACGACTATTGATACGTCTCCATCGTATCTACTTTTCCAAACACTTTTGCCCTTGTTTTGGACTCTAACTTGCATGATTTGAATGGAACTAACCCGGACTGACGCTGTTTTCAGGAGAATTACCATGGTGTTATTTATGTGCACAAACAAAAGTTCTCGGAATGACCTGAAACTTCACAAAGCAACTTTTTGGAAAATATAAAAAATACCTGCAAAAGATGAAGGCCAGGGGGCTCACCACCTGTCCACGAGGGTGGGGGCGCGCCTGCCCCCCCCCCTAGGGCGTGCCCCCTACCTCGTGGGCCCCCTGGAGCTCCTCCGACTCCAACTCCAACTCCAACTCTATATATTGTGTTTCGGGGAGAAAAAAATCAGAGAGAAGAATTCATCGCGTTTTACGATACGGAGCCGCCGCCAAGCCCTAAAACCTCTCGGGAGGGCTAATCTGGAGTCCGTTCGGGGCTCCGGAGAGGGCAATCCGTCACCATCGTCATCATCAACCATCCTCCACCACCAATGCATGAGAAATTCCATCGTAGGCTTGCTGGACGGTGATGGGTTGGATGGGATCTATCATGTAATCGAGTTAGTTTTGTTAGGGTTTGATCCCTAGTATCCACTATGTTCTGAGATTGATGCTGCTATGAGTTTGCTATGCTTAATGCTTGTCACTAGGGCCCGAGTGCCATGATTTCAGATCTGAACCTATTATGTTTTCATCAATATATGAGAGTTCTTGATCCTATCTTGCAAGTCTATAGTCACCTATTATGTGTTATGATCCGTTAACCCCGCAGTGACAATAATCGGGATACTTACCGGTGATGACCGTAGTTTGAGGAGTTCATGTATTAACTATGTGTTAATGCTTTGTTCCGGTACTCTATTAAAAGGAGGTCTTAATATCCCTTAGTTTCTGTAAGGAGCCCGTTGCCACGGGAGGGTAGGTGTCGGGGGTGCTAATCCCACGGACACCTATGGGACCGGCGGACCGAGCCCCTTTCGGTTCGGCAGGGGGCGGAGAGAGCACGAAGAGCAGATCGATGCGAAGCGCACGAGCACGCGATCAGTTTACCCAGGTTCGGGCCCCACGGATGCGTAAAACCCTACTCCTGCTTTGTGGTTTGTATTGATTTCTTGCTCGGGAGCGCTGAGTGCTACAATATACACCAGCTGCTAACGAGACCGAGCGTGAGCGTTCTGTTGGCCAACCTCCTCTACGTTGCGCATGGGCCTCGTTTTATATGCTCAAAGGGGTCACCGACAGGTGGCAACGTAGACAAGGGTAAAAATAAAAAAAGGCATTGCGGTAGGTACCTCTGCCTACAACAGTGTATCATACCTAACCCTGACGGCAGGGGACAAGGGCATTAAATGCCCGTCTGCGTCGCCTAGACGGTGCAGAAAGGGACCACCAGGGACGCCATTGCTTGCCACGATGGCAATCTTGCCAGCGCCGCTCGCCACCGTGTACCTCTGGCTGCACAGCCTCCCGCCCGCGTATGCCTGGAAGGGTCCCAGAGCGACACGTTGGTGGATGTGCTAGAGCGCAGGTATAGAGTGGGGGCTTTCCGTGGCAAGCACCTTGCCGCGGTTGTTGTCTTGTCGCGTCCGGGAGCTTGTCGCTCACCAGGCCTTGCCGGGATGCGTGGTGCATCGCGGAAAGTTTCTTGAGATGCCTTAGTTGGCCTTCCCGGCAAGCTCCTCTTGCCGGGGTCTTGTCTCCTTCCCGGCAAGCTCCTCTTGCCGGGGTCTTGGATACTTTGTTTTTGAATGGCTCCAAAGGAACCACGGAGGACCTTGGCTGTCACCCGGCAAGCCTTGCCGCGGGATGCTGTGACTGCCCGTGCACAAGTTCGGGATACTAGGGTACCCCTACTCTAGTACACCGACAGGAGCCCCCGGGCCTGGGCCATACACGGTGCCGAGCGCTGTTGGGCCAGGCCCAAAACAGGGCACGGGCACGCGCGGCCTGGGTTACGCCGTATCTCACTCCGCATCCACCGCGCCCTCCCCGAACGGCACGCGTCGAACGCGGCGTCGTGGGAGAGATCGTGGGTGGTTTCTTTATTAGGAAAGGCAGAACGTCCGCCACCTCCCCCTTTATAAGCAAGGGGAAGCAGGGGTAGTGCGCCCATTCGCCAGTTGCTTTCGCAATCTTGGAATCCTCCGCCGTGCCTCCGTCTTCCCAAAGCAAAGAGAGCAGCGCCCTGCCCCCCATCGCCACCAGCACCACCATTGCCGTCGACCCCCTCCACCATTTCCGCCATGGCTCCGAAAGCCGACAAGGGGAAGGTTGTGAAGTCGACCGAGGCGCAGTGGCTTGCGGCGCTGCGGAAGGAGCGGGCCATCTTCCCCCCCCCCCCAAGCTTGCCGCGAAGGAGCTGAGGGAGTACTACTACCTCTTCTGGTCGACGGAGACGCGAGCGCATCCGAGCACCAAGGTACTTCCAGTCACCGCTCATAAAATGGCTCCACACGGATATCCCTTCTTCGCTGTGTTCTTCTACTGCGGGCTCTGCCCGCCCTTCTCGGAGTTTTTCTGTGACATCATGAACACCTACGGACTCTGCCTCCTTGATTTCACCCCCAATGTCGTTCTGACCATGGCAGTTTTCGCGCATCTCTATGAAAACTTTGTCGGAGTCCATCCCAACGTAGCCCTTTTCCGCCACTTCTTCATGCCCCGAGTAGAGATAGGACAGCCCATGTCTGGCGGAATCGCCTGGATCTCGAGGGCCGGCAAGAAGGATTCCTATCTGGAGGGAGAGTTCCGCGGCAAGTGGGAGGAGTGGAGAGCAGATTGGTGCTGGATTGTCGAGGAGAACCGCAGCCATTTACCGCCCAGCGCCAAGCCCCAGCAGTACGCGGCAGCGACTGGAGTGACCTGGCCCCGGAAGATGATAGGCTAAGGATTGCCATCACCAGGATCCAACGCCTCAGGCTTGTCGGACTCACTGTAGGCGCCGTTGGCGCGGATTTTCTTCGCCGCCGCATCGCCCCCCTGCAGGAACGGAGGAGGCCCGCCTGGGAGTTCAAGAACGCGGCGGATATCATGAGGCTGCGTCCGGGCCTCAACTACAACTTTACTGTCCTAGAGCTCAACGCGAAGCTCCAGGAGCTCTTCAAGTACGACCCTGATCATCCCGAGGTGTTTAGGTTGCCGCAGGGCGTCGTTCCGTTGTGCAACAACTCCTCGCTTGACCGCATCCGCGCAATGATGCCGTTGTGCGACTCACACGGAATTTTTCCAACTTGGCAAGAGCCTGCAGACGAGGTCGTGCAGGATTCTTCGACTGCTTGGTAGAAGTGCCGATCCGCTCTGACGAGAAGAATGGCCTGTGACACTCCAAAATTTTAATTTGGTTTTCTTCAAAAACTTTGTTGGATTTTAAAAGAGTGCATTTAAAATTTCTTTTCTAGAAATCCATCCTCTTAAAAAACTTCCTTTCACCTTTGGCAAGGATTTCCTTTTCCTATTCAAATTTGGTGTGGAATTTTTGGAAACTCTTCTTCTAGTAGTTTCCCTCTCAAACTTATTTATTTTCATTTAAAAAGAAACCCTAGGAGTTTTGGGACTTCTTTCTTTTTGAAACCACCCATGATTTTACCATGTCACAGGTGGTAAAACCCCTCCAAAACCTCCCCTCCTCCTTGGAACAACCTAAGTTCTCTGTCCCAACTAATCCAAACAAGTTTTGTATTTTATTTCAATCATTTTTTCCTCTCAAATCATTTCGGTCAATTATTTGGAGCCTGAGTCATTTACAAAGCAAGTACCTTATTTCCTTTGAGTTTTGATCTCAAACCAACTCCTCTGGATTGCCCTTAGCATCCACAACTCAGAACCATCTTGATCCACTCCTCCTCTTTTCAAATTTTTCAAATTTCAGTCTCAGCAAGTTTGGACCAGATTTTCCAAATTTGGTGAAATTCATATCTCCTCTTCTCCAAAAATTCTACCAAAATTCAGGCAGCCTACTGGAGCAACGAGTAGCCACTCCACCAAAAATCAGCTCTAGGAAAAATCCCCAAAGGCCAAATTCATTCTGTCGAACACCTTGCATGCACTATTTCCCTGCATATTCAGAAAAATTCAGAGTTCAGTGTCGATCTTCGTCAGGAGTTCAGTCACATGCTCACAGTGCCCTTGGCACGTTCCCCGCCGCCTCTTCCTCCTCTTCCTGGCGTCGGTGGAACGCTGGCCCGCTCTCGCCGGCATCTTCTGCGGCGTCGGGACCTCCCGTGGCGGCCGAGAGAAGGCACCCTACGGCGCAACGCCGTTCTGCACCGCCCAAGCCACCTGGTAGCTCCGCGTGGCCGTCTCCCTTGCCAGCGCACGCATGCAGCACCGCCGCCGTGGCCTGGCACGCGCAGGGCGCGCTCCCTGCCGCCGACGTGCCGCACGGCTGTTCTGTTGGGACAGGCCGTAAACCTCCCTCCCGTGCTTAGTTGGACCTTGGAATGGCACCACTACTCCACCTAGGCGATGCCCAAGCCCCTAATCCCACTGCCCAACCACAGCGCCGCCGTAATCACTCGCCGGACTTATCCCGTTCGCGGCAACCGCCTCGGGCCGGCTATATATAGCGCCCCCAAGCTCCCTATCGCCCCCGCACACCTCCACCACCTCACTGGACCCCGACCAGCAACTAGAAGAGCCTCGAGGGGCCCTTCTTCCTCGACTCCGGCCGCCTCGTTCTGCCTTGGCCTCCACCTCGATTCGCTCCGGTGAGGCCATCTCCGGCGTTCAAACCTCGTCAGTGGCCTCTTCGGGCACCCAGTAAGCTAACCCAAGCGTCAATTTTGACCTTCGTAGCTCTCCCCGACGAGATCCATCTCCACCCGAGCCACCGTCCGCCGGAGCAAGGCTCGCCGTCGACGTGGTACTCGCCGACGACCACCACCACCACCAACCGACGCGGAATGGCGCCCTGAACATGGAGGTACTCTCCGATCCCCCTGCCTCGCCGTGGATCGCCGCCGGCGACCACCGCGGCTCTCAGGCACCGTCGTTCTCCGCCGCCCGTTTTGAATTTTCAAACCTGACGGGTGGGACACGCCAGTCAGCCTCTCAGTTCTTTTTACACGAATTGTTTTCTGAAAACGCCTTCGGGCAAAATATGTTTCCCTCTCTGGGCTGGCGTATTCGAGACCGAAGCGTTTTCTGTTTTTATGAGCTAGCCCCTGGAAACTTTCTGTTTCATTACAGATGAGTCCCTAGACAAAAACCTTTATAACTTTTAAACAGAAAAGTATTTTTGATTGATTCTTTTTCTGTTCTCTTTGAAATTTTGTCTAGTTTTTTATCAGATTTATTTGAAAAATATTTGGGATACTTTTTGTGCACATCTTGGTATTTACGATAGCGCCTATATTTTCTTTATGCCGTAGATACCGAAGGAGGTGACGGAGCCGCGAACTTCACCGAGCTAGGCTCCGACTACTCTGAACCAGGCAAGCATGTTTGAACTTTTGATATGATGAGTGTCTTGGCATGTTTTGCATTTAGTTAGTTTCATGGCATGTTGATGAGCATACCGATGAACGTTATTTTCATGCATGGTTGAGGTAAGTGAGTTCGATGAATCATAAGTGGATGGATGTGAGTATGCATGGCCATGTGTTGGCGTGAGGATGGGTAAGATGGCAGAGTTGTAGCATGCCAGTCTTATGCCAGACTATATGAATTCAGTGTCAAACCGTATTGTTCCAGTTCCTCCCATTTCCTTCCCTGTACTACCACATGTTTTCCGCAAGGAATATGGCTTAGTAAGTTGCAAACCGCTTTCCTGGTACACACCAAAAGGAGAGGCCGGGATGATGGTTCCATGGCCCTGGATTAAAGCCAGTCATCCGGTCAGGGGGCATGGGTGTTTCCGGTTGGGACCGAGAGGGGGGCACCCCTTAGAGTGCGCGTATATAAATTTGATCCCATGCTATTCGAGATTGTGATCTCCCCGTCTCAAAAGTTTTTCTTGGACGATGTCTAGGGTGAGTCCTGGCATCGAGAGGTAGGATGGGTGTGTACTGGTTAGCTGTGTTTTCTTCCGAAAGACCGTAAACGGAACTAGTCCTTCGTGACTACAGAAATCCGTTGGCTGTGGGAAAAAAGATTGTACAAACTATGCAAAGTCATACATTCCCTTGAATCATCTATTCCATGTCCAAATTCGTATATTCTTGTTCTAATAGTGTCAGCTTGATGACAGAGACTCCGGTGAATCACATGAATGCTAAGTCCGGATATATGTTTATTCCTGTGGGTGGACTAACCCGTTTATTATCATGTATTGAATATTTATTATGAGTATTATTTACTTATGAATAGAAGCCCTCTCTGCGATGTCGCTCAGACGTCCGACTGTGGCATTGTTATTATTTACTTTCTTTTAAAGCCCTTTCTGTGATGTCGCCCCGACGTCCGACTGTGGCATTGTTATTATTTACTTTCTTTTAAAGCCCTTCCTGTGATGTCGCCCCGACGTCCGACTGTGGCATTGTTATTACTTACTTTCTTTTAAAGCCCTTTCTGTGATGTCGCCCCGACGTCCGACTGCGGCATTTCTTTTAAAGCCCTTTCTGTGATGTCGCCCCGACGTCCGACTGCGGCATATCTTTTAAAGCCCTTTCTATGATGTCGCCTCGATGTCCGACTGCGGTATTTCTTTTAAAGCCCTTTCTGCGATGTCGCTCAAACGTCCGACTGCGGCATTTCTTTTAAAGCCCTTTCTGTGATGTCGCCCCGACGTCCGACTGCGGTATTTCTTTTAAAGCCCTTTCTGCGATGTCGCTCAGACGTCCGACTGCGGCATTTCTTTTAAAGCCCTTTCTGTGATGTCGCCCCGACGTCCGACTGTGGCATTTCTTTTAATGCCCTTTCAGTGATGTCGCCCCGACGTCCGACTATGGCATTTCTTTTAAAGCCCTTTTAAGTGGTGTCGCTAAGACGCCCGACTGTGGCATGATTTCCTCTTTTATTTATTTATTTACCTTTCGAGGCGTCGCTAGACACCCGATCGGTTTTCATTTATATTTTTTTGGGATTTCAGGCGGACTACCGCCGTTTCCCTTGTACTTACTTCATTATGCAAATTTTTGAATGTGCATTGGAAAGATTAATCATGGCGCATTCATGCATGCATTTGTTATATCTTACGTCCGAACTATCTTGCGAGTACTTTCAAAGTACTCACTGGCTTGTTGATTTGGCCAGATGCTGACGAAGGTGATCTCATGGATGAAGAGTTCGATAGTGAGTCCGACGCCTAGAGGAATCCCAGTCAGTCTCGTGCGACCCTGGATTTGGTCACTGTATTATATCCGCTTCCGCAACTCGAATGACATTCATCGAGCCTCACCTCGACGCTCGATGTGATGCCAGTCTGAGAGTCATGTTATCACACTCCCCACTGTGTTATTCCACCATCACTTTATCCTCGAGTCAGTAGTATGCCACCACACCATTGTGTTATATCTGCCATTATGTATAATTATTGGCGCGCTTGTAATAATTTGTTGAGCAGCCCTAGCTCAACCCTGTAATATATTCTATGCTACTGGCTTATTGTATCAAGAATTTGTCTACCAGTGAGGAGGATTTCTCTCATACTAGACTCAAAAGATTGGTTTCTCAATAAATATTTTTTATTGGAAAACCGGTCATGACAAGCTTGGTACCAGAGCCAGGCTGACTGTAGGAAGCCACTAGGTGCGATCACTAATCGGTTATTAGCATGATAGAGCCGATTTATTTTTATTTTTTTGCAATTGTAGTCATTTTCTGACAGTCAGCATAAATTTATGATCTGACCATTCAGGATTTTTGCCTACTTTTGTAGATGGCCGACAACAGCTGCGAGTCTCAGACCTTCGCCAACGTACCCGATGGGTTCGTCAAGCTTCTCTCCTTCATCGTTCAGGTCGCGATGGGGCCATCCATGCGCCCAGTCTTCACACTCCGCCAGCACAAAGTCAACGATAGTCTAACCATGCACCAGGCCACGGTGCAGTTCAAGGGAGGGCGTGGTGAGTTACGCCGCTTCCTGTTCGTGGGAAGAGCCATGCCTACGGAGAGGCATGCTATGCAGATGGCAGCCCGTGAGGCGATAGCTCGCCTCAGGGATGTCCTTCCCGCGATGAAGACTCGTCGCTACCGCTATCTTCCATGCCATGTGCCCTACACCTGTCACTACGCATTCTCCTGCCCCAGAGGAGAATGAGACGAGGCTTTTGAGATGCTTATTGAGTATCTCCGGGCTCTGGAGGCAGCCTTCGACAACCTGGTGGACGACTTCGTGGCTGCTCGCATGGACTCAGTCCATGGCTGTGCCGCCAACAGGAGGGAGCTCCTGCTCACCGCACCGCCACTGACTTTTATCTCGTCCTCAGCATCTCATGCACCTACTCGTCGCCTACCTACCACCATAGGGTTCAACCAGGCCTTTGCGCCCACTCCAGCGTGCACTGCACCACCCGTTGTGCCCACTCCTATTCGTGTTGCTCCGCCCCTGGCACCCGCTCCACCTACCCGACACGGCTCTTCACGTCTGGAGCCTATTATTGAGGAGGAGGTCGAGTCCCCAGCCTCACTACGCCTCACCCTTGGCAGGGCCAAGGAGATCGTCAACATTTCAAGCTGAGTGCGTTTGCCTGTCATGCGATGTACCGCTTTGTAAGATATGTTTATATGTACATAGGTTGTGAGAAGTAGCTTGTTTGCGCATCATGTAGAACTGGAGAAGTGTACTAGCCTAAATAACATGTCAGGATTATGTACGCATATCCTGAGTGATGTACTGTATAATTATCGCCCGCGTGTAAGATATGTAATGAGCAGTCCTTCTCCGTGCGCAAATCAATTTGTTTTCTTAAGTGATCTTGGTCATTTAAATTATTTGCCATCCTTGTGTATTTTTGGAGTTGTTTTTTGCGACCATATTCACTTTTCTTATGAGTCTTACAAAATATATCCCCAGAGTGAAAAATGTCTCGCCCTTGGACTCGCTCCATGCCTACTCCGCCAGAGGAAAATTATGACACTCAACCAGGCAACAATTTCACACAAGGGCAGTCGAGTCAACAGGGCAGTGAAACGGCACTTTCCCAAATGTGCCGCCTTTATGAACAGAGTTAGCAACAGCATCATGAAATGATGAACCAAGTCATCAACATGGGAAATCACCATGGACAGTATCAGCAGCATTCCAAGTTATCTGAGCTACAAAAGACGCGTCCCCAAACATTTTCTCATACTGACAAGCCTCTTGAAGCCGAGGACTGGCTTCGAGATATATAGAGGAAATTAATTATTGCAAAATGTTCAGACCCCGAGAAGGTATTGTATGCTCCGCACTATCTCACAGGAGCAGCCGCATCGTGGTGGGAGAATTTTCTGCACATGCATCCCAACGAAAATGACATAACCTGGGATGATTTCAAGGAAGGTTTCCGTGGTGCACACATTCCTAAGAGTATTATGAAAATCAAGAAGAGAGAGTTCGATGACCTCAAACAAAGGAACATGATAGTGTCAGATTACAATGGTCAATTTACTCTATTGTCTCGCTACGCCAATGAAGAGCGTATGACTGAAAGCAAGAAGATGGAGAAATTCCTTGACGGTCTGGCGCCCGCGCTTAAATGCCAACTGGTCGTGAACACTTTTCCTGATTTTAAAACACTGGTGGACAAAGCCATTACTCTGGAAAATGAGAGACGCAGCCTGGAAGATATCCGCAAGCGAAAAAGGGACCAGACCAACCATGCTCGCAATCACCGAAGCAGGACAGATTTCCAAAAGGGTGGGAAGCACAAATCCTCCTCCAACGTCTCACGCCCAATCAAGAATTTTCATGCAAGGGACAAGGAGTTCACATATCGCCCCGGCGTTACCTGTTATGCCTGTGGAGAGGAAGGACACTATGCTAAGCAGTGTCCCAAGCCTAGAAACTCAACCCCAAAGCCGAACAACGGCGGCAATAATTCAGCGCCCAAGCAAAACAATTTCAATCCCAACAACAACCACAGGAAGGCTCATCTGAACCACGTAACCAAAGAGGAGGCACAAAATGCTCCGGATATCGTACTCGGTACGTTTCCTGTCAACACAATACCTACAATGGTTTTGTTTGATTCTGGAGCTTCTCACTCTTTCATTTCGAAAAGTTTTGCCTTGCAAAATAATTTTTTGATGCTTCCTTTGGAAAAATCCATGATCATCAAGTCCCCTAGGATTCAGCAAGTTACTCAGAATTACTGTCAGGATGTGGTCATTGAGTTCGAAGGATTGGAGTTTCACGCCAATCTTATTGTACTGGAAAACAAAGGACTAGATGTCATCCTAGGGATGGACTGGCTAACCACCAACAAGGGTTTTATTGACTGTTTCAACCGGACCGTAATCCTCACACACCACCACGGGAAGACAATAAGAGTGTCAGCCAAGGAAGGAAAAATACCCCGGCAACCGAGATTGAATAAGGTGGAAGTTTCTGAGCTAAACAAGGTTCCAGTAGTGTGTGAATTTCCAGATGTATTCCCCGAAGAGCTACCCGGCATGCCACCAGACCGAGAGATAGAATTCAGCATTGAACTCGCACCAGGAACCACCCCCATATACAAGAAACCATACCGAATGGCACCATCCGAGTTGGTTGAGTTGAAGAAACAAATAAAGGAATTGCTAGACAAAGGATACATTCGAGCCAGCTCCTCACCTTGGGGATCACCAATTTTATTTGCCAAAAAGAAGGATGGAACAATGAGATTGTGTATTGACTATCGAGCACTTAACATGGTCACAGTCAAGAACAAATATCCGATGCCAAGGATAAACGATTTGTTTGATCAACTCGCTCAGGCCAAGGTATTCTCAAAAATTGACTTAAGGTCAGGATATCATCAATTAAAAGTGCGAACAGAAGATATCCCCAAAACAGCCTTCACCTCCAGATATGGATTGTATGAGTTCACAGTAATGCCATTTGGATTAACAAATGCCCCTGCATATTTTGTTCACCTCATGAACAAAGTATTTATGAAGTTTATGGACAAGTTCGTCATGGTATTCATCGATGATATTCTGGTATACTCCAAGACACCAGAAGAGCACGCAGAACATCTCAGGATTGTACTAGGAGAACTCAGAAAACACCAATTGTATGCCAAGTTCAGCAAATGCGAATTTTGGCTAAGACAAGTATGCTTTCTAGGCCACGTACTAACCCAAGACGGTATCACAGTGGACCCAGAGAAAGTCAAGGCCGTACTTGGCTGGAAATCACCCGCTAGCGTAACGGACATACGAAGTTTCTTGGGAATGGCAGGATATTACCGCAGATTTATTGAAGGATTCTCCGCCATAGCCAAGCCTATGACGCAGTTACTCAAGAAAGACAAGAAGTTTGAATGGACAGAAACCTGCGAGAAAAGTTTCCAAGAGCTAAAACGGAAATTAACGACAGCGCCAGTATTAATTGTACCCGACATACAAAAGAATTTTGAAGTGTATTGTGACGCGTCCAGGAAGGGTCTCGGATGCGTGTTGATGCAGGAAGGCAAGCTTGTCGCCTACGCTTCAAGGCAACTTCGCAAGCATGAGGAAAATTATCCCACTCACGACTTAGAAATGGCAGCAGTTATTCATGCACTCAAGGAATGGAGGCATTTCTTACTTGGGAACCGATGTGAAATATATACGGATCACAAAAGTCTCAAATATATTTTCATGCAGCCAGAACTAAATTTACGACAAAGACGCTGGTTGGAATTGGTAAAGGATTATGATGTTGGTATCCATTACCATCCAGGAAAAGAAAATGTAGTGGCCGATGCTCTTAGTCGGAACCCCAGCTCCGACGAAAGCAATCTGCAAAGCTTGAGGCCTGAATTCCAACAAGAATTTGTCAAGCTCAATTTGATAATGGTAGCAGAAGGCACCATATCAAACTTGGAAATACAACCCGACCTTGTGGAGGAAATCAAAGGAGCTCAGCCCGGTCACCCCAGCATCGAAGGCATCAAAAGAAAGGTGAGTATGGGCAAGGCCTCGGCATTCGTCATAGACGATGGAGGAATATTATGGTACGGAGACAGACTCTGCGTACCAGATATAAAGAACCTCAAACAGCAAATCCTAGTTGAAGCCCACACCGCCCCGTACTCGATCCACCCTGGAGGAACCAAGATGTATAAAGATATTCAGGAAAGATTTTGGTGGCACGGTATGAAGAGGGACATAGCCACCTTCATTGCATGTTGCGACTCTTGTCAACGCATAAAAGCTGAGCATCAGAGACCAGCCGGACTACTGCAACCAAACAAAATACCTGAGCGGAAATGGGATGAAATAGGGATGGATTTCATTGTCGGACTACCTCGGTCACAACATGGGAATGATGCCATATGGGTCATCACTGACAGGTTAACCAAGGTGGCACATTTCATTCCAGTAAAGACAACCTACAACACTCAGAGGCTTGCCAGGATTTATCTCTCCCGTATAGTTTGTCTGCATGGAGTCCCGAAGACTATAATATCCGACAGAGGCACTCAGATCGTCTCGAGATTTTGGGAGCATTTACAACAGGCTCTGGGAACCCAACTAGCCTTCAGTACCGCATACCACCCACAGACCGATGGACAAACGGAACGCGTAAACCAGGTTTTAGAAGACATGCTGAGAGCATGTGTCCTCACATATGGAACCAGTTGGGAAGAAAGCCTGCCATATGCCGAGTTCGCGTACAACAATAGCTAGCAGGCCAGCCTGCAAATGGCACCATTTGAGGCTTTATACGGACGGAGATGTCGTGCCCCGTTGAATTGGTCAGAGACCGGAGACAGCCGCATCTTCGGACCAGACATGCTCAGAGAAGCCGAGGAAAAAGTCAAGCTAATCAGAGACCGACTTAAGACCGCTCAAAGTCGACAGAAGAGTTATTATGATCAGAAACATCATGGGGTCAGCTTCAAACCCGGTGAATTCGTATACCTAAGAGTATCTCCTATGAGGGGATTGCAACGATTCAAGATTAAAGGGAAGCTAGCACCAAGATTCATTGGACCATTCTGTATAATGGTGCGAAGAGGCACGGTAGCCTACCAGCTAGACTTACCCAAGGAATTATCCGATGTCCATGATGTGTTCCACGTCTCGCAATTGAGGAAGTGCGTAAGCAACCCAGAGAAACAAGTATCCCATGAGAGCATTGACGTGCAGCCAGACCTCACTTATCGGGAACGTCCAGTAAGAATATTAGAAGAGTCTGAAAGGAGGACCCGATAGAAGACCATCAAGTTTTTCAGAGTCCAGTGGAGCAATCACACCGACAGTGAAGCAACTTGGGAGAGAGAGGATTTTCATCGGACAGAGCATCCACACTTATTTAAGGATCAGCTGAAATCTCGGGGACGAGATTTTTCCTAAGGGGGTAGCTATTGTGACACTCCAAAATTTTAATTTGGTTTTCTTCAAAAAGTTTGTTGGATTTTAAAAGAGAGCATTTAAAATTTCTTTTCTAGAAATCCTTCCTCTTAAAAAACTTCCTTTCACCTTTGGCAAGGATTTCCTTTTCCTTTTCAAATTTGGTGTTGAATTTTTGGAAACTCTTCTTCTGGTAGTTTCCCTCTCAAACTTATTTATTTTCATTTAAAAAGAAACCCTAGGAGTTTTGGGACTTCTTTCTTTTTGAAACCACCCATGATTTTACCATGTCACAGGTGGTAAAACCCCTCCAAAACCTCCCCTCCTTGGAACAACCTAAGTTCTCTGTCCCAACTAATCCAAACAAGTTTTGTATTTTATTTCAATCATTTTTTCCTCTCAAATCATTTCTGTCAATTATTTGCAGCCTAAGTCATTTACAAAGCAAGTACCTTATTTCCTTTGAGTTTTGATCTCAAACCAACTCCTCTGGATTGCCCTTAACATCCACAACTCAGAAACATCTTGATCCACACCTCCTCTTTTCAAATTTTTCAAATTTCAGTCTCTGCAAGTTTGGACCAGATTTGCCAAATTTGGTGAAATTCATATCTCCTCTTCTCCAAAAATTCTACCAAAATTCAGGCAGCCTACTAGAGCAATGAGTAGCCACTCCACCAAAAATCAGCTCTAGGAAAAATCCCCAAAGGCCAAATTCATTCTGTCGAACACCTTGCATGCACTGTTTCCCTGCATATTCAGAAAAATTTAGAGTTCAGTGTCAATCTTCGTCAGGAGTTCAGTCACATGCTCACAGTGCCCTTGGCACGTTCCCCGCCGCCTCTTCCTCCTGTCCGGAGCACCGCACGCACGCTTGGCCGGTTCCTGGCGTCGGTGGCACGCTGGCCCGCTCTCGCCGGCATCTTCTGCGGCGTCGGGACCTCCCGTGGCAGCCGAGAGAAGGCACCCTACGGCGCAACACCGTTCTGCACCGCCCAAGCCACCTGGTAGCTCCGCGTGGCCGTCTCCCTTGCCAGCGCACGCATGCAGCACCGCCGCCGTGGCCTGGCACGCGCAGGGCGCGCTCCCTGCCGCCGACGTGCCGCACGGCCGTTCTGTTGGGACAAGCCGTAAACCTCCCTCCCGTGCTGAGTTGGACCCTGGAATGGCACCACTACTCCACCTAGGCGATGCCCAAGCCCCTAATCCCACTGCCCAACCACAGCGCCGCCGTAATCACTCGCCGGACTTATCCCGTTCGCGGCAACCGCCTCGGGCCGGCTATATATAGCGCCCCCAAGCTCCCTCTCGCCCCCGCACACCTCCAGCACCTCACTGGACCCCGACCAGCAACTGGAAGAGCCTCGAGGGGCCCTTCTTCCTCGACTCCGGCCGCCTCGTTCCGCCTCGGCCTCCACCTCGATTCGCTCCGGTGAGGCCATCTCCGGCGTCCAAACCTCGTCAGTGGCCTCTACGGGCACCCAGTAAGCTAACCCAAGCGTCAATTTTGACCTTCGCAGCTCTCCCCGACGAGATCCATCTCCACCCGAGCCGCCGTCCGCCGGAGCAAGGCTCGCCGTCGACGTGGTACTCGCCGACGACCACCACCACCAACCGACGCGGAATGGCGCCCTGAACACGGAGGTACTCTCCGATCCCCCTGCCTCGCCGTGGATCGCCGCCGGCGACCACCGCGGCTCTCGGGCACTGTCGTTCTCCGCCGCCTGTTTTGAATTTTCAAACCTGATGGGTGGGACACGCCAGTCAGCCTCTTAGTTCTTTTTACACGAATCGTTTTCTGAAAACGCCTTCGGGCAAAATAAGTTTCCCTCTCTAGGCTGGCGTATTCGAGACCGAAGTGTTTTCTGTTTTTATGAGCTAGCCCCTGGAAACTTTCTATTTCATTACAGATGAGTCCCTGGACAAAAACCTTTATAACTTTTAAACAGAAAAGTATTTTTGATTGATTCTTTTTCTATTCTCTTTGAAATTTTGTCTAGTTTTTTATAAGATTTATTTGAAAAATATTTGGAATAATTTTTGTGCACATCTTGGTATTTACGATAGCGCCTATATTTTCTTTATGCTGTAGACACCGAAGGAGGTGACGGAGCCGCGAACTTCACCGAGCTAGGCTCCGACTACTCTGAACGAGGCAAGCATGTTTGAACTTTTGATATGATGAGTGTCTTGGCATGTTTTGCATTTAGTTAGTTTCATGGCATGTTGATGAGCATACCGATGAACGTTATTTTCATGCATGGTTGAGGTAAGTGAGTTCGATGAATCATAAGTGGATGGATGTGAGTATGCATGGCCATGTGTTGGCGTGAGGATGGGTAAGATGGCAGTGTTGTAGCATGCCAGTCTTATGCCAGACTATATGACTTCAGTGTCAAACCGTATCATTCCAGTTCCTCCCATTTCCTTCCCTGTACTACCACATGTTTTCCGCAAGGAATATGGCTTAGTAAGTTGCAAACCGCTTTCCTGGTACACACCAAAAGGAGAGACCGGGATGATGGTTCCATGGCCCTGGATTAAAGCTAGTCATCCGGTCAGGGGGCATGGGTGTTTCCGGTTGGGACCGAGAGGGGGGCACCCCTTAGAGCGCGCGTATATAAATTTGATCCCATGCTATTCGAGATTGTGATCTCCCCGTCTCAAAAGTTTTTCTTGGACGATGTCTAGGGTGAGTCCTGGCATCGAGAGGTAGGATGGGTGTGTACTGGTTAGCTGTGTTTTCTTCCGAAAGACCGTAAACGGAACTAGTCCTTCGTGACTACGGCAATCCGTTGGCTGTGGGAAAAAATTTTGTACAAACTCTGCAGAGTCATACATTCCCTTGAATCATCTATTCCATGTCCAAATTCGTATATTCTTGTTCTAACAGTGTCAGCTTGATGACAGAGACTCCGGTGAATCACATGAATGCTAAGTCCGGATATATGTTTATTCCTGTGGGTGGACTAACCCGTTTATTATCATGTATTGAATATTTATTATGAGTATTATTTACTTATGAATAGAAGCCCTCTTTGCGATGTCGCTCAGACGTCCGACTGTGGCATTGTTATTATTTACTTTCTTTTAAAGCCCTTTCTGTGATGTCGCCCCGACGTCCGACTGTGGCATTGTTATTATATACTTTCTTTTAAAGCCCTTTCTGTGATGTCGCCCCGACGTCTGACTGTGGCATTGTTATTATTTACTTTCTTTTAAAGCCCTTTCTGTGATGTCGCCCCGACGTCCGACTGTGGCATTGTTATTACTTACTTTCTTTTAAAGCCCTTTCTGTGATGTCGCCCCGACGTCCGACTGCGGCATTTCTTTTAAAGCCCTTTCTGTGATGTCGCCCCGACGTCCGACTGCGCCATTTCTTTTAAAGCCCTTTCTGTGATGTCGCCCCGACGTCCGACTGCGGCATTTCTTTTAAAGCCCTTTCTGTGATGTCGCCCCGACGTCCGACTGCGGTATTTCTTTTAAAGCCCTTTCTGCGATGTCGCTCAAACGTCCGACTGCGGCATTTCTTTTAAAGCCCTTTCTGTGATGTCGCCCCGACGTCCGACTGCGGTATTTCTTTTAAAGCCCTTTCTGCGATGTCGCTCAGACGTCCGACTACGGCATTTCTTTTAAAGCCCTTTCTGTGATGTCGCCCCGACGTCCGACTGTGGCATTTCTTTTAAAGCCCTTTCTGTGATGTCGCCCCGACGTCTGACTGTGGCATTTCTTTTAAAGCCCTTCTAAGTGGTGTCGCTAAGACGCCCGACTGTGGCATGATTTCCTCTTTTATTTATTTATTTACCTTTCGAGGCGTCGCTTCAGACACCCGATCGGTTTTCATTTATATTTTGTTGGGATTTTAGGCGGACTACCGCTGTTTCCCTTGTACTTACTTCGTTGTGCAAATTTTTGAATGTGCATTGGAAAGATTAATCATGGCACATTCATGCATGCATTTGTTATATCTTACGTCTGAACTGTCTTGCGAGTACTTTCAAAGTACTCACTGGCTTGTTGATTTGGCCAGATGCTGACGAAGGTGATCTCATGGATGAAGAGTTCGATAGTGAGTCCGACGCCTAGAGGAATCCCAGTCAGTCTCGTGTGACCCTGGATTTGGTCACTGTATTATATCCGCTTCCGCAACTCGAATGACATTCATCGAGCCTCACCTCGACGCTCGATGTGATGCCAGTCTGAGAGTCATGTTATCACACTCCCCACTGTGTTATTCCACCATCACTTTATCCTCGAGTCAGTAGTATGCCACCACACCATTGTTTTATATCCGCCATTATGTATAATTATTGGCGCGCTTGTAATAATTTGTTGAGCAGCCCTAGCTCAACCCTGTAATATATTCTATGCTACTGGCTTATTGTATCAAGAATTTGTCTACCAGTGAGGAGGATTTCTCTCATACTGGACTCAAAAGATTGGTTTCTCAATAAATATTTTTTATTGGAAAACCGGTCATGACTTGGCCTCACTCGCGACACCACTGAGGCGGAGTTGAAGCGCATCGCCTCCAGGCTGGAAGAGGCGGCGGAAGCCGCAGCTGCGGGCGAGTTTGGATTCACCTTGGAGGAGGCAGAGGCAGCAGAGGCGGCAAACCGTGCCGAGCGAGAGGAGATTGCCGGCAAGAAAGAGCTTGCCCGGCAAGAGGAGCTTGCCGGCAAGAAAGATCTTGCCGGGCGTGACGCCGAGCCGAGCGAGCCCGCCGAGGATACGAGCGGCTCGCTGGATATCAACTCCTCTTCCTCCTCATCCTCAGTCAGCTCTCCGCAAGCAGAGCCTCCATCTCCACCAAGAAGGCGTCTCCGCAAGGCCGGGGATGTAGCGAGGCGGCAGGTGAGTCGACAGTCGCCGCGCCGCGCGACACGCTCCACCGCGGCATGCACTGTTGCCGCGGGAGCGCCCCACGCTGTTGTGCCAACTGGAGCGGGGTCCTCCCGGACCACTGCTTCTGCTCCCGCCAAGCGGCCAAGGGAACCTACTCCTCCGCCTTCCCGCGCCGGGCGTGAGCCAGATTACGACTTATCCGCGTTCAGCTCCGACGAGGAAGAAGAAGAAGAGTAAGATTCTCTTGTTGTACTTGCAGTTCTTCAATCCTTGTTGTTCTGTCTTGTATCTCATCTGCTTTACTCTGAACTTGTTCCTTTTTAGGACTCTGGCCCAGAGAGCAGCGAAGAGTGCCAAGGCCCCGGTGATTATCATCGAGGATGAACCCACCGCGTCAGCAGAGGATGCGCCCGAGACAACCTTGTCGGACCCGGCAACTGTTCTCCAGAGCAGCCCCCAGCGTAAGTATCTGGCTTGCTTTCCGCTGTTGGGCGCGCATGGAGATTCTTGCTTTGCTAATATCTGTCTGTTGACTTGTGCAGGAGCAGAGCAGCCCCACCAGGAGCGCCTGGAGGCCGCCCCTGAAACGCCAAGGGAGAGTCCTCCGGGAAGGGAGAGGTCTCCGGCAAGGGAGAGCCCCCCGGCAAGGGAGAAGTCCCTGGCAAGGGAGGGGTCTCCGGTAAGGGACAGCACCAGCGGCCCCCGGGCGGCGGAGACCACGAGTGCAGAACCTGGCACAGGTAATCTTCTCGCTTTGAACTTCCCTTGGCTTCTTCTTCTTTTGATCTTCTTTTTTTGGATATTTGATTGACTCTTCTCCCTCTTCCGGCTGTCAGATCCATCTGCTGCGGAGCCGATGGAGACCGAAGTTGCCGCCGAAGACGCTGCTGTTGTCGAGGAAGCAGCCGGCGCTGACGAGCCCGCCGGCGAAGAGGCCGCCAAAGCTGCCGCCGCAGAAGCAGGCAGGGGATCTGGCGATCGTACCGACGACCCCGAAGTCGCAGGAGCGCCAGGCGCTACGCCGACCGCCGATCCCTCCGCCGCTGCTGCAGCGCCGGGCTCCGAAGAGCCCCAGCCAGGCGTCTACTTGAAGGCCAGCGACGACATCTTCATCAACCTCCCCTGAGCGTCAAGCTCCAGGGCGCCGGTCGAAGGAGAAATTTTTGATGGAGAGGTGCTCGCCTCCGCCGAGTGGCGCTGGTTGACGCGCCAAGCAGCAGCAGCAGCGGCGAGCCTGAGGAGGAGCGGCTGCTGCGGAAGCTGGTGTCGCTCTACCGCGCCCGACAAGCCAAGCTGGAATCCCGCGAAGCGCTTGTCGCGATGGCGGGAGTCGACATTAAGAAGCGCGCGGAGGAGCTCCGGGGTCACAACCAGGAAGCTCTCTGGTCCTTGGTAGCGGAGCAGGAGCAGCTTGCCGAGGAGTAGAGGGCCTTCCTCCTCGAGAAGGCTGAAGTCGAAGAGCAACAAAGGCTTGCCGCTGAGAAGCTGTCTGTGCAGGAAGGCGAGCTGGTGCAGCGGAAAGTCGATCTTGACAGCCACGAGGACGAGCTTGCCGCGCGCGAGCGAACGTTTGGCGGAGCCCTCAAGCAAGCAGAAGACGCTGCCGCAGCTGCCGAGGCCGCCAAGAAGGAGCTGGAGACGAAGGTGGCGCAGCTGGAGGCCGATCTCAAGGCGAGCGGTGACGAGCTTGGCGCGCTCAAGATTGAGCGGGAGAAGGACGCCCACAGCCATTCGGAGCTGCAGACCCGCCTCGCCGAGAAGGGCAAAGAGCTTGACGCCGCCAAGGACTCCAATGCGGATCTTGAGTTGAAGCTGATCACTTTGACCAAGACGTTGGACGGCGCCAAGGAGCAGGAGACGGCCCTGAAGGAGGAAGTCAAGGCCGGCAAGGCGCTGCTGGCGAGTGCCGCTGCCGCCCAGAGCACTTTCCGGGAGAATGTGGAGCACTGGACAGAGGGTCTTGTGGATGTTGCCACAGACATCGACAGGGAGCTGGTGCAGCTGGGGATGGAGGATCTCGGGTATCCTTCCGACGAGAACCTCCAACCCAGCGCCAAGCTCACCTCGTTCTTCAAAGGCGTGGCGACGGCCCTCCGGCGACTCCGGGAGAGGATCCCAAAGCAGCTGGCCGACGAGTCACGCAAGATCTGCGCGGGAGCTCTTCAGAAGGTGCTGGTGAAGGTGGCTTTCCGCAACCCGGGCCTCAACCTCACCAACGTCCTCAGGTCCTTGCCGCCGGATGTTGATCTGGAGGCGCTCAAGACCCTTGTCGCACCCATTGTGGACAAGGTGAGCGGGATCAAGAGGGTTGAGGGCGATCGCGTAGATTAGGCCACCCGTTTTCTTCTCTTCTTGTCGCTGCTAGTCATGTTATGCAAACATTCTGTTAGAGCTGCGACAAGCTATCTTGTAATATAACTTTATTCTGGGTAATGATTGCAATGTTATTTCCTCTACTTGATTCCTTCCTTTGTATGTTTTTGCCCTATGCTTTTAGGGAACTTGCCGGCGTAGGGCCGCGAGCGCTGAGTGCGGGACGTCAGCAGCCTGCTGGCGGTGCCGCTACCGGCAAGAAACCTTGTCGCAACTAGTCGCAGCTCACTTAAGTTGTTGAGCGGACTCAAAACAACAGTAAGGGTGCAACTAGTTACGAGTTGGTTCCTCCGCGCACAGGTTTTCCATACAAAGTACGGTCGTTCAAGGAAGATAACTTAAAAATTTTAAAAAATCTGATTGCTCAAACTTCAGCAACTTATCTTTTCTGTTGTTTGCTTCCCGGCAAGGCGAAACTTTCTTGAACGACGCCTGGTCCATACCATATCTTCTCCCTTTCCCCCCCCCCCCCCCGGCAAACTTGTGGGCGATGGAACCTTCTTTTCCTTGAGAAAAAAGAAGAGGAGAAAAGATATGGAGCCTTATGGCTCGTTGTTGCTTACCGGGGGTAAGTGCTGCACAAAGTGTCAGATAACACATGCAAATAATAAAAAGCATGAAATTGACAAAATGTGCGGAGCACATGATCTTTATGCACGGGATCTGCGCCCGGCTTTGTACAAAGGATTACATGCAACAGCGGTAAGACTTGTACAAAAGGTGGTTGCCGAAATGGGTTCCGGCAACCGCGCCCTACGGGTAAAACTTACGAAGATGCTCAATGTTCCAGGAGTTGCTCACTGGGATGCCATCTTCGGTCTCAAGGCGGACAGCGCCAGGCCTAGTGACTCGTTTCACCCGGTAAGGGCCTTCCCACTTCGGCGTCAACTTGTTGGAATTCTTGGCGGACTGAACACACCAAAGAACAAGGTCGCCTTCCTCGAGACTTATGGCATTAACTTTGCGGCTATGGTAGCGGCGCAAAGCTTGCTGGTAGCGAGCAGCTCGTACAGCAGCCTGAAGACGGTCTTCCTCAAGGAGCAGCGCGTCATCTTGTCGCAGCTGCTCTTGCTCAAGCTCATCATAAGCGAGCACTCGAGGTGACCCGTATACGAGTTCCGTGGGGAGAACTGCCTCTGCTCCATAGACTAGAGCGAAAGGTGTCTGGCCAGTGGCTCGATTTGGCGTCGTCCTGATCGACCAAAGAACCACCGGCAGCTCCTCGATCCAGTTTCTTCCGCACTTGTGCAGCCTATCGAAAGTTCTGGTCTTGAGCCCGCGCAGCACTTCAGCATTTGCCCTCTCCGCTTGACCGTTGCTTCTCGCGTGAGCAACAGAAGCGAAGCAGACCTTGGCGCCAAGATCTTGGACGTACTGCATGAAGGTGCAGCTCGTGAATTGCGTACTGTTGTCGGTGATTATCCTGTTAGGGTTACCGAAGCGGCAAACAATTGACCTGAAGAACTTGACTGCTGACTGTGCTGTCACCTTCCTCACTGGTTCCACTTCCGGCCACTTTGTGAACTTTTCGATTGCAACATACAAGTACTCAAAGCCCCCGACTGCTCAGGGAAAGGGGCCGAGGATATCGAGCCCCCAGACCGAGAATGGCTAGGATAAAGGGATCGTCTAGAGAGCTTGAGCTGGCTGGTGTATCTGCTTGGAATGGAACTGGCACGCTTCACACTTGGTTACTTGTGCAGTTGCATCCTGGAGGGCTGTCGGCCAAAAGAAACCTTGCCGGAATGCTTTGCCGGCAAGTGCTCTTGCGCCAATGTGGTGACCACATATGCCTCCATGTATCTCTGCCAACAGCTTTTGTCCATCTTCCCGGTGAATACACTTCAATTTCACACCGTTGAGTCTTCTTCTGTATAGTGTGTTGTCGACAAACTGGTACATACTTGACTGTCGGGCTACTCTTTCCGCTTCTTCTTGTTCTTCGGGAAGTTCTCCTGTCTGAAGGAAACGAACAATCTGTTGTGCCCATGCTGGAGCTTGTGGCTCGACAACAATGACTAAAGGCACATTTGCTGCTGCGGGAACATCCGCTTCTACGGCAAGAGCCTGCGGCTCTGCCGGAGCTTGATGTTCCCCGGCAAGCTTGCCGGAGCAAAACTTGTCGGGAGCGTCTGCTTCAACGGAACAAACCCTAGGGCTTGCCGGAGCAGACTGCTCCTCAGCATTCTTGGTGTTGATCTTGGGGACCTTCTTGGCGGCGGCTTCGGGAAGCTCTGCCGGAAAATAGTCGCCAGAAATCAACTTCCTCTTTTTGCTCTGTCTAGTTGATGGTGTTACGGATGGTTGAGTCAGCTTGAGCACAAAGATCCCTGGTTCCACAGGTAACTTGAGTGCGGCGCACTTTGACAGGCCATCGGCAATGTCGTTCTGAGCTCTTGGAACATGCTCCATCTGCAGGGCGTTAAAGTGCTCTTCTAGCTTTCTCACTTCGTCAACGTAGGCTTCCATCAACGGACTCTGATAACTCTTGTTTACTTGGCGGACGACAAGCTGCGAGTCACCCCTGACAATGAGCTTCTTGATCCCAAGGTCTGCCGCGATCCTGAGACCGGCAAGCAAGCCTTCATACTCTGCAGTATTATTTGTCGCTTGCTCCTTGGGAAAGTGCATCTGGACTACGTACTTGAGGTGCTCTCCGGTGGGTGCGACAAGCAGCACGCCAGCGCCGGCGCCTTGCAGCGAGAAGGCACCGTCAAAGTACATGAGCCACTCTTTGCTTGCTTCCTTCACGGGGATGCTTGTTTCTGGAATTTCTTCATCTGGTGTTGGCGTCCACTCTGCTATGAATTCTGCCAATGCTCTGCTTTGGATAGTTGAAGTACTCTCAAACTTGAGGCCAAAGCTCAACAGTTCCAGTGCCCACTCAACAATCCTGCCTGTTGCTTCTGGATTCTGCAGTATCCTCTTCAGCGGAAAGCGAGTGACAAATGTGATCTCATGTGCTTGGAAGTAATGGCGCAGCTTTCTCGAGGCCATGAGAAGGCCGAAAAGCAACTTCTGCACACCAGAGTACCTTGACCTAGCCCCCTGCAGAAGGGAACTGACAAAGCAAACTGGGCGCTGCACCATTTTCTTTTGTATCTCTTCGCGCACCTGCGCAGATCCATCCTTGTCGGGACCAGAGCTTGTCGGGGAAGCCCCCTGCTTGTCTCTAGATGCGCTTGCCGCGGTTGCTGACTCGTCATCTGCCTCCCTCTCCGCCACTAACGCAGCACTAACCACTTGATTGGTTGCCGCTGTATACAGCAGCAACTTCTCTTGTGGCTTAGGTGCGACAAGTGTTGGAGTGGAGGACAGGTATCTCTTCAAGTCCTGCAGCGCAGCCTCCACTTCCGGAGTCCATTTTATTGGACCTGCCTTTTTCAATATTTTGAAAAATGGCAGGGCGCGCTCAGCAGACCGAGAGATAAACCTACTAAGAGCAGCCACGCAACCGGCAAGTTTTCGTACATCCTTGACGCGCTTTGGTGCTTCGATCTGCTCAATGGCCTTGATCTTGTCGGGATTGGCTTCAATTCCCCGCTGAGACACGAAGAACCCGAAAAGCTTGCCGGAGGGGACTCCGAACACACACTTCTCGGGGTTGAGCTTGAGCTTGATCTAGCGCAGATTTGCAAAGGTCTCGTCTAAATCTTGGATCAGAGTTGCCCTGTCCTTGCTCTTGACCACTATGTCATCCATGTAGGCTTCCACATTTCTGTGTATTTGTGGCTCAAGAGAGACATGAACTACCCTTGCAAATGTTGAACCAGCATTCTTTAAACTGAAAGGCATCCGTATGAAATAGTACGAGCCACATGGAGTAATGAATGCGGTTTTCTCCTCATCTTCTTCTGCCATGAAGATTTGATGGTATCCTGAGTATGCGTCAAGAAATGAAAGCAAGTCACATCCGGCCGTGGAGTCAACAATCTGGTCAATGCGCGGCAAGGGAAATGGGTCTTTGGGACAAGCTTTATTAACATCGGTAAAGTCGATACAAAGCCTCCATTTCCCGTTTGCCTTGCGCACGACTACAGGATTGGCCAACCACGTAGGATGGAGCACTCCTCTGACAAGGCCTGCTGCTTCCAATTTCTTGATCTCTTCTGCGATGAATTCTTGGCGCTTCACTGCTTGCTTCCTGACCTTCTGCTTGACGGGCCGCGCATGAGGACAAACGGCAAGATGGTGCTCAATTACTTTCCTGGGAACACCGGGGATGTCAGACGGTTGCCACGCAAACACGTCGACGTTCGCCCGTAGGAAAGCAATGAGCGCGCTTTCCTATTTAGGGTTAAGAGTGGCACTGATGGTGAAGGTACCACCAGTGCCGTCCTCCTTGGCGGACACCTTCTTGGTATCTGGCGAAGCTGCCATTGCCTTCTTACACTTGCCGGTGGAGCTCGACGGTGCGTCCTCGATGGTAGCGCAACACTCCGAAGAGGTGCGCTTGCCGGAGTGGGCATCAGAACTCTTGCCGGACTTGGTCTTCTTCTTCCCCCCGGGAGCTTCAGCGGCAAGTGACTTGCGATCTATAGCGGCTGCTGCTTCCCGGTAGATCTTGTCGGCGCAGATAAGAGCATCCTTCTTGTCGCCAGGGACAGAGATGACGCTTATCGGGCCTGGCATCTTGAGCATGTTGTATGCGTAGTGAGAGGCTGCAATGAACTTGGCAAGTGCTGGATGGCCGAGTATCCCATTGTAAGGCAATGGAAAATCGGCAATGTCAAAAGTGACCCTCTCAGTCCTGAAGTTCATCTCGCTGCCAAATGTTTCCGGCAACGTGACCTTCCCTTTCAGCTTGCTCCTTCCCGGGTTGATTCCTTGGAATGTGCCAGTCTCTTCGAGCTCGCTGTCAGGGATCTGGAGTTTCTGGAGTACAGCGGAGGAGACCAGGTTCAAGCCAGCCCTGCCGTCAACTAGCATCTTTGTGACCTTGAGGTTGCGGATAGTTGGTGAAACCAACAACGGCAAGCACCCGACCGCAGTTGTCCGATCAGGGTGGTCCTCAATATCAAAGATGATAGGCGTGCTGGACCATTTCAGAAGCTTGCGCGATTCGACAGGTGGTTCTGCCGCATTGACTTCCCGCGCCCACTACTTGAGTTGGCGGTGGGAAGTATGCAGAGAAGCACCGCCGTCAACGCACAAGACCTCTGTGGCTTTCTGGAACTCCTGCTCACTAGTCTTGACATCATCCATGTCTTCATCGTCATCGTCGTCTTCATCCTTGTCGCGGCCGCGGGGAGGTCTGTCTCCTTGCCGCTGCTTGGCCTTGCCGCGGCGTCCTCCCCGGCCGGCACGCTTCTTGCCGGATTCTCCAGCGCCTCCTTGGGCCCTCTCCTTGTCGCGCCGCTCGTACTCAGCTTTTTGTTGCTGGACAAGCTGCTCAACCTTCTTGCAACTCTGGAGGTCGTGGCCCTTGATGCGGTGGATCTTGCAATACTGCTTGTCGGTGTCGTCCTGCTTGTCGGCGACCGCCACAGCCTGGCAGTTGGTGCATGCGGCAATCTCCTTGCCGGAGCTACCAACTTTGGCTTTCTTGGCGCCACCGTCATTGCCGGACTGCTCAACGACTAGCACCTCTTTGCCTTTCTTCTTTCTATTGTTCCACCGCCGGTTTTTCTTTGCCGGGGCAACATCCTCGCTGTCAGATCCTCCTGCTCCGGTATTCTCTCCGGGGAGTTTCCTCCCTTCCTCAGCACGTGCACACTTGTCGGCCAGGGCATACAGCTCACTGACGTATCTGATCCTGCACATCGCCATCTCCTCCCGCATCCTGCGGTTACGCACGTTCTGATGGAACGTGCTGATGACCGCGGCAGGGTGGATATCTGGGATGTTGCGTTGTACACGGCTGAATCTCTGAATGTACTTGCGCAGGGGCTCTCCTTCCTTCTGGGCGAGCAGGTGAAGGTCACTCTCTTGGCCATGAGGTTTGTGGCCGCCTGTGAAGGCGCCGACAAACTGATGGCATAGATCTTCCCAAGAGGATATGGAGTTGTCCGGCAAGTGCATGAGCCAGGACCTGACATCAGGCTTGAGCACCAGCAGGAAGTAGTTGGCAAGGATCTTGTCGTCGCGCCCCCCGGCAGCTTGCACCGCGATGGTGTAGATGCTGAGGAACTCCGACGGATGCGACTTGCCGTCATACTTCTCTGGTATGTCTGGCTTGAAATTCTTTTGGCTGGGCCACTGGACTTGCCGTAGCTCACGAGTAAACGCAGGGAAACCTACCGCGTACGGCAAGTCGCCTGGTTCCCCTGGCGCATGCATGTCGACAAAGGGCCCAGCGCGCTGGTCTGATTGACGCCGTGCTTCTCTTCGGCGCTCGATGCGTGTACGAGCGTCCTCTTGCTGTTGTTCGTCGAGAACTTGGCGCTGATCGCGACGAGCTCGTGGATCTGATGACGCGGTGGAGTCGCTGTCGTGCTGGATCCGGCGAGTCGGCGATCTTGGCCTTCGGGGCGGAGAGTGCACGGTGGTTGCACCCCCACCGGTCTTGTCGCCACCGGCTCGTGCCTGGCTAACTTGCCGCGGCAGCGAAGTATTCGGCTGCCGTGGATTGTCGCCGTTAGCGAAGCCGATGAGACTCTGAATGCTGGCCCTCCAGTCGTCGATCTTGTCTGCCACTCGAGGGTAGTCTAGGAGCAGTTGAGCTCGCGCCAAAGCTTCTGCTGGAGTGGCGGGCGGCGGCGGCGAACGGTGCGAGGAGCGAGATATGCTTGGACTTCTAATCATGTTAGAAGGAGCAGTATCTCGTCCAGGCGACCGTGCCCCGCTCGCGCCAGCACGTTGGCGTGCATGCTGGTCTTGAGCGCTCCGAGATCCACCAACTCGATCTTGATCCAGCAAGCGTATGGTACCGTGAGTATCCTGACATTGCCGTTCCCGCGCCTCCTGGGATGGGCGCGGTGCGTGTACAGACGCCGAGGTCTTGGAGTGCGCCCAGTCGTTGTGGGAGCCGACTGCGCCGCCGATGTGCAGCGTAGCCTTTTCCTTGGACCTGGCAGCACCGTGAGCTCCTTCGTCGACGCCCGTTCTTCCGCCGGCGTCTACCCCACCAGCCGTTTGCTCCGGCGATGGTGGGTTCGGTGCGGACGGAGCGGCCGCATCCGAAGCCTTCTTCTTCGGCGGCATGTCGATGAAGACGATGAAGATTTAGCTCGTGCGAACGCCGAATCAGGTTCACACAACCTCATCGCACCCCTACCTGGCGCGCCAAAGATGTCGGGGGTGCTAATCCCACGAACACCTATGGGACCGGCGGACCGAGCCCCTTTCGGTTCGGCAGGGGACGGAGAGAGCACGAAGAGCAGATCGAGGCGAAGCGCACGAGCACGCGATCAGTTTACCCAGGTTCAGGTCGCACGGATGCGTAAAACCCTACTCCTGCTTTGTGGTTTGTATTGATTTCTTGCTCGGGAGCGCTGAGTGCTACAGTATACACCAGCTGCTAACGAGAAGCGTGAGCGTTCTGTTGGCCGACCTCCTCTACGTTGCGCATGGGCCTTCTTTTATATGCTCAAAGGGGTCATCGACAGGTGGCAACGTAGACAAGGGTAAAAATGAAAAAAGGCGTTGTGGTAGGTACCGCCGCCTACAATAGTGTATCATACCTAACCCGGACGGCAGGGGACAAGGGCATTAAATGCCCGTCTGCGTCGCCTAGACGGTACAGAAAGGGACCGCCAGGGACGCCATTGCTTGCCACGATGGCAATCTTGCCAGCGCCGCTCGCCACCGTGTACCTCTGGCTGCACAGCCTCCCGCCACGTACGCCTGGATGGGTCCCAGAGCGACACGTTGGTGGATGTGCTGGAGCGTGGGTACAGAGTGGGGGCTTTCCGCGGCAAGCGCCTTGCCGCGGTTGTTGTCTTGTCGCGTCCGGGAGCTTGTCGCTCACCGGGCCTTGCCAGGACGCGTGGTGCATCACGGCAAGTTCCTTGAGATGCCTTAGTTGGCCTTCCCGGCAAGCTCCTCTTGCCGGGGTCTTGTCTCCTTCCCGACAAGCTCCTCTTGCCGGGGTCTTGGATACTTTGTTTTTGAATGGCTCCAAAGGAACCACGGAGGACCTTGGCGGTCACCCGGCAAGCCTTGCCGCGGGATGCTGCGACTGCCCGTGCACAAGTTCGGGATACTAGGGTACCCCTACTCTAGTACACCGACAGTAGGACAAAAGATGTCATGCAAGTTCTTTTCCATAAGCACGTATGACTATATTCGGAATACATGCCTACATTATATCAATGAACTGGAGCTAGTTCTGTGTCACCCAAGGTTATGATTGTTACATGATGAACCGCATCCGGCATAATTCTCCATCAC
Organism: Triticum monococcum; assembly: GCA_034509565.1. Taxonomy (NCBI): domain Eukaryota; kingdom Viridiplantae; phylum Streptophyta; class Magnoliopsida; order Poales; family Poaceae; genus Triticum; species Triticum monococcum. The sequence continues at coordinate 592,458,750 of CM067846.1, forward strand.
TGATCCATTGCCTACGAGCTTTCCATATATTGTTCTTCGCTTATTTACTTTTCCGTTGCTATTGCTATCATCACTACAAAATACCAAAAACATTACTTTTACCACTGTTACCTTTTGCTACCGTTACCACTACTATCATATTACTTTGCTACTAAACACTTTGCTGCAGATATTAAGTTTCTAGGTGTGGTTGAATTGACAACTCAGTTGCTAATACTTGAGAGTATTCTTTGGCTCCCCTTGTGTATAAATAAATTTGGGTTGAATACTCTACCCTTGAAAACTGTTGCGATCCCCTATACTTGTGGGTTATCAAGACTATTTTCTGGCGCCGTTGCCGGGGAACATAGCTCTATTCTTTGAGTCACTTGGGATTTATATTTGCTTATCATTATGAAGAACTTGAGAGATCCAAAAACCAAGATTCATCCCTCAACTACGAGGGGAGGTAAGGAACTGCCATCTAGCTCTGCATTTGATTCACCTTCTGTTATGAGTAATCTTGCGACACCTAAACCTGCTTCTGCTATTCGTTCTGATATGTCGCATGTTATTGATGATGCCACTTCTGCTATGCATGATACTTATGATGAAACTACTTATATGCTTGATACTACTGTGCCACTTGGTGAATTTCTTGATGAACAACTTGCTAGGGCTAGAGAGAATGAAAATATTGAATCTGATAATACTGATGAAATTGATGATGAAGACTTGCCTCTTATTCCTAAGGGTTATGTTTTTGATAAAGAAGCTTCTTTAGCTATTTTAGCTTGCAAAGATAGATACGAACTTAAGAGGTTATTAGCTAAATTGAATCAGCAATCTCTAAATGCTAGAATGAAACCTGACCCTGCTTTTGCTACTTCACCTAACTATGTAACTGATAAGGATTATGAATTCTCTGTTGATCCTGATATAATTACTTTGGTTGAATCTGATCCTTTTCATGGCTATGAATTTGAAACTGTTGTGGCACATCTTACTAAATTAAATGATATTGCTACCCTGTTCACTAATGATGAGAGAACTCGCTACTTTTATATCCTTAAAATATTTCCGTTCTCATTAAAGGGTGATGCTAAGATATGGTTTAATTCTCTTTATCCTTGTTGTGTGCGTAGTCCCCGGGATATGATTTATTACTTCTCTGCTAAATATTTCCATGATCATAAGAAACAAGCTGCTTTAAGGGATATATATATATAACTTTGTGCAAGTTGAAGAAGAGAGTCTCCCACAAGCTTGGGGGAGGCTTCTCAAGTTACTTAATGCTCTGCCTGGTCATCCTCTTAAGAAAAATGAAATACTTGATATCTTTTATAATTGACTAACCGATGCCTCCAGAGATTACCTGGATAGTTGTGCTGGTTCTATTTTCAGGGAAAGAACACCAGATGAAGCTGAAATTCTATTGAATAATATGTTGACAAATGAAAACAATTGGACACCTCCTGAGCCAGTTCCTGAGCCTATTCCTAAACCAACTCCGAAGAAGAGAGGTATTCTATTTCTCAGTCCTGAAGATATGCAAGAGGCAAAGAAATCTATGAAAGAAAAAGGTAGTAAAGCTGAAGATGTTAAGAATTTACCTCCTATTGAAGAAATACATGGTCTTAATTTACCGCCTGTTGAACAAACATATGATCTTAATCCATTACCTATTGAACAAATTCATGGTCTTGATAACCCGACACAGGTAGTAAAGGTAAATTCTCTCTATAGATATGATAAAGCTGAAATCCCATTTACTAAATTTGCTAGCCCATGCTTAGATGAGTTTGATAAATTTATGGCTAAGCAAGAATATTTTAATGCTTATTTTGGTAGACAATTGAAATACAATTCAAATATGCGTGAACACTTGGGTGATTATATGGATAATGTCAAAGGTGAACTTGAACTTATTAGCAAACATGCTTCTATGGTTACCACTCAAGTAGAACAAGTACTTAAAGCTCAAAATGATTTGCTCAATGAATTGAATAGTAAGAATAATGATAATGTTGTTAGAGTTATGACTAGAGGTGGTAAAATGACTCAGGAACCTTTGTATCCTGAAGGCCACCCTAAGAGAATTGAGAAAGATTCTCAGAGAATTAATGTAGATGCACCTAGTCCTTCTAAAAGGAGGAGAAAGAAAAATGATAGGACTTTGCATGCTTCTAGTGAACCTATTACTGAAACACCTGAGAATCCAAATGATATTTCTATTTCTGATGATGAAACACAATCTGGTAATGAACCTGACACTAGTGATAATGTTAATAAAAATGTTCATGATGATGCTCAACCTAGTAATGATAATGATATGGAAATTGAACCTGCTGTTGATCTTGATAACCCATAATCAAAGAATCAATGTTATGATAAGAAAGACTTTGTTGCTAGGAAACATGGTAAAGAAAGAGAGCCTTGGATTCAGAAACCTATGCCTTTTCCTCCCAAACCATCCAAGAAAAAGGATGATGAGGATTTTGAGTGCTTTGCTGAAATGAATAGACCTATCTTTTTGCGTATGTGATTAACTGATATGCTCAAAATGAATCCTTATGCCAAGTATATGAAAGATATTGTTACTAATAAAAGAAAGATACCGGAAGCTGAAATTTCCACCATGCTTGCTAATTATACTTTTAAGGGTGGAATACCAAAGAAACTAGGAGATCCCGGTGTACCAACTATACCATGCTCTATTAAAAGAAACTATGTTAAAACTGCTTTACGTGATCTTGGAGCTGGTGTTAGTGTTATGCCTCTCTCTTTATATCGTAGAGTTGATTTGAATAAGTTGACACCTACTGAAATATCTTTGCAAATGGCTGATAAATCAACTGCTATACCTGTCGGTATCTGTGAGGATGTGCCTCTTGTAGTTGTAAACGTTACTATTTTAACGGACTTTGTTATTCTTGATATTCCCGAGAACGATAGTATGTCTGTTATTCTTGGAAGACCCTTTTTGAATACTGCAGGGGCAGTTATTGATTGCACTAAAGGCAATGTCACTTTTCATGTTAATGGTAATGAGCATACGTTACACTTTCCAAGGAAACAACCTCAAGTTCATAGTATCAACTCTATTGGAAAAATTCCATCGATTATATTTGGAGGTTTTGAATTTCCTCTTCCCACTGTCAAGAAGAAATATGATATTCTTATTATTGGGGATGTGCATATCCCCGTTGAGGTAACATAGTGTTATTCGAAATTTCTCCGATTCCATGTTATTCGGAATGAGTTTGTTAACAAGACCTGATCAACCTTCTTAGTGGATTCCTTTTGATGATCATGAGATGGATGAAACTAGAAGGCACAACCTTCTGTACCCTCCTTTTACTTTCTGTTATTTATATTAAATAAAACAAAAATAAATATTTTTCTGTCTGTTATCTGATTATCCATGCAATATAAAAATACCCTGAAAATAAAAGTTCTCCAAATGTCCTAAATTTAAATATGATTTTTTTCTAGAATATTTGGCACTGAGAACACAGCATGGGGGTCATCCACCTGGCCGCGAGGGTGGAGGGCGCGCCCTACCCCCCTAGGCGCGCCCCCTGCCTCGTGGGCCCACAGTGGCCCTCCTCCACTTATCCTTTCACCCACACACTCCTTCTTCCTCCCACAAACACGAACAACCAGCTCAAACCCGAGTCCAAGCTCCTTTTGCTGCCATTTTCGATCTCCTTGCTCAAAGCACCTCTCTCAAAACTGCTTGGGGAGATTGTTCCTTGGTATGTGACTCCTCCATTGGTCCAATTAGTTTTTGTTCTAGTGCTTTATTCATTGCAAATTTGTGTTGCCTAGGTGACCATGTTCTTGAGCTTGCATGTCAAATTTATATGGCTCCAAGTAGTTTTGATGCATGATATAGGCTCTAGGCACTTGTATGAGTAGTTGCTATCAATATTATTGAGTTTGATTTACTTTTATTTTGAAGTTACTAAAAAATTTCAGAATTTTTCAGAAAATGATGAAGAGACTTTTGAGGGGCTCATCGAGCCGAAGCTCGAAGGAAAAGGCACAGAAGCCTAAGTATAATCTACCTCGCACCGCGGAGGTTCGGTCGTATGAATGGCCTTCCGATAATTTCTTGAGAGCAGCCGGGATTTATGAAGATTTTTATGAATTGGCTAAGAATGCAGGCCTCACCGCTTTCCTCGACCAACGCAATTAGTATCTCTTACTTACAAATATCTTTGTGCAAAACTTTCATTTCCATTCTAGGAGCTCACCACCTACGGTGGAGTTTCATTTATATGATGAGCATAAGGAGATGCCACTTTATGATTTTTGTCGGGTTTGTTTAATCCCTTTCGAGGGCAAGACAGAGGAACCACATCGTGAGGATGTGGATGGGTTTATTGATACTATCACTGTAGGGGAAACAAGGGAGGTTTTGCGATGCACGAATCACTAGCATACATTTTGCTGTTCTACGCTATTTTGCATTATTTTCTAGTCGTTGTTTAATTGGTCGCGGAAACTGTGGAAACCTTAGTATCCCAGATATTATTATTTTTCTCCACGGTTTATTCGGTGGTAACTCGGTTAGTATGGGTGGCATTATTGCTAAACGGTTAAGTCTGAACCGTACAATGGGCCCCATCTTTGGAGGCATCTATGCTTCACGCCTAGCTGCACATTTTAACATACCTATTAGGCATTATGAGAAGGAAGAAAAAGTGTTGTCTCGTGTTTATTTAGATTATAAGAGTATGGTGGTGTTGGGGAACGTAGTAATTTCAAAAAAATTCCTATGCACACGCAAGATCATGGTGATGCATAGCAACGAGGGGGAGAGTCTGATCTACGTACCCTTGTAGATCGCAACGGAAGCGTTGACACAACGTAGAGGAAGTAGTCGTACGTCTTCTTCCCGATCCGACCGATCCAAGCACCGTTACTCCGGCACCTCCGAGTTCTTAGCACACGTTCAGCTCGATGACGATCCTCGGGCTCCGATCCAGCAAAGCGTCGAGGAAGAGTTCCGTCAGCACGACGGCGTGGTGACGATCTTGATGTACTACCGACGCAGGGCTTCGCCTAAGCACTACAACGGTATGATCGAGGTGGAATTTGGTGGCAGGGGGCACCGCACACGGCTAAGGAACGATCTCAAGGATCAACTTGTGTGTCTAGAGGTGCCCCCTGCCCCCGTATATAAAGGTTGCCAGGGGGAGGGCTGGCCGGCCAAGGAGAGGAGGGCGCAGGAGGAGTCCTACTCCTACCGGGAGTAGGACTCCCCCCCCCCAATCCTATTCCGAATAGGACTCCTCGAGAGAGAGAGAGGGAGAAGGGGGCCGGCCACCTCTCCTAGTCCTAAGAGGACTAGGGGAGGGGGGAGGCGCGCAGCCCACCTTGGGCTGCCCCTTTCACCTTTCCACTAAGGCCCAATAAGGCCCATTTGGTTCCCGGGGGGTTCCGGTAACCTCCCGGTACTCCGGTAAAATTCCCGATTTCACCCGGAACACTTCCGATGTCCAAACATAGGCTTCCAATACATCAATCTTTATGTCTCGACCATTTCGAGACTCCTCGTCATGTGCGTGATCACATCCGGGACTCCGAACAACCTTTGGTACATCAAAATGCATAAACTCATAATAACTGTTATCATAACGTTAAGCGTGCGGACCCTACGGTTCGAGAACAATGTAGACATGACCGAGACACGTCTCCGGTCAATAACCAATAGTGGGACCTGGATGCCCATATTGGCTCCTACATATTCTACGAAGATCTTTATCGGTCAGACCGCATAACAACATACATTGTTCCCTTTGTCATTGGTATGTTACTTGCCCGAGATTCAATCGTCGGTATCCAATACCTAGTTCAATCCCGTTACTGGCAAGTCTCTTTACTCGTTCCGTAATAAATCATCTCACAACTAACATCTTAGTTATAATGCTTGCAAGGCTTATGTGATGTGTATTACCGAGAGGGCCCAGAGATACCTCTCCGACAATCGGAGTGACAAACCCTAATCTCGAAATACGCCAACCCAACATCTACCATTGGAGACACCTGTAGTACTCCTTTATAATCACCCAGTTACGTTGTGACGTTTGGTAGTACCCAAAGTGTTCCTCCGGCAAACGGGAGTTGCATAATCTCATAGTCATAGGAACATGTATAAGTCATGAAGAAAGCAATAGCAACATACTAAATGTTCGGGTGCTAAGCTAATGAAATGGGTCATGTCAATCAGATCATTCAACTAATGATGTGACCTCGTTAATCAAATAACAACTCTTTGTTCATGGTTAGGAAACATAACCATCTTTGATTAACGAGCTAGTCAAGTAGAGGCATACTAGTGACACTCTGTTTGTTTATGTATTCACACATGTATTATGTTTCTGGTTAATACAATTCTAGCATGAATAATAAACATTTATCATGATATAAGGAAATAAATAATAACTTCATTATTGCCTCTAGGGCATATTTCCTTCAGGTGGCACATGATTTCATTGTTAAGAATAGGGAAGGAGAGCTGAAATACAAATTGTTCTTTGATAAACATCATCTTGAGACTATTACCCTGCCTGCTCCTTCTCTGTTTGATTTATCTGCAGGACAGTACCTTGTTCCGTTAGAGGCTATTCACGCCTACCGGAACCCTGCACCAGCCATGGAGCCAGAGCCGGAACCACAAGTTGATCCTTCACGACAGTCTACTTACCAGTGGGATCCGGAAATGATTGCCAACCAGTGGCAATCAGAGTCTTCTTCTTCTTCACAGTACGACCCGAACTACTATTATGGATATCCGCCAGGCCAGCCGTGGCTATAGACCAACTTAGGCCAAAAGCCTAAGCTTGGGGGAGTACGTATTTCCCACCGACATTACATTTATGTTCACATACTCATTGCTAGATGTCGGTGCTCATACTGTTTCATTGTATCATACATGCTAGTTTATTTCCTTTTTATGCTTTCTTCTTGTGTGTTTAATAAACCTTAAGAAAAACCAAAAAAATTAGTTGTAGCTTTTAGCTAGTTTTAATTTCCATGCTTGTAGTAGTAATTAAAAAGAAAACCCAAAAATATTTCATGTTCTTTTTTTTGTTTGTTGGGAGCTTTCCCGTGTAAATAGTTTTATTTTTTTTCTTTGGGGGTCGATAGGAGAAGACCATGATTAAATTGTTGAAGTGGCTCTTATATGCATTTGTTGATCTGACAAAAGAGCCATATTGCCTTGTCTTCTCCTGTGTATTGAATGCTTGCAGATTCCAGCTTAGTCCAATGCACGTGCACTATTATTATTATTCACATCGTTCGGTCGTGCAAGTGAAAGGCAATAATGACGATATGATGGACTGACTGAGGTGAGAAAGGTTGGTATGAACTCGACCTCTTTTGTTTTTGTAAATATGATTAGTTCATAGTTCTTGATTCGGCCTATTATGAATAAACATGTTTGCAATGACAACTAGAGATCATAGTTTTTGTGCCATGCTTGATTAGCTATGAGTTATAATGGTTTACCTTGCGTGCCAACATGCTATTGAAATGGTTATGATGTGGTATGATAGGGTGCTATCCTCCTCTGAATGATTTAAGTGACTTGACTTGGCACATGTTCACGCATGTAGTTGAAACAAAATCAACATAGCCTTCACGATATTTATGTTCATGGTGGATTATATCCTACTCATGCTTGCATTCGGTGTTGATTAATTTTAATGCATGTTCATGACTGTTGTCACTCTCTAGCTGGTCGCTTCCCAGTCTTTTGCTAGCCTTCACCTATACTAATCGAGAATACTGCTTGTGCATCCAATCCCTTAAACCCCAAAGTCATTCCATATGAGTCCACCATACCTACCTATATACAGTATCCACCTGCCGTTCCAAGTAAATTTGTATGTGCCAAACTATAAACCTTCAAATAAATATCCTGTTTTGTATGCTCGAATAGCTCATGTAGCAACTAGGGTTGTCTGTATCTTCCATGTTAGGCGGGTTATTCTCAAGAGGAGTGGACTCCGCTCCTCACTCGGGAGAAAGTGGCTGGTCACCGGGATGCACACAGTCCCATGCTTTATGCAAACTAAATCAAAATAATTGCAAATAAAACTCCCCCTGGGACTCTTGTTAGTTGGAGGCACTCGTTGTTTCGAGCAAGCCATGGATTGATGCTTGTTGGTGGAAGGGGGAGTATAAACTTTACCATTCTGTTTGGGAACCGCCTATAATGTGTGTAGCATGGAAGATATCGCCATCTCTTGGTTGTTATGTTGACAATGAAAGTATACCGCTCAAAATTGAAGGAAATATGCCCTAGAGGCAATAATAAAGTTATTATTTATTTCCTTAAATCATGATAAGTGTTTATTATTCATGCTAGAATTGTATTAACCGGAGACATAATACATGTGTGAATACATAGACAAAACAGAGTGTCACTAGTATGCCTCTACTAGACTAGCTCGTTAATCAAAGATGGTTATGTTTTCTAACCATGAACAAAGAGTTGTTATTTGATTAACGAGGTCACATCATTAGTTGAATGATCTGATTGACATGACCCATTCCATTAGCTTAGCACCCGATCGTTTAGTATGTTGCTATTGCTTTCTTCGTGACTTATACATGTTCCTATGACTATGAGATTATGCAGCTCCCGTTTACCGGAGGAACACTTTGGGTACTACCAAACGTCACAACGTAACTGGGTGATTATAAAGGAGTACTACAGGTGGCTCCAAAGGTAGATGTTGGGTTGGCGTATTTCGAGATTAGGATTTGTCACTCCGATTGTCAGAGAGGTATCTCTGGGCCCTCTTGGTAATGCACATCACATAAGCCTTGCAAGCACTACAACTAATATGTTAGTTGTTAGATGATGTATTACGGAACGAGTAAAGAGACTTACCAGTAACGAGATTGAACTAGGTATTGGATACCGACGATCGAATCTCGGGCAAGTAACATACCGATGACAAAGGGAACAACGTATGTTGTTATGCGGTCTGATCGATAAAGATCTTCGTAGGATATGTAGGAGCCAATATGGGCATCCAGGTCCCGCTATTGGTTATTGACCGGAGACGTGTCTCGGTCATGTCTACATTGTTCTCGAACCATAGGGTCCGCACGCTTAACGTTACGATGACAGTAATTATGAGTTTATGCATTTTGATGTACCGAAGTTAGTTCGGAGTCCCGGATGTGATCACGGACATGACGAGGAGTCTCGAAATGGTCGAGACATAAAGATTGATATATTGGAAGCCTATATTTGGACATCGGAATTGTTACGGGTGAAATCGGTATTTTACCGGAGTACCGGGGGGGTTACCGGAACCCCCCGGGGGGTTATTGGGCCAACATGGGCCTTAAGGGAGAAGAGGAGAGGAGGCAAGAGGTGGCCGCGCGCCCCTCCCCTTCCTAGTCCGAATAGGACAAGGGAAGGGGGCCGGCGCCCCCCCCCCCCCCCCCCTTTCCTTCCTCTCTTCCTCCTATTTCTCCCCCTTCTCTCCTAGTCCAACTAGGAGTCCTACTCCCGGTGGGAGTAGGACTCCCCTTGGCGCGCCACACCTTGGCCGGCCGCCTCCTCCCCTTGCTCCTTTATATACGGGGGCAGGGGGCACCCCAAGACACACAAGTTGATCCTTGAGATCGTTCTTTAGCCGTGTGCGGTGCCCCCTGCCACCATATTCCACCTCGATCATATCGTTGCAGTACTTAGGCGAAGCCCTGCGTCGATAGAACATCAAGATCGTCACCACGCTGTCGTGCTGACGGAACTCCTCCCCGAAGCTTTGCTGGATCAGAGCCCGGGGATCGTCATCGAGCTGTACGTGTGCTAAGAACTCGGAGGTGCCGGAGTAACGGTGCTTGGATCGGTCGGATCGGGAAGACGTACGACTACTTCCTCTACGTTGTGTGATCGCTTCCGCAGTTGGTCTGCGTAGGTATGTAGACAACACTCTCCCCTCTCGTTGCTATGCATCACCATGATCTTGCGTGTGCGTAGGAAAATTTTTGAAATTACTACGTTTCCCAACAGTGGCATCAGAGCCTAGGTTTTATGGTTTGATGTTATTTGCACGAGTAGAACACAAGTGAGTTGTGGGCGATACAAGTCATACTGCCTACCAGCATGTCATACTTTGGTTCGGCGGTATTGTTGGACGAGACGACCCGGACCAACCTTACGCGTACGCTTACGCGAGACCGGTTCCCTCGACGTGCTTTGCACATAGATGGCTTGCGGGCGACTGTCTCTCCAACTTTAGTTGAACTGAGTGTGGCTACGCCCGGTCCTTGAGAAGGTTAAAATGGAGTCTATTTGACAAACTATCGTTGTGGTTTTGATGCGTAGGTAAGATGAGTTCTTGCTTAAAGCCCATAGCAGCCACGTAAAACTTGCAACAACAAAGTAGAGGACGTCTAACTTGTTTTTGCAGGGCATGTTGTGATGTGATATGGTCAAGGCATGATGCTAAATTTTATTGTATGAGATGATCATGTTTTGTAACCGAGTTATCGGCAACTGGCAGGAGCCATATGGTTGTCGCTTTATTGAATGCAATGCAATCGCGATGTAATGCTTTACTTTATTACTAAGCGGTAGTGATAGTCGTGGAAGCATAAGATTGGCGAGACGACAACGATGCTACGATGGAGATCAAGGTGTCACGCCGGTGACGATGGTGATCATGACGGTGCTTCGGAGATGGAGATCACAAGCACAAGATGATGGTGGCCATATCATATCACTTATATTGATTGCATGTGATGTTTATCTTTTTATGCATCTTATCTTGCTTTGATTGACGGTAGCATTATAAGATGATCTCTCACTAAATTATCAAGAAGTGTTCTCCCTGAGTATGCACCGTTGCCAAAGTCCGTCGTGCCCAGACACCACGTGATGATCGGGTGTGATAAGCTCTACGTCCAAATACAACGGGTGCAAAACAGTTGCACACGCGGAATACTCAGGTTATACTTGACGAGCCAAGCATATACAGATATGGCCTCGGAACACGGGGACCGAAAGATCGAGCGTGAATCATATAGTAGATATGATCAACATAACGATGTTCACCATTGAAAACTACTCCATCTCACGTGATGATCGGTTATGGTTTAGTTGATTTGGATCACGTGATCACTTAGAGGATTAGAGGGATGTCTATCTAAGTGGGAGTTCTTAAGTAATTTGATTAACTGAACTTAAACTTATCATGAACTTAGTACCTGATAGTATCTTGCTTGTTTATGTTGATTGTAGATAGATGGCTCGTGCTATTGTTCCGTTGAATTTTAATGCGTTCCTTGAGAAAGCAAAGTTGAAAGATGATGGTAGCAATTACACGGACTGGGTCCGTAACTTGAGGATTATCCTCATTGCTGCACAGAAGAATTACGTCCTGGAAGCACCGCTGGGTGCCAGGCCTGCTGCTGGAGCAACACCAGATGTTATGAACGTCTGGCAGAGCAAAGCTGATGACTACTCGATAGTTCAGTGTGCCATGCTTTACGGCTTAGAATCGGGACTTCAACGACGTTTTGAACGTCATGGAGCATATGAGATGTTCCAGGAGTTGAAGTTAATATTTCAAGAAAATGCCCGGATTGAGAGATATGAAGTCTCCAATAAGTTCTATAGCTGCAAGATGGAGGAGAACAGTTCTGTTAGTGAGCATATACTCAAAATGTCTGGGTATAATAATCACTTGATTCAATTGGGAGTTAATCTTCTGGATGATTGCGTCATTGACAGAATTCTCCAATCACTGCCACCAAGCTACAAGAGCTTCGTGATGAACTATAATATGCAAGGGATGAACAAGACTATTCCCGAGCTCTTCGCAATGCTGAAAGCTGCGGAAGTAGAAATCAAGAAGGAGCATCAAGTGTTGATGGTTAACAAAACCACTAGTTTCAAGAAAAAGGGCAAAGGGAAGAAGAAGGGGAACTTCAAGAAGAACGGCAAGCAAGTTGCTGCTCAAGAGAAGAAACCCAAGTCTGGACCTAAGCCTGAAACTGAGTGCTTCTACTGCAAGCAGACTGGTCACTGGAAGCGGAACTGCCCCAAGTATTTGGCGGATAAGAAGGATGGCAAGTTGAACAAAGGTATATGTGATATACATGTTATTGATGTGTACCTTACTAGAGCTCGCAGTAGCACCTGGGTATTTGATACTGGCTCTGTTGCTAATATTTGCAACTCGAAGCAGGGACTACGGAATAAGCGGACACTAGCAAAGGACGAGGTGACGATGCGCGTGGGAAACGGTTCCAAAGTCGATGTGATTGCGGTCGGCACGCTACCTCTACATCTACCTTCGGGATTAATATTAGACCTAAATAATTGTTATTTGGTGCCAGCGTTGAGCATGAACATTATATCTGGATCTTGTTTAATGCGAGACGGTTATTCATTTAAATCAGAGAATAATGGTTGTTCTATTTATATGAATAATATCTTTTATGGTCATGCACCTTTGAAGAGTGGTCTATTTTTGATGAATCTCGATAGTAGTGATACACATATTCATAATGTTGAAGCCAAAAGATGCAGAGTTGATAATGAAAGTGCAACTTATTTGTGGCACTGTCGTTTAGGTCATATCGGTGTAAAGCGCATGAAGAAACTCCATACTGATGGACTTTTGGAACCACTTGATTATGAATCACTTGGTACTTGCGAACCGTGCCTCATGGGCAAGATGACTAAAACACCGTTCTCCGGTACTATGGAGAGAGCAACAGATTTATTGGAAATCATACATACCGATGTATGTGGTCTGATGAATATTAAGGCTCGCGGCGGATATCGTTATTTTCTCACCTTCACAGATGACTTAAGCAGATATGGGTATATCTACTTAATGAAACACAAGTCTGAAACATTTGAAAAGTTCAAAGAATTTCAGAGTGAAGTTGAAAATCATCGTAACAAGAAAATAAAGTTTCTACGATCTGATCGTGGAGGAGAATATTTGAGTTACGAGTTTGGTGTACATTTGAAAAATTATGGAATAGTTTCGCAACTCACGCCACCCGGAACACCACAACGTAATGGTGTGTCCGAACGTCGTAATCGTACTTTAGTAGATATGGTGCGATCTATGATGTCTCTTACTGATTTACCGCTATCGTTTTGGGGATACGCTCTAGAGACGTCCGCATTCACGTTAAATAGGGCACCATCAAAATCCGTTGAGACGACACCTTATGAACTATGGTTTGGCAAGAAACCAAAGTTGTCGTTTCTTAAAGTTTGGGGCTGCGATGCTTATGTGAAAAAGCTTCAACCTGATAAGCTCGAACCCAAATCGAAGAAATGTGTCTTCATAGGATATCCAAAGGAAACTATTGGATACACCTTCTATCACAAATCCGAAGGCAAGACTTTTGTTGCTAAGTTCGGAAACTTTCTAGAGAAGGAGTTTCTCTCGAAAGAAGTGAGTGGGAGGAAAGTAGAACTTGACAAGGTAACTGTACCTGCTCCCTTATTGGAAAGTAGTACATCACAGAAAACTGTTTCTGAGACACCTACACCAATAAGTGAGGAAGCTAATGATGATGATCATGAAACTTTAGATCAAGATACTACTGAACCTCGTAGGTCAACCAGAGCGAGATCCGCACCAGAGTGGTACGGTAATCCTGTTCTGGAGGTCATGCTACTAGATCATGATGAACCTACAAACTATGAAGAAGCGATGGTGAGCCCAGATTCCGCAAAGTGGCTTGAAGCCATGAAATCTGAGATGGGATCCATGTATGAGAACAAAGTATGGACTTTGGTTGACTTGCCCGATGATCGGCAAGCAATTGAGAATAAATGGATCTTTAAGAAGAAGACTGACGCTGATGGTAATGTTACTGTCTACAAAGCTCGACTTGTCGCAAAAGGTTTTCGACAAGTTCAAGGGATTGACTACGATGAGACGTTCTCACCCGTAGCGATGCTTAAGTCTGTCCGAATCATGTTAGCAATTGCCGCATTTTATGATTATGAAATTTGGCAGATGGATGTCAAAACTGCATTCCTGAATGGATTTCTAGAAGAAGAGTTCTATATGATGCAACCAGAAGGTTTTGTCGATCCAAAGGGAGCTAACAAAGTATGCAAGCTCCAGCGATCCATTTATAGACTGGTGCAAGCCTCTCGGAGTTGGAATAAACGCTTTGATAGTGTGATCAAAGCATTTGGTTTTATACAGACCTTTGGAGAAGCCTGTATTTACAAGAAAGTGAGTGGGAGCTCTGTAGCATTTTCTAATATTATATGTGGATGACATATTACTGATTGGAAATGATATAGAATTTCTGGATAGCATAAAGGGATACTTGAATAAAAGTTTTTCAATGAAAGACCTCGGTGAAGCTGCTTACATATTAGGCATAAAGATCTATAGAGATAGATCAAGACGCTTAATTGGACTTTCACAAAGCACATACCTTGACAAGATTTTGAAGAAGTTCAAAATGGATCAAGCAAAGAAAGGGTTCTTGCCTGTGTTACAAGGTGTGAGATTGAGTAAGACTCAAAGCCCGACCACTGCAGAAGATAGAGAGAAAATGAAAGATGTTCCCTATGCTTCAGCCATAGGCTCTATCATGTATGCAATGCTGTGTACCAGACCTGATGTGTGCCTTGCTATAAGTTTAGCAGGGAGGTACCAAAGTAATCCAGGAGTGGATCACTGGACAGCGGTCAAGAACATCCTGAAATACCTGAAAAGGACTAAGGATATGTTTCTCGTATATGGAGGTGACAAAGAGCTCACCGTAAGAGGTTACGTTGATGCAAGCTTTGACACTGATCCGGACGATTCTAAGTCGCAAACCGGATACGTGTTTACATTAAACAGTGGAGCTGTCAGTTGGTGCAGTTCTAAACAAAGCGTCGTAGCGGGATCTACATGTGAAGCCGAGTACATAGCTGCTTCGGAAGCAGCGAACGAAGGAGTCTGGATGAAGGAGTTCATATCCGATCTAGGTGTCATACCTAGTGCATCGGGTCCAATGAAAATCTTTTGTGACAATACTGGTGCAATTGCCTTGGCAAAGGAATCCAGATTTCACAAAAGGACCAAACACATCAAGAGACGCTTCAACTCCATCCGGGATTTAGTCCAGGTGGGAGACATAGAGATTTGCAAGATACATACGGATCTGACTGTTGCAGACCCGTTGACTAAGCCTCTTTCACGAGCAAAACATGATCAGCACCAAGGCTCCATGGGTGTTAGAATCATTACTGCGTAATCTAGATTATTGACTCTAGTGCAAGTGGGAGACTGAAGGAAATATGCCCTAGAGGCAATAATAAAGTTATTATTTATTTCCTTAAATCATGATAAGTGTTTATTATTCATGCTAGAATTGTATTAACCGGAAACATAATACATGTGTGAATACATAGACAAAACAGAGTGTCACTAGTATGCCTCTACTAGACTAGCTCGTTAATCAAAGATGGTTATGTTTTCTAACCATGAACAAAGAGTTGTTATTTGATTAACGAGGTCACATCATTAGTTGAATGATCTGATTGACATGACCCATTCCATTAGCTTAGCACCCGATCGTTTAGTATGTTGCTATTGCTTTCTTCATGACTTATACATGTTCCTATGACTATGAGATTATGCAGCTCCCGTTTACCAGAGGAACACTTTGGGTACTACCAAACGTCACAACGTAACTGGGTGATTATAAAGGAGTACTACAGGTGTCTCCAAAGGTAGATGTTGGGTTGGCGTATTTCGAGATTAGGATTTGTCACTCCGATTGTCGGAGAGGTATCTCTGGGCCCTCTCGGTAATGCAAATCACATAAGCCTTGCAAGCACTGCAACTAATATGTTAGTTGTTAGATGATGTATTACGGAACGAGTAAAGAGACTTGCCAGTAACGAGATTGAACTAGGTATTGGATACCGACGATCGAATCTCGGGCAAGTAACATACCGATGACAAAGGGAACAACGTATGTTGTTATGCGGTCTGTCCGATAAAGATCTTCGTAGAATATGTAGGAGCCAATATGGGCATCCAGGTCCCGCTATTGGTTATTGACCGGAGACGTGTCTCGGTCATGTCTACATTGTTCTCGAACCGTAGGGTCCGCACGCTTAACGTTACGATGACAGTAATTATGAGTTTATGCATTTTGATGTACCGAAGTTAGTTCGGAGTCCCGGATGTGATCACGGACATGACGAGGAGTCTCGAAATGGTCGAGACATAAAGATTGATATATTGGAAGCCTATATTTGGACATCGGAATTGTTCCGGGTGAAATCGGTATTTTTACCGGAGTACCGGGGGGTTACCGGAACCCCCCGGGGGGTTATTGGGCCAACATGGGCCTTAAGGGAGAAGAGGAGAGGAGGCAAGAGGTGGCCGCGCGCCCCTCCCCTTCCTAGTCCGAATAGGACAAGGGAAGGGGGCCGGCGCCCCCCCCCCCCCCCTTTCCTTCCTCTCTTCCTCCTATTTCTCCCCCTTCTCTCCTAGTCCAACTAGGAGTCCTACTCCCGGTGGGAGTAGGACTCCCCTTGGCGCGCCACACCTTGGCCGGCCGCCTCCTCCCCTTGCTCCTTTATATACGGGGGCAGGGGGCACCCCAAGACACACAAGTTGATCCTTGAGATCGTTCTTTAGCCGTGTGCGGTGCCCCCTGCCACCATATTCCACCTCGATCATATCGTTGCAGTACTTAGGCGAAGCCCTGCGTCGATAGAACATCAAGATCATCACCACGCCGTCGTGCTGACAGAACTCCTCCCCGAAGCTTTGCTGGATCGGAGCCCGGGGATCGTCATCGAGCTGTACGTGTGCTAAGAACTCGGAGGTGCCGGAGTAACGGTGCTTGGATCGGTCGGATCGGGAAGACGTACGACTACTTCCTCTATGTTGTGTGATCGCTTCCGCAGTCGGTCTGCGTTGGTACGTAGACAACACTCTCCCCTCTCGTTGCTATGCATCACCATGATCTTGCGTGTGCGTAGGAAATTTTTTGAAATTACAACTTTTCCCAACAAAAATATTATTCACCTCTATTTCAAAACTGAGCTCTGGCACCTCTACAAATCTTTGCTTCCCTCTGCGAAGGGCCTATCTATTTACTTTCATGTTGAGTCATCATCCTCTTATTAAAAAGCACTAGCTGGAAAGCACAACTATCATTTGCATTCATTACTATTAGTTTATATTGGGTATGACTTGACTGGATCTCTTTTACCATGAATTACAATGTCTAGTCAGTCCTTGATCTTTAGAGGTGCTCTGCGTTTATGTTTTGCGGTCTAAAAAGGGCTAGCGAGATACCATCTTGTTATATCATATTATGATTGTTTTGAGAAAGTGTTGTCATCCGAGATTTATTATTATTGCTCGCTAGTTGATTATGCCATTGATATGAGTAAACTTGAGACCTGAGCATTATTGTGACTGTGGTTAGTTATAATCTTTGCTGAAAACTTGAATGCTGGCTTTACATTTTACAACAAGAAGAGCAAACAGAGTTTGTAAAAGTTTTTCTTTATCACTTTCAGTTTGTCAACTGAATTGCTTGAGGACAAGCAAAGGTTTAAGCTTGGGGGAGTTGATACGTCTCCGTCGTATCTACTTTTCCAAACACTTTTGCCCTTGTTTTGGACTCTAACTTGCATGATTTGAATGGAACTAACCCGGACTGACGCTGTTTTCAGCAGAATTACCATGGTGTTATTTATGTGCAGAAACAAAAGTTCTCGGAATGACCTGAAACTTCACAGAGCAACTTTTTGGAAAATATAAAAAATACCTGCAAAAGATGAAGGCCAGGGGGCCCACCACCTGTCCACGAGGGTGGGGGCCGTGCCTGCCCCCCTAGGGTGCGCCCCCTACCTCATGGGCCCCCCGGAGCTCCTCCGACTCCAACTCCAACTCTATATATTGTGTTTCAGGGAGAAAAAATCAGAGAGAAGAATTCATCGTGTTTTACGATACGGAGCCGCCGCCAAGCCCTAAAACCTCTCGGGAGGGCTGATCTGGAGTCCGTTCGGGGCTCCGGAGAGGGCAATCCGTCGCCATCATCATCATCAACCGTCCTCCATCACCAATTTCATGATGCTCACCGCCGTGCGTGAGTAATTCCATCGTAGGCTTGCTGGACGGTGATGGGTTGGATGGGATCTATCATGTAATCGAGTTAGTTTTGTTAGGGTTTGATCTCTAGTATCCACTATGTTCTGAGATTGATGTTGCTATGACTTTTCTATGCTTAATGCTTGTCACTAGGGCCAGAGTGCCATGATTTCAGATCTGAACCTATTACGTTTTCATCAATATATGAGAGTTCTTGATCCTATCTTGCAAGTCTATAGTCACCTATTATGTGTTATGATCCGTTAACCCCGAAGTGACAATAATCGGGATACTTACCGGTGATGACCGTAGTTTGAGGAGTTCATGTATTCACTATGTGTCAATGCTTTGTTCTGGTACTCTATTAAAAGGAGGCCTTAATATCCCTTAGTTTCCGTAAGGACCCCGCTGCCATTGGAGAGTAGGACAAAAGATGTCATGCAAGTTCTTTTCCATAAGCATGTATGACTATATTCGGAATACATGCCTACATTATATCAATGAACTGGAGCTAGTTCTGTGTCACCCTAGGTTATGATTGTTACATGATGAACCGCATCCGGCATAATTCTCCATCACTGATCCATTGCCTACGAGCTTTCCATATATTGTTCTTCCCTTATTTACTTTTCCGTTGCTATTGCTATCATCACTATAAAATACCAAAAACATTACTTTTACCACTGTTACCTTTTGCTACCGTTACCACTACTATCATATTACTTTGCTACTAAACACTTTGTTGCAGATATTAAGTTTTCAGGTGTGGTTGAATTGACAACTCAGCTGCTAATACTTGAGAGTATTCTTTGGCTCCCCTTGTGTCGAATCAATAAATTTGGGTTGAATACTCTACCCTCGAAAAATGTTGCGATCCCCTATACTTGTGGGTTATCAACTATTGGTCTTGCTAACAATTGCCTAGGACAATTCCGCACACCGACCCATCATTATTCCACACTCGCTATTTATAATATTTAGTAATATATTATAACTTTATAATAACAGCACCTACTTTCATATTTTAGCTCTCCGATATCATTCAAAGTTATCCACTTCATACCCACAACGTTGTTTTATTTCTCGTTGCTAGTTGGAAGCAAACGTTCGGTGTACGTAGAGTCGTATCAATGGCAGATAGGGCTTGACAGAATATTGATCTTACCTTTAGCTCCTTGTGGGTTCGACACTCCATACTTATCACTTCCACCTTTGGAAATTGCTACAATGATTCCCTGCACTTGGGGATTATCACCGCACTTTAGCTCTAAGTGCCCATTTCATCTCTTCTTCTCTAAGAAGTGCACATACTTTCTGCTCGACCTCTGTCTTAGATGCCTGGTTGACCGCATCTAGTAAATTAGTTTTGACTTTTAAATAGAGCTCATTTATAAGGTGTATAAGTCCTTCCTTTTCCACCTTATAAATCCATCTTTCATTTTTTTCCCAGGCCCACAGAAACTATCGCAAATGCCTAATCTTATTTTGCCATCAATCAATATTTGAATTACCTCCTGTCACCTTAACCCATTCCCAAGCTATCAGCTCAATGAAGCCCTTTCTTTTGAACCATGCTAGTTCAAGAGAAAAGGTATTCTTGTTGCCTGCATGGGTTGCTTCCCGAGACTCAACAAGTAGAGGAGCATGGTCTGATATTCCTCTTTGTAGATCTTGCACCATCATCAGAGGGAACTTCTGTTCCTACTCAATACTAGTGAGAGCTCGATCCAACTTCTCGAAGTTGGGTGATGTAATGAGTTCGCCCAAGTAAATTTTCTGCCTGCAAGATCTATCTCCCTCAGGTCTAGACTTTCGATAATAGTATTTAACATGAATTACCATCTTCCATCGAAGTTGTCATTATTCTTTTCTTCTCTCCTTCTGATGATGTTGAAATCATCTCCCACAAGGATAGGTAACCTCTCATCTCCACAGACACGCACAAGGTTAGCTAGGAAATCCGATTTTAGTCTGGTTGTGCAGCTCCGTATATGGCAACTAGCGCCCATCTGAACCCATCTACTTTCAAGCGCACTCGGAATTTCACGACGAAACCTCCAAGTACGACATTCACCACTTCGAGCGTCCTCACTTGACCCCAAGTAAGATCCCGCCAGATCCTCCCCTTGGTGGTAGATAATGCCAATCAAAATCAACACCATCAGATATGGTGCTAAGAAATTATGACGTAAAATTATCCCTACCCATCTCAAGTAAGGCAATAAAGTCCAACTTGTGTTTCGATGATGCCTTCATCGGGAACCTTCTTTTAGCCAAGTCTGCTAGACCTCTGTATTCCAAAAGATTCCTTCTATTTTCCATCATGAAATTTTCATTTGAACCTTATTCTCATGCTTCTACGCACGATCGATGTGGGATAAACCTTCGTCTTCCACGATCATTTTGGCTTATCTTACACCACCGCCTGGTCTTCATGACCAAGGTATGTCTGCGCGCCAACATCTGGTTGCAGAGGGGTTGTATACCCCTCTGAAACTGTCTTAGCATCCTCCTCCTCTAACACACTAGTGGGTACTAAATCCTCACACAGGCTCTCTCGTTCCCTAACACCTAGAGCATTGATGTCACTGTCATTCATTGGTTTTACTGCTGCAATATTATGAAGCATCTCCTAGGACACGAGCGGCGGTGACCTACCGTGCACTACTCTTCCTCGCTGCTGGCGGCGCCCGTGGACGTAACGGCTTCGTGGTCGGCGTGATGGGGCTCGGACTCGGCGATGTCATCCTCATCGTCGGTCTCCCCGAACACCGCTTCGCCCGCGTCGTCGCACTCCTTGTAGACGACCGCCACCTCCGCCACCCGCTGGAGGTACCACCAGCGGGCGAGGCGGATCTCGCTAGTGGAGCGGTAGGGCTCAAGTTGTGCATCATGACCCATCAGGTCCGCGTCCGACGGAACAGCCTTGTCGGCGGCGAGCTGCTCCTTCGCCTGTACGTGCTCCTGCAGGAGGTGGTTGTTGTAGGCGTCATCGGCCTGCGCCTCCCAGAACTGCTCCTCCTGCACCATGTCCATGTAATGGTCATAGGCCTCGCCGATGGTCATGGTGCAATGCACCGGCGGGGGTGATGCGGAGGTGGAGGAGGGTGGTGTCGGTTCATCATCAGCAGCAGCATCCATTGGGACGTCATCATCCTCTGGCTAGCTGTCGTCCAGCTGGCAGCAATGGCGGTTATCTCCTTCTTCTGGTCCGACGTCAGCCCATCCTAGAGGGCTTTGATAGGGAAAGGATCCATGGAGGGAGTGGTGCAGAGAGGGATCGGAGGTGGATGACTGCAGCTATGGCCGAGGCAACGATTTATATAGCAATGGTGGGTGGCAGAGGGATGGACGGGTGGCACAGGAGGAGACGCCTCTGCAACTGCGTAACATCAATGTGGGCGGCAGACGGACGGACGGGTGGCCGTCGTGTCTTTTGAACGTGCGGCAGTCGCCTGCATAGGGAAATGGCGTGGGTGGCGCTCTCTCGGCCGACACGCTGCTTCAATGCCGGCGCCGGTGAGCAGCCGCGTCCACTCTGGCTGGCATAGATGCGGGCATTGACGCGACCGATACAGGCCTGCTTTGGATTGCTTCCGATGTCTGGACTCAAGCGGTAGGTTTGCGGGTCGACGTTGGAGATGCCCTTATACCCGGTGAATTCACTGGGAAAGTAATTTAGATATTTAAATTAATTGTTTTTTATGATGACAGTGAACATGTTATTTATAAGCAGTGCTATGTGAATATAGCTCTTTTTATTTTTCTTCTATATATTGGTCTATGTCTGAACAGATGCACATATATGTCTTGGTGGGGAATAGAGACTGCTATCAACAGCAACACAAATGCAATGCACCAAAGGTTAGCCGTTGGATGCTTTTATAGTTGAAGTGTAGCACTTCATACATTCACTTCTTATGTTTAAGACTGTCAGTAATCGACCTCAACACAAACCCAATGCATGGAGGCCAGCTGTTCCATATATACTTTTATAATTGAAGTGTAGCACTTCAAGCGTGCACCTTTTATATTTAAGTTGTGGATGATGCTTCGAGGAATGTCTCAATGATGCATCAAAATGTGTTTTGGAGCCATGGGCAGGCGGTATGATTCTTTTTGTCCCGATGCAATATGTAGGCATGTTTGCTAGTCGTTACCTAAGAAAAAAGTGACCGACTATCTAAAAAGTGTTTGATGCAAATCACAATAAAAAAAGAAAAATTAGACAACGTGCCAATAGAGGTTTCTTCTTTCTTCCAAAATTACTACTCCCTCCGTCCAGTGAAAAGTGTACGTTTGGGTTTAAAATTTGTCCACAAAAAAGTATACTTCTATCTTCTCAATGCATTTTAAAGTATTTTCTCTCATCACGTGGTAATCAAGACCAATAGCATTCTATACATAGTCTTCTTAATTTCTACATGTACTTAGCTCATTGGGGGTTTGGGTAATTAAAGAAAAGAGAGATGGTGGCTTGCATTTTTTTAATGTATTTTTTACTCCACTCCATAATTTGTTTTAAAATTTCTAAAGGTACACTTTTCACCGGACGGAGGGAGTACTCAATCATCCATCTCCGATACTGTGAACAAAATTCTCTAACGATCTTTTATCAAAAAAACAAAAATTATCTACCGATTTAGGCTGGTTGTAATTGGAGTATCATAACTACTATCATGTGTGTCAACTAAGCAATTTTGATGAGATGACATGAAATTAAATGAGAAAAAAAAAGTTTAGATATCATATCATGCTACTGTATTATAATAAATGGTATACTATTATGTGTCCTGCATGACAATAAATAAAATCATCTATGATACTATATGATACTATATATTAAAAAAATAGTATCATACACTAGTATCATATGCATGATACTAACTTATGATACACTACCCATTACAAGCAGCCTTAGAATTCGCCAAACAACCCTTCGTTTAACGGAGTACTATCTAGCTTGTGTAAAATTCTTCGTCTGCCGAAGTAATTAGTACTCGCTACCTCGTACTACTATACACGTATAACACTGGCCGGTGACCTCTCGCCTTCCTATTCACGTTCCAATAAATACAACCCTGCAGTTCCCAAGCGTTACGCTCTATACTTGCTTGTGTAGAAGAGTGCAGAAGTATAGGAGCGAGCGTTTGATAGTCGAGTTACGCTCTATACAACCCTAAACCCTGCATTCTTTTTGTCCCGATGCAATATGTTGGCATGTTTGCTAGTCGTTACCCAAACGCACGCTCCTATACTTCTGCACTCTTCGTTTTCCTCTGCCTGTGTAGCATCGAGATGGCAGCAGGTAAGAAGGGCGACGGGCCTGCGATCGGCATCGACCTCGGGACGACCTACTCCTGCGTGGCCGTCTGGCGGCCGGTGCACCAACGCGTGGAGGTCATCGCCAACGACCAGGGCAACCTCACCACGCCTTCCTGCGTTGCCTTCACCGACACCTGGCGTCTCATCGGCGACGCGGCCATGAACCAGGCCGCCACGAACCCCGCCTACACCGTCTTCGGTAAGAACTGCGAAACTGATTGTCACCTGCTAATTTTTCAATGTTTAAGGGCAGTCTTTTTTTTTGTTGCATGGTAGCGGCAATCCTGTTAGTTAATCAAGTTTCTCAGGTTCATGGGTTTGTGCCACGGCGTTTTGTGATTGTGTTATTCATATATTTATCACAGTAGTATCGACAAGATGGAGATGCTTGCCATCTCTTATATTCTTCAGTTGGCAAATACTCACTCAGCTATTCAGATTACTGCGTCATTTCTTCCAGTTTTCCTCATATTGATCTATGCCATGTAATTGGAAAAATCCTTCCATCAAAGATACCATAATAAGAGCTTATATATGGACGATATCAGGGCTTGGCATATAGTTATGTGAGCTATGGTGTACTTTCCACAGTTGACTATCTGGATAATCCTGTCAAAATTTTAAGGGATTAATTCTTGGCTGAAATATAAAAAATACAGATATATGTACTCCCTCTGTAGCACAATAGGTTCCCCCAGCTACAAGTATTGTGGTACAAAGGGAGTATGTTGTTGAATTTCAAATATATATAGATAAGCTTCTGTAAATTAGCAGTTTTACCTTAATAATATGTACATGTAGAGATTATTCAAAATAATCATTTTACCAAAGCTCATAGTTTCTCCTATTGCCTAAATTTAATCACGCCCTTGAATTTTGGCTCAGTTTCGTCTGAAACTGATTTCCATAGTTTGTATCCAATCATGACTATAATTTTTGTTACGTGATGGCTAGAAAAAACTCTTGCAAGCTGTAGATGTGCATAGGAACGTCTATGCCACAAATAATTAGCTACTATTATTTAGCATGCCTAAAACTGAGAAATGCATTCAGTCCATAAATATGATACTCTCAATCTTATAAACTGAATTTAGTATGTACTAACTCTATTTTTTTTTGGAGTGTGTTCTATTATTTCTTGGAGAACTAAACAGTTATAATTATATAGTTTAGTTACAATATAAATAAGTTAGACCACAAGAATAACTAAACATATGTCCCTGAAAGCTCATATATTTCTGATATGCAAATGTTGAGTCATCCTATATATATAAAAAATGTATCCCCGTTATTCTATTTATCTCAACATGCACATATGCCACCTCACCACACATACCACATCATCAATCTTTACTGAACTAGCTTACTTCGTGCATATGGAATCATGCATGCATTGTAAATGTCTACCTCAATATACACTACCATGCATGAAAAAAAGTTTTACACAATACATTAATCATGTGATAATAGAAATTCACATATTTATGTTCCATACCACCAATCTCACTAGATTATATTGCAACCAGTTCCCGCCACAAAGTGTGAGTTATCATCTAGTTTACTTTCTTTCGCTAACATTTTGTGGCTTATTAATTCAACTATATCACCAAATTGAAAGTTTGAGAAATTACAGATTAGTGCACACAACCTATTGTAAAACTACATAATCAAGAAAAAAATCCACATCGGTACATATTAATTTTGCATTTTGACGTGGGCCTATTTAATGAACCTGGCGTTTGTTATATAACTGGTTTGTTGTAGCCAGGTCAAATGATCTTAGAATATGCATTCTGCAGTACGTTAGTTCTTAAACTTAGAATGAAATGAAATAACTCTTTCGGTCTCTAATTTAATTTATATATACCTCTACTTTTGCGGAATATATTACTGAAACTAGCAACAACATTTTTTTCTAGATACGAAGCGTCTGATCGGTCGACGATTCAGCGAAGAGTCTGTACAAGGAGATATGAAGTTGTGGCCTTTCAAAGTCATTTCAGGCCGTAGTGATCGACCGATGATCGTGGTGAAGTACAGGGGCGAGGAGAAGCAGTTCGCGGCTGAAGAGATCTCCTCCATGGTGCTTGTCAAGATGAGGGAAACAGCCGAGGCCTACCTGGGCACCACAGTAAAGGATGCTGTCATCACCGTCCCAGTTTACTTCAACGACTCGCAGCGCCAGTCCACCCTTGATGCCGGCACCATCGCTGGCCTCAATGTCACACGCATCATCAACGAGCCTTCCGCTGCAGCCATCGCCTACGGTCTAGACAATACGCCCGGCGAAGCGAAGACGGTGCTCATATTTGATTTTGGTGGTGGCACCTTGGATATCTCTGTCATCAACATCGACAAAGGCACATTTACGGTCAAGGCCACGTCTGGTGACACCCACCTTGGAGGGGAGGATATCAACAACCGGATGGTGGAGCACTTCGCGCAGGATTTCTTGAAGAAACACAAGCGTGATCTCAGAAGCAGCCCGAAGGCACTGATGCGGCTTAGGATGGCCTGTGAGAGGGCGAAGAGGATGCTGTCTTCCACAGCTCAGGCCAAATTTGAGATCGACTCGGTCCATGACGGCATTGACTTCTATGTCACCATCACCCGTGCCCGGTTCGAAGAGCTCAACTTGGACCTCTTCAGCAAGTGCATTATGCTTGTGGCCAAGTGCCTTGACGACGCCGAGATGGACAAGTCACAGGTCCATGACGTTGTGCTCGTGGGTGGCTCCACCAAGATCCCCAAGGTGCAGCAGATGCTGCAGGATTTCTTTGAAGGGAAGAAGCTCTGCAAGAGAATCAATCCGGACGAGGCCGTCGCCTACGGCGCTGCTGTTCAGGCCGCCATCCTCAACGGCGAGTACAACCAGGAGCAGGACTTTCTCCTGCTTGACGTCACGCCGCTCTCGCTCGGGTTAGAGGTTGAGGATGGTGGCATGTCCGTGGTGATACCCAGGAACACTACCATCCCCGTGAAGATGAACGAGGATTACACAACCATCGTTGACAACCAGACTGGCGCACTCTTCCCGGTGTACGAGGGTGAAGGGGATATGGCCAAGGACAACAGGCTTCTGGGCGAGTTCGCGCTCACTGGCATCCCTCCAGCTCCGAGTGGCGTGCCAAAACTCAAAGTAAAATTCGAAATCGAGGCAAACGGCGTCCTGATGGTGGTGGCAAAGGACAGGGCGAGTGGAAACAAGAACAGCATCACCATCGCCAGCGACAAGGGTGGACTGAGCAAGTACGAGATAGATCGTATGGTGCGCGATGCCAACAGGTACAAGTCTGAGGAGAAGAAGCAGATGAAGAACGTGAAGGAGGGACGCGGATAGCCATGAGGCTCTCAAAGTACGCGTGCATCGTGTTCTTTTTAGAATCCTATAAAATAACTCCGCATTTAGTTTACAATGGATGCTTAGTACCGGTATTATTCTGCAATTTCTGGCACTGCGCATGTGCATGGCCCTAGTAGCCTTGCTTGTGTTTCGTTTGTTTTCTGAACCATGTTCATCTGGGTAATTTCCGAAGTTGATCCGCCATCTAGTATTTGCTTGACTCGACAAACAAAATGTGTATTTGAAATGCTTATGAAATGGTTTGGTGTATATGTGCGTATCACAAACAGCACTGTTCGTTAGCAATCTGAAAGTCAGCTTGTAATCAGAGCACTGATGTGCAGAGGATCCCTACCTGTGACGCCACAATCGTACACATAAACTAACCTGAGATGGTACATACTCCCGTCCGTGAATAAGTATACATTTAGCTTTTATCTTAAATCAAAGTTTTAAAACTTTGACCAACTTTCTAGGAAAAAGTAAAAATATTTATGGCACTAAATTAGTATCACTAGATCCGTTTTGAAATGTACTTTCATAATATTCTAATTTGATGTCATATATGTTACTACTATTTTCTATAAAATTGATCAAAATTTTAAAAATTTGACTAAGACCAAAAGCTATATGTACATTTATTCGTGGACGGAGGGAGTAGCAACCAAACCGTGAGCAAATTACCTTCTTCTTTTTTTGTTATTCTTTTCATTAGGGCAAATTTTAACATGCTCTCTCTTACCCCCTCCTTTTCCTTTTAGATATGAGGTAAGAAGGTAAAAGTTAATCCGACCACTAATTAATATGATCAGCGGTTCAGATCTACTATATACTCTTACCCCTCATGTGAAAAAAGAGGGTAAGAGAGAGCATGCTAAAACTACTCACGGTTTGTACGTCCACACAGGCTAATACTCTTACCCCGTCAACTTGTCCGTCTACACACGCTAATACTTTTTTGTACATCACTAATGGTTTTTTGTTTATACTGGTTATGCTATTCTTCTATAAATTAAGGAAAGATGAAGGTTTAGGGTTTTTAGGTTTTAGGGTTTAGGGTTTAGGATTCAAAATATGTATTTACAACTATGTTTGTAGGAGCCATTGCCAATTTCCGGAAGAGATTTGGCTATTTCGTATGCTGCCTCCCCAATTCATGGTAGTATGGAATAAACATGTGGTGAAGATGCACTTATTAGGGTGCTTGGGATACAACTGAAAAAACAAATACTCGCAAGAGGAATGCTGAGTAGAATCTGATAACAATTATGTTTGTGGGTAGATTTTGAAAAGGATTTAATTAGAAACATGTGCCAAGACACCTAATCTATAATCTATAATACATAAATAGTTGATCCCCACTAAGTCTAATTCTCTCAACATGCAGCCCTCCACATCATCAAATATGCCACATCATCATCCACTAGAACTATTTTGTAGGACATGCATACGTCAATTTAATTGTTCCATCTTCAATAGTCCAGCGTACATGTATACCCTTTGTTCACATATAATTACTTTCAAAAGTAATAGCTTTCGATTTAGATCATTTCATTCGTATAGAATGTGTCCAAAATTAATCTTTAAGCTCCCGCAGCAACGCGTGGAGAAATCACCTAGTTACTCAGTATAGTTCTAGACATTATGTATCTAAATGAGTTTATGTGGGATATTGGATGCCGCGCCTGAAATTTAGGATAGTAAAACTGCACCTAAACTGAGCCATGTCCATGGCTATTTTGGCCGTCGGATTTCGCATTTAGATCATTTCCGGCCATTAGATCTTCATTTCAGCTCCAGATTGCCACGAGTTGGCCAAAGTTTTAAATCGCGGGCGAAACTCGAGCGATCGCGGCGCAATCGCTGGCTGGAAGCCTCCCCGCGATGCTATCGTTGAAAAAACGCGGTCGTTGAAAAAAATGCGATCTACGGTAATCACGCGGTCGTTGCGCAAAACGCGCTAAATCCCTTCGTTGTCGCTGCAATTTAGCTGGGACAGGCCGAAAGAGAGGCCCAGAAAGGGCTCGGCCCAAATTTTGCCCCGATAAGCCAGAGGAGCTCTTCCAGAAACCTAGCATCGTCTCCCTATCTTCCCGTTCCCTTCCTTCCCTCCACCGAAAACATTGTGGCGGCTGCGTGGTTACTCACAGGTGCGCTCGCCGGCCATTTCTTGGCCGGAAGCAATGACGGCAAGGCGACGCCCAAGACTCCGCGCAGTTTCTGCAACAGTGGGCTGCGTCCACGTTCCGCCTCACACCACGGTCAGGAAGGCTGCGGCCGGCGACGAAGGACCTCTGCACAACGACGTCCATGAGTCCTCCAATCCTCTCTGTCCTTCATTCATTTCTTGATTCAGTACAGAAAGAATATGTTTGCTGCCTTCACTCGTTTGCCATTTGGTTCAGTAGCAGAACAACTAATAGATCTAGACTGCAGCCGATTTGTGAACACTTGTTTTCTGAATTTATACCTGTTTTCTACTGAAAATCCTCTGTTTTTAGTGAAAATCCTCTATTTTCTGAGACAAATATGCATATATACTACTTGAGACTTCAGAATGACAAGCACATGTACTGTTCCCGCAAAAGTGCTTAGCGGCCGCTATTGCGGGCTATTGCGGCTGTAGCGACTGGCCGAGCCAGCCGCAAAATGACTTTGCCGTGATTTGAAACTTTGGACTTGGCCCATCTGTCCTAATGGGCCGCTATTCTTGTAACTATTTTCAAGACATGCCGTTGATTGAGTTTATTGGGCTGCTATGCAAGCCTACATTATGTTAGATCTCGCCGATTTCTAATGTTGTTTGTGCGGTTCTATTAGTATGAGTAGTGCAATACTTCTCAACTATTTGCACCATCTAAATTTTAACAAAATATTTATATACATCTTTCAACACTTAGTTATGCACAAATATATGAAAAATCCTATCATTCTGTCGAAAAATAGATAGGCGCTGCAACACGTACCATCAACGATCTCGTTTTACAATATGATGGCTGCAACTACACTTACCATACTGCCAAATTAAGCTTAGCTGGTATGCTTAAGTTTTTTATGATGGAACCAACCCACCCTGATGCAAGTCTTAAACTTGGCACAAATGCCCGCATTTCGTTGGATTTCTTCAAGTATTTATGGCGATGTTCTTTCAGTGGGAGACGACATTTGGTTGACTATGTGGCGCATGTGATGACTTCATCGACCTCAAGATATACCGGCCCAGCTTGTTGGAATTTCTTGTAGGGATAGGGTGTGTGCGCGAGCGAGCATTTATATAGATAGAGGCAGTGGCGGACAAGCCAACTGTGACAGGGTGGGCCAATAATGCATATATTCATAAAAGTTCAGAATGACAAGCACATGTACTGTTCCCGCAAAAGTGCTTAGCGCCGCTATTGCGGGCTATTGCGGCTGTAGCGACTGGCCGAGCCAGCCGCGAAATGACTTTGCCGTGATTTGAAACTTTGGACTTGGCCCGTCTGTCCTAATGGGCCGCTATTCTTGTGACTATTTTCAAGACATGCCGTTGGTTGAGTTTATTGGGCTGCTATGCAAGCCTACATTATGTTAGATCTCGCCGATTTCTAATGTTGTTTGTGCGGTTCTATTAGTATGAGTAGTGCAATACTTCTCAACTATTTGCACCATCTAAATTTTAACAAAATATTTATATACATCTTTCAACACTTAGTTATGCACAAATATATGAAAAATCCTACCATTTTGTCGAAAAATAGATAGGCGCTGCAACACGTACCATCAACGATCTCGTTTTACAATATGATGGCTGCAACTACACTTACCATACTGCCAAATTAAGCTTAGCTGGTATGCTTAAGTTTTTTATGGTGGAACCAACCCACCCTGATGCAAGTCTTAAACTTGGCACAAATGCCCGCATTTCGTTGGATTTCTTCAAGTATTTATGGCGATGTTCTTTCAGTGGGAGACGACATTTGGTTGACTATGTGGCGCATGTGATGACTTCATCGACCTCAAGATATACCAGCCCAGCTTGTTGGAATTTCTTGTAGGGATAGGGTGTGTGCGCGAGCGAGCATTTATATAGATAGAGGCAGTGGCCAATAAGCCAACTGTGACAGGGTGGGTCCAGCTCTGTCACTGAGCAAAGGTGAAAGATGTTTATTTTCCACCCCCCACATATGCCTCGGTACAATTTTGACCATGAATCTGTTAAATCTTTCCCTTGAGCGGTTTTTATTGATTTAGGAGGTTTTGGGAGTAAACGTTGTCTTCCTCCTCTCTCCCTCTCTCCTACGTGGACGACATGGAAATCGATGCTCGCCACCGAGGTGCTACAGCATCGCCCGGGGCTATATAGCTCGCCCTAGCCTCCTATCTTCGCTTCTCCTCTCCCTCCTCTCTCGCAGCGGGAACTGCTCGCCCCACGCACCCCTGCTAGGGTCACCGCCATCACGATTGGCCACATTGAGCCACAACACCATGTCAAGAACCTTCGTCGTGCCTTCCTCGTTCACTCAGCCATAGTGATTGGAGTGAGTCGCCCCCAAATTACAGCTTGGACGTCATCTTTTTGTCTTCGGTCAACCGCCGTCATGCCCGATTCCATAGCTCTGAAAAGCTCCACACCTATGTAGCCTTCCCGAGCTACATCTGGTGCTCCCAATGCTCCCGGCGCCTCCCGGACAAGCATTTTGACCTGAGCTCCTTCCTCTATGATGTTGTGCTCCGATAGTCACCGCGGCGCTCCATGGCGTCATTCTCATCCTTCTTGCTGGCGTGTGAGCCCAGAATGAGCTCCTTTCTCATTTGCCCCATTTCCCCATAGCTAGCTCTTCCCTTAACATGATGCCCGTGGGGCATTGCCCAGGCTCCCTGCACTAGCCCGTCGTTGGTCACCTTCCTTCCACCCACCCAACCCAACACAACAATGTCACGTTGATACGTCTCCAACGTATCTATAATTTTTAATTGTTCCATGCTATTATATTATCTGTTTTGGATGTTAATGGGCTTATTTATACACTTTTATATTATTTTTGGGACTAACCTACTAACCCAAGGCCCAGTGCAAATTGTTGTTTTTGCATGTTTCGGTGTTTCGTAGAAAAGGAATATCAAACGGAATCCAAACGGAATAAAACCTTTGGGGAGTTATTTTTGGAACAAACGTGATCCAGGGGACTTGGAGTGGACGTCAAGCAACCAACGAGGAGGCCACGAGGCAGGGGGGCGTGCCCTCCCCCCTCGTGGCTCCACCGACCTACTTCTTCCTCCTATATATATTCATATACCCCAAAAACATCCAGGAGCACCACGAAACCCTATTTCCACCGCTGCAACCTTCTGTACCCAAGAGATCCCATCTTGGGGAATCGATCTCGGAGGGCCTCTACATCAACTCCATAGCCTCTCCGATGATGTGTGAGTAGTTTACCTCAGACCTTCAGGTCCATAGTTATTAGCTAGATGGCTTCTTCTCTCTCTTTGGATCTCAATACAATGTTCTCCTCGATCTTCTTGGAGATCTATTTGATGTAACTCTTTTTACGGTGTGTTTGTCGAGATCCGATGAATTGTGGGTTTATGATCAAGTTTATCTAAGAACAATATTTGATTCTTCTCTAAAATCTTTTATGTATGGTTGGTTATCTTTGCAAGTCTCTTCGAATTATCAGTTTGGTTTGGCCTACTAGATTGATCTTTCTTGCAATGGAAGAAGTGCTTAGCTTTGGGTTCAATCTTGCGGTGTCCTTTCCCAGTGACAGCAGGGGCAGCAAGCCAAGTATTGTATTGTTGCCATCGAGGATAAAAAGACGGGGTTTATATCATATTGCTTGAGTTTATCCCTCTACATCATGTCATCTTGCCTAATGCATTACTCTGTTCTTATGAACTTAAAACTCTAGATGCATGCTGCATAGCGGTCGATGTGTGGAGTGATGTCTACTACACAATCTTCTTCTTGTAGACGTTGTTGGGCCTTCAAGTGCAGAGGTTTGTAGGACAGTAGCAAATTTCCCTTAAATGGATGACCTAAGGTTTATCAATCCGTAGGAGGCATAGGATGAAGATGGTCTCTCTCAAGCAACCCTGCAACCAAATAACAAAGAGTCTCTTGTGTCCCCAACACACCCAATACAATGGTAAATTGAATAGGTGCACTAGTTCGGCGAAGAGATGGTGATACAAGCGATATATGGATGGTAGATAATAGTTTTTGTCATCTGAAAATATAAAAACAGCAATATAACTAATGATAAAAGTGAGCACAAATGGTATTGCAATGCGTTGAAACAAGGCCTAGGGTTAATACTTGCACTAGTGCAAGTTCTCTCAACAATAATAACATAATTGGTGTTGGGGAACGTAGTAATTTCAAAAAAAATCCTACGCACACGCAAGATCATGGTGATGCATAGCAACGAGAGGGGAGAGTATGATCTACGTACCCTTGTAGATCGCAACGGAAGCATTGACACAACGTAGAGGAAGTAGTCGTACGTCTTCTTCCCGATCCGACCGATCCAAGCACCATTACTCCGGCACCTCCGAGTTCTTAGCACACGTACAGCTCGATGACGATCCCCGGGCTCCGATCCAGCAAAGCTTCGGGGATGAGTTACGTCAGCACAACGGCGTGGTGACGATGATGATGTTCTACCGACGCAGGGCTTCGCCTAAGCACTACAACGATATGACCGAGGTGGAATATGGTGGCAGGGGGCACCGCACACGGCTAAGGAACGATCACGAGGATCAACTTGTGTGTCTATGGGGTGCCCCCTGCCCCCGTATATAAAGGAGCATGGGAGGAGGGGCGGCCGGCCTAGGAGTGGGCGCGCCAAGGGGAGTCCTACTCCCACCGGGAGTAGGACTCCTTCTTTCCTAGTCCAACTAGGAGAAGGGGGGAAAGGAGGGAAGTGGAGAAGGAAGGGAGAGGTGGGCCGCGCCCCAAATCCCTTGTCCAATTCGGACTGGGCTTGGGAGGGGCGCGCGCCACCTCCTGGCTCCTTCCCACTAAAGCCCATTAAGGCCCAATACTCTTTCCCGTATTCCCGTAACTCCCCGGTACCTCCGAAAATACCCGAATCACTCGGAACCTTTCCGATGTCCGAATATAGTCGTCCAATATATCGATCTTTACGTCTCGACCATTTCGAAACTCCTCGTCATGTCCCCGATCTCATCCGGGACTCCGAACTCCTTCGGTACATCAAAACTCATAAACTCATAATATAACTGTCATCGAAACCTTAAGCATGCGGACCCTACGGTTCGAGAACAATGTAGACATGACCGAGACACGTCTCCGGTCAATAACCAATAGCGGGACCTGGATGCCCATATTGGCTCCTACATATTCTACGAAGATCTTTATCGGTCAGACCGCATAACAACATACGTTGTTCCCTTTGTCATCGGTATGTTACTTGCCCGAGATTCGATCGTCGGTATCCAATACCTAGTTCAATCTCGTTACCGGCAAGTCTCTTTACTCATTCCGTAGTACATCATCTCGCAACTAACTCATTAGTTGCAATGCTTGCAAGGCTTAAGTGATGTGTATTACCGAGAGGGCCCGGAGATACCTCTCCGACAATCGGAGTGACAAATCCTAATCTCGAAATACGCCAACCCAACATCTACCTTTGGAGACACCTGTAGTGCTCCTTTATAATCACCCAGTTACGTTGTGACGTTTGGTAGCACCCAAAGTGTTCCTCCGGCAAACGGGAGTTGCATAATCTCATAGTCATAGGAACATGTATAAGTCATGAAGAAAGCAATAGCAACATACTAAACGATCGGGTGCTAAGCTAATGGAATGGGTCATGTCAATCAGATCATTCAACTAATGATGTGATCTCGTTAATCAAATAACAACTCTTTTGTCCATGGTTAGGAAACATAACCATCTTTGCTTAATGAGCTAGTCAAGTAGAGGCATACTAGTGACACTCTGTTTGTCTATGTATTCACACATGTATTATGTTTCCGGTTAATACAATTCTAGCATGAATAATAAACATTTATCATGATATAAGGAAATAAATAATAACTTTATTATTGCCTCTAGGGCATATTTCCTTCAGTCTCCCACTTGCACTAGAGTCAATAATCTAGATCACATCACCATGTGATTAACATCGATAGTTCACATCATCATGTGATTAACACCCATAGTTCACATTGTCATGTGACCAACACCCAAAGGGTTTACTAGATTCGGTAATCTAGTCACATCGCTATGTGATTAACACCCAAAGAGTACTAAGGTGTGATCATGTTTTGCTTGTGAGAGAATCTTAGTCAACGGTCTTTCACATTCAGATCCGTTATGTATTTTGCAATTTTCTATGTCTACAATGCTCTGCACGGAGCTACTCTTGCTAATTGCTCCCACTTTTAATATGTATCTAGATCGAGACTTAGAGTCATCCAGATCCGTGTCAAAACTTGCATCGACGTAGCTTTTTACGACGAACCTTTTGTCACTTCCATAATCGAGAAATATTTCCTTATTCTACTAAGGATAATTTTGACCGCTGTCCAGTGATCTACTCCTAGATCACTATTGTACTCCCTTGCCAAATTAGTGCAGGGTATACAATAGATCTGGTACACAGTATGGCATACTTTATAGAACCTATGACTGAGGCATAGGGAATGACTTTCATTCTCTTTCTATCTTCTGTCGTGGTCGGGCTTTGAGTCTTACTCAACTTCACACCTTGTAATACAGGCAAGAACTCTTTCTTTGACTGCTCCATTTTTGAACTACTTCAAAATCTTGTCAAGGTATGTACTCATTAAAAAAACTTATCAAGCGTCTTGATCTATCTTTATAGATCTTGAAGCTCAATATGTAAGCAGCTTCACCGAAGTCTTTCTTTGAAAAAACTCCTTTCAAATACTCCTTTATGCTTTACAGAATAATTCTACATTATTTCCGATCAACAATATGTCATTCACATATACTTATCAGAAATGCTGTAGTGCTCCCACTCACTTTCTTGTAAATACAGGCTTCACCGCAAGTCTGTATAAAACTATATGCTTTGATTAACTCATCAAAGTGTATATTCCAACTCCAAGATGCTTGTACCAGTCCATAGATGGATTGGTGGAGCTTGCATATTTTGTTAACACCTTTAGGATCGACAAAACCTTCTAGTTGCATCGTATACAACTCTTCTTTAATAAATCCATTAAGGAGTGCAGTTTTGTTTATCCATTTGCCAGATTTCATAAAATGTGGCAATTGCTAACATGATTCGAACAGACTTAAGCATAGATACGAGTGAGAAATTCTCATCGTAGTCAACACCTTGAACTTGTCGAAAACCTTTTGCGACAATTCTAGCTTTGTAGATAGTAACACTACTATCGGCGTCCGTCTTCCTCTTGAAGATCCATTTATTTTCTATGGCTTGCCGATCATCGGGCAAATCCATCAAAGTCCATACTTTGTTCTCATACATGGATCATATCTCAGAATTCATGGCCTCAAACCATTTTGCAGAATCTGGGCTCATCATCGCTTCCTCATAGTTCGCCAGTTCATCATGGTCTAGTAACATGACTTCCAGAATAGGATTACCGTA
The DNA here is from genome assembly GCA_034509565.1 of Triticum monococcum. NCBI lineage: Eukaryota > Viridiplantae > Streptophyta > Magnoliopsida > Poales > Poaceae > Triticum > Triticum monococcum. Next base: position 592,495,121 of record CM067846.1, read on the forward strand.
CCACTCTGGTGCGGATCCCACTCTGGTTTACCTACGAGATTCGGTAGTAACTTGATCTGAAGTTTCATGATAATCATCATTAGCTTCCTCACTAATTGGTGTAGGTGTCACAGAAACCGGTTTCTGTGATGTACTACTTTCCAATAAGGGAGGAGGTACAGTTACCTTATCAAGTTCTACTTTCCTCCCACTCACTTCTTTCGAGAGAAACTCCTTCTCTAGAAAGTTTCCGAATTTAGCTACAAAAGTCTTGCCTTCGGTCTTGTGATAGAAGGTGTATCCAATAGTTTCTTTTGGATATCCTATGAAGACACATTTCTCCGATTTGGGTTCGAGCTTATCAGGTTGAAGCTTTTTCACATAAGCATCGCAGCCCCAAACTTTCAGAAACGACAACTTTGGTTTCTTGCCAAACCACAGTTTATAAGGCGTCGTCTCAACGGATTTTGATGGTGCCCTATTTAACGTGAATGCAGCTGTCTCTAATGCATAACCCCAAAACGATAGTGGTAAATCGGCAAGAGACATCATAGATTGCACCATATCTAATAAAGTACGGTTACGATGTACGGACACACCATTACATTGTGGTGTTCCAGGTGGCATGATTAGTGAAACTATTTCACATTGTTTTTAACTGAAGGCCAAACTCGTAATTCAAATACTTTTCTCTACTATCAGATCGTAGAAACTTTATTTTCTTGTTACGATGATTTTTCACTTCACTCTGAAATTCTTTGAACTTTTCAAATGTTTCAGACTTATGTTTCATCAAGTAGATATACTCATATCTGCTCAAATCATCTGTGAAGATCAGAAAATAATGATACTTGTCGCGAGCCTCAATATTCATCGGACCACATACATCAGTATGTATGATTTCCAACAAATTTGTTGCTCGCTCCATTGTTCCGAAGAACAGAGTCTTAGTCATCTTGCCCATGAGGCATGGTTCGCAAGCATCAACTGATTCATAATCAAGTGATTCCAAAAGCCCATCAGCATGGAGTTTCTTCATGCGCTTTACACCAATATGACCTAAATGGCAGTGCTACAAATAAGTTGCACTATCATTATTAACTTTGCATCTTTTGGTTTCAATATTATGATTATGTGTATCACTACGATCGAGATCCAACGAACTATTTTCATTGGGTGTGTAACCATATAAGGTTTTATTCATATAAACAGAACAACAATTTATTCTCTTAAATGAATAACCGTATTACAATAAACATGATCAAATCATATTCATGCTCAACGCAAACACCAAATAACACTTATTCAGGTTCAACACTAATCCCGAAAGTATAGGGAGTGTGCAATGATGATCATATCAATCTTGGAACCACTTCCAACACACATCGTCACTTCACCCTTAACTAGTCTCTGTTCATTCTGCAACTCCCGTTTCGAGTTACTAATCTTAGCAACTGAACTAGTATCAAATACTGAGGGGTTGCTATAAACACTAGTAAAGTACACATTAATAACATGTATATCAAATATACTTATGTTCACTTTGCCATCCTTCTTATCCGCCAATCACTTGGGGTAGTTCCGCTTCCAGTGACCAGTCCCTTTGCAGTAGAAGCACTTAGTCTCAGGCTTAGGACCAGACTTGGGCTTCTTCACTTGAGCAGCAACTTGCTTGCTGTTCTTCTTGAAGTTCCCCTTTTTTCCCTCTGCCCTTTTCTTGAAACTAGTGATCTTGTCAACCATCAACACTTGATGTTTTTCTTGATTTCTACCTTTGTTGATTTCAGCATCACGAAGAGCTTGAGAGTTGTTTCCGTTATCCCTTGCATATTATAGTTCATCACGAAGTTCTACTAACTTGGTGATGGTGACTAGAGAATTCTGTCAATCACTATCTTATCTGGAAGATTAACTCCCACTTGATTCAAGCGATTGTAGTACCCAGACAATCTGAGCACATGCTCACTAGTTGAGCGATTCTCCTCCATCTTTTAGCTATAGAACTTGTTGGAGACTTCATATCTCTCAACTCGGGTATTTGTTTGAAATATTAATTTCAACTCCTGGAACATCTCATATGGTCCATGACGTTCAAAACGTCTTTGAAGTCCCGATTCTAAGCCGTTAAGCATGGTGCACTAAACTATCAAGTAGTCATCATATTGAGCTAGCCAAACGTTCATAACGTCTGCATCTGCTCCTGCAATAGGTCTGTCACCTAGCGGTGCATTAAGGACATAATTCTTCTGTGCAGCAATGAGGATAAACCTCAGATCACGGATCCAATCCGCATCATTGCTACTAACATCTTTCAACACAATTTTATCTAGGAACATATCAAAATAAACACAGGGAAGCAACAACGCGAGCTATTGATCTACAACATAATTTGCAAAATACTACCAGGACTAAGTTCATGATAAATTTAAGTTCAATTTAATCAAATTACTTAAGAACTCCCACTTAGATAGACATCCCTCTAATCCTCTAAGTGATCACGTGATCCAAATCAACTAAACCATGTCCGATCATCACGTGAGATGGAGTAGTTTCATTGGTGAACATCACTGTGTTGATCATATCTACTATATGATTCACGCTCGACCTTTCGGTCTCCGTGTTCCGAGGCCATATCTGTATATGCTTGGCTCGTCAAGTATAACCTGAGTATTCCGCGTGTGCAACTATTTTGCACCCGTTGTATTTGAACGTAGAGCCTATCACACCCGATCATCACGTGGTGTCTCAGCACGAAGAACTTTCGCAACGGTGCATACTCAGGGAGAACACTTCTTGATAATTAGTGAGAGATCATCTTATAATGCTACCGTCAATCAAAGCAAGATAAGATGCATAAAAAGATAAACATCACATGCAATCAATATAAGTGATATGATATGGCCATCATCATCTTGTGCTTGTGATCTCCATCTCTGAAGCACCGTCATGATCACCATCGTCACCGGCGCGACACCTTGATCTCCATCGTAGCATCGTTGTCGTCTCGCCAATCTTATGCTTCCACGACTATCGCTACCGCTTAGTGATAAAGTAAAGCATTACATCGCGATTGCTTTGCATACAATAAAGCGACAACCATATGGCTCCTGCCAGTTGCCGATAACTCGGTTACAAAACATGATCATCTCATACAATAAAATTTAGCATCATGTCTTGACCATATCACATCACAACATGCCCTGCAAAAACAAGTTAGACGTCATCTACTTTGTTGTTGCAAGTTTTACGTGGCTGCTACGGGCTTAAGCAAGAACCAATCTCACCTACGCATCAAAACCACAACGATAGTTTGTCAAATAGACTCCGTTTTAACCTTCGCAAGGACCGGGCGTAGCCACACTTGGTTCAACTAAAGTTGGAGAGACAGTCGCCCGCAAGCCACCTGTGTGAAAAGCACGTCGGGGGAACCGGTCTCGCGTAAGCGTACGCGTAATGTTGGTCCGGGTCGTCTTGTCCAACAATACCGCCGAACCAAAGTATGACATGCTGGTAGGCAGTATGACTTATATCGCCCACAACTCACTTGTGTTCTACTCGTGCAAATAACATCAAACCATAAAACCTAGGCTCGGATGCCACTGTTGGGGAACGTAGTAATTTCAAAAAAAAAATCCTACGCACACATAAGATCATGGTGATGCATAGCAACGAGAGGGGAGAGTATGATCTACGTACCCTTGTAGATCGCAACGGAAGCGTTGACACAACATAGAGGAAGTAGTCGTATGTCTTCTTCCCGATCCGACCGATCCAAGCACCGTTACTCCGGCACCTCTGAGTTCTTAGCACACGTACAGCTCGATGATGATCCCCGGGCTCCGATCCAGCAAAGCTTCGGGGATGAGTTCCGTCAGCACAACGGCGTGGTGAAGATGATGATGTTCTACCGACGCAGGGCTTCGCCTAAGCACTACAACGATATGACTGAGGTGGAATATGGTGGCAGGAGGCACCGCACACGGCTAAGGAACGATCACGAGGATCAACTTGTGTGTCTATGGGGTGCCCCTGCCCCCGTATATAAAGGAGCAAGGGAGAAGGGGCGGCCGGCCTAGGAGTGGGCGTGCCAAGGGGAGTCCTACTCCCACCGGGAGTAGGACTCCTTTCCTAGTCCAACTAGGAGAAGGGGGGAAAGGAGGGAAGTGGAGAAGGAAGGGAGAGGTGGGCCGCGCCCCAAATCCCTTGTCCAATTCGGACTGGGCTTGGGAGGGGTGCGCGCCACCTCCTGGCTCCTTCCCACTAAAGCCCATTAAGGCCCAATACTCTTTCCTGTATTCCCGTAACTCCCCGGTACCTCCGAAAATACCCGAATCACTCGGAACCTTTCCGATGTCCGAATATAGTTGTCCAATATATCGATCTTTACGTCTCGACCATTTCGAGACTCCTCGTCATGTCCCCGGTCTCATCCGGGACTCCGAACTCCTTCGGTACATCAAAACTCATAAACTCATAATATAACTGTCATCGAAACCTTAAGCGTGCGGACCCTACGGTTCGAGAACAATGTAGACATGACCGAGACACGTCTCCGGTCAACAACCAATAGCGGGACCTGGATGCCCATATTGGCTCCTACATATTCTACGAAGATCTTTATCGGTCAGACCGCATAACAACATACGTTGTTCCTTTGTCATCGGTATGTTACTTGCCCGAGATTCGATCGTCGGTATCCAATACCTAGTTCAATCTCGTTACCGGCAAGTCTCTTTACTCGTTCCGTAGTACATCATCTCGCAACTAACTCATTAGTTGCAATGCTTGCAAGGCTTAAGTGATGTGTATTACCGAGAGGGCCCGGAGATACCTCTCCGACAATCGGAGTGACAAATCCTAATCTCGAAATACGCCAACCCAACATCTACCTTTGGAGACATCTGTAGTGCTCCTTTATAATCACCCAGTTACGTTGTGACGTTTGGTAGCACCCAAAGTGTTCCTCCGGCAAACGGGAGTTGCATAATCTCATAGTCATAGGAACATGTATAAGTCATGAAGAAAGCAATAGCAACATACTAAACGATCGGGTGCTAAGATAATGGAATGGGTCATGTCAATCAGATCATTCAACTAATGATGTGATCTCGTTAATCAAATAACAACTCTTTTGTCCATGGTTAGGAAACATAACCATCTTTGCTTAATGAGCTAGTCAAGTAGAGGCATACTAGTGACACTCTGTTTTTCTATGTATTCACACATGTATTATGTTTCCGGTTAATACAATTCTAGCATGAATAATAAACATTTATCATGATATAAGGAAATAAATAATAACTTTATTATTGCCTCTAGGGCATATTTCCTTCAGTCTCCCACTTGCACTAGAGTCAATAATCTAGATCACATCACCATGTGATTAACATCAATAGTTCACATCATCATGTGATTAACACCCATAGTTCACATTGTCATGTGACCAACACCCAAAGGGTTTACTAGATTCGGTAATCTAGTCACATCGCTATGTGATTAACACCCAAAGAGTACTAAGGTGTGATCATGTTTTGCTTGTGAGAGAATCTTAGTCAACGGTCTTTCACATTCAGATCCGTTATGTATTTTGCAATTTTCTATGCCTACAATGCTCTGCACGGAGCTACTCTTGCTAATTGCTCCCACTTTAATATGTATCTAGATCGAGACTTAGAGTCATCCAGATCCGTGTCAAAACTTGCATCGACGTAGCTTTTTACGACGAACCTTTTGTCACCTCCATAATCGAGAAATATTTCCTTATTCTACTAAGGATAATTTTGACCGCTGTCCAGTGATCTACTCCTAGATCACTATTGTACTCCCTTGCCAAATTAGTGCAGGGTATACAATAGATCTGGTACACAGTATGGCATACTTTATAGAGCCTATGACTGAGGCATAGGGAATGACTTTCATTCTCTTTCTATCTTCTGCCGTGGTCGGGCTTTGAGTCTTACTCAACTTCACACCTTGTAATACAGGCAAGAACTCTTTCTTTGACTGCTCCATTTTTGAACTACTTCAAAATCTTGTCAAGGTATGTACTCATTGAAAAAACTTATCAAGCGTCTTGATCTATCTTTATAGATCTTGAAGCTCAATATGTAAGCAGCTTCACCGAAGTCTTTCTTTGAAAAAACTCCTTTCAAATACTCCTTTATGCTTTACAGAATAATTCTACATTATTTCCGATCAACATTATGTCATTCACATATACTTATCAGAAATGCTGTAGTGCTCCCACTCACTTTCTTGTAAATACAGGCTTCACCGCAAGTCTGTATAAAACTATATGCTTTGATTAACTCATCAAAGTGTATATTCCAACTCCGAGATGCTTGTACCAGTCCATAGATGGATTGGTGGAGCTTGCATATTTTGTTAACACCTTTAGGATCGACAAAACCTTCTAGTTGCATCGTATACAACTCTTCTTTAATAAATCCATTAAGGAGTGCAGTTTTGTTTATCCATTTGCCAGATTTCATAAAATGTGGCAATTGCTAACATGATTCGAACAGACTTAAGCATAGATACGAGTGAGAAATTCTCATCGTAGTCAACACCTTGAGCTTGTCGAAAACCTTTTGCGACAATTCTAGCTTTGTAGATAGTAACACTACTATCGGCGTCCGTCTTCCTCTTGAAGATCCATTTATTTTCTATGGCTTGCCGATCATCGGGAAAATCCATCAAAGTCCATACTCTGTTCTCATACATGGATCATATCTCAGAATTCATGGCCTCAAACCATTCTGCGGAATCTGGGCTCATCATCGCTTCCTCATAGTTCGCCAGTTCATCATGGTCTAGTAACATGACTTCCAGAATAGGATTACCGTACCACTCTGGTGCGGATCCCACTCTGGTTTACCTACGAGATTCGGTAGTAACTTGATCTGAAGTTTCATGATAATCATCATTAGCTTCCTCACTAATTGGTGTAGGTGTCACAGAAACCGGTTTCTGTGATGTACTACTTTCCAATAAGGGAGGAGGTACAGTTACCTTATCAAGTTCTACTTTCCTCCCACTCACTTCTTTCGAGAGAAACTCCTTCTCTAGAAAGTTTCCGAATTTAGCTACAAAAGTCTTGCCTTCGGTCTTGTGATAGAAGGTGTATCCAATAGTTTCTTTTGGATATCCTATGAAGACACATTTCTCCGATTTGGGTTCGAGCTTATCAGGTTGAAGCTTTTTCACATAAGCATCGCAGCCCCAAACTTTCAGAAACGACAACTTTGGTTTCTTGCCAAACCATAGTTTATAAGGCATCGTCTCAACAGATTTTGATGGTGCCCTATTTAACATGAATGCAGCTGTCTCTAATGCATAACCCCAAAACGATAATGGTAAATCGGCAAGAGACATCATAGATTGCACCATATCTAATAAAGTACGGTTACGATGTTCGGACACACCATTACATTGTGGTGTTCCAGGTGGCATGATTAGTGAAACTATTTCACATTGTTTTTAACTGAAGGGCAAACTCATAATTCAAATACTTTTCTCTACTATCAGATCGTAGAAACTTTATTTTCTTGTTACGATGATTTTTCACTTCACTCTGAAATTCTTTGAACTTTTCAAATGTTTCAGACTTATGTTTCATCAAGTAGATATACTCATATCTGCTCAAATCATCTGTGAAGATCAGAAAATAATGATACTTGTCGCGAGCCTCAATATTCATCGGACCACATACATCAGTATGTATGATTTCCAACAAATTTGTTGCTCGCTCCATTGTTCCGAAGAACAGAGTCTTAGTCATCTTGCCCATGAGGCATGGTTCGCAAGCATCAACTGATTCATAATCAAGTGATTCCAAAAGCCCATCAGCATGGAGTTTCTTCATGCGCTTTACACCAATATGACCTAAATGGCAGTGCTACAAATAAGTTGCACTATCATTATTAACTTTGCATCTTTTGGTTTCAATATTATGATTATGTGTATCACTACGATCGAGATCGAACGACCTATTTTCATTGGGTGTGTAACCATATAAGGTTTTATTCATATAAACAGAACAACAATTTATTCTCTTAAATGAATAACCGTATTACAATAAACATGATCAAATCATATTCATGCTCAACGCAAACACCAAATAACACTTATTCAGGTTCAACACTAATCCCGAAAGTATAGGGAGTGTGCGATGATGATCATATCAATCTTGGAACCACTTCCAACACACATCGTCACTTCACCCTTAACTAGTCTCTGTTCATTCTGCCACTCCCGTTTCGAGTTACTAATCTTAGCAACTGAACTAGTATCAAATACTGAGGGGTTGCTATAAACACTAGTAAAGTACACATTAATAACATGTATATCAAATATACTTATGTTCACTTTGCCATCCTTCTTATCCGCCAATCACTTGGGGTAGTTCCGCTTCCAGTGACCAGTCCCTTTGCAGTAGAAGCACTTAGTCTCAGGCTTAGGACCAGACTTGGGCTTCTTCACTTGAGCAGCAACTTGCTTGCTGTTCTTCTTGAAGTTCCCCTTTTTTCCCTCTGCCCTTTTCTTGAAACTAGTGATCTTGTCAACCATCAACACTTGATGTTTTTCTTGATTTCTACCTTCGTTGATTTCAGCATCACAAAGAGCTTGAGAGTTGTTTCCGTTATCCCTTGCATATTATAGTTCATCACGAAGTTCTACTAACTTGGTGATGGTGACTAGAGAATTCTGTCAATCACTATCTTATCTGGAAGATTAACTCCCACTTGATTCAAGCGATTGTAGTACCCAGACAATCTGAGCACATGCTCACTAGTTGAGTGATTCTCCTCCATCTTTTAGCTATAGAACTTGTTGGAGACTTCATATCTCTCAACTCGGGTATTTGTTTGAAATATTAATTTCAACTCCTGGAACATCTCATATGGTCCATGACGTTCAGAACGTCTTTGAAGTCCCGATTCTAAGCCGTTAAGCATGGTGCACTAAACTATCAAGTAGTCATCATATTGAGCTAGCCAAACGTTCATAACGTCTGCATCTGCTCCTGCGATAGGTCTGTCACCTAGCGGTGCATTAAGGACATAATTCTTCTGTGCAGCAATGAGGATAAACCTCAGATCACGGATCCAATCCGCATCATTGCTACTAACATCTTTCAACACAATTTTCTCTAGGAACATATCAAAATAAACACAGGGAAGCAACAACGCGAGCTATTGATCTACAACATAATTTGCAAAAAACTACCAGGACTAAGTTCATGATAAATTTAAGTTAAATTTAATCAAATTACTTAAGAACTCCCACTTAGATAGACATCCCTCTAATCCTCTAAGTGATCACGTGATCCAAATCAACTAAACCATGTCCGATCATCACGTGAGATGGAGTAGTTTCATTGGTGAACATCACTATGTTGATCATATCTACTATATGATTCACGCTCGACCTTTCGGTCTCCGTGTTCCGAGGCCATATCTGTATATGCTTGGCTCGTCAAGTATAACCTGAGTATTCCGCGTGTGCAACTGTTTTGCACCCGTTGTATTTGAACGTAGAGCCTATCACACCCGATCATCACGTGGTGTCTCAGTACGAAGAACTTTCGCATCAGTGCATACTCAGGGAGAATACTTCTTGATAATTAGTGAGAGATCATCTTATAATGCTACCGTCAATCAAAGCAAGATAAGATGCATAAAAAGATAAGCATCACATGCAATCAATATAAGTGATATGATATGGCCATCATCATCTTGTGCTTGTGATCTCCATCTCTGAAGCACCGTCATGATCACCATCGTCACCGGCGCGACACCTTGATCTCCATCGTAGCATCGTTGTCGTCTCGCCAATCTTATGCTTCCACGACTATCGCTACCGCTTAGTGATAAAGTAAAGCATTACATCGCGATTGCATTGCATACAATAAAGCGACAACCATATGGCTCCTGCCAGTTGCCGATAACTCGGTTACAAAACATGATCATCTCATACAATAAAATTTAGCATCATGTCTTGACCATATCACATCACAACATGCCCTGCAAAAACAAGTTAGACGTCCTCTACTTTGTTGTTGCGAGTTTTACGTGGCTGCTACGGGCTTAAGCAAGAACCAATCTCACCTACGCATCAAAACCACAACGATAGTTTGTCAAATAGACTCCGTTTTAACCTTCGCAAGGACCGGGCGTAGCCACACTTGGTTCAACTAAAGTTGGCGAGACAGTCGCCCGCAAGCCACCTGTGTGCAAAGCACGTCGGGGGAACCGGTCTCGCGTAAGCGTACGCGTAATGTTGGTCCGGGTCGTCTTGTCCAACAATACCGCCGAACCAAAGTATGACATGCTGGTAGGCAGTATGACTTATATCGCCCACAACTCACTTGTGTTCTACTCGTGCAAATAACATCAAACCATAAAACCTAGGCTCAGATGCCACTGTTGGGGAACGTAGTAATTTCAAAAAAAAATTCCTACGCACACATAAGATCATGGTGATGCATAGCAACGAGAGGGGAGAGTATGATCTACGTACCCTTGTAGATAACAACGGAAGCGTTGACACAACGTAGAGGAAGTAGTCGTATGTCTTCTTCCCGATCCGACCGATCCAAGCACCGTTACTCCGGCACCTCCGAGTTCTTAGCACACGTACAGCTCGATGACGATCCCCGGGCTCCGATCCAGCAAAGCTTCGGGGATGAGTTCCGTCAGCACAACGGCGTGGTGAAGATGATGATGTTCTACCGACGCAGGGCTTCGCCTAAGCACTACAACGATATGACCGAGGTGGAATATGGTGGCAGGGGGCACCGCACACGGCTAAGGAACGATCACGAGGATCAACTTGTGTGTCTATGGGGTGCCCCCTGCCCCCGTATATAAAGGAGCAAGGGAGGAGGGGCGGCCGGCCTAGGAGTGGGCGCGCCAAGGGGAGCCCAACTCCCACCGGGAGTAGGACTCCTTTCCTAGTCCAACTAGGAGAAGGGGGGAAAGGAGGGAAGTGGAGAAGGAAGGGAGAGGTGGGCCGCGCCCCAAATCCCTTGTCCAATTCGGACTGGGCTTGGGAGGGGCGCGCGCCACCTCCTGGCTCCTTCCCACTAAAGCCCATTAAGGCCCAATACTCTTTCCCGTATTCCCGTAACTCCCCGGTACCTCCGAAAATACCCGAATCACTCGGAACCTTTCCGATGTCCGAATATAGTCGTCCAATATATCGATCTTTACGTCTCGACCATTTCGAGACTCTTCGTCATGTCCCTGATCTCATCCGGGACTCCGAACTCCTTCGGTACATCAAAACTCATAAACTCATAATATAACTGTCATCGAAACCTTAAGCGTGCGACCCTACGGTTCGAGAACAATGTAGACATGACCGAGACACGTCTCCGGTCAACAACCAATAGCGGGACCTGGATGCCCATATTGGCTCCTACATATTCTACGAAGATCTTTATCGGTCAGACCGCATAACAACATACGTTGTTCCCTTTGTCATCGGTATGTTACTTGCCCGAGATTCGATCGTCGGTATCCAAAACCTAGTTCAATCTCGTTACCGGCAATTCTCTTTACTCGTTCCGTAGTAAATCATCTTGCAACTAACTCATTAGTTGCAATGCTTGCAAGGCTTAAGTGATGTGTATTACCGAGAGGGCCCGGAGATACCTCTCCGACAATCGGAGTGACAAATCCTAATCTCGAAATACGCCAACCCAACATCTACCTTTGGAGACATCTGTAGTGCTCCTTTATAATCACCCAGTTACGTTGTGACGTTTGGTAGCACCCAAAGTGTTCCTCCGGCAAACGGGAGTTGCATAATCTCATAGTCATAGGAACATGTATAAGTCATGAAGAAAGCAATAGCAACATACTAAACGATCGGGTGCTAAGCTAATGGAATGGGTCATGTCAATCAGATCATTCAACTAATGATGTGATCTCGTTAATCAAATAACAACTCTTTTGTCCATGGTTAGGAAACATAACCATCTTTGCTTAATGAGCTAGTCAAGTAGAGGCATACTAGTGACACTCTGTTTTTCTATGTATTCACACATGTATTATGCTTCCGGTTAATACAATTCTAGCATGAATAATAAACATTTATCATGATATAAGGAAATAAATAATAACTTTATTATTGCCTCTAGGGCATATTTCCTTCAGTCTCCCACTTGCACTAGAGTCAATAATCTAGATCACATCACCATGTGATTAACATCGATAGTTCACATCATCATGTGATTAACACCCATAGTTCACATTGTCATGTGACCAACACCCAAATGGTTTAATAGATTCGGTAATCTAGTCACATTGCTATGTGATTAACACCCAAAGAGTACTAAGGTGTGATCATGTTTTGCTTGTGAGAGAATCTTAGTCAACGGTCTTTCACATTCAGATCCGTTATGTATTTTGCAATTTTCTATGTCTACAATGCTCTGCACGGAGCTACTCTTGCTAATTGCTCCCACTTTCAATATGTATCTAGATCGAGACTTAGAGTCATCCAGATCCGTGTCAAAACTTGCATCGACGTAGCTTTTTACGACGAACCTTTTGTCACCTCCATAATCGAGAAATATTTCCTTATTCTACTAAGGATAATTTTGACCGTTGTCTAGTGATCTACTCCTAGATCACTATTGTACTCCCTTGCCAAATTAGTGCAGGGTATACAATAGATCTGGTACACAGTATGGCATACTTTATAGAACCTATGACTGAGGCATAGGGAATGACTTTCATTCTCTTTCTATCTTCTGCCGTGGTCGGACTTTGAGTCTTACTCAACTTCACACCTTGTAATATAGGCAAGAACTCTTTCTTTGACTGCTCCATTTTTGAACTACTTCAAAATCTTGTCAAGGTATGTACTCATTGAAAAAACTTATCAAGCGTCTTGATCTATCTTTATAGATCTTGAAGCTCAATATGTAAGCAGCTTCACCGAAGTCTTTCTTTGAAAAAACTCCTTTCAAATACTCCTTTATGCTTTACAGAATAATTCTACATTATTTCCGATCAACAATATGTCATTCACATATACTTATCAGAAATGCTGTAGTGCTCCCACTCACTTTCTTGTAAATACAGGCTTCACCGCAAGTCTGTATAAAACTATATGCTTTGATTAACTCATCAAAGTGTATATTCCAACTCCGAGATGCTTGTACCAGTCCATAGATGGATTGGTGGAGCTTGCATATTTTGTTAACACCTTTAGGATCGACAAAACCTTCTAGTTGCATCGTATACAACTCTTCTTTAATAAATCCATTAAGGAGTGCAGTTTTGTTTATCCATTTGCCAGATTTCATAAAATGTGGCAATTGCTAACATGATTCGAACAGACTTAAGCATAGATACGAGTGAGAAATTCTCATCGTAGTCAACACCTTGAACTTGTCGAAAACCTTTTGCGACAATTCTAGCTTTGTAGATAGTAACACTACTATCGGCGTCCGTCTTCCTCTTGAAGATCCATTTATTTTCTATGGCTTGCCAATCATCGGGCAAATCCATCAAAGTCCATACTTTGTTCTCATACATGGATCATATCTCAGAATTCATGGCCTCAAACCATTTTGCGGAATCTGGGCTCATCATCGCTTCCTCATAGTTCGCCAGTTCATCATGGTCTAGTAACATGACTTCCAGAATAGGATTACCGTACCACTCTGGTGCGGATCCCACTCTGGTTTACCTACGAGATTCGGTAGTAACTTGATCTGAAGTTTCATGATAATCATCATTAGCTTCCTCACTAATTGGTGTAGGTGTCACAGAAACCGGTTTCTGTGATGTACTACTTTCCAATAAGGGAGGAGGTACAGTTACCTTATCAAGTTCTACTTTCCTCCCACTCACTTCTTTCGAGAGAAACTCCTTTTCTAGAATGTTTCCGAATTTAGCTACAAAAGTCTTGCCTTCGGTCTTGTGATAGAAGGTGTATCCAATAGTTTCTTTTGGATATCCTATGAAGACACATTTCTCCGATTTGGGTTCGAGCTTATCAGGTTGAAGCTTTTTCACATAAGCATCGCAGCCCCAAACTTTCAGAAATGACAACTTTGGTTTCTTGCCAAACCACAGTTTATAAGGCGTCGTCTCAACAGATTTTGATGGTGCCCTATTTAACGTGAATGCAGCTGTCTCTAATGCATAACCCCAAAACGATAATGGTAAATCGGCAAGAGACATCATAGATTGCACCATATCTAATAAAGTACGGTTACGATGTTCGGACACACCATTACATTGTGGTGTTCCAGGTGGCATGATTAGTGAAACTATTTCACATTGTTTTTAACTGAAGGCCAAACTCGTAATTCAAATACTTTTCTCTACTATCAGATCGTAGAAACTTTATTTTCTTGTTACGATGATTTTTCACTTCACTCTGAAATTCTTTGAACTTTTCAAATGTTTCAGACTTATGTTTCATCAAGTAGATATACTCATATCTGCTCAAATCATCTGTGAAGATCAGAAAATAATGATACTTGTCGCGAGCCTCAATATTCATCGGACCACATACATCAGTATGTATGATTTCCAACAAATTTGTTGCTCGCTCCATTGTTCCGAAGAACAGAGTCTTAGTCATCTTGCCCATGAGGCATGGTTCGCAAGCATCAACTGATTCATAATCAAGTGATTCCAAAAGCCCATCAGCATGGAGTTTCTTCATGCGCTTTACACCAATATGACCTAAATGGCAGTGCTACAAATAAGTTGCACTATCATTATTAACTTTGCATCTTTTGGTTTCAATATTATGATTATGTGTATCACTACGATCGAGATCCAATGACCTATTTTCATTGGGTGTGTAACCATATAAGGTTTTATTCATATAAACAGAACAACAATTTATTCTCTTAAATGAATAACCGTATTACAATAAACATGATCAAATCATATTCATGCTCAACGCAAACACCAAATAACACTTATTCAGGTTCAACACTAATCCCGAAAGTATAGGGAGTGTGCGATGATGATCATATCAATCTTGGAACCACTTCCAACACACATCGTCACTTCACCCTTAACTAGTCTCTGTTCATTCTGCAACTCCCGTTTCGAGTTACTAATCTTAGCAACTGAACTAGTATCAAATACTGAGGGGTTGCTATAAACACTAGTAAAGTACACATTAATAACATGTATATCAAATATACTTATGTTCACTTTGCCATCCTTCTTATCTGCCAATCACTTGGGGTAGTTCCGCTTCCAGTGACCAGTCCCTTTGCAGTAGAAGCACTTAGTCTCAGGCTTAGGACCAGACTTGGGCTTCTTCACTTGAGCAGCAACTTGCTTGCTGTTCTTCTTGAAGTTCCCCTTTTTTCCCTCTGCCCTTTTCTTGAAACTAGTGATCTTGTCAACCATCAACACTTGATGTTTTTCTTGATTTCTACCTTCGTTGATTTCAGCATCACAAAGAGCTTGAGAGTTGTTTCCGTTATCCCTTGCATATTATAGTTCATCACAGAGTTCTACTAACTTGGTGATGGTGACTAGAGAATTCTGTCAATCACTATCATATCTGGAAGATTAACTCCCACTTGATTCAAGCGATTGTAGTACCCAGACAATCTGAGCACATGCTCACTAGTTGAGCGATTCTCCTCCATCTTTTAGCTATAGAACTTGTTGGAGACTTCATATCTCTCAACTCGGGTATTTGTTTGAAATATTAATTTCAACTCCTGGAACATCTCATATGGTCCATGACGTTCAAAACGTCTTTGAAGTCCCGATTCTAAGCCGTTAAGCATGGTGCACTAAACTATCAAGTAGTCATCATATTGAGCTAGCCAAACGTTCATAACGTCTGCATCTGCTCCTGTAATAGGTCTGTCACCTGGCGGTGCATTAAGGACATAATTCTTCTGTGCAGCAATGAGGATAAACCTCAGATCACGGATCCAATCCGCATCATTGCTACTAACATCTTTCAACACAATTTTCTCTAGGAACATATCAAAATAAACACAGGGAAGCAACAACGCGAGCTATTGATCTACAACATAATTTGCAAAATACTACCAGGACTAAGTTCATGATAAATTTAAGTTCAATTTAATCAAATTACTTAAGAACTCCCACTTAGATAGACATCCCTCTAATCCTCTAAGTGATCACGTGATCCAAATCAACTAAACCATGTCCGATCATCACGTGAGATGGAGTAGTTTCATTGGTGAACATCACTATGTTGATCATATCTACTATATGATTCACGCTCGACCTTTCGGTCTCCGTGTTCCGAGGACATATCTGTATATGCTTGGCTCGTCAAGTATAACCTGAGTATTCCGCATGTGCAACTGTTTTGCACCCGTTGTATTTGAACGTAGAGCCTATCACACCCGATCATCACGTGGTGTCTCAGCACGAAGAACTTTCGCAACGGTGCATACTCAGGGAGAACACTTCTTGATAATTAGTGAGAGATCATCTTATAATGCTACCGTCAATCAAAGCAAGATAAGATGCATAAAAAGATAAACATCACATGCAATCAATATAAGTGATATGATATGGCCATCATCATCTTGTGCTTGTGATCTCCATCTCTGAAGCACCGTCATGATCACCATCGTCACCGGCACGACACCTTGATCCCCATCGTAGCATCGTTGTCGTCTCGCCAATCTTATGCTTCCACGACTATCGCTACCGCTTAGTGATAAAGTAAAGCATTACATCGCGATTGCATCGCATACAATAAAGCGACAACCATATGGCTCCTGCCAGTTGCCGATAACTCGGTTACAAAACATGATCATCTCATACAATAAAATTTAGCATCATGTCTTGACCATATCACATCACAACATGCCCTGCAAAAACAAGTTAGACGTCCTCTACTTTGTTGTTGCAAGTTTTACGTGGCTGCTACGGGCTTAAGCAAGAACCAATCTCACCTACGCATCAAAACCACAACGATAGTTTGTCAAATAGACTTCGTTTTAACCTTCGCAAGGACCGGGCGTAGCCACACTTGGTTCAACTAAAGTTGGCGAGACAGTCGCCCGCAAGCCACCTGTGTGCAAAGCACGTCGGGGGAACCGGTCTCGCGTAAGCGTACGCGTAATGTTGGTCCGGGTCGTCTTGTCCAACAATACCGCCGAACCAACGTATGACATGCTGGTAGGCAGTATGACTTATATCGCCCACAACTCACTTGTGTTCTACTCGTGCAAATAACATCAAACCATAAAACCTAGGCTCGGATGCCACTGTTGGGGAACATAGTAATTTCAAAAAAAATTCCTACGCACAAATAAGATCATGGTGATGCATAGCAACGAGAGGGGAGAGTATGATCTACGTACCCTTGTAGATCGCAACGAAAGCGTTGACACAACGTAGAGGAAGTAGTCGTATGTCTTCTTCCCGATCCGACCGATCCAAGCACCGTTACTCCGGCACCTCCGAGTTCTTAGCACACGTACAGCTCGATGACGATCCCCGGGCTCCGATCCAGCAAAGCTTCGGGGATGAGTTGCGTCAGCACAACGGCGTGGTGAAGATGATGATGTTCTACCGACGCAGGGCTTCGCCTAAGCACTACAACGATATGACCGAGGTGGAATATGGTGGCAGGGGGCACCGCACACGGCTAAGGAACGATCACGAGGATCAACTTGTGTGTCTATGGGGTGCCCCCTGCCCCCGTATATAAAGGAGCAAGGGAGGAGGGGCGGCCGGCCTAGGAGTGGGCGCGCCAAGGGGAGTCCTACTCCCACCGGGAGTAGGACTCCTTCTTTCCTAGTCCAACTAGGAGAAGGGGGAAAGGAGGGACGTGGAGAAGGAAGGGAGAGGTGGGCCGCGCCCCAAATCCCTTGTCCAATTCGGACTGGGCTTGGGAGGGGCGCGCGCCACCTCCTGGCTCCTTCCCACTAAAGCCCATTAAGGCCCAATACTCTTTCCCGTATTCCTGTAACTCCCCGGTACCTCTGAAAATACCCGAATCACTCGGAACCTTTCCGATGTCCGAATATAGTCGTCCAATATATCGATCTTTACGTCTCGACCATTTCGAGACTCCTCGTCATGTCCCCGATCTCATCCGGGACTCCGAACTCCTTCGGTACATCAAAACTCATAAACTCATAATATAACTATCATCGAAACCTTAAGCTTGCGGACCCTACGGTTCGAGAACAATGTAGACATGACCGAGACACGTCTCCGGTCAATAACCAATAACGGGACCTGGATGCCCATATTGGCTCCTACATATTCTACGAAGATCTTTATCGGTCAGACCGCATAACAACATACGTTGTTCCCTTTGTCATCGGTATGTTACTTGCCCGAGATTCGATCGTCGGTATCCAATACCTAGTTCAATCTCGTTACCGGCAAGTCTCTTTACTCGTTCTGTAGTACATCATCTCGCAACTAACTCATTAGTTGCAATGCTTGCAAGGCTTAAGTGATGTGTATTACCGAGAGGGCCCGGAGATACCTCTCCGACAATCGGAGTGACAAATCCTAATCTCGAAATACGCCAACCCAACATCTACCTTTGGAGACATCTGTAGTGCTCCTTTATAATCACCCAGTTACGTTGTGACGTTTGGTAGCACCCAAAGTGTTTCTCCGGCAAACGGGAGTTGCATAATCTCATAGTCATAGGAACATGTATAAGTCATGAAGAAAGCAATAGCAACATACTAAACGATCGGGTGCTAAGCTAATGGAATGGGTCATGTCAATCAGATCATTCAACTAATGATGTGATCTCGTTAATCAAATAACAACTCTTTTGTCCATGGTTAGGAAACATAACCATCTTTGCTTAATGAGCTAGTCAAGTAGAGGCATACTAGTGACACTCTGTTTGTCTATGTATTCACACATGTATTATGTTTCCGGTTAATACAATTCTAGCATGAATAATAAACATTTATCTTGATATAAGAAAAATAAATAATAACTTTATTATTGCCTCTAGGGCATATTTCCTTCAATTGGATCACATAACTATCCCTCAACATGCAACAAAGAGTCACTCCAAAGTCACTAATAGCGGAGAACAAACGAAAAGATTATGGTAGGGTATGAAACCACCTCAAATTTATTCTTTCCAATCAATCCGTTGGGCTATTCCTATAAGTGTCACAAACAGCCCTAGAGTTCGTACTAGAATAACACCTTAAGACACAAATCAACCAAAACCTTAATGTCACCTAGATACTCCAATGTCACCTCAAGTATCCGTGGGTATGATTATACGATATGCATCACACAATCTCAGATTCATCTATTCAACCAACACAAAGTACTTCAAAGAATGCCCCAAAGTTTCTACCGGAGAGTCAAGACGAAAACGTGTGCCAACCCCTATGCATAGGTTCATGGGCGGAACCCGCAAGTTGATCACCAAAACATACATCAAGTGAATCAATAGAATACCCCATTGTCACCACGGGTATCCCATGCAAGACATACATCAAGTGTTCTCAAATCCTTAAAGACTCAATCCGATAAGATAACTTCAAAGGGAAAACTCAATCCATTACAAGAGAGTAGAGGGGGAGAAACATCATAAGATCCAACTATAATAGCAAAGCTCGCGATACATCAAGATCGTACCACCTCAAAAACACGAGAGAGAGAGAGAGAGAGATCAAACACATAGCTACTGGTACATACCCTCAGCCCCGAGGGAGAACTACTCCCTACTCATCATGGAGAACACCGGGATGATGAAGATGGCCACCGGTGAGGGATTCCCCCCTCCGGCAGGGTGCCGGAATGGGTCTAGATTGGTTTTCAATGGCTACAAAGACTTTTGGTGGCGGAACTCCCGATCTATTGTCGTCCTCGAAGTTTTTAGGGTATATGGGTATATATGGGAGGAAGAAGTACGTCGGTGGACCTCCAGGCTGTCCACGAGGCAGGGGGCGCGCCCCCCACGCTCGTGGGCAGCCCGGGACTCTCCTGGTCCAACTCCGATACTCCGTGGGCTTCTTCTGGTCCAAAAATAAGTTCCGTGAAGTTTCAGGTCAATTGGACTCCGCTTGATTTTCCTTTTCTACGGTACTCTAAAACAAGGAAAAAACCAGAAACTAGCACTGGGCTCTAGGTTAATAGGTTAGTCCCAAAAATCATATCAAATAGCATATAAATGCATATAAAACATCCAAGGTTGGTAATATAATAGCATGGAACAATCAAAAATTATAGATACGTTGGAGATGTATCATGGAGTAATAGTAGTAGATGCAGAATCGTTTCGGTCTACTTGTCGCGGACGTGATGCCTATATACATGATCATGCCTAGATATTCGCATAATTATGCACTTTTCTATCAATTTCTCGACAGTAATTTGTTCACCCACCGTAATACGTATGCTATCTTGAGATAAGCCACTAGTGAAACCTATGGCCCCTGGGTCTATCTTTTATCATATAAGTTTCCAATCTATTTTATTTTGCAATCTATATCATAAAAATACCAAAAATATTTATCTTATTATTATTATCTCTATCAGATCTCACTCTCGTAAGTGACCGTGAAGGGATTGACAACCCCTTTATCATGTTGGTTGCGAGGTTCTTATTTGTTTGTGTAGGTACGAGGGACTTGCGTGTAGTCTCCTACTGGATTGATATCTTGGTTCTCAAAAACTGAGGAAAATACTTACGCTACTTTGCTGCATCACCCTTTCCTCTTGAAGGGAAAACCAACGCAGTGCTCAAGAGGTAGCAAGAAGGATTTCTGGTGCTGTTGCCGGGAGATCTACGCACAAGTCAAGACATACCAAGTACCCATCACAAACTATTATCCCTCGCATTATATTATTTGCCATTTGCCTCTCGTTTTTCTCTCCCCCACTTCACCCTTGCCGTTTTATTCGCCATTTTTTTGTTCGTGTTTCCATTTGCTTTGATGTCTTACTTAGCTCGTTTGCTTGTTTGGTTGGAATAGTTGTTTATTTATTGCTAAACAGAGAACCTAAGATCTATGGATCCTCATCCGCTTGCTAATCTTTTTAAGAGATCCAATTATGATGAACCAATTGCTAGTGAGTTTTGTGCAGTAGATTATCTTTATGAAGTTTTGCTTGAAATTCGTGAATCTAAAAATTGTGATGGAGTACTTTATGGAGTGATTCACGATGGATCTTTGAATAGAAAGCATGATTGCAATGATGATAGTATAAATTATATTAATGTCAATTGTGCTTATAATATGCAAAACACTAAGCTTGGGGATGCTAGTTTTGCTATGTCTACTACTTGTTGCAATGATCATGATTGGGGTGATTCTTCTTATGATCTTGAAAATTTATTTAAGCCTCATGATGAATATGAGATTGATTATAATGTTTGCAATAATATTGAAAGTGAGTTTGGAAGACTGTTAACTTTAGATCCCACATATTTGGAGAATGTTCAATCTTATGAAGTTTTTGACAAAAGTGGGTTTGGAGGGGTCATGACTTTAGTTAATGTTAATCCCACTATTTTGGAAGAGTGTCAACTTTGCATACATGTGGATCGTGTTAAGAATATGTTTTGTGATAGCTATATTGTTGAATTTGCTTATGATCCTACATGTAATTATTATGAGAGAGAAAAATATGGTTGTAAAAAATTTCATGTTACAAAATTACCTCTCGTTATGTTGAGATTACTATTGTTCCTTTCTTCCTCTTTGCATATGCTAGTTTTTGTTTGCTTGATAATTTGTTTGCTTATCAAATACATATGCATAGGATGTTAGACTTAAGTGTGTTTGTCACATGTTTTATGATGCTCTCTTTATGCTTCAATTCTTGTCTTTCATGTGAACATCATTAAAATTATCAATGCCTAGCTAAAAGACTTTAAAGAAAAGCGCTTGTTGGGAGACAACCCAATATTTTTCCTTGTTGTTATGAAATAAATAATTCATCTAGACTCTGTTTAGATGTGGTTTTATGCTTTTAATTAGTGTTTGTGTGTGACGCCCCCGATTCAATCGTACACTAATCATACACGCAAATGTGTACGATCAAGATCAAGGACTCACGGGAAGATATCACAACACAACTCTAGACACGAAATAAATAATACAAGCTTTATATTACAAGCCATGGGCCTCGAGGGCTCGAATACATAAGCTCGAATACACAAGAGTCAGCGGAAGCAACAATATCTGAGTACAGACATAAGTTAAACAAGTTTGCCTTAAGAAGTCTAGCACAAAAGCAACATTGATCGAAAAGGCAAGGCCTCCTGCCTGGGAGCCTCCTAACTACTCTAAGTCGTCAGCGGCCGTCACGTAGTAGTAGGCATCCTCGGAGTAGCAGTAGTCATCAGTGGTGTCATCTGGCTCCCGGGGTCCGTCATCTGGTCGCAACAATCGGATATGGGGGAAAACAGGTGGCAAAGCAACCGTGAGTACTCATCCAAAGTACTCGCAAGACTTACATCAGATCTAAACTAAGTATGCATCTGTATCAAAGGAAATGGGTTGTATCTGTGGACTAAACTGCAGAATGCCAGAGTAGAGGAAAGGCTTAGTCCTATCGATGACTAGCATCTTCTAGAAACCACCATCTTGCAGCAACAGGAGGGAGTAGAGTAGCATAAAGTAAAGTAGCAGTAGTGTTATCAACCTCGGCCAGAGATCCTTTCTCGACTCCCTGCGAGAAAGCAATCCCAGAGCCATACTATCCATTTCTCATATCCATTCATTTCTCATCACAAGTACCCAGTTCTAGTTGTATCGATCGGGATACAACTCCAAGTGTATGTTACCGTAGGACAGACTATCGATGGATGTTTTCTTCCCTGCAGGGGTGCACCAACTTACCCACCACGCTCGATTAACTCCGGCCGGACACACTTTCCTGGGTCATGGCTGGCCTCGGCCAAACAATACGCCGCAACCCGGCCTAGGCTTAATAGAGAGGTCAACACGCCGGACTAAACCTATGCCCCCAGGGGTCATGGGCCATCTCCTCGGGAACTCCTGCACGTTGTGTACGCGGCCGGTGAGTAGACCTAGCTACCTCCTTCAACAAGGAAGGAGCTTACGCAGTCCAACCCGGCGCGCGCCGCTCAGTCGCTGACATCTATTAAGTTTCGGCCGATGTATACGACGCAGAACGCCCATACTATGCCCACGTGATGGTTAGTGCTATCAGGCCAGAGGCCCCTCGGATCAAATATCCAAATCGTAGTGGATTAGAAGCACGCGGTAATGAGCAGAGACTCACTATCGATGTGACCCCGTCGCCCCGTCTCGAGTACTTGCGGCAAGGGCTAAGAATGCCCGGCCATGCCTCGTAAGTATCTCGCGGGCACCTTCCAGGTCAACCCGGCTCCACATCACTCGCTATTAAGCTCGTGCGGGTACCCCTCAGGGCCGACCCGTCTTTAGTAACATGGCTCAGTGCAAAGTCATAGTAACCATAGTAACTGTGTGTCTAACAACAAGGGGAAAACCCGAGGAATCACCCCCGGTGAATTCCACTCGATGTTATCATCAAGGTGAACGTAAGAGGATCCACCCTCGAGGTTCACACTTGAGGGGTTGCACGACAGAGCCGTAACAGAAGTGGTTAAGGAGGAAATCACCCTCGATGACCATGACCGGATAGCTACACTACAGAGATCTCATTAGGCGTGACGTATGAGGTTCCACCCTCGGCACTCGATGGTAACTCTACAGAGTCGAGCAACAAAAGGGAAAGTGATGTGCGGTGTCGGGGCCTGGACGTCGATCACGTTGATCGAGTCATCGAACATAAAGCGGGGCAACTGGGACAAGGTGGGGATCTCTGATGAATCTCTAACCAACCTATACTAAGCAGTTTAGGATAAGCAGGTAAGGTATGAAAGCAGGTAACAAAAACAGGCTATGCATCAGAATAGGATCACACATAAAGTAGTAGCAGTTTCTAATGCAAGCATAAGAGGGAAAGAAATGAGCGATATCGGAATGCTCAAGGGGGGTTTGCTTGCCTGGAAGCTCTGCTGAAAAAGAAAAAGTGACGCCGTCGACGTAGTCGATCACAGGGGCAGCATCAGTCTCGGAGTCTACCAGAGAGAAGAGGGGGAGGAAACAGTAAATACAAAGCAAACAGATGCATGACAAGACAACAAACGGTACTAGGGGTGTTCTAACGCGGTGCTACACGATACTGGCGAAGGGGGATAACATCCGGGAAAGTTTTCCCGGAGTTAGGCATTTTCGACCAAAGGAATGGGAGGGGGAAGGTTGCGTGTTTGCTATGCTAGGTACGTGTGGCGGACGAACAGACCGCGTATTCGGATTCGTCTCGTCGTTTTGAGCAACTTTCATGTATAAAACTTTTTCATCCGACTTACGGATTATTTTATTTTAATTTCCGAAGCTTAAACAATATTCTGAAATTACTAGGCTATTATTAATTCGAAAATAAATAGGAAAAAGCTATGCGTACCCAATTGTGGGATAGCCATAGTGGCTTACAGGTGGGACCAGAGGGCTGGTTTGACCAAGTCAACATGTGACTAGTCAACAATTTGTACTGTTCAGCGGGCCCCAGATGTCATTGACTGTAGTTGAATTGATTTTGTTTATTTAGTTTAATCAGCAGGGAACCCACATGTCATAGGGCCCCAGATGTCATTGACTGTAGTTGAATTAACCTAACTACTCATTAGCTCCTAAGCTAATTGGCACAGGGCCGGCCACACACACAGAATCACACACGTACACACACCACGCAACACACTCGGCCATGGCCTTGGCCATGGCCAGCCACAAGCAGCCGTATAGAAGAGCAGCGGCGTCAACGAGCAAAAACAGCAGCGCATCGGCCTAAGTAGCAGCTACGGCAGCAGAAGCAACGACGGGTAGCAGCGGCAAGTGCATAGCAGCAGCTAGCAGGAGCACCAGCAGGCAAGAAACAGCGGCACCCGAGCAGCGGCAACAACAGCAGTACAACGCGGGCGCACGCAGGAGGCTGATGGTGCGCGACCAACTCGCCAGGAGCAGTGAGCGGCGTGGGAGCGGAGCTCCGAGCGCGCGACGGCAAAGGCGGCCAGCAAGCGCTGGTGCTGACGGCCGCGTGCGTGAGCAGGGGCGCGGCTGGAGTGGCGAGCTGCTGCTTGGGTCACGGACAGCGTGGGGGCTTCGGACGACGACGGCAACACGACGGGTGTACGCAGTAGAGAGCAGCAGCGAGCAGCGCCGGGCGCGCGGTCAGCGACGGCGGCCACGGCCGGGGCGACCAGGACGTGGCCAGGGGACGGCCGGAACGCGGCCAGGGGTGGCGCGCACGGGCGCCGTGGCGTGATGCGCGGACGCGGACCGCAGCCGCCGGAGTTTGGAGGCGCGGGACGGTGACAAACGGAGTCGGGGAGAAGCTAAGAAAGGGGGAACGGGTGGAGGCTCACCCTGGGGAGGCCTTGGACGAGCTTGGCGAGGCCGAGAGGCACCGGTGGTGGAGATCGACGGTGAGGTCGCGCGGTGGCCGTCGTTGAGGAAGAGGAAGAGGAAGAATGCGACGGCGGTGGTGCTCCCGGTCCCGATCCAGTGTCGAGGAAGAAGAGCCGGACCACGACGGAGCTCCCGGACTTGTCGGAGCGGCGAACGGGCGACCGTGGCCGCGGGCTTCACGGTG
The DNA here is from genome assembly GCA_034509565.1 of Triticum monococcum. Lineage (NCBI taxonomy): Eukaryota > Viridiplantae > Streptophyta > Magnoliopsida > Poales > Poaceae > Triticum > Triticum monococcum. Next base: position 592,520,728 of record CM067846.1, read on the forward strand.
GCGAGGCCATGGCGAAGAGGAGAAGCAGCAGCACGTGGGGGAAGGGGTTCTCGTGGGGAGAGGAAGAGGCGGAGAGGGCGAGGTGAAGTGGATAGAGTTGCCAGGGGTGTCGAGGGCGAAGCCCTTATCCATCCACGGGCTCCTGTAGCGGCGCGGACGGCAAGCTGGCTTGGAGGGGACGAGCGAGCGCGGGCACGGTCGGAGGAGCAGTAGGAAGGAGGAGACAGGGGTATTGCGGGTTGGGCCGTCCAGTTTGTTAGATGGGCCATAGTGCCTAGAAGATTAGGCCTTTTATTTTGTACTATCTGCTTTATTTACTTATTTCCTACTTTGCATTATAATTGAGCTACTAAAAGAGTTTTGTATAAAACAAAACTTGGCACAAAAAAATACCGTGCAATATTCTGGGTTGCTACAAAAAGTTTCCAAGCATTTGGAAGTGCTTAACTATTTTTTAAAAATTGAAAAGGCCAATTTTATATGTTGCTAGACCACTAAATAAATTTCAGTGTCACTTTGAGAATCTAAAAGGGGTTGTTTTCCACATGACAATGATCAAGGGAAATTATAGAATATTGTGAACATTTTAGTTTTGACATTTTGAAGACTTTAATTTTGACTACTACTTAAATTTGAATTCGAATCGGATTAAATCAAAGGCGGATTTAGCAACAGTGAAAATGATGACATGGCACCATTAACATGGGATTACTGTAGCTTAATTATCGGGGCGTTACATTGTGCCAAGTAGAACCTTTGGGAAGACTTGAGGAAAGTCTTTACGATCTTGCTGTAAAAAACAGAAACTTTAGCGCTCACGAGATTTGCTGCCACTTTTTACTGGAGAGTGCTCTTAAGTTGATTCTTTTTGCAGATGATTAATAGATAAATTCCTTACGTCCAGCAACTTATTTTAGAATTTTTTGGGTTACATAAGTATTCGAAACCTACAGATTACTACAGAATGTTCTGTTTTTGACAGATTCTGTTTTTCGCGTGTTGTTTGCTTATTTTGATGAATCTATGGCTAGTATCGGTGGTTATGAACCATAGAAAAGTTGGAATAAAGTAGGTTTAACATAAATATAAATAAATAATGAGTTCATTACAGTACCTTAAGTGGTGGTTTGTTTTTTTACTAACGGAGCTCATGAGATTTTCTGTTTAAATTTTGTATTGTGAAGTTTTCAAGTTTTAGGTAAAGATTTGATGGATAATGGAACAAGGTGTCCCAAGAGAATAAGCTTGGGGATGCCCATGGCACCCCAAGGTAAAATTCAAGGACAACCAAAAGCCTAAGCTTGGGGATGCCCCGAAAGGCATCCCCTCTTTCGTCTTCTTCTATCGGTAACTTTACTTGAGGCTATATTTTTATTCACCACATGATATGTGTTTTGCTTGGAGCATCTTGTATGATTTGAGTCTTTGCTTTTTTAGTTTACCACAATCATCCTTGTTGTACACACCTTTTGGGAGAGACACACATGAATTGAAATTTATTAGAATACTCTATGTGCTTCACTTATATCTTTTGAGCTAGATAATTTTGCTCTAGTGCTTCACTTATATCTTTTAGAGTACGGTGGTGGTTTTATTTTACAGAAATTATTGATCTCTCATGATTCACTTATATTATTTTGAGAGTCCTTTAGAACAGCATGGTAATTTGCTTTAGTTATGAAACTAGTCATAATATGATAGGCATCCAAGATGGGTATAATAAAAACTATCATAGAAAGTGCATTGAATACTATGAAAAGTTTGATACTTGATAATTGTTTTGAGATATAAAGGTGGTGATATTAGAGTGTGCTAGTTGAGAAATTGTGAAATTGAAAAATACTTGTGCTGAAGTTTGCAAGTCCCGTAGCATTCACGTATGGTAACCGTTGCGTAACAAATTTGAAACATGAGGTGTTCTTAGATTGTCTTCCTTATGAGTGGCGGTCGGAGACGAGCGATGGTCTTCTCCTATCAATCTATCCCCCTAGGAGCATGCGCGTAGTGCTTGGTTTTTGATGACTTGTAGATTTTTGCAATAAGTATGTGAGTTTTTTATGACTAATGTTGAGTCCATGGATTATACGCACTCTCACCCTTCCATCATTACTAGCCTCTTCGGTACCGTGCATTGCCCTTTCTCACCTTGAGAGTTGGTGCAAACTTCGCCGGTGCATCCAAACCCCGTGATATGATACGCTCTATCACACATAAATCTCCTTATATCTTCCTCAAAACAGCCACCATACCTACCTATCATGGCATTTCCATAGCCATTCCGAGATATATTGCCATGCAACATTCCGCCGTTTCATTTATGACACGTTTCATCATTGTCATATTGCTTTGCATGATCATGTAGTTGACATCGTATTTGTATAGAGTCATAATTTTTCATACATGTCATTCTTGATTCATTGCCCTTCCCGGTACACCGCCGGAGGCATTCATATAGAGTCATATTTTGTTCTAGTATCGAGTTGTAATCATTGAGTTGTAAATAGATAGAAGTGTGATGATCATCATTAATAGAGCATTGTCCCAAAAAAAGAGAAAGGCCGAAAAAGGTCCCAAAAAAGCAATAAAAAGGGGCAATGCTACTATCCTTTTTCCACACTTGTGCTTCAAAGTAGCACCATGATCTTTATGATAGAGAGTCTCTTGTTTTCTCACTTTCATATACTAGTGTGAATTTTTCATTTTAAAACTTGGCTTGTATATTCCAACAATGGGCTTTCTCAAATGCCATAGGTCTTCGTGAGCAAGCAAGTTGGATGCACACCCACTTAGTTTCTTTTGTTGAGCTTTCATATATTTATAGCTCTAGTGCATCCGTTGCATGGTGATACGTCTCCAACGTATCTATAATTTTTTATTGTTCACTGCTATTATATTACCCGTTTTGGATGTTTATGGGCTTTATTATACACTCTTATATTATTTTTGGGATTAACCTATTAACCAGAGGCCCAGCCCAGAATGTTGTTTTATCGACTATTTCAGTGTTTCGAAGAAAAGAAATATCAAACAGAGTCCAAACGGAATGAAACCTCCGGGAGAGTTATTTTTGGAACGGAAGCAATCGAGGAGACTTGGAGTAGACGTCGGGGAAGCTTCGAGGAAGCCACGAGGCAGGGAGGCGCGCCCTACCCCCTGGGTGCGCCCCCCACCCTCGTGGGCCCCTCGTGGCTCCCCTGACTGACTTCTTTCGCCTATATATATCCATATACCCTAAAAACATCGAAGAACAGAATAGATCTGGAGTTCCACCGCCAGAAGCCTCCGTAGCCACCGAAAACCAATCTAGACCCGTTCCGGCAACCTGCCGGAGGTGGGAATCCCTCTCCGGTGGCCATCTTCATCATCCCGGCGCTCTCCATGACGAGGAGGGAGTAGTTCACCCTCGGGGCTGTGGGTATGTACCAGTAGCTACGTGTTTGATCTCTCTCTCTCTCGTGTTCTTGAGGTGGTACGATCTTGATGTATCGCGAGCTTTGCTATTATAGTTGGATCTTATGATGTTTCTCCCCCTCTACTATCTTGTAATTGGATTGATTTTTCCCTTTGAAGTTATCTTATCGGATTGAGTCCTTAAGGATTTGAGAACACTTGATGTATGCCTTGCATGTGCTTATCTGTGGTGACAATGGGATATCACGTGTTCCACTTGATGTATGTTTTGGTGATCAACTTGCGAGTTCTGTGACCTCGTGAACTTATGCATAGGGGTTGGCACACGTTTTCGTCTTGACTCTCCGGTAGAAACTTTGCGGCACTCTTTGAAGTTCTTTGTGTTGGTTGAATAGATGAATCTGAGATTGTGTGATGCATATCGTATAATCATGCCCATGTATACTTGAGGTGACATTGGAGTATCTAGGTGACATTAGGGTTTTGGTTGATTTGTGTCTTAAGGTGTTATTCTAGTATGAACTCTATGATAGATTGAACGGAAAGAATAGCTTCGTGTTATTTTACTACGGACTCTTGAATAGATTGATCAGAAAGGATAACTTTGAGGTGGTTTCGTACCCTACCATAATCTCTTCGTTTGTTCTCCACTATAATTAGTAACTTTGGAGTGACTCTTTGTTGCATGTTGAGGGATAGTTATATGATCCAATTATGTTATTATTGTTTAGAGAATTTGCACTAGTGAAAGTATGAACCCTAGGCCTTGTTTACTAGCATTGCAATACCATTTGTGCTCACTTTTACCACTTGTTACCTTGCTGTTTTTATATTTTCATATTACAAAAACCCATATCTATCATACATATTGCACTTGTATCACCATCTCTTCGCTGAACTAGTGCACCTATACAATTTACCATTGTATTGGGTGTGTTGGGGACACAAGAGACTCTTTGTTATTTGGTTGCAGGGTTGCTTGAGAGAGACCATCTTCATCCTACGCCTCCCACGGATTGATAAACCTTAGTTCATCCACTTGAGGGAAATTTGCTACTGTCCTACAAACCTCTGCACTTGGAGGCCCAACAACGTTTACAAGAATAAGGTTGTGTAGTAGACATCAAGCTCTTTTCTGGCGCCGTTGCCGGGGAGGTTAGCGCTTGAAGGTATATCTTTAGATCTTGCAATTCAAACTTTTTGTTTCTTATTTTAGCACTATTTTAGTTTATAAAAGAAAACTACAAAAAATGGAATTGAGTTTGCCTCATACGCTTCATCTATTTAATATCTTTCGTGAGAATGATGGAAAGGAAAATTGTGCTCAAGTTCTAGAAGAAGAAGTCTATAAAATGTTTGGCACTAAATCTTTGAATGATGAGCATGATTGCAATGTTGTTAGTATGAACTCCTTGAATATCCATAGTACTAATGATGATTGCACTAGTCATGATGAAAATGTCTCTTATAAGCATGTCAACTTTTGTGGAATATATAGAGCCTGCAAGTACACATCAATTAGGGTAAATAGATTTTGCAAGAGGCATAAGTATTTGGAAACTAAATGGTTGCAAGAAAGGCTAGATGTTTGTGCTGAATATTTAAAATTTCTTCACCATACTTGTGAACTTTGCAATGAACATGGTCATTTAAATCTCAAATGCAAATTGTTTCATGATCGTATCGTGTCCAAAAATTGTGATGATTTGATTTCCCTTGAACATCATAATGAACTTAGTTTGCTCTTGGGTTATGAAGAAATGAAACGTATAACTAAGCATATTCCAGAATATAACCTTGAGAAATTCCTCGATAGTGATCTAGAAGAAATTTTTATGTATTGTGCGGTGAATTGCATTGAAATCCTTATATTGCCAATTACATAAAGAAAAGAAAAAATAGAGGATGAAGAGAATACTAATGAAAGGGGAGAGCCTTCCCAATATCCTCCTATTATTTCTTATGATGAATCGGGTAACGAGGAGGAGCCTTCTATTCAACCAATCTCATCAATAAGGAGCTCCAAAAAGAGGATTGAACCCACACATAATGTGAAGAAGAAAAAGGAAAGACGAAGAAGTAAAGGTGAAAAGGTATCCCTCCCAAATGATGTCGCCCCTATTACTCATTGTGATGATGATAATTGCTATACTATTGGTGCTATCCATAATATTAATAATGAGAGTGATTATGCTTATGATATGAAAAGGCCCAAGCTTGGGGATGCTATGTTTGATGAGAGCGACATGTTTGAGAATATATTTGCTGCAATTAATGTTTGTCCCAAGCTTGGGGATGCTATGTTTAATAAAGATGATATTTCTAGCATCCCAAGTTTTGATATGCAAATTTATTATGATGATAGCATGCCTCCTATTTATGATGGTTATATTGATGAAAGTGGGTTTGGAAGAGTGTCAACTTTAGAAAGTAATGATCCCACTATTTTGGAGGATGTTGAATCTTATTGTGATAATTATGAAAATGGATTTGGAGAGGTCATGACTTTATTTAGTAATGATTCCACTATCTGGGAAGATGTTTCAATTGATTATGATGAGAACAAAGTTGCTACTTATGATGATTATTGTGATGATACTTATGCTATAAAAAGTAGTGATGATTATATTTATAAAACTTGTCATGATTATGATTACCCTCTTTCTGAATATTACTCTTTTAATGTGGAAACAATTTATAGTATTCGAGTCTCTTATGATACTCCCACTATTCCGATTAAGAAGAATCTTGCTTATGTGGAGAGTAGTAAATTTTCTATGCTTGTAGATCATGAAAAAAAAATGCTTTATGTGATAGTTATATTGTTGAATTTATTCATGAAGCTACTGAAAATCATTATGAGGAAGGAATATATGCTTGTAGGAATTGCAATAATATCAAGTTTCCTCTCTATGTGCTTAAAATCTTGAAGTTATCCTTGTTTTACCTTTCTATGCAAGTTGATTCCTGTTCCCACAAGTTGTTTACTCACAAAATCCATATGCATAGGAAGTGGGTTAGATTTAAATGTGCTAGCCATATTCTTCATCATGCTCTCTTTATGTTACAAATTTTATCTTTTATATGAGCATCATTGAAATCATCATGCCTAGTTAGGCGCGTTAAACGATAGTGTTCGTTGGGAGGCAACCAAATTTTTATTTTTGTTCCTTGCTTTTTGCTCCTGTTTAGTAATAAATAATTCATCTAGCCTCTGTTTATATATTGTTTCATGTTTTAATTAGTGTTTGTGCAAGTAGAACATTTGGGAAGACTTGGGGAAAGTCTTTGCGATCATGCTTAAAAAACAGAAACTTTAGCGCTCACGATATTTGATGCCATGTTTTATTGGAAAGTGCTATTTAGTTAACTCCTTTTTAAGATGATCAATAGATAAATTCCTCACGTCCAGAAATTTATTTCAGAATTTTATGTCTTCCAGAAGTATAGGTTTGATACAGATTACTACAGACTGTTCTATTTTTGACAGATTCTGTTTTCTATGTGTTGTTTGCTTATTTTGATGAATCTATGAGTAGTATCGGAGGGTATGAACCATAGAGAAGTTGGAATACAATAGATATTACACTAATTTAAATTTATAATGAGTTCACAACAGTACCTAAGTGGTAATTTATTTTCTTATATTAACGGAGTTTGCGAATTTTCTGTTAAGTTTTGTGTTGTGAAGTTTTCTAGTTTTGGGTAAAGATTCGATGGACTATGAAATAAGAAGTGGCAAGAGCCTAAGATTGGGGATGCCCAAGACATCCCAAGGTAATATTCAAGGACAACCAAGAGCCTAAGTTTGGGGATGCCCCGAATGGCATCCCCTCTTTCATCTTCGTCTATCGGTAACTTTACTTGGAGCTATATTTTATTCACCAGAGCGTCATTTTATTTTCTTTTCTTTTGCCTGATGTTTGAATAAAATACCCAGATCTGAAATTATTAAATGTTAGAGAGTCTTCACATAGTTTAATAATTATTCGATTACTCATTGATCTTCACTTACACTACTAGGAAAAGGGTTATAGATGAAATTAACACTAATGACGCACCAGAGAAGTGGTGCGCTACTACTATATACTAATGGCGCACCATGTGGTGATGCGCCATTAGTGTGGAAGATACTAATGGCGCACCAGGCACAAGGTGCGCCACAAGTAATATTTTTTTCATTTTTCCAAACATACTAATGGCGCATCCTGGCAAGTGCGCCAGTAGTAGTTCTAACTAGTAATGGCGCACTATGCCACGATGCGCCATTAGGATATATATATATATATATATATATATATATATATATATATATATATATACATATACATATATATATATATATATATATATACTGTTACTATTTATCACCCAGGGTGCAGAATAAGTTATTCTTCACCCGAGGTAATATTACGATCATTTCATAATTAAATTACGTTTGAAATTCAAATAGTTACATTCCTATCGATTCATGACGTAAAATTTAACATAAAAAAAATAAAAATATAGGTCATAAGACAAGAAAAATTACAGTTTATGTGTATTTTACACTATGTTTTTACATTTGTAATTTTACATAACATAAAATATTTTTTTCGACGATTATATATTTTTTTACGGTCTCTTTTTACTTCGGAAATAAAGCAAAATGTACATAACGTAAAATTACGGTCCATTGATGGTAAAATAGAGGGGGTGAAGAATAACTATTCCTCACCCAGGGTGACGAATAGTCAATCCCTATATATATATATATATATATATATATATATATATATATATATATATATATATATATATATATATTACTTTTTTTGCAAAACTACTAATGGCGCACGGCTGTGTGGTGCTCCATTAGTAACCTGGGACCAGCTCCACCCCGCCGACGACCCACCGCACCCTTCCCGGCCCGCTCCACCGCCGCCGTGCACCCCTCGCACCCTCCCCCGCTCCACCGCCGTCGCGGACCCACCGCACCCTCCCCAGCCCACTCCACCGCCGCCGAGCACCCCCCGCACCCTCCCCCGCTCCACCGCCGCCGACGACCCACCGCACCCTCCCCCACTCCACCGCCGCCGACGACCCCCCGCACCCTCCCCTGCTCCACCGTCACAAATGAATGCAACTAAAAATCCAAAAAAAACAAATTTGTTTATATTTTCAAATAACAAATTTGATGATATTTTCAAATAATAAATTTGATGATATTGGATTCATAAATATTTTCAAATAACAAATTTGATGATATTTTTTAAAAAATATTACTGTTTTTATAAAAAAAATATTAATGTTTCATATTCATATGCATTTTCTAAAAAAATATTAGATGCAACAAAAAATAATAATAATAATAAATTACTTATGCAAAAAAAGTTACTTATGGCGCACCTCTGGGTGGTGCGCCATTGCTATCAAAAAAAAGATTACTTATGGTGCACCGCTCTGGGGTGCGCCATTGCTAATTCGACCAATCCCTTCGTCCCTCCCTCGCCAGATCCACTTCGATCCACCCCTCGCCACACCCTCACGTGTGTCCCCTCCTTCCGTCGCCCAGCCGATGCCATAGCCGCGCCACCGTGCTCACCCTCTCGCCCTCTCCCCCGCTTGCCTTCTCCGCCAGATCCCGAGCCTCGTCGCCGTGTTAGCCGCGGCCATCGCCGTCCCCGCACCTCAGCGGCAAGTCCACGAGCTCCGCTTCGTCCTCCCCGACCCCGGCCTCGAGCTCGTCTCTGCTGCATCGCCCTCGTCTTCCCCCTCGGGCACCGCCACCCTCTGCTGCTACTAAGCTCTCGCCGGCCTCCTTGTGCCACCCGGTGAGCTTCCCCTCTCCCCCTGCTGCTCTCCTCTTCCACCTGGTGCACCATCGAGGTTTCCAATTGAAACATGTTCAACAATTGAAACAAGTTCAGAAATGTACAGTCTTAGCTAAAGTAATTCAAATGTTTGGGCTTGAACTTGGAGTAGAAAATCTATTGTAAATTCAGATGGTTACTGGATTCAGTTTGAGTTTGGTACTGTACATTGTTATTCACAGTAATCTTCAGTTTTTCCTCTTCAGTTTGCTACTGCATTCGAGCAAGATCTATAGGCTTCCTTGCAGATTAACTGAAGCAAGATCTATAGACTTTTCTTAAACTTGTAAATGCATGCCTTATTACTGTCCTAGTAGATTGCATTGATTGTTCCAACCAAGGTAGTATGGGTGACATCTGTACCTAAGTCTGCTTTGAAATATTCAGCTAACAACTAAGTTTGATAATTGGTGGTGTCTAGCTAGCTAGTACCCCAAATAACTATTCTGCTCTTAATTCCATGTTACTGAAGTTGCGCTGTTTATTTAAATATAAGCAACAGAAACCAGCAGAATTTGAAATTCAAGTGCTCCTGAAGTGTTCCAGAATTCTGGTTTTTTGACTTGGGGATCTGTTGTTTCTAAGTAAACCAGCAGAAATCAAATGTCATTGTTATTCATTAAAAAAACTAATTATTACTGAACAAGAGGAAACAAAATTTTATGTTATGTTTCATGAACTAAATAGTCCTACCTTTGAAAATATTCAGCTCAGCTTGGAGTATTACATTGTAAATCACAGTGCTATTTTGTTGAAAGGGAAAAGTATATTTAGATCGCATCAATTTGTAGTTTGTGTTTTTATTTGTTCCTGATTTGAGGTTGTGGCTTTGGCATTGTTCTGCTCCTTACATCTATCACTATCGTATATGTCAAACTTGAGATCAAGCAAATAACTATTCTGGATATTCCTGTTTACTTCATGCTGAGAACTTCAGCTTTTTCAAGTTGCTGGACTATATGTTCATTGGTACTACTTGTGATGCTGCTCTTGTACTACTTGGGAATTTTGTCAACTTGTGATGCTGCTGCTGTACCCCGAGAGGCCCTTGAGTTTGCCGAAATGTCGATTAACTTCCGTTCCGGCAAATTCGGGTACTCCATATGTCCTATTTTCAGCAAAGGTCATGCCGAAATTTTCCGTGAATTTTAGCATGACTTTGCTAAAAATAGGACATATGGGGTACTTGCGACTAATGCATGGGCCGGGGTATCTTAGTACTTAGTTAAGTAGGATCAACTGCCCCGCCATTCTTGCTGCATTAAACCATAGGTGGCAATAGAGCCAAGTGATTAGGCCCAACTTAGAATTCTCGTTAGCATCGATAAACCCTAGATGATAAACCCAACATAGGTGGCAATAGAGCCAAGTGATTAGTGCCAAGTGATTAGGCCCAACCTAGGGTGCCTCGGCATCGATAAACCCTAAATGATGAAAGCTTAACTTGGCTTCTATAGGGTGCCTCGGTGTCGATGAGAACCTAAATGATGTACGCTTAGGCTTTTAGGGTGCCTCGGCGTCGACAAAACCTAAATGATGAAAACTTAGGCTTTTAGGGTGCCTCGACGTCGACAAACTCCAAATGATAAAACATTGGCTTTTAGGGTGCCTGGTGTTGATAAGAACCTAAATGATGAAAGCTTAGGCTTTTAGGGTGCCTCAGCATCGACAAACCCTAAATGATAAAAGCTTAGCTTTTAGGATGCCTCGGTATCGACAAACCCTAAATGATGTAGTTTTGAATTATGAACGTAGGATATGTCGTCATCATCATCGGACGACGAAAGTCTCCCGGGGGAGTGCTACTGGTGCCACGACGATCGAGGTCTGTGTGACATGCCTCACCTCGACGATGATCGGCGCTTCAGCATTAAGCTCGAGGAGACCTTCGAAGTTGAAACAGTACACAACGACGACAAGTGTTATTTTCATAATTAAGCATGACTTCAACTATTTCAACATGTAATTTTCATCTTTTACAATTCGAGTATAGCTTATCACATGCCATGCAAGACGCTATGTCTTGGAGAGGATGGATTTTGAAGACCATGAAATTTCTGAAACAAAGAAAATTCACCTGAGGACTCATCACGATGTGGACTTTGAAGTAAATCTATATAATTCTGAGAACGTAACCCATTTTGGTTGCAAAAATTGGGAAGCATTTTGCAAGATGTATGGTTTTGATGAGGGTATGCTTATCACCATGGATCTTGGTAATCCTGACATCGACCAAGACAATATGGACATTTGGGTCCTTGTTGATACGCCTCCAGTTCTACTGCTATGTGAGTTTCTCAAACATAGTTATTAGCTATATATTGTTTATTTCAAAATAGTTTACAGCTTATTTCCATTGACAGCTTATTTTTATTGTTCAAAGAATGTGCGGGAGATGGTAGACAAAACCCACTACACCGATGGCTCCGAATTAACAACTTACAAGGAGAAAAATCATCTGGTCTGATTTTGTACTGACATTGAGAATTACAATATCCATAATCAAACTCCTCAACATTATGGTAAATACGTGCCACTAGTGCATGTGTTCAACTACGGTAACTACCATGGAGATACCCTGGTAAGATTTTTACTATTACGACATCCGTGCATCTTTTGCATACTTCTAAAACTAGTACATCATTGCTAACTATGAAGTTATTACTATGTTTTTCAACAGATAATCCCAGAGAATTATGTGCTTCATTTGATGTATAAGAAAGGTAGTCTTAATGTTTTGAACATACAGCTAGGTCATCCTATGAATGTCAACTGTCCATACGAGATTTCTAAAAGAAGTGGAGACATGAAAATCAAAGGATGGAAAAAATGTATGGACAGTCATAAGGAGGTTCTTGGAAGCAAAAGGAAGCAAAGCGCAAGAATTGGAGACAGGATGTTCTCCATTCTCCATAATGGAGAGTTAGGGTCTATATTGTTTTATGCTATTTTACCTTAAATAGGGTATTTAGGTCCTGCCTAATACTGATGATCATGTGCTAAGAACAATTAAGTAGGGTTGGTTCGATGACTATCAAGATGATGATCATATGACTTGTTATTAATAACGAGTAGAAGTTGTATGATGATGATTAGTAGGACTTGTTAGGATTAGTATTACTTCCGACAAACTCGCTACTCGCGGTCTCGAGACTTGTAATGTTCTATCTTTGTTCGGTCTTTTGAATTCGGAGACTAATATGATGAATTGTATTTGATGGATCTGCTCTTGCTGTGGGGTGCTGTCTATATTATGTCCAATAATATATTTTGTAACCTATGCAAAATTCTGAAAAGTAAAAAAAACCTAATATTCATAGTAATGGCGCATCACCCAACAATGCGCCATTAGTATTGCCAGATACTAATGGCGCATGGTGTTCTATACTAATGGCGCACTACGTGGTGCGCCATTAGTAAGAAATACTAGTGGCGTGATACTAATGGCGCACCAGTAGTGCGCCATTAGTAGGCAAAACTGGTGCGCCATTAGTAGCCCTTTTCCTAGTAGTGTTATATCTTTCGGAGTAGTTTGTCATTTGCTTTAGTGCTTCACTTACATCCTTTTAGAGCATGGCGGTGGTTTTATTTTGAAGAAATAGATGAACTCTCATGCTTCACTTATATTATTTTGAGAGTCTTTTAGAACAACATGGTAATTTGCTTCTAGGCATAATAAAAACTTTCATATAAGTGCATTGAATACTATGAGAAGTTTGATACTTGATAATTGTTTTGTGATATGGATATGGTGATATTAGAATCATGCTAGTTGAGTAGTTGTGAATTTGAGAAATACTTGTGTTGAAGTTTGTGATTCCCGTAGCATGCACGTATGGTGAACCATTATGTGATGAAGTCGGAGCATGATTTATTTATTGATTGTCTTCCTTATGAGTGGCGGTCGGGGACGAGCAATGGTCTTTTCCTACCAATCTACCCCCCTTGGAGCATGCGTGTAGTACTTTGTTTCGATAACTAATAGATTTTTGCAATAAGTATGTGAGTTCTTTATGACTAATGTTGAGTCCATGGATTATACTCACTCTCACCCTTCCACCATTGCTAGCCTCTCTAGTACCGCGCAACTTTCGCCAGTACCATAAACCCACCATTTACCTTCCTCACAACAGCCACCATACCTACCTATTATGGCATTTCCATAGCCATTCTGAGATATATTGCCATGCAACTTTCCACCGTTCCGTTTATTATGCATGCTCCATCATTGTCATGTTGCTTTGCATGATCATGTAGTTGACATCGTATTTGTGGCAAAGCCACCGTTCATAATTCTTTCATACATGTCACTCATGAGTCATTGCACATCTCGGTGCACCGCCGGAGGCATTCACATAGAGTCATATTTTGTTCTAAGTATCGAGTTGTAATTCTTGAGTTGTTACTAAATAAAAGTGTGATGGTCATCATTATTAGAGCATTGTCCCGTGTGAGGAAAGGATGATGGAGACTATGATTCCCCCACAAGTCGGGATGAGACTCCGGACGAAAAAAAGAGGCCATAAAAAAGAGAAGGCCCAAAAAAGCAAAACAAAAAACAAAAAAATGAGAGAAAAAGAGAGAAGGGGCAATGCTACTATCCTTTTACCACACTTGTGCTTCAAAGTAGCACCATGATCTTCATGATAGAGAGTCTCATATGTTGTCACTTTCATATACTAGTGGGAATCTTTCATTATAGAACTTGGCTTGTATATTCCAATGATGGGCTTCCCCAAAATGCTCTAGGTCTTCGTGAGCAAGCGAGTTGGATGCACACCCACTTAGTTTCTTTTTGAGCTTTCATACACTTATAGCTCTAGTGCATCCGTTGCCTGGCAATCCCTACTCACTCACATTGATATCTATTGATGGGCATCTCCATAGCCCGTTGATACGCCTAGTTGATGTGAGACTATCTTCTCCTTTTTGTCTTCTCCACAACCACCATTCTATTCCACCTATAGTGCTATGTCCGTGGCTCACGCTCATGTATTGCGTGAAGATTGAAAAAGTTTGAGAACATCAAAAGTATGAAACAATTGCTTGGCTTGTCATCGGGGTTGTGCATGATTTAAATATTTTGTGTGATGAAGATAGAGCATAGCCAGACTATATGATTTTGTAGGGATAGCTTTCTTTGGCCATGTTATTTTGAGAAGACATGATTACTTTGTTAGTATGCTTGAAGTATTATTATTTTTAAGTCAATATTAAACTTTTGTCTTGAATCTTTCGGATCTGAATATTCTTGCCACAATAAAGAGAATTACATGGATAAATATGTTAGGTAGCATTCCACATCAAAAATTTTGTTTTTATCATTTACCTACTCGAGGACGAGTAGGAATTAAGCTTGGGGATGCTTGATACGTCTCCAACGTGTCTATAATTTTTTATTGTTCCATGCTATTATATTACCCGTTTTGGATGTTTATGGAATTTATTATACACTCTTATATTATTTTTGGGACTAACCTATTAACCGGAGGCCCATCCCAGAATGTTGTTTTATTGCCTATTTCAGTGTTTCGAAGAAAAGGAATATCAAACGGAGTCCAAACGGAATGAAACATTCAGGAGAGTTATTTTTGGAACGAAAGCAATCCAGGAGACTTGAAGTAGATGTCAGGGAAGCTTCAAGGAAGCCACGAGGCAGGGAGGCGCGCCCTACCCCCCTGGGCGCCCCCCACCCTCGTGGGCCCCTAGTGGCTCCCCTAACTGACTTCTTTCGCCTATATATATCCATATACCCTAAAAACATCGAAGAACAGAACAGATCGGGAGTTCCGCCGCCAGAAGCCTCTATAGCCCCCGAAAACCAATCTAGACCCATTCTGGCACCCTGCCGGAGGGGGGAATCCCTCTCCGGTGGCCATCTTCATCATCCCGGCGCTCTCCATGATGAGGAGGGAGTAGTTCACCCTTGGGGCTGAGGGTATGTACCAGTATCTATGTGTCTGATCTCTCTCTCTCTCTCTCTCGTGTTTTTGAGGTGGTACGATCTTGATGTATCGCGAGCTTTGCTATTATAGTTGGATCTTATGATGTTTCTCCCCCTCTACTCTCTTTTAATAGATTGAGTTTTCCCTTTGAAGTTATATTATCGGATTGAGTCTTTAAGGATTTAGAACACTTGATATATGTCTTGCATGTGCTTATCTGTGGTGACAATGCGATATCACGTGTTCCACTTGATGTGTGTTTTGATGATCAACTTGCGAGTTTCGTGACCTCGTGAACTTATGCATAGGGGTTGGCACACGTTTTCGTCTTGACTCTCCGGTAGAAACTTTGCGGCACTCTTTGAAGTTCTTTGTGTTGGTTGAATAGATGAATCTGAGATTGTGTGATGCATATCGTATAATCATGCCCATGGATACTTGAGGTGACATTGGAGTATCTAGGTGACATTAGGGTTTTGGTTGATTTGTGTCTTAAGGTGTTATTCTAGTATGAACTCTATGATAGATTGAACGGAAAGAATAGCTTAGCGTTATTTTACTATAGACTCTTGAATAGATTGATCAGAAAGGATAACTTTGAGGTGGTTTCGTACCCTACCATAATCTCTTCGTTTGTTCTCCGCTATAATTAGTGACTTTGGAGTGACTCTTTGTTGCATGTTGAGGGATAGTTATATGATCCAATTATGTTATTATTGTTTAGAGAATTTGCACTAGTGAAAGTATGAACCCTAGGCCTTGTTTCCTAGCATTGCAATACCGTTTGTGCTCACTTTTACCACTTGCTACCTTGCTATTTTTATATTTTCATATTACAAAAACCCATATCTATCATTCATATTGCACTTGTATCACTATCTCTTCGCCGAACTAGTGCATCTATACAATTTACCATTGTATTGGGTGTGTTGGGGACACAAGAGACTATTTATTATTTGGTTGCAGGGTTGCTTGAGAGAGACCATCTTCATCCTACGCCTCCCACGGATTGATAAACCTTAGGCCATCCACTTGAGGGAAATTTGCTACTGTCCTACAAACCTCTGCACTTGGAGGCCCAACAATGTCTACAAGAAAAAGGTTGTGTAGTAGACATCACATGGCAATCCATACTCCTTGCATTGACATCAATTGATGGGCATCTCCCTAGCCCGTTGATTAGCCAGGTCGATGTGAGGCTTTCTTCTTTTGTGTCTTCTCCACATAACCCCCTATCATTATTCTATTCCACCCATAATGCTATATCCATGGCTCACGCTCATGTATTGCATGAAAGTTAAAAAAAGTTTGAGATTACTAAAATATGAAACAATTGCTTGGCTTTTCATCGGGGTTGTGCAAGATGAGAGCATTCTCGTGTGAGGAAAATGGAGCATGACCAAACTATATGCTTTTGTAGGGATGAACTTTCTTTTGCCATGTTATTTTGAGAAGACATGATTGCTTAGTTAGTATGCTTGAAGTATTATTATTTTTATGTCAAAATTAAACTTTTGTCTTGAATCTTTCGGATCTGAATATTCATGCCACAATAAAAAAAATTACATTGAGAATTATGCTAGGTAGCATTCCACATCAAAAATTCTGTTTTTATCATTTACCTACTCGAGGACGAGCAGGAATTAAGCTTGGAGATGTTTGATACGTCTCCAACGTATCTATAATTTTTGATTGTTCCATGCTATTATATTATCTGTTTTGGATGTTAATGGGCTTATTTATACACTTTTATATTATTTTTGGGACTAACCCAAGGCCAAGTGCAAATTGTTGTTTCTTTGCCTATTTCAGTGTTTCGCAGAAAAAGGAATATCAAACGGAATCCAAACGGAATAAAACCTTCGGGAGAGTTATTTTTGGAACAAACGTGATCCTGGAGACTTGGAGTGGATGTCAAGCAACCAACGAGGAGGCCACGAGGCAGGGGGCGCGCCCTCCCCCTCGTGGGCCCCTCGTGGCTCCACCGACCTACTTCTTCCTCATATATATATTCATATACCCAAAAACATCAAGGAGCACCACGAAACCCTATTTCCACCACCGCAACCTTCTGTACCCAAGAGATCCCATCTTGGGGCATTTTCCGGAGCTCCGCCGGAGGGGGAATCAATCACGGAGGCCCTCTAGATCAACTCCATGGCCTCTCCAATGATGTGTGGGTAGTTTACCTCAAACCTTCGGGTCCATAGTTATTAGCTAGATGTCTTCTTCTCTCTCTTTGGATCTCAATACAATGTTCTCCTCGATCTTCTTGGAGATCTATTTGATGTAACTCTTTTTGCGGTGTGTTTGTCGAGATCCGATGAATTGTGGGTTTATGATCATCTATGAACAATATTTGATTCTTCTCTGAAATCTTTTATGTATGGTTGGTTATCTTTGTAAGTCTCTTCAAATTATCAGTTTGGTTTGGCCTACTAGATTGATCTTTCTTGCAATGGGAGAAGTGCTTAGCTTTGGGTTCAATCTTGCGGTGTCCTTTCACAGTTACAGCAGGGGCGGCTGTAACTGTGAAAGGGTCGATGTGTGGAGTAATAGTAGTAGATGCAGAATCGTTTCGGTCTACTTGTCGCGGACGTGATGCCTATATACATGATCATGCCTAGATATTCGCATAATTATGCACTTTTCTATCAATTGCTCGACAGTAATTTGTTCACCCACAGTAATACTTATGCTATCTTGAGAGAAGCCACTAGTGAAACATATGGCCTCCGGGTCTATCTTTTATCATATAAGTTTCTAATCTATTTTATTTTGTAATCTTTATTTTTTAATCTATATCATAAAAATACCAAAAATATTTATCTTATTATTATTATCTCTATCAGATCTCACTCTCGTAAGTGACCGTGAAGGGATTGACAACCCTTTTATCGTGTTGGTTGCGAGGTTCTTATTTGTTTGTGTAGGTACGAGGGACTTGCGTGTAGTCTCCTACTGGATTGATACCTTGGTTCTCAAAAACTGAGGGAAATACTTACGCTAGTTTGCTGCATTATACTTTCCTCTTCAAGGGAAACCAACACAGTGCTCAAGAGGTAGCACACGTCATCTTCCAAAACCACATATATCATTGAAAACCCGCTCAAGGGGCAGATTTACCTAGTTTCAGATATTTCAAGGTTAAAATTGTATTAAAATTGACTTCAAGGGGTATTTGTCCATTGAGGCACATTTGAAGGTGAAAAATGGACTTCTTTCGGCATAGGCGGAGCCATGATTTCTCAAATCCTAGGAATAAACTAAGCGGTTATAAAATAAAACCTAAGACTATTATACCACACATACCAATGATACATGTTAGAAGTACACCACATATTCACAATTTAACAAAGCACGTCATTGCAAAAGATGGTACCGAATTAATGAAGACTTGCTTCACTTGTGCTCATCGTTTCTTCACCATCACTAATAGAAGGAACTGGAGCTGTAAAGATAAACTTCACTGTTAAAAAAAGACATTGGACAGAAGCTAAGGCAATTGTTCAATTTTTCCTTTTCGAAATTAAGAACATAATATACCATTACCATGAATTGCATGAGGTAGTGTGGTGTGGCTAATACACCACGATGAGCCACACGCCCACACCACCGTACGGTTGCTAAAACGAAATGCAGACTCAAGGTCAATTCAGTGAGACGATATACCATATAAAATACTCTAAATTGCCGGAGTCCTCTTCATCTTGGATTTCGAATTATTTGTTGACAATGGAATAAAATTGGCTGAATCTATATAATTTAGAATCATCAAATAATTAATTTTGTCTAAATCACGGAACAAGAAGAAAATGGTTAGATGACACAGAGTAGCCGCAACTGCTTTGGTAGGAGGCCAGGGGCAGAACCAAGGTGACCAAATATATTGTTAGGGGGCTGCTCTGCGGTGAGATGATTCAAGTGCCGATCCCCGCCTAGGCGCAGCCACGCAGGTCCATTCTGTCACAGGAAATTCATGAGGGTCGAAGCCGGAAGGCAAGCGGTATCGAGGCAGCGAGGGTTTTCTGTAATCGGGATGAGATGACGAGCGATTTTTCTAAAAAAAAAAGATGTTTTCTGTAGCCTGGGACTGGTTGCAACTGTGGACTGTGGTGGAACTGTGGAGCCGATTTACCATTTGACGCATTCTGCGTCAAAATTGCCGTTGGGCAGCACACAAAGCCGAACGATCGACCGACAGGGGCCGGCCCTTTAGCAGCGAGGCGCGCATCCACCGATCCAGGTTTTCAGAACGTTCTGGAAGGTTCCCAGCCAGTTTTCCGGTTTTATGAAGACTTTCCTGAACCATTTTTTTCTTTTTCATTTTTATTTTTCCTGTTTCATTTTTTTCCTTTTTTGTTTTTTTGCTGTCTCCTTACCTTCTCCTTCCTTTTATATTATTTTCCATTCCATTTTCAAGTTTATTTTTTTCATCAATTTTTCAGGATATTTATTTCATTTTAAAAATTTAATCATTTTTTCAACAATGTTCATGGTCTGAAATTTTGTACGAAAATTTCAAAATGTTCAGAAGTTCAAATAATGTTCGCTTCTTTTACAAAAAATGTCAAAAATTCAAAAATAATAGAATTAAAAAATTTCAAAATGTTTGCACTTAAAATTATGTTCATAAATTCAATAAATGTTCCTACTTTGAAAATTTTGTGACGAATTTCATAAATGTTCATGTTCTTGAAAATTTGTTCGCAAATTAATAAAATGTGTTCAAGGGAATATAAAAAACTGTAGGCATTTTTAATTTTTGTTCAAAAATTCATTAAAACATCAGGCATTTCAGAAAATGTGTCCTGTTTCCCAACTTTGGTAAAATATTATAAAAATTCTCATGTTCTATAAAAATCGCAAATTCAAACAATGTTCCGTGAATTTTCCAAAATGTTTGCGCTTTGAAAAAATAGTACGTAATTTTGAAAAGTATCCATGTTTTCAAAAAAATTGAAAATAGAAAAAATGTACGGTTAATTTTTCAAAAGTGTTTGTGTCTTCATATTTTGTTCACAAATTCAAAAAATATTCAAGAATTTAAAAAAAATGAGCTTTTCCAAATTTGTTCACATATTCAAAAATGTCGTGTTTTCATATTTTCTTTGAGAAATTCAAAAAATATTTGCATTTTGGAAATTTTGTTTGTAATTTTGAAACAAGTTCGCGTTTCATATCTTCCTATTTTTTCAGAAAATGTTTGTGTTGTAAAAAGATTTTTCGTGATTTCAAAAAGTGTTCTCATTTTCAATTTTGTTCCACTTTTTGAAGATATGTTTGAGAAACCGAAAAATGTTCTTGTTTTTGTGAAATGTTCGGCATTTTATTTTTTTAATAAAGTTAAAAATGTTTGCGTTTCAAAATTATTTACATTGTCCAAAAATAAAATAAAATTCAAAATTTCTAAAAAGTTCAACTCTTTTGCTTGTAGTTTATATATACACCGGGCTGCCATTTTAGTTACAAATTCCTAGGTGTTACAGTGGTTATTGTTTGGGAAGTTTCTTGAACGTTTAGATTTTCCCGCTTTTTGTTTGTTTCTTTAACAGCCGTGTTGCATACCTAGCTCCGGAGCTTGCCGGTCGGAGTGGCTTGCACAGCACGCGTATCACTACAGAGTCTTGGGTTTGAACTTGCTCTAGTGCCCTAATTTTTGGCGTTTTTCCACCTCACGAACGTGCCTATGCAAAATGAGCCAGCCAAGGTGAGTCGTATCCTATGTGAAACGTCAACTCTATGATGCAAAGAGTGTCACATAGGAGCTCCCCTGGGCCGGCTAGCACAACACGCGCATCACTACAGAGTCTTGGGTTCGAAACCTTGCTCTAGCGTGCTAATTTTTGGCGTTTTCCACCTCACGAAAGTGCCTCTGCAAAATGGGCCGGCCCAGGTGAGCCGCGCTGTGTGAAACATCAACTCTCTGATGTAGAGAGTGTCACATATGAGCTCCCCTGGGCCGGTTAGCACAACACGCGCATCACTACAGAGTCTTGGGTTCGAAACCTTGCTCTAGCATGCTAATTTTTGGCGTTTTCCACCTCACGAACGTGCCCCTGCAAAATGGGCCGGCCCAAGTGAGCCACGCCCTGTGTGAAACATCAACTCTCTGATGTAGAGAGCGTCACATAGGAGCTCCCGTGGTGAAGAGCTCTACGGGGCCTAGAGCTTGGTGCTGGGCTTGCATGCCAGGGGTTGAGCCTCCTTGTCTAGGGTGGGGCTTCCGATAAGGGGTGCGCCTATGGCTCGCTTAATGCGAGACATAGGACGCCGCGCCTGAGCGAGCATTAGATCGGGCCGCGGCGGAGGCCACAACCTCATTTTTTTCTGTTTTGTTTTTTTTCTTTATTATTTTTTTGTACTTTCAAATATTCTTACTTTTGTGAAAAGGATCAGATCTATTATAAAGATTCACCGGAAGTACAAAGCACCTCAAACATAATAAAAAATTACACCGAGGTCCATGGACCACCGAACGGCCATTGTCGCTGCCAGAACAAGCCGTTGTCGCCGTTCTCATACCGGAGTCGGCCCGACCTTGTCGATAACAGTCGAGAAGTCTCTGTGCACGTGCCCATAAGAACGAGCATCTTGGAGTCGTAGTCGTCGTCTTTGAATTCTTGAGTCGATCTGAAGAGCCTGACACCAAATATCGTCGTTGCAACGCACGACAAGAAATCCTAACCTCGCTGCACCAAGGGGCTGGCAGTAATCTACGCTAGAGCTCCATCTAATCCGTCTGAATGGACGAACTTGAGGATCGAAACCCGAAAGACTGACTCGGAAAAAAAGTGGCGACATCCGTCTAAACGATGCCTTGCAAGTACTAAAACCCTACCTATCTACTTGCCGGAGCGGCAGGCGGAGGGGAGAGGAATTCACGGGCTTGTCGGCGGAGATCGACGGGAGGAAGGTTTTTCCTCGTCGCCTTGCATAATTCCAAATATTCCGTGTATACAGTGTTAAAATGTGTATAGGAAAATACTTCTCATGTATACGATAATTATATACAATCTATATGAAAAAAGTATAGACATGCAGATAAGCAGAATTCTCGTGACCTAGGACACAATCTTTAAAGCAGCATAGAAGGCATTAGACTAGTCACAGTGAAGCGTAACTTACACTAGTAACATACACGCTATCCTAGATTATTTTACTATCTTCATAGTGGATAGTAACATATGTGTAGTGTCATGCAAAACTTCATTTATTTGGTTATAAACTCATTTTGTCTTTGTATGTGTGATGTTACTCATAGAATGAGTAAAACTAGCTAAGTTACTCAATTTATTTCTCTTGTCATTAACTCATTGCCATATATGCAGTTTTGTTAAATTGGACCCGATATTACTCTTAAGTTACTCCCACTGTGGTCAGTCTTATGTCGAAGGGGAGAAAGTTTTACCGTGATCCTCAAATGGAGCTCAATAGCGGAAAGGGGCCTAGCTTCTTCAAGTTTGTCAATTAAAGTTATCGTGGTGTGGCGGTTCTGGGCAACATGAATATTTGATCAGTAGTGTAGTTCACTCAATGGACCAAAAGTACATAAATTTGGCAAAATGTTTTTTAGGAGTTAAGTTTAGGGATCCACTAGGAACCGCTATTTTTTAGCGGCGGAAATGAGGAGTCTAAGGACAAGTGTCTGTTTCAAGAGTTAAGATACTCACAAGAGATCGGTTAGAGATGACTTACGTCAAGCAAGCAACTCTATTTCCAGGTTGGCCAGCATGAAATATTTCTTTATCAAACAACAATTAGGTAAGTTGTGTGTGACTTACAGCTTTATACAAATTTAAACCAAAAATTGCACATTGACAACGGTGGGTCTCAACGGCACGGAGCAACAGCGTCTCGTCTGTGGGCGTGTGATGATGGACGAGCGCAGGATGGTGGCATTGTCTGGCGACGTGGTGGCGTCGACGGCAGATAGACCGGGCAAGATAGATGCAGCAGTACAACACTGAAAATGGATTGGTGGCAGGTGGCTGCGGTGGCCTCATACCCGGCAGGTGTCCTGGTTGAGGAGTGTGCCGGACTGGTGGGTGCCCCATACCCGACAGGCGTCCTGGTTGGGACATTAGGTCTTAAATGTTAGGTTTGTGCTGCGAGGTCTGTTTGATATAATGCCCAGACTATTAGCATTCCTACATCAACTAAATAGGAGTAGCGACTGATATTGCCTAGATGGTGGCTTTGGTCTTACTGTTATATGACTTTATAAGGTTTTGTATAAATAATTAATAAAATGACTGCATGCATCGTCCAGATGCAGAGGCCGGTGGTCCTCCTTCATTTATAAAAAAAAATGCACATACTGCTTAGGGCTGGGATGCCAAATTGTCAGACCACAATTTGTAGGGGACATCTAGAGTGTGGCATTTAGATTTTGTGGTACGTACCGGCTGTGTAAATATTGAGCTAAATGTTTAATACCCAAATCCCTATTTTCGCGGATGTTTTCGTTTCGAGGTTCACCACTTGGCTGAAAATAACTGCTTGGTAAACTGGTTGAGGGCACGTGTATTTATTTGGGAGATGACCGTGTAGAATTATTCAGTGAATGTAGACGGCTGTTCAAAATTTTCTTAACGTGTGTAACAATTGTGTTGGTGCACAAATTTGGTTGCCTGTGGGCCCATTGACTTCGCCGCCCGAGATTTCATCCGTGGTCCGTGTTTGAGGTGGTGACAAGCGATGGGTTAGCATGATATTCCTTCTGCTCCCATGTGCGATGCATAGATCAGATTTGATTTGACTACGTCGGATTGGTCTGGCAGTTTCCGTGCATGCGGTGGTGGATGTGATCTGCATATGATCTTGTCTACGTGTCATCAGTTTGGGTCACCACTGAAATCGGTAGTGCTGGATGATTTAAGAAGAGATAAATACACCGCAAGTCCGAACTTCAAAAAAAAAAACACCGTAAGTCATGAAACTTGCACGCGACGGTTAGTTTAGTGCATAAATTTATAATATACATTTTTCTGACCATCTAACTTGTCCCTCTGTTCATATACGGTGTTTTCTACCATATTTAGCCGTATCACATGTACACATGGCATGCCAATGTGGCAGTGGCCCACTGTCAGTAGTGGGTAATCCGTGTGCATATTTTTCTTCAGAAAACACCCTTGCATTTTATTTATTTATGCAAAAAATCCTCATATGAAATGAAAAATACCGAACGAACAACGGGATTCGAACAGAAGACCTGCTACAAATCACCTACCACTTGACTGACATATTGATCACGTTCATAGAGTACAATCAGCTTTATATAAGACAAACTGTACGAGTTAAAATAGAAACCAAAACGAAAAAAGGGAAGACACCGGTTTGAACCTATGACCACATAAGCTCGTGCGAGCACCAACCATCCGGCCACAACGAGTAAAAAAAATTCTCAGCCACAATGATATTTAAATAGATAAACACAATTTATCTTATGTATTTTTCTTCTTTTTTATTTAAGAAAATTACTTATATTCTAGATAAACATTTTGGACAGATCAACTACATTTTTTTTTGAATTCGTGTAATTTTAAATTTAAAAATCTAGACAAAACCAAATATAGTGCAGAATGAGTGTACATAATTTTTATAGACAAATCAACTAAATATTTGTATGAATTCTAATAATTTTAAATTAAAAATTTAGGTAAAAAATATAGTGCAGAATGTATGTACATAAATTCTTTTGGACAAATCAACGAAATTTTTGTTTGAATTCAAGTAATTTTAAATTCGAAAATTTAGATAAAAGAAATTATAGGTGAGAATGAATGCACGCAATTTCTTTTGGACAACTGAACTAATTTTCTGATTGAATTGGAATAATCTGGATAAAAGAAAATATAGTTCATAATGAATATGCGTCAATTTCTTTCGGACAAATAAATAGAATTTATTATAAATTCGAAAATCTAGATAAAAAATAATGTACATAAACTTTTCAGAGAAATCAACTAAATATTTGTTTGAATCCAACTAATTTAAAATTTAAAACTATGGATAAACGTTAATATAGTGCACAATGAATATACACATTTTCTTGGGACAAATTAACAAAATTTTGTTTGAATTCGAATAATTTAATGTCTGAAAATCTAGAGAAAAGGAAATATGGGTCAGAATGAATGTAAGTATTTTTTCGGACAAATCATCTAATTTTTTCTTGAATTTGAATAATCTATATAAAAGAAATATAGTTCATAATGAATGTACATAAATATCTTTCGAACAAATCAGTAGAAATTTTGTTTGAATTCGAAATTTTTTAAAACGGAAAATCTAGATAAAATAAAATATTAATCCGAATGAATTTATGTATTTTATTGGGAAAATCAAATAAATTTTTGTATCAGTTCGGATAATTTTAAATAAAAAATCTAGATAAAAGAAGATGTCGTGCTGAAGGAATGTACGTAATTTTGTTTCGAACAAATCAGCGGAATTTTTCTTTGAATCTGAATAATTTTAAATTTGAAAATCAAGAGAAAAGAAAATATATTGCACCAAACTGACCGTCGTGTGCAAATTGTAAGACTTCTAATGTATTTACCTCTTTTAAGAAGGATCCCGTCGATTCCAACGCCGCCGCTTCATCGCCTTACAAGACTATAAATAAACGGAATTGCTATTTTTCAGCCGGATGAAATCAATTCGCGTTCATTCACTTTTTTGTCCGTCCGATCGTTTTGTTGAGATTCGTTTTTTTTTCCCGAGCTTTAGGCTATTGTTACCGGCCAGCATAATTTTTCAGCGAGAGACCCGTTAATCGTGGGCGCCCGCACCCCGCAGCCCTCTCGCTGGGTGCCGTTTCATTTTTTCATTTTTTTTTCTTTTCGCTTTCCTGTAGATCACTCATCTCGCCCGACGCCCCCTCGTCTCTTCCCCTTTGTATTTCCAACGGCGGAGACCTCGGTGAGTTAGAGAGCTTGAGTCATGGAGATTTCGATTGGGAGTTCTCCTTCGGTGCCTGCTTGAGGGCTTGGTGGTCAGGCGGCCGGAGTTCTTCACGCAGTATGGTCGGTTTCTTCTCTCCCCGTCGATGCATCTCTCCTCTGTTGTTGTTTCCCTTTCGGTTCCCTGTTGCTCAGATCTGTGGGTTGCTCGTGTGCTAGGATCTGTAGGTTTAGGTGATGTTATCTGTAGGGGATCGAGTGTTGTGATGTGTAGGGCTCGTGTTCTGTTTCCCCTTTGTCAGGCGCCCGTTTATTTTGCCTGATTCTATACCGTTGGTGATCCTGCATGTTCGTGTCCTAGGGTTTCTTCAGTCAGTTCATTTGAATCTTAGTTGTAGCTGCTCTTTTTCGTTAGTTTGTATCTTGATTGTAATTCCAGTAGTATTTTTGCTGATTTACTAATGTAATTTTTGGTGAGTTCCATTGTATACCAATGCATATTTTTTTTTCTTTTCCAGTGACATAGCTCTGTATTTCTAGTAGTATATTGTTTCAGAGTGTATTTTTACACTGTTAGTAAGTTGTATTGCGTCCATAAAGAAATATAGGAGCTTGAACTTGTGCAAATTTGTGATTGCTCAGGAGTGTCCTTTTCTTATCATTTGACTTACTCTGTAAATCTTATTTTTTTTACTGTCACTTGTAAGTGAGATCACAGTGTTATTGTTGCCAAAAGAAAGCCAAACTCTCATCCAGATGCATCTCGATTCACATTTCTATATGATAATATGCACGACCGATTTTCTTGTATCTACTGATACAAGAGATTCTTTCAAAAGATAACCCTTAACCCCTAACCCAGGGTGGGCGAAAGATGGAGGCAATACTGCCGTTGAAGCTCAAGAGTGAGCAGCAGTCCGGTTACCACTTACTTTCTCAACTTGAGCAGGAAACTTCCAACGAAATAGGGGGGAGGGTCACTAGTGTTTTAGGTTAGTTTACTCTATCTTTGTAAGTGAAATTAAAGTGCAAGTTGTAGTGTAATTTTAGGTTAGTTACTCTATCTTTTGTCAGTGTTTTTACACTGTAATTCTTAGTGGATTCTTTTACTGTAATGGCTCCATCTAATATTTTTGAATTTACTCTGTGATTCATAGTGGATTTCTTAGTGTAATTGCTATAAATTTTTAGTGTAATTACTGTATCTTTTTAGTGTAATTAAAATGCAGTGTATTTACACTGTAAATTGCAGTGTAACTAACCTTACTAGTGTAATTACTTGAAGTTTATTGTTAATTTAGTGAATTACAGTGGAATTATAGTGTATGAACTGCGCATTTTACAGTGTAAATTTAGTGGAATTACAGTGTATGAGTTGTGCATTTCACAGTGTAGTTTTAGTGTAATTCTTTCTGTAGTTTAGTGTAATTTTACCTGTAACCCACCTCCCTTATCAGTGCTAATAAATTCCAGTTCATTAGTGTTGCATGAGTTGCTGGTTTAGGTTAGTTAGCAACCTCATATGTAGACATGCAGGAGAGAGATATGTCTTAATCATGCTAAGTGTGGGGTGAACGCAAATATGGGGGTGTTTACCTGTGGTTCCTATTGAGTGGAAGACTGAAGCAACTCATTCTGCAGACAAGCCTGAATTTTTTTCAAGTATCAGGTTGGTGTTTGGATGGACTAAACCTGTTATTGCTTAGTGGGGCCAGTAGGAAAGTTTGACATGGACATAGAAACGACAAGTAGAAACATAGACAAACAGTTTTCAAGCTCCCATGGGTTGGAAATATCTGACTGAAACTGAATTGCTATTTTTCATGTGGATGAAACCAATTCCCACATGCGCATGAAAATAGATTTACAGTGTAATTTCTAGTAAATTTACAGTGTAGTTCCTAGTGGATTCATGTGCATGAAAATATAATTTACAGTGTAATTTCTAGTAAATTTACAGTGTAATTCCTAGTGGATTCATGTGCATGAAAATAGAATTTACAGTGTAATTACTATTGGATTTACAGTGTAATTTCAAGTGGATTTACAGTGTAATTCCTAGTGGATTCACACTGTAATTCTCAATGGATTTTCACTGTAATTCCCAATGGATTTTACAATGTAATTCCTAATGGATTTTACAGTGTGAGGGCCTTCTAGATTCTTTTTGTGTAAATATGTTATCAGTTTTATAGATTCTTTTTGTTTCTTACTACTTGTGTGAGTGCCTTCTAGTCTCAATGTTTTTAGCCTGATTGTGTTTGTCCTTTTTCTGTTAATTTCAAGTTTCAGTGCTAATGTTGATGTCTATCAATATTCAGTATAAGGAAGCATCAGATCGTAGTAGTTTACACTTTACACTTCCAAAGTTCCTTAAATCCAGTCCTTCAATCACAGCTATTTAAGAACAGGTAGAAACTGTCTAAAACTAGTAGATCAAAGTTTCTTAACAGTGTTTAGTTTGTTTAGTTTATCAGTTTCCAAAGTTTGTGAAAATAGTCATATTTTCTCTCAACTGGAGCAATCCACCCCCTTGTATGTTTTTAAGTTTTTCCAAAATGAAATTGCTAACTTCCTAAGCATGTTTTGGTGCCTGTAGTGTGTTTATTTCTGCAAATTCAGAAACCCATTGTCTGGGCATCTAGTTTTCAGTTTTCCTGTGATCATAGACTACTAGTTCATGCGAGCATATCCTAGTTGTTCCTAGGGTTTCCTGCTGGTTGTTTTTGTGTGATTATGTTCTTATTTCTATCTGTGTAGATTTTGTGCTTAACTTAGCCTATGTAATGACCCACTACAGGTTAGTTCTGTCTTCCACATTTGTTCAGGTAGGAGGGAGACAACAGGAGGTGATGAACGCACGGGAGGGTGTGATTTTTTTGCTTCTCCAGCCATGTTTGTGTCCCAGATCATGGAGGAATCGCCCTGTCGGGTGGCGCTTCTGTAGGGTAAATTTAGTACTTTCTCAGTGGAATTAAAGTGTAATTCTTTTGTGTTTTTTAAGTGTAATTTACACTGTAAATCTTAGTGGAGTTACAGTGTACTTTTAGTGGAATTATAGTGTATTTTTAGTGTTTTCAAGTGTATTTACACTGTAATTATTAGTGGAACTACAGTGGAATTTAGAGTGTAAATCTGAGTGGATTTACAGTGTACCTTAGTGGATTTTGCTATGTACGTATTTGCAAGTGGAATTACAGTGTATTTTTAGTGGAATCACTGTTCATTTCCCGTGGTTTTTACACTGTAATTATTAATGTAATTTTAGCCCTTTGTATAATTGATACACAACCGCAGCAGCGGTAATTTAGTGTGGTTAGATGTCATCAGTTTTGGTCCTTTTCCTCCTCCTGTAGATACCTTAGTCCACCTGTTGTTAGCTTTTAACCATTTTAGCTGCTAGTTTGGTGTTTGGACCCGTTTATAGTTTGGTGTTTGGACCTGTTTAGAAGCGACTTGTAGGTGCGGGGCAGAAAGAACAGGAGACAAGGGAACAGGTGACACTTGCATCCTTTAGTTGGCTGAAAAATATGACTGAAAATGAATTAGATTTCATCCGGATGTAGAATAGACAGTCCCTTCTCCTCCTTCTGCCTCACCTCGCCACAGCCCTCTTCGCCCCACGGTTGAGCTATGTTTCCCTTATCCCTCATCTCCTCTCCTGGGGCGACAGTGGCTGCGCCATCTCATCGTCCCCGTACCTGCATCTTCTTCTACTCTGTTGCTGCGGTTGGTGCTCAGGCCATGGAGAAGTTCTGTCGCGGCTCTTCATCCTCTTCCCATGCCGGCATCCGAGAATCCGAGATGCGACGAGGGCCTTTGCAGCGGCAGCGGCTGGAGCCGAAGAGGACGCCCGGGGAGACACAGCTTTTCGAGCGGAGCATCGCGAGGTCCTTGAGCTGGCGGAGTATGCAGGAACGCCGCGAGGCGGAAGCGGAAGTGCTGTTAGATGCCCGAATCGTGCGCGCGACGAGCTTCTTTTGGCAGCGGCGGATTCTCCTGGTGCGCGTGCGCAAGGGTTAGGCTGATGGGGCTGCGGCGCCGGGTCGGAGTGGAAGCCATGCGGCCGGGTGGTTTCGAGTTTCGACCGTGGCCACACGGCGGAGGAGCGGGTGGAGCCGGAGATGGCCGTCATCATATGGGGTTCGACTGCTACTGATGTTGCGGTGGCGCAGCCGCGGCTTGCCTGGGGATAGGCGTGGGCAGGTGGAGCTGCCCTTCGATGAGAACATCCCGGACTCCACGACCACCGGCGACCTGGTGCTGCAAGCATCACGCTCCTCTGCGTCTAATGGCCTTTCACGCCGGTATTTGAGCCAAGCGTGCCGGAAGCCCGGAATGCGCCAACGAGGGCGCGGTGGTGCTCGGCGGTGTTGAGGCCTTGAGGGCTTGCGGCACGGTGGTCACTTCCAGAGTCTGCGCGTCAGCTGGCGTCTCTCCCTTCATCCCGCCGCTTGGCTTCATGTGTAGCCGCTGCCGCCTCTCCCTGGCCGTCGGCGACGCGCTGCCGCTACCGAAGCCTCCTCCTCCCCGTCAACCTTCTTTGCGGCGCTGGCCGTGGGCCTGACGAGCATCGGCTGCAGCTTCAGCTCCGGCATCGCCCCCCGGAACCCGTCGAACAGGTTGGCGGCGGACACGGTGATGACGTCGAAGATGATGTCATTCGACTGCGGGCTGTGTGGGAACGGGCTGTCCAGGCGCTTGGGGATCCCCTTGGCGGGGCCGTGATCTCGGTTCGGGATGTAGTAGGACGCCCTGTCCGCCGGAGCACGATCACTTCTATGGTGCTCGATCGCTCAGGAGCCCGGCAGTGGCATCTTGCAGCAATGCAGCGAGAGCGTGTCACACTTCAGTTCTCATTCTAGCTAGCTCTCCTCTGCTTGCGCTGGATTGGTTCTGCAGTAGAGTAGAATACAGTAGGGAGGGAGGCCAGGGGAGAATGTGGAGTGAGCTAGAGTGCCGTGCGTGCACTTTTTATCACGCGAAAGTTTGCCGCCGGTGGCACTCGACACAAGCCGCGGTGGAGAAGCGCAGGCGGCGTCGGCCGGCCGTGGCGGCCTCCATTACCATTTACCAATGATATGGCAGAATAATGGCCCACCAAGACCGTGCGGCTGCGTCAAAACTCCGAACTTGAGCTCGCCTTGCCGTGGACAGCTGAATACTGTCGAGCAAGGTCAATATGTACGTCTCTAAACTTTTTTTCTTTTGCTGGAGTGAGCATAGTGTTTTTTTAGGGAAGAGTGAGCATAGCTTTTCCGCGGTTATAATTGAAGTTCAGACGATATCTTGCTGTCGATTTGATGTGAAGTTTAAGTTGATGCTGCTGCAGGATGTGGCCTATTTTTACATGAACAGAGATGGGTTCACCCTATTCACAATCTTCTGATTTGCAATGTCTCCATGGAGCTCTATGTTTTGGCAGCAATCCATGGAGTTCTGTTCACCATGTTTTTGTCTTAATACAGCATGCATGACTACCTACATGGACTAAATGAAAAAAAAATAGACGCAACAATTTATAAAACAGTATTTTTGCCAATAAATTTATAAAACAGTTAGATGCCTTTGATACAGCGTGGCTGCATGCACAAACCAAACGGAACATCTGATCAAACACATGCATGCACGTAGTCACATCACACCACCTACCACTGCTGCATGGCTCATGCTACATTAAAAAAAGGGAAAAAAGAATGGACGACCTATGCCGAGGACCACCTGAATTACTACGAACCATCAATAATTACTGCATGAGAAAGAAACATAGGACAAAAAACCATATTGTTTCGAGAATAAAATAAAATAGTAAAGAATAATCACATGCATGCAGTTTCAAAATCTCACAATCCTGTACTCACTCCGTGTTTATTTACTCTGCAGATAACCGTCCAGCAAAATGAGTTCACATGAAATACTAAGATCCCGCCAAAGATATGCAATAATTTTTTGACGTCATACACCGTTGCATATCTATCTTCAACATACACAAACTGACGATCCAATAATCTCATACATCGGTGCTAACCAACCACAAGATCGCTTGCAACAATTTGCAAAAGCTCTATACCACTTCATCTACATTGATGACTCATCCATTTTCGTACCCACTATATAGTATATAACCGTTCACACACCACCAAAGAAAGTCGCAGTTCACACACACTTAAACATGATACAATGGATGGAGCTTACCGTCCCGAGAGAGCATTCTCCATGAGAAAGCAAGTCAAGAAGAAAGGCAAGCATCCAGCACTGAGGTCCTTAGAAGATCGTCCCCACTTCAATCGCTCCAATGCAAAAAAGTTCGGTAAGCCCTCACTCTTATCCAATATTTTATGTTCTTTCTTCTCTTGTGACTAAACGAAATATTATGTATAATATTTTTATACAGTAGGAGAACTTGATAGTATACATTTCAAGACGTCCAATTCTTGAAGCACTAAGTTTGGCAACTGGCTCAAAAATACGGGGCTATACTCACTGGTATCGTCATGGAGCCATGGCGCAAGCATTTGTACTGATAGGCCTACCACATCAACAAGACAAACCATAGGGAATCTTCAATGACGTTTGAAGGAGAACCAGCCGAGACAGAAGATGAAGCCAAAGAAAAAGGCAACTCAAGTTGCTATGGACTGCATTTGTGCAGATTACAACATTTCCATCAATGAGCACAACTACTATGCACTTGAAGTCACAAAGGAAAGACTATTTACGGCACAAGAGAAGGCACAAACCAAGCAGTGGCAATTTAACATGGCCCACCATCAAGTAGCTACTCAGCAGAATGAGTTCACATGTGTTGCCACTTCACATGCATCCTCAACGTCCACATAGCGAAGATCCTATTACCACATGCATAGGAGCAACACCACCTGTCGGGCGTGTCCAAGAATTTGCAAAAGCTTTGTACCACTTTATTATAGGCACTAATTAATCATGTAGGGAGGTTATACCAGGATGATCTAATCCAGCGAAACCCGCTTGCAACTTCTTATTACGGTACATTTGTATGCCCCCTATACAGCCCACTATGTAGTGTGAGCTGTATATGGTTTTAATAAGTAGTTCTTATTAGAGGTGTGCCAGTGTTAATCGTTTTGTTTGTGCCCATGCATTTGCATTGTTGTAATAAATCTACTTCTTCATCATCTTCAATATTTTTAATTGATGGCAAATAATTATTTATTACTTTATTGCTTGGACCATAGTCTATATAGTAGCGCCTTACTGAGACTGTCGCCGCGCGGGCTAAGCTAGTCAAATTCTAGTACTGACCTGGTAACTACATGATGATGTTTGAGATGTTTGATCCAATTTGAGTGCGGATTGCATGATGAGTTCTACATTGTTTGTAGATATATAATTATACATCTACGATTCTGATGGGCTTAGACTCGTTCAGGTAAGGTGCATATACTTTCAACAACTAGCTAGAGTTAATCGTACAGAAGAGTGAAAGTACTGCAAGCAGAGACAAGACATCGAACTGGCACCATTTTTTGTTTTCAGAATCGCAATGACAATAATAATAGGGGAAAAATCGAATTAAGGAGCTCCCAGCTCCCAATTTCATTGCCGGGGCATGAAAATGATAAAAACAAGTTACGATCGGCCCAA
The DNA here is from genome assembly GCA_034509565.1 of Triticum monococcum. Classification (NCBI taxonomy): domain Eukaryota; kingdom Viridiplantae; phylum Streptophyta; class Magnoliopsida; order Poales; family Poaceae; genus Triticum; species Triticum monococcum. Next base: position 592,554,469 of record CM067846.1, read on the forward strand.
AGGCTGAATCCAAAAGAAAACTCAAACCCTCGATCAAGTCATAATAATAGGATAAACCATGAGTTAAATACACTACAAGTGCCCTAACTTGTCGAGCGCGGTCAATTTGGTGCCTAAACTTAAAAAATACACAGAAATAGTGTGTTGTAACTTGTCTGAGCGTTCAAATACAATACCTCTGGACGTATACTGCCATATGAAGTGTGTGGCTGCCGGTGTGGTGTGAGCCGTGCGTGTAGTTTTTTTTTACAGAAATGCCCATATGCTTAAGTTAATTCTTGGAAAAAACGCTTTAATTAATTCTCACAAAAATATAACCACAAGTTGGCATGGAGGCATTTTGAACTACGGATCTCCTGGTTGCCTAACAAACAAGCGGACCACGAGGCCACAGTTTGGTTTACATTTAACTCCTAGCTAGCAACTTATATGGATGATTGCACGTATCGCTTTGCGCATGTTTTCTATAGTTTTTTTGAAGTACTGCTTTGTTTTTTTTTGAGTGAAGTTTCTGTTTAATTTCCATGATACATAAATTTTTCCATATGAAAATATAAAATAATTATCAATATGCAATTATTTTTTATTTTATATCTGTATTCTATTTTCACTATTATGTACCTTGAAGAGATAAACATGAAATTTTTCTAAAATTTATGTGCACATAAAAAGTTGAACATATATTAAAGATTATTGTGTAAATTTATGCATCTTCATTGAGGACCATAAGCACGAACATTTATTGTGTATCTTCATTCTATTTTTAAAATTCATAGTTATTTCAAATTTACAATATTGTATTTAAAAAAATCAACGTGTATTAAACATTATTGTGTGACAATAATAAATTCTAGAAATGTATTAACATGCTAAACGTGTTTGTAGAAATTTAAGAATAATATTACACAATAATTTTTTAATACGCATTCAACATTTTCAGAAAACATGGTGAGCATTTTCTAAAATAATATGAAAATGGAAAATGAACATGAACTTGAACGTGTATTTCAAAAAATGCTCACCGTGCTTTTAATATACGTTCAACTTATTAAATCCACATCAATTTCAGAATGTTTATCTCTTCAAAGTACACAATAATGGAGATATAATAAAGGTATAAAATAAACAATAATTTCATATTGATAATTATTTTATTTTTTCATATGGAAAACTTTATGTATCATGAAAACTAAACAGGAACTTCACTCGGAGAAAAACAACATAGTAACTTGGAAATGAATAAAAAGAAAATTACTCTAGTAAAAGGATATGCAGAGCGATACATGCAATCATCTATATAAATTGCTTGCTTATAATTAAGGGCAAACCAGAGCGTGGCCATCTGGTTCGAATTTCCTGTATGCTCGCTTCCTGGTATTTCTTGCGAGTATTAAAAGTAAAATCAAGGGGTATGTTTTGCATGAATTAATTAAAATCCAAGGGCATTCATGTAGATGCATAGCTCACAGCGCACGTCCAGCGCCTACAACGGCAGCATACATTCAGAGACACCGTATTTAAACGCCCAGACAAATTACAACACCAGTTTTATGTATTTTTTAACTTTAGGCACCAAACTGACCGCGCCGAACAAATTAGGGCACCTGTAGTGTATTTAACTCATAAACCATGGTTCCGAAAAGAAAAACAGACTTAAACTAGGCGAGGAGTGCCATCTTGCGTCGAAGCAGGGCCAGCATTAAATCTCCTGAACAGTAAGGATCAACCTCCTGGTCACCTCGAACCTGGGCCAGCCATACGCCTCCGGTTTTCTTCATTTTCTCCTTGTCCTCTGAATTGTACTTCTTGGCATCACGCACCATCCGCTTGATCTCCTCCACGCTCAGCCGCCCCTTGTCACTGGTGATAGTGATGTTCCTCTTCTTGCCCGTACCCATGTCCTCCGCCGTTACCTTCAGAATGTTATCTGCATCAATTTCAGAGGTAACGTTGATCTTTGGCTCGCCGCTGGGTGCTCGGGGGATGCCACAGAGAGTGAACTTGCCGAGGAGGATGTTGTCCTTTGTCTCCGAGCCCTCTCCCTGGTACACCTGAATGAGTACACTGGTCTGGTTGTCGGAGCAAGTCGTGTAGATGTCCTCTTTCTTGACCGGGATGGTAGTTGTCCTTGGGATAAGCACGCTCATGAAACCACCTTTCGTCTCCACGCCAAGTGAGAGCGGTGTGACCTCGAGCAGGACTACATCCCGGACATCCTTACATCCCTCGCCGTTAAGGAGCGCGGCCTGTACAGCGGCACCGTACTCCGTAGGCGACGGCCTCATCGGGGTTGATACTAGTGCAGAGCTCTTTCCCGTCGAAGAAGTGCCGGATCAGCTCTTGCAGTTTTGGGATCCTGGAAGGCCCTCCCACGAGCACGACGTCGTCGATCATAGAATTGTCCATCTTGGCGTCGCTCAGGCACTTCTCCACATGAACAATGCACTTGCGGAAGAGGTCCATGTTGAGCTCCTCGAACTTTGTCCGGGTGATGACCCCATAGAAGTCGATGCCATCATGAAGTGAGTCGATCTCAATGGTTGCCTGTGATGCACTGGACAGCATTCTCTTGGCCTTCTCGCAGGCCGTCCTGAGCCGGCGAAGCGCCTTTTGGTTTTTCCTGATGTCATTCTTCTTGTACTTCTTAAGAAACTCTCTCACAAAGTGTTTCACCATGAGGGTGTTGAAATCCTCCCCGCCGAGGTGGGTGTCACCAGCTGCGGCCATGACTTCAAAGATACCCATGTCAATGTCGGCACCCGGATCAACTTTGACAATGGATATGTCCAAGGTACCGCCACCAAGATCAAACACAAGCACAGTCTTGACATCGTCACTGGGCGACATCTTGCCCAAACCATAGGCAAGGGCTGCGGCAGAGGGTTCGTTGATGACGCGCATGACATTGAGGCCGGCAATGATGCCGGCATCAATGGTGGCCTGGCGCTGTGAGTCAGTGAAATAGACAGGGACAGTAATGACCGCATTCTTCACCTTGGTGCCGAGGAAAGCCTCGGCGGTCTCCCGCATCTATAGAACCATTGCCGAGATCTCCTCGGCCTCAAACTGCTTATCCTCGTCCATGTACTGCACAACGATTACCGACCGGTCACTGGGACCTGACACAACTTTGAATGGCCACGTGCACGTCTTGATGTCTCCTTGCACAGATGCATCGCTGAAATGCCGGCCAATAAGTCGCTTCACATCTGAATTGAAGAAGGATTCATTGTGTATTAGACATGTATATTTTTTGTGGCAAGGATAGACATGCAAACATTCAGAAGGAACAAAAAATAGGAATATACATGCAAATTTTATTTTATTTTTGACTGTGAGCAAGTCACTATGCAGATTAAGTTACAAATCGCATACACAGTTACACACACACCACCCATGCATCTTCCATGCAATGCTAGCTTGCACCAGCATACAATGACATCAATGATAAGAAAGGGCTTGCTTAACCAAAACTGAACAAATGTATTTCCTAAAAAAGTAGTACCACCAGAATCAGGTACAACTTTTTAAATTTTGGGAAAAGATTTATTTTATTATTTTATCATCTTGAGAGAAAAAACTAATCAAGAAAATTCTTGGGAGAAGAAATTGAATTAATCGCACGGAAAATGGGAACGCCATCACAAAAAGATACAAAGTTAACCGTCGCTGAAACTTTTCGTCAAACTCATACGCAGGAATAGAACTGCTCCCAAAAAAAGAGTCAGAGATCTGGAATAGGGTAAGATGTATGATCTCACCAAAGATGGTGTTGACGGGGTTTATGCCGGCCTGGTTCACAGCCGCGTCGCCGATGAGCCTCCATGCGTCGGTGAAGGCAACGCAGGACGGCGTGGTGAAGTTACCCTGGTCGTTGGCGATGACCTCCACGCGGTTGTGTGACTTCCGCCACACGGCCACGCAGGAGTAGGTCGTCCCGAGGTCGATGCCGATCGCCGGTCCTTCATCGCACTCCGTGGCCCCCATCTCCACGGGGTAGAGCGGAAGAGGCAGTGGGATGAAGTGTGAAGAAGCAGCACTACGAAAGAGGGGTGCGGTCTGATTGGGAAGCCAAGGAGGTGGAGGGCATTTATAAGGCAGAGGAATGCGAGCGGGCGTGCCGTTGCCTGCTGTGTGAAATCAAACAGGTTACGGTAGATAACTCAAAGGCCAGGTTAAACTAGTTTCGTCGCTTTGTACTTGCATTTTATACTCCACCACGGCACCACCAAGGCACCAACCATACAAAGTTCGAAATGTTATTTCGGTCCCTTCCTTGCAAAGTTTTAAATAGCCAGTTATAGTGAGACGTGATTCTGTATCCCGGTAAATCCTATCGCCATCGAGCATCACCGGTTATGTGTATACTCAATTTACTTTCAATAATCTATCGTGAGTTATATTTCGGTTATGTGATTGTTTGGTGCTTGCCTTAGTTCTCATTCGGTAGTTGTTTTTTGTGTTCTGTTCACTCATTATTATTTTTCTATTGCTGGGTTTTGAGAGATTCGAAGTGTTGGAAATATTAGCACTTTTCCGATTAGACTTACCTACGAGTAAACAGTAAGCATGGCATAAAAGGTATGCATCTCATAGCTACACCTAAGCATACTAGTACGTACAAAAAATAGAATCGAACCATCTATGAGCAGCACATATACGGCTAGCATAAGTACGAGTAAACGAGGGATGAACAGATCATATGCTTCGGTTGGCCAGCCCAACGTGGCGGCGGCAGCAGCAGCCTCGGCGTCGTCCGTGGCCTTCTTCTTGGAGGCGACGTCGTCGGCCATGGTGTCGATGCAGAGGAAGTAGTGGAAGCAGAGGCGAACGGAGTTGGGGACGGATCATGAGCAGTCGCGTCGAGACGCTCCCCAAAAACCTTATTGCCATTCTCCCGGGCAGGATCTCGAACGACAGGGTTCCGGAGGCACCTGCTCTCCCGACCAACCGTGCACGCGGTCGTCGGGATGGGATCGCTGGAGGCAGCACAGTGAGAGGAACAGTAGATGACGGCTAGGGTTGCACGGGAAGGAGTGAGTGAACCGAACTAGGTTACTTCACTGGCCAAAGCCTTCTTATATAGTCCGTAAGGAAGAAAGTCGTGGGCCTTGACGAGGCCCACGACCGAGTCGGCCCACTCCCGGAAAGGGAGTCATGGTTCCTGGCAAGGGTCGCACTCCCGGAAAGGGAGTCGACGAATACGCGGGTCCCGGCAAGGGAGTCGACGAATCCCGGCAACGCAAGTCAGCCCACCGTCCAGCGTCTTGGACAGTGGCCCACATTTTAGCGGCTCGTTAATTAATCCTTGATTAATTAATTCATTCCTGAGCGGCAAAAATAAGCTTCGGCTCGGCTCATTCCCGCAACCCGCGGCGCGCGCGCGTCGTGACGAGGCGAGGCGAGGCGTGGCATGGCGAGGCGGACGGCGGAGGAGGAGGAGCGCGCGTGTACCACTCCTCTTCCCAAGCTCCCAATGGCAAGTGGTAGAGCAACCCTTATAAAGCGGTCTCAACTCTCCTCAACTAGCAAGATGGGACTAAACTTCCCACCACCTGCCATCTCATACATGGGCCTCAAGATTAACCAGGGATTAGTGTTTTATATGGGCCTAAGAGCATCCATAATCCAACAATCCCCCACCAGATCTCGAGGAACATAAGTTTGCCAGCTATTCCAAACAATGTTTGATATACCAGAATTTCCAGTGGAGACTGTTAAGTTGAACTTCTACCTAGAGCAACAGGATTAGACTTCTTCACAACTGAACAATGGACTATGCCTTGAATTGTCGGTTTGGCGTGCAGAAGTTTGGCCTATTGTCAGCTGATACGTGGCTGCCGAAGGCTAAACCCCACGGGTGGAGCCTATTAGTCATACTCCGTACCTTCTCATGAGCTTAATAGAGATTACCCAATCTCATAGACTGTGACCAGCAGTCGGGCTCACATAGGTGTGTTCCTCCAAAGAATGCTCTGTAGGTTAGCATCTCGCTTACACAAGCTTTGGAACACATTAAGACAAAAGTCAGCCTGCCTTACAGAATTAAGAGTATTGTGCGTCTCCAACGGAGTGGATTAATTAAGGATACTCTCCTCAGTTGACCGCTGGATTGTTTTTCCGGGTCCTAATTCACAAGATCTCCGATCACATAGGTTGGGTTACCCCCATGGCAACTTACGTGGGTCTCATACCCATCTCCATCGATGCATTTTCTATCACAATCCGTGATAGCCCTTTCGTAAAAGGGCCTGCCAGATTCTTAGCCGTCTAGATGTAATCCAACGCTATTACTCCGGAGTTTCTTGATTTTCTGACAGATTTCAATCTTCTTCTTATGTGCTTTGTGGATTTCATGCTGTCCTTTGAACTCTTAGCCTTGGCAATCACTGTTTGATTGTCACAGTTCATTAGGACAGCCGGCACTGGTTTATCAACCACCGGCAAATCCATCAAAAGCTCTCGAAGCCATTCTGCTTCGACGCATGATGTGTCTAATGTTGTGAGTTCTGCTTCCATAGTCGATCTGGTTAAGATCGTCTGCTTGCAAGACTTCCAGGAAACAGCACCACCACCAAGTGTGAAGACATGTCCACTTGTGGCTTTCATCTCATCAGCATCAGAAATCCAATTCGAATCACTATACCCCTCAAGTACCGTCAGGTACCCAGAATGGTGAATTCCATAGTTCGCAGTACCTTGCAAATAACACATCACTCGCTCTACAGTATGCCAATGCACATCTCCCGGATTGGAAACAAACCGGCTCAATTTGCACACAACAAATGAGATGTCAGGACGAGTAGCACATGCTAGGTACATCAGTGAACCAACCACTTGAGAATATCTCAATTGATCTACAACCGTGCCTTCAAACTTTCGAATCCGCACGCTAGGATCATATGGTGTTGCAGAAGGTTTGTAGTCCGAATATCCAAAACAGCTCAAAATCTTCTCAACATAGTGGGATTGCAAAAGTGTAATTCCACCCTCAGAATTTCTCAGTAGCTTGATGTTCAGGATAACATCAGCCACACCCAGGTCCTTCATCTCAAAGTTGTGAGATAGAAAAGACTTAACCTCCTCAATGACCTTGAGGTGGGTCCCAAATATCAGTATGTCATCGACATACAGACACAGTTAACTCCTTCGCACCCACCATTGCGATAGTATACACATTTGTCAGCTTCGTTCACAACAAAGCCAGTAGATGTCAGAGTAGTGTTGAACTTCTCATGCCATTGCTTAGGCGCTTGTTTCAGGCCATACAAAGATTTCACTAGCTTACACACCTTTCTTTCCTGGCCATTTACTACAAAGCCATCCGGCTGTTGCATGTAAATTTCCTCGTCTAGCTCTCCGTTAAGGAAAGCCGTCTTAACGTCCATCTGATGAACGAGAAGACCATGCGAGGCAGCCAAAGCGAGTAACACTCGTATGGTTGTCAGTCTAGCCACAGGTGAATAAGTGTCAAAGAAATCCTTTTCTTCTTTCTGGGTATAACCCTTGGCCACAAGCCTAGCCTTGTACTTCTCAACAGTACCATTGGGCCTAAGCTTCTTCTTGAACACCCACTTGCATCCTAATGGTTGACAACCATAGGGACGATCAGTGATCTCCCATGTCCCATTAGCCAAGATGGAATCCATCTCACTATGGACCGCATCCTTCCAGTAGTCAGCATCCGGAGATGCATAAGCTTCTGAAATGGTACTGGGAGTATCATCATCCACGAGGTACACGAGGAAATTATCACCAAAGGACTTTGCAGTCCTCTGTCTCTTGCTCCTAACAGGAACTTCCTCGTCATCCTTCGTGGAACTCTCATCACTTTTATGTTCATAGTATTCCATCGGAATAGCAGGTTCAGGAGTCTCATCAGATTCTAGTATAGAAACGCTTTGCATATCTCTCATGGGGAAAATATCCTCAAAGAATGTAGCATCCCTAGACTCTATAATTGTACCGACCTTGTGGTCAGGTACCTCAGATTTCACCACTAGAAGTCTATAGCCAATGCTATGCTTGGCATAGCCAAGAAAAACGCAGTCCACGGTCTTCGGTCCCAACTTGCGCTTTTTGATTATCGGCACGTTGACTTTCGCCAAACAGCCCCAAGTGCGCAAGTAAGAGAGTGTAGTGCTTTTCTTTTCCCATTGCTCATAGGGAGTAGTCTCATTATACTTTGTGGGAACTTTATTCAGGACATGACAGGATGTCAATACAACCTCCCCCCACCATGCCTTGGATAAACCCGATGTATCTAACATGGCGTTAACCAAATCAGTTAGAGTACGGTTTTTTTCGTTCGGCAATCCCGTTTGACTGGGGTGAGTAGGGAGGCGTCCTCTCATGAATAATACCATGTTCCCCACAGAATAAATCAAACTCATTAGAAAAGTACTCTCCACCACGATCAGACCGGACTAGTTTTATTTTCTTCTCAAGTTGGTTCTCAACTTCAGCCTTATAGACTTTAAAGTAGTGTAGAGCCTCATCCTTAGTATTTAACAAATACACATAGCAGAATCTAGTGGAATCATCAATCAGAGTCATGAAGTATTTCTTTCCACCTTTAGTCAACACACCATTCATCTCACAGAGATGTGAATGTATGAGCTCTAGAGGTGCCAGGTGTCTCTCCTTCGCAGGCTTGTGAGGCTTACGAGGTTGCTTAGCTTGCACACACGCATGGCACTTAGAGCCTTTGGCTAAAGTGAAACTCGGGATTAAATCCATCTTAGCTAGCCGCATCATACAACCGAAATTTCTGTGACAAAGACGTGAATGCCAAATCTCAGATTCGTTCACATTAGAATGAATTTGCTTCACGATTTTATTACAGAAATCCTCGAGGGAAAGGCGGAACGAACCACCACAATCATATCCTTTTCCAACAAATAGTCCATACCGAGATACGACTACTTTGTTAGACTCAAATACTAACTTAAACCCTTCTTTACATAGAAGGGAGCCACTAACGGGATTCTTCTTTATGGCGGGGACATGCTACACGTTCTTCAGTTGCATGATTTTTCCCGAAGTAAACTTCAGATCTACCGTGCCAACACCATGAATAGAAGCATGCGAGCCATTCCCCATCAGGACGGAACAATCTCATGCGACCTGGTAGGAAGAAAACAAAAACACATCAGCACACACATGAATATTGGCCCCAGTGTCAATCCACCAATCGGTGGACTGACAAACTGAAAGTATGGTAAACAGATTACCATACCCAGATGCCGCATCATTGTTGCTCAGAGTGACATTCACAGACTTGGAGTCATGTGCTGGCTTCTTGTACTTGTTTGGGCACTTGTTTGCCCAATGTTCATCTGAACCACAAGTAAAGCAGATGTCTCTCTTTTTGTCTTTCTTCTTACCCTTCATCTTAAAGGTAGTATTCTGCTGGACAGAGTTCTTTCCCTTGAACTTGTGGAAGTTCTTCTGCACCACATTGGCGCTAGAAGAACCCTATGCCCCTTTCACGTGTGAGTCCTTTGCTCTCGAGTTTTGCTCAACACTGAGATGACCAATGACATCCTCAACAGAGAATTCATGTCTCAAGTGGTTGAGAGAAGTAGCAAAGTTCCTGCAACTAGGAGGGAGTTTTGCAATAATGCAACCCGCGATAAACTTGTCCGGTAACTCACACTTCAGGAGCTCCAGCTCCTTAGCAATGCACTGTATCTCATGAGCCTGGTCCAATACAGAACGGTTATCAGCCATCCTGTAATCATGGAACTGCTCCATGGCATACAACTCACTGCCAGCATCAGTTGCGCCGAATTTGACTTCGAACGCATCCCACAAGTTTTTGGCAACACCCATATGAATATAGGCGTCAACCAACTTGTCTCCAATCACACTCAGAACTGCTCCCAGAAAGATTGTGGTTGCAGCGCGTTTTAATCTAAACTCGCTACTGCTAAAGGATATTAAATTAAATGGAAAGCACATAGAAAGGTAATTGAAAATGAAAGAAATAGAATAAGGTGAAAGGAAAAAATATAAAATGTGAAGAAAACTAAATGAAAAAGGGGGGAAAAGAGAAAGGAGCAGCAGTAGCGTGTATCCCAGAACGCGATGTAGCTAACGTAGCAGTAGCGCGCTTTCTGGAACGCGCTACTGCTACTTCTGACTTAACCACGGGGTTCGTCCTTCCCCACGGCCACTTCCCCCAAATCCAGCTCTCCACTCTCTCCGCCGCCGTTGCCCGTCGGCCACCGCGCGCTCTCCGCGATAAACTTGTCCAGTAACTCACACTTCAGGAGCTCCAGCTCCTTAGCAATGCACTGTATCTCATGAGCCTGGTCCAATACAGAACGGTTATCAACCATCCTGTAATCATGGAACTGCTCCATGGCATACAGCTCACTGCCAGCATCAGTTACGCCGAATTTGACTTCGAGCGCATCCCACAAGTTTTTGGCAACACCCATATGAATATAGGCGTCAACCAACTTGTCTCCAATCACACTCAGAACTGCTCCCAGAAAGATTGTGGTTGCAGCGCGTTTTAATCTAAACTCGCTACTGCTAAAGGATATTAAATTAAATGGAAAGCACATAGAAAGGTAATTGAAAATGAAAGAAATAGAATAAGGTGGAAGGAAAAAATATAAAATGTGAAGAAAACTAAATGAAAAAGGGGGAAAAAGAGAAAGGAGCAGCAGTAGCGTGTATCCCAGAACGCGATGTAGCTAACGTAGCAGTAGCGCGCTTTCTGGAACGCGCTACTGCTACTTCTGACTTAACCACGGGGTCCGTCCTTCCCCATGGCCACTTCCCCCAAATCCAGCTCTCCACTCTCTCCGCCGTCGTCGCCCGTCGGCCACCGCGCGCCCTCCGCACACCCTCTACGCCGCCCCGACCCAAGATTCAACGCCGCCCCGGCCCCAGATTCAACGATGCCCCCGCCCTCGACCTCAACGCTTCCCCGGACGCCGCCCCCGACCCCGACCTCGACGCCGCCATCCGCCATCCGCCGCGTGCCTGAGCCCCGACCCAGACCTCGACGCCGCCTGCCCCTCCCTCGTCGCAGGCACCCGAGGTGAGCACGCCTGCTCCTCCCTCTCCCCTACCTCTGCCTAGGGTTTCTTTATATTTTAGTTGCATAAAATTAGTAAGGGTTCATGTAAGGGTGGAAACGAATCGGATGCGGATGCGGCTCAAATGAGTTAGGGTTCATGTAAGGGTGGAAACGAATCAAATTTCTAAGATGAATCATAAAACGAGTAAAATTTGGCCACTTATTTCACGTTATAGTTGGATAATTCGAATATCCGCTACCACTTTCCACCCCTAGCTTCATCAAATTAGATGGTAATTAGGGCAGTAGTTCCTAGGTACTAATTAGTTAGTAAGAACTAGGTACTAATTAGGTACTAGTTTATTTTTATTTATAGTAAGTTTATTTTTAATAAGAACTAGTTGAATTAATAGAACAAGTTAATAAGAACTTGTTGCTATTTTTTTAGTTAAAGCAAATTTCCCCGCATCGACGTGGACGATGCCTATCCCGCATCCTCGTCGTCGAGTCGGCGGAGGACGATACCTTCTTGACCAGATGGGCCATGTCCGGGACTGGGCTCCGCCTGGGTGGTACTGGGAGGCGCTACCTACCGGGGGCACAGGTTGGTGAGGAGCCATCCTGTCATTGACCCGAACCTTCTTTGGTGGCGGTCGTGTGGGCTAGTGACGGTCCAGAGGCTCGAGGACCCCGCGGAGGTGGTGTGTCACCGTGTCAGTGAGGAGGACGCACACGTCCGTCGCGACTTGTTTGCGTTGGAGCACAGGTTCTCCAATACCTGGCAGGTTCTCCAGGGATCTCACTGGAGCTATGATCCCGTGATGGTTCCTTCTCTGTGGGTGTCCACCGCCCGCGCCGATACCCGTCGTGTGCTAGGGTTTTAGTTGTATTAGTGATGTTATATGTATGACACTATTCGGGATGTATTAGCGATAATATTCGACGATGTATGGATGCATGAGATGATTTACTTTTGCTTATTGAATGCATGTTAATTTGAGTCCTATAAGATATTTTGAAATGTGTATCTTGTGTTGCTCAAATAGGATATGTGATTGCCCAAGTGGCCGGTCATGTTTGCAGGTTACACCTCCGAGTGGCCTATGTTTTGCTGGAGTGTTGATTCATTTCCGTTCCGGAAAATTTCAGGCGCTCGATATGTCCTATGTTAGCAAAGGTCATGCCGGATTTTTCCGTGAATTTTGGCATGACTTGTGCCAGAAGATGTAGGAAATATCGAGTGCCCCGGATTTGTGTGTTGAGTATCCTAGTAGTTGTCTTGGATTGATTTTCAATTAATGTTTTAACTATGAACATAGGAAATGTCTGACGACAAAAAGGATCTCGGTATTTGCAAATACTGCGAAGACGAGCGCGACCTGTGCGGCGGAATCTTCCTAGATGATGATAGGCGCTTCAGCATCAAGCTGGACGAGAACTTCGAAGTGGATACAGTAAGTCACAATGACAACTCTTTTTCGTAATTAAGCATGACATTTGCTTCATTTGCTTCAACTTATAATTTAAGCATGACAAGTCTTTTTTTACTATTCTACTAGTGTATCCCCTGCCATGCAAGAGTTTTTGTATTGGATAAGATAGGTTTCAGTCGTACTATGGAGGAAAGAAAGTTTACTTGAAGAATGAGCATGGTTATATTTTCCACGCAAACTTATATAATTCAAAAGACTACACCTATTTTGGATGCAAAACATGGCGATCACTATGCAAGACTTATGCATTTGAGCCTGATATGGTTATCACCTTTGATATTCGTGTGGAAGATGATATTGAAGGTAATACCGACATCTGGGTCGATGTGCAGACGCCTCCAGTTATACCATTATGTAAGTTTCTCAACCATATTTATGTCTTTGATATTGTTTATTAAAAAATAGTTGATAACTAATTTGTATTGTCAGCTTATTTCGGTGCAAGCAAACATATCCAGCGCTTGGTAGACAGGACCTACTACTGTCCCGAGGCTGAACTAAACTGCGAGGAGCTAAGTCATTATGTTTCATGGCTTGAGGATCTTGATACTGTCAAGACAAATTTTCTTCCTGCATTTAGAAATGTTAGTACTGAAAACATGCGACTAATAGTGTTCGTAATGAACTACGGTCACATCTATTTAGGAAGGATGGTAAGATTTTTACTATTTGTCCTCACTGCATCTTTTCCATACATTATTTTTGAAGCTAAACTTCATTGCTAAGTATGTTACCATATGATGTTCTTCAACAGGGACTCCTGATGAATGTTGTGCCTTATGGGATCGAGACTAAAGGTACCATGAGTATTATTAGCTTACGGCCAAGATATCGTACAGATTACTTTAGTGCATTCAAGATTAGCGAAGGATTCTTAATAGTGCAAGACTGGACCAAATGTGTGATGGAGAAGCGCAGAGAAGTACTAGGGGGCAGCAAACAGATGCGCTACCCATGATTAGGAGACAGGTTCATCTGCATGCTCCAACTTGATCAAGGAGGAGAGCTACACATGTTTTATGTTATTTTACCTAAGAGAGAGCAGCACGAGTGATTAGCTAGCTAGAAATGAGTTTGAGGATGATGATGTGTTACACTATTACTATGATGATAAAATAGCTAGTGTTGGTGGTAATGACTATGATGATTATTATTAGCTAGTGTTAGTGGTGATTAAATAAATACAGTTGGTGGTAATGACTATGATGATGATTAAATAGCTTGTGCTTGCGCATTAGATTCAAATGGAGGCAACATGTGGTGCACATCGAAAGTACTACTAGTCCAAACTGATCAAGTTTGGATTAGTAGTATACTTTTGACATGCACCACATATTCCCTCCACTTGAACCTAATCCACCTTCATTTGACACACTGTTATAGACATAATGATGTAAACCTCATAACTGGTATTGTACCAATATTTGTATGATGGCGCATAAATACACTAAAGATAAAAAAATAAAAAAGAATACTAGTAGCGATGGAGAGAAAACACACTGCCAGTAGTTACATTAGCAGTAGCGTGGGAGTGAACAAACCCTGCGGCTATTTGTCCTAGCAGTAGCGCGTGCGGGCACGCGTTACTGCTAAGCAATAGCTGTAGCGCCTTATTAGTAGCGCGCCTACCCACGCTACTAGTGAGCACAAAACCAGTGCTACTGCTAGGGTTTTCCCTAGTAGTGTAAGGAAGACAGTCATGGGCCTTGACGAGGCCCAGGACCGAGCCGGCCCACTCCCGGCAAGGGAGTCGTTGTTCCCAGCACGGGTTGCACTCCCGGCAAGGGAGTCAACGAATAAGCGGGTCCCGGCAAGGGTCGCACCCCTAGCAAGGGAGACGACGAATCCCGGCAACGCAAGTCCGCCCACCATCCAACGTCTTGGACAATGGCCCACATTTTAGCGACTCGTTAATTAATCCCTGATTAATTAATTCATTCCTGAGCGGCAAAAATAAGCTTTGGCTCGGCTCATTCCCGCAACCCGCGGCGCGCGCGCGTTGTGACGAGGCGAGGCGGGAGGCGGAGGAGGAGGAGCGCGCGTGTACCACTTCTCTTCCTAAGCTCCCAATGGCAAGTGGTAGAGCAGCCCTTATAAAGGGGTCTCAACTCTCCTCAACTAGCAAGATGGGACTAAACTTCCCAGCACCTGCCATCTCATACATGGGCCTCAAGATTAACCAGGGATTAGTGTTTTACATGGGCCTAAGACCATCCATAATGCAACAATCCCCCACCAGATCTCGAGGCACATAAGTTTGTCAGCTGTTCCAAACAATGTTTGATATACCAGAATTTTCATTGGAGACTGTTAAGTTGAAATTCCATCTACAGCAACAGGATTAGACTTCTTCACAACTGAACAATGGACTATGCCTTGAATTGTGAGTTTGGCGTGCAGAAGTTTCGCTTATTGTCAGTTGATATGTGACTGCCGAAGGCTAAACCCCACGGGTGGAGCCTATTAGTCATACACCGTACCTTCTTAGGAGCTTAATAGAGATTACCCAATCTCATAGACTGTGACCAGCAGTCGGGCTCACATAGGTGTGTTCCTCCAAAGAATGCTCTGTAGGTTAGCATCTTGCTTACAAAAGCTTTGGAACACATTAAGACAAAAGTCAGCCTACCTTACAGAATTTAGAGTATTGTGCATCTCCAACGGAGTGGGTTAATTAAGGATACTCTCGTCAGTTGACTGCTGGATTGTTTTCCCAGGTCCTAATTCACGGGATCTCCGATCACATAGGTTGGGTTACCCTCATGGCAACTTACGTGGGTCTCACACCCATCTCCCTCGATGCATTTTCTATCACAATCCGTGATAGCCCTTTCGTAAAAGGGTCTGCTAGATTCTTAGCCGTCTGGATGTAATCCAACGCTATTACTCCGGAGTTTCTTGATTTTCCGACAGATTTCAATCTTCTTCTTATGTGCTTTGTGGATTTCATGTTGTCCTTTGAACTCTTAGCCTTGGCAATCACGGTTTGATTGTCATAGTTCATAAGGACAGTCGGCACTGGTTTATCAACCACCGGCAAATCCATCAAAAGCTCTCGAAGCCATTCTGCTTCGACGCATGATGTGTCTAATGCTGTGAGTTCTGCCTCCATAGTCGATCTGGTTAAGATCATCTGCTTCCAAGACTTCCAGGAAACAGCACCACCACCAAGTGTGAAGACAAGTCAACTTGTGGCTTTCATCTCATAAGCATCAGATATCCAATTCGAATCACTATACCCCTCAAGTACCGTCGGGTACCCAGAATAGTGAATTCCCTAGTTCGAAGTACCTTGCAAATAACGCATCACTCGCTCTACAGCATGCCAATGCACATCTCCTGGATTGGAAACAAATAGGCTCGGTTTGTACACAGCAAATGAGATGTCAGGATGAGTAGCACATGCTAGGTACATCAGTGAACCAACCACTTGAGAATATCTCAATTGATCTACAGTCGTGCCTTCGAACTTTCGAATCCGCATGCTAGGATTATATGGTGTTGCAGAAGGTTCGCAGTCCGAATATCCAAAATGGCTCAAAATCTTCTCAACATAGTGGGATTGCGAAAGTGTAATTCCACCCTCAGAATTTCTCAGTAGCTTGATGTTCAGGATAACATCAGCCACACCCAGGTCCTTCATCTCAAAGTTGTGAGATAGAAAAGACTTGACCTCCTCAATGACCTTGAGGTTGGTCCAAAATATCAGTATGTCATCGACATACAGACACAGTATAACTCCTTCGCCCCCACCATAGCGATAGTATACACATTTGTTAGCTTCATTCACAACAAAGCCAGGAGATGTCGGAGTAGTGTTGAACTTCTCATGGCATTGCTTAGGCGCTTATTTCAGACCATACAAAGATTTCACTAGTTTACACACCTTTCTTTCCTGACCATTTACTACAAAGCCATCTGGCTGTTGCATGTAAATTTCCTCGTATAGCTCTCCGTAAAGGAAAGCCATCTTAACGTCCATCTGATGAACGAGAAGACCATGCGAGGCAGCCAAAGCGAGTAACACTCGAATGGTTGTCAGTCTAGCCACAGGTGAATAAGTGTCAAAGAAATCCTCTTCTTCTTTCTGGGTATAACCCTTGGCCACAAGCCTAGCCTTGTACTTCTCAACAGTACCATCGGGGCTAAGCTTCTACTTGAACACCCACTTGCATCCTAATGGTTGACAACCATAGGGACGATCAGTGATCTCCCATGTCCCATTAGCCAATATGGAATCCATCTCACTACGGACCGCATCCTTCCAGTAGTCAGCATCCGGAGATGCATAAGCTTCTGAAATGGTACTGGGAGTATCATCATCCATGAGGTACACGAGGAAATCATCACCAAAGGACTTTGCAGTCCTCTGTCTCTTGCTCCTAACAGGAACTTCCTCGTCATCCTCCGTGGAACTCTCATCACTTTTATGTTCATAGTATTCCATCGGAATAGCAGGTTTAGGAGTCTCATCAGATTCCAGTCTAGAAACGCTTTGCATATCTCTCATGGGGAAAATATCCTCAAAGAATATAGCTTCCCTAGACTCTATAATTGTACCAACCTTCTGGTCAGGTACCTCAGATTTCACCACTAGAAATCTATAGCCAACGCTATGCTTGGCATAGCCAAGAAAAACACAGTCCACGGTCTTTGGTCCCAACTTGCGCTTTTTGATTATCCGCACGCTGACTTTTGCCAAACAGCCCCAAGTGCGCAGGTAAGAGAGTGTAGTTCTTTTCTTTTCTCATTGCTCATAGGGAGTAGTCTCATTATCCTTTGTGGGAACTTTATTTAGGACATGACAATATGTCAATACAGCCTCCCCCACCATGCCTTGGATAAACCCGATGTATCTAACATGGAGTTAACCAAATCAGTTAGAGTACGGTTTTTCCGTTCGGCAACCCCGTTTGACTGGGTTGAGTAGGGAGGCGTCCTCTAATGAATAATACCATGTTCGGCACAGAATAAATCAAACTCATTATAAAAGTACTCTCCACCATGATCAGACCGGACTCGTTTTATTTTCTTCTCAAGTTGGTTCTCAACTTCAGCCTTATAGACTTTAAAGTAGTGTAGAGCCTCATCCTTATTTGACAAATACACAATGCAGAATCTAGTGGAATCACTACTAAGGAAAAGCCTATACACAGAATCTTACCAGCGGCGCGCTTTAAAATCAGGTGTTGCTGCTAAGTAGTAGTAGCGCGGGCCATGGAAACTCGCTGCCGAAACAAGTTTATCAGTAGTGCATGCACTCCAAGAAGCGCTACTGCTAAAATTCCCATGACGCCGCCGCGAGGCCAGTTATAGCAGTAGCACGTTTAAATAAACAGCGCTACTGCTACGTAACATAGCAGCAGCGCATTCAGGCAATAATCGCTACTGCTAAATTAACTACAAAAATTTAGTCCCACCTCGCTCCGTGAAGAGAGTTTTACCCACCTTAAATATGTTTCTTCTACAACTTTCACAAGCACTTGGTCTTCATTGAACTCTATGTGTAGGATCTGTGGCCGCAATAGGAGTCCTCGCCAGTTCTTAAACCAACCGGCGAGGATTCCTATTGACAAATCAGATTGTACACAAAAAGACCATTGATGATCAATGTATTTTTTATGTCTATGTCTATTTTTACATACTGACACATAGCAGTAGCACGTTCAGGCCGAAAGGCGCTACTGATAGGTAGTTTAGCAGTAGCGCATTTACCTATAGCGCGCTACTGCTATTCCATTCCATCTCCCCCCACTCACTAGCCTCATCCACAGATCACACTCACACACACTCACGGTCTCCTCCTCACCCCCTGCGTCGCCGGTCCTCCCCCGTCGCCCCTCCCCCGATCTGCGCCGCTGTCGCCTCATCCTCCTCGCTGGACTCGGTACCGGCCTCCTCCTCCGTCCTCCCTCCACTCGCCGCTGGCTGCCCCCCTCCTCGCTCCGCCTTCCTCCTTGATCCATCCTCCCTCCACTCGCCACCGGCCGGCCCCTCCTCGCTTCGCCTTCCTCCTCTGTCCTACTATCTTCTCCCTCCTCGAGTCGCCCCTCCTTGTCCCTCCTCCCTGATACATTTTGATTTAGTAGGCTTTCATATGTAACATTTTGATTTAGTTGATATGATTCAGTTGATTTAGTAGGCTAGTTGATTTAGAACATTTTGATTTAGTTTATTTAGTAGGCTAGTTGATTTAGTTGATTTAGTAGGCTAGTTGATTTAGAACATTTTGATTTAGTTGATTTAGTATGCTAGTGGATTTAGTATGCTAGTTGATTTAGTTGATTTAGTATGCTCGATTTAGTTTTTTTGTAATAAGTTATTTTTTGGCAAAATGTAGGTGCCAATTTAGTTAAATTTGCCACTTGTTTCCTGTGAAGTGAATCGTTAATTCTTTGCTCATATTGCTTTAGGAAAATGGCGCCACCACCAGCACCACTATGTCGACTGTGCAAGTCAAGGAGCGCCAGCAGCCTTGCAACTGGCAAGCTGTTCGGCATCTACTTCCATCCGAGTTTTCGTCATGCGGCGGTAAGAAATTAGATGAAATGTAACAACTATTTTATTTTTAGTGTTGGCATTACTGCATTGTGTCATTTTGCTTTTCTTACACAGATCGTCCCATGAAATATGAGGTTGAAATTCAACAAGCTGACAGGAGACACTGTGACATTTCAGGCTCCTGGGGGGCCGTACACTATGGAGGTCGAGAAAGGACGCAATTTGTCGCAGATTGGAGGAGATGGATGGGCCCGTTTCCTCGCTCGCATGCGTCTTACTGGTGGTGAGTTGATCATATTCTCCTTCGGAGTAGAAAGACCCAAGCTGGTTGTCATTTATATCAACCTGGTGGAAGATGATAAAGATGACGAAGATGATGAAGATAATGAGGACCCACTCAATGAAGATGATGAGAACCCACTTCATGAAGCCATCATAGCTCAAAGAATGAGGCTGAGCGAGGAGGAGGTGTGCAACCTATGGGACATAATTCCGCCACGTGATGACTTTGTCGGGGTGCCATTCGTGACCCGCCAGACAAGTACCATGGTCGATCGGCATGAAATGGTATGTTATACGTACTGCATGTAGTAATTTGATGATATATATTTGCTTTATTGTTATACTTATAAATGCAAATTATCCGATTATATGCTTAGTGAATCCGATGATATGCTTAGTGTAGAGTCCAATGATATGCTTTGTGGAATCTAGTCGATGATATACTTTAGTGTAGAGTCTGATCACATGCTTATTAGTGTAGAATCCAAGGAACTATTAATAGTGTAGATAATCCATATATATACTTATTAGTAGAATTCATGATTAATTAGTACAAATACGTAGTACTGTGTCTTTTGATAGTGTAGAAATCTAGACTTAATAGAAATATATTTGCAAGAGTATGTGTGAGGCTATTTATTAATTGATATGTTTTTCTTATTCAGATATTGCCAAAGAACCTATCTGTGAGTTGTGGTATCCAGCCTGATGAAGAAGGCTCAGTTGGACTACGCCTTACCGCAAGGGGCTCCGTCACCACATGAACTTACCGCATGGGCACAGATGGTCGCACACACTTGAACTCGGTTGGGTCGAAGAGATTCCTCGTTGGCAAGAATCTTCGTGCTGGACAGGCCATCCTAATTACTATCAGGAACACCCACTGCCCAGGCTTGAGGATGATGATCATCGTCGATATCATCTAGAACTACATATGTGTGTGTGGCTATATCATCTAGAACTACATATGATGATCGTCGTCGATATCATGTAGAACTACATATGATGATCGTCGTCGATGTCATCTAGAACTAAATATGATGATTGTCGTCGATGTCACCTTGTACTGCTTGAGGATCCATGTTGAGTATATATGAAATTGTTATCTGGTACTCCCTCGGTTCCAAATTACTCGTCGTCGTTTGAGTTCAAATTTGAACTAAAACCATGACGAGTAATTTCGAACCGAGGGAGTACTACCTAGTACCTATAATGCTTTATGAAATTGATATCTAGTAGTACCTAGTATCTGGAAATTGCAATTTATTGAAGCTGGAATGGGGAAATGGTGAAAGATATAACAGTAGCGCTGGACCGGGAAATCGCTACAGCTAAGTAATAGTAGCGCGTTCCTGAAAAGCGCTGCTGCTATAGTCAATAGTGGTAGCGCGGGTACAGGCAGCGCTACTACTAAGAGTTAGCTGTAGCGCTTTATTGGTAGCGCGGGCACCCGCGCTGCTGATACGCCTAAAACCCGCGCTGCTGCTAGCCTTTTCCCTAGTAGTGAATCATCAATCAGAGTCATGAAGTATTTCTTTCCACCTTTAGTCAACACACCATTCATCTCACAGAGATCTGAATGTATGAGCTCTAGAGGTGCCAGGTGTCTCTCCTTCGCAGGCTTGTGAGGCTTACGAGGTTGCTTAGCTTGCACACACGGATGGCACTTAGAGCCTTTGGCTAAAGTGAAACTCGGGATTAAATCCATCTTAGCTAGCCGCGTCATACAACTGAAATTTATGTGACAAAGACGTGAATGCCAAACTTCAGATTCATTCACATTAGAATGAATTTGGTTCACGACTTTATTACAGAAATCCTCCACGGAAAGGCGGAACAAACCACCACAATCATATCCTTTTCCAACAAATAGTCCATACCGAGATACGACTACTTTGTTAGACTCAAATACTAATTTAAACCCTTCTTTACATAGAAGGGAGCCACTAAAGGGATTCTTCTTTATGGCGGGGACATGCTGCACGTTCTTCAGTTGCACGATTTTTCCCGAAGTAAACTTCAGATCTACCGTGCCAACACCATGAATAGAAGCATGCGAGCCATTCCCCATCAGGGAACAATCTCATGCGACCTGGTAGGAAGAAAACAAAGACACATCAGCACACACATGAATATTGGCCCCAGTGTCAATCCACCAATCGGTGGACTGACAAACTAAAAGTATGGTAAACAGATTACCATACCTAGATGCCGCATTATTGTTGCTCAGAGTGACATTCACAGACTTGGAGTCATGTGATGGCTTCTTTTACTTGTTTGGGCACTTGTTTGCCCAATGTTCATCTGAACCACAAGTAAAGCAGGCGTCTCTCTTTTTGTCTTTCTTCTTACCCTTCTTCTTAAAGGTAGTATTCTGCTGGACAGAGTTTTTTCCCTTGAACTTGTGGAAGTTCTTTTGCACCACATTGGCGCTAGAAGAACCCTCTGCCCCTTTCACGTGCGAGTCCTTTGCTCTCGAGTTCTGCTCAACACTGAGATGACCAATGACATCCTCAACAGAGAATTCACGTCTCAAGTGCTTGAGAGAAGTAGCAAAGTTCCTCCAACTAGCACTACTAGGAAAAGGGCTATAGATAGGATTGATACTAATGGCGCACCAGGGAAGCAGTGCGCCACTACTATATACTAATGGCGCACCTGTTGGTGATGTGTCATTAGTGTGGTAGATACTAATGGCGCACCATAAACAGGGTGCGCCACTAGTATTATTTTTTTCCATTTTTCCATACATACTAATGGCGCATCAGGTAAGACAATGCGCCATTACTAGTTAGAACTAGTAATGGCGCACCTGGCAGAGAGTGCGCCATTACTGTAATTTTTTTCTTATTCTTTTTTTGCAAAACTACTAATGGCGCGCCGTTTCACAGTGCGCCATTACTAGTTTAAACTAGTAATGGCGCACTATTAGACTGTGCGCCATTAGTATATATATATTTATATTTTTTATTTTTTTTGCAAAACTTCTAATTGCGCACCACCTGCAGGTGCGCCATTAGTAACCAGGGTTACTAATGGCGCATTTCCTTGTGGTGCGCCATTAGTAACCTGGGACCCCAACAAGATATTTTGAACAGCCCCACACCTACCCACTCACTTTCCCCACTTCATTCCCTCCACCTCCTTCTCCAAGATTTCGGCTGCCTCCTCCTCCTCACCTCATTTACACCATAGATTCATCAAAATTAAGTGGTGAAATTACCTTTTTTTGATAGGTAAGTAAGGGGAAAGCTATCTTCATGATGTAGATCTACTTTTTTTCTCCCTAGCTCGCTCCAACAACGTGCACATGCACTTTTTGTGGCCTAGCTAGATCTATGTATGTTTGTGGTGTTGCATGTGTTTGTGGTGTTGCATATATGTTTGTGTTTGAAGGTACCGGTATTTGAAATGCGATAGTTGCCAATATTTTGCTGGAATGTTTTGATTCATTTCCGTTACGGCGAGAATTTTGGCACTATGCATTCTTTTTGGTCCTATTTTTAGGGAAGGTCATGCCAAACTTTTTCTTGGTTCTAAAATATCGTTTTTCTCTACCCCGCAGGCGACCATGGTCCGCACGATGACTGAAGGCATCGTGAATAGGTTTTTGAGCTCCGCGAAGGCCGAGATGCTTCAAAAGAACGAGACGGAGATAAGATGTCCGTGTCGAAGATGCAAGCTGAAGAGCCTTATTGCGGACCCGGATTCCGGGCAGGTGCGGGACCACCTGCTCTTGCGTGGTTTCATGGATGGCTATCGGTGGCAAGGTGATGAAGATGACTATGAAGTCGTCCATGGCCAGGGCCGGGCAAGAAATGAGGAAGGGCAACAATACAAGTACCACCGCGGCGAGGGCGGGCGAGAAGACAAAGAATCTCCAGGACATGATCACGACGGTGATGCTGTACACAGTCATCATGTAGAAGATGTTGTACATGATGATGAGGAAGATCAAGACGAAGGGCATGATCATGAAGATGAAGATGCCGGAGCAGACGACGATGGAGGCTGGGTGCAGGACCCTCATATTCAAGAGCTGCTTCTCAAGCAGACGGATAACGCAAGAGCTGCCGCCCGAGAGAAAGCCAAGCTGGATCAACTAGAGATAGACGCGGTTACTCAATTGTATGAAGGATGCAGGCCCGAGGATACCCGCCTGAAAGTAACGCTCATGGATCTGGAGATGAAGGTAAAACACAAAATGACCGACGCATGCTTTGACGAGAACATGTCATTCTGGCACGAACGTCTTCCCAAGGGGAACAAGTGCCCGACCAGTTTCGAGGAGGCGAAGAAAATCGTGTGTCCTATGAATTTACCACACGTGAAATACCATGTGTGCATGAACAATTGTATCATTTATCGGGACGAGCACGCAGAGTCTACCATATGTCCGGTGTGCGGCGTCACTCGATACAAGAAGAGGAAGAAAGCTCCTCGAAAATCGGTGTGGTACTTTCCGATCACTCCTCGTCTGCAGCGGTATTTTGCGGACCCTAAGGTAGCAAAGCTCCTGCGTTGGCACGCAGATAGGGAGGAGAAGAAGCGGGAAGATGACGGAAATGATCCGGAGATAAATAAAAAAGACAAGATGCTGAGTCACCCTAAGGATGCGAGCCAGTGGCAAGCGTTGAACTTCGAATACCCAGAATTTGGGAAGGATCCAAGGAACATCGTGCTGGGCGCGAGCAGCGATGGAGTCAATCCGTTTGGCAGCCAGAGAAGCACACATAGCACCTGGCCTATGCTTGTGTGGATGTACAACCTTCCCCCTGGTTGTGCATGAAGAGGAAGTACATTCACATGAGTATGCTAATTGAAGGGCCAAAACAACCAGGGAACGACATCAATCTGTATCTGGGGCTGCTGAATGAGGAGCTAGATACGTTGTGGAAAACGCCAGCCAATACGTGGGACGCCGCAGAGAAAGAATATTTCCCTATGAGAGCCGCACTGCTCACGACGGTGCACGACTATCTCGGTTACGGATATCTCGCGGGGCAGGTAGTCCACGGATTTTCTGGATGCGTAAGGTGCATGGATGACACAACATATCGCCAGCTAGATAGAGATCCCGGGTCTTCGAAAACCGTGTTCATGGGACATTGAAGGTGGCTTCGCGACGATGACCCGTGGAGGAAACGCAAGGATCTGTTCGATGGTGAAACCGAACCCTGAAAACGCCCGTGTACGAGGAGCGGCGAGGAAATAGATGAGCTGTTGAAAAATTGGAAAGACTGCCCACTGCCGGGAAAGAAGCAAAAGGCGCCAGAGCCGGAAAAGAAGCGAAAGGCGCCAGAGCCGCTGCTGAAGGTATGGAAAACGAGGTCTGTTTTCTGGGACTTGCCGTACTGGAAGATCCACCGTGTGCCTCACAGCCTTGATGTCATGCATATCACGAAGAACGTGTGCGAGAGTCTGCTTGGTACCCTGCTCAACATGCCAGAGAGGACCAAAGATGGGCCGAAAGCAAGGGCAGACTTGAAATCAATGGGCATCAGGCAGGAGCTTCACGCTAATGATGATGATGATGATGAGGCGAAGCAGGACACAGAAAGTCGTCGCAAAGGCAAAAAGGCCAAGAAGACCGGATATGACTACCCTCCCGCGTGCTTCACTCTAAGTCAGGAGGAGATCGAGCAGTTTTTCACCTGCCTCCTAGGAGTAAAACTTCCGTATGGTTACGTGGGGAAGATAAGCAGATACCTAGACCCAGCGAAGCAGAAGTTCAGCGGAATGAAGTCTCACGACTGTCACGTGCTGATGACGCAGATACTTCCAGTTGCAATCCGTGGGATCATGGACGCGCACGTCCGTGAAATGCTATTTGGCCTATGCAACTTTTTCGACGTCATCTCTCGGAAGTCGATTGGCGTGAGGCAACTCAGAAGGCTACAGGAAGAGATCGTGGTGATACTATGCGAGCTTGAGATGTACTTCCGGCCCGCATTCTTCGACGTTAGGGTGCATCTGCTGGTCCATATCATGGAGGATATCATCCAACTCGGGCCGACGTTCCTGCACAGCATGATGCCGTTCGAAAGGATGAATGGTGTCATTAAAGGATACGTTCGCAACATGTCACGTCCAGAGGGAAGTATAGCCAGGGGCTTTCTGACCGAAGAGTGCATCTCCTACTGCACGAATTATCTAGGCATCGAGAACCCCGTTGGTCTGCCCGTCAACAGGCACCTCGGCAGGCTCGCTGGATGGGGTCACCGTGAGGGTCGCCGCGAAATGCATGTCGACTTCGAGGGTCGACTCGCCGACTTTGAAAGAGCAAACCTAGTCGCGCTACAACACATAGACGTGGTCGATCCTTGGGTGGTAGAGCACAAAACCTTTATTGAGAAGATGTACAATGACCGAGGCCAACAGAGGACGGACGGAGATATACTCAAAGAGCACAACTCATATTTCAGGCGTTGGTTCAAGCAGAAGCTTCTGTCGTACCCTTTACATGAGGATTCTTCCGCGGAAGAACAACTCATATTCGCCTTGTCACAGGGCGTCGAGCACAACCTGATGACCTATGAGGCGTACGATATCAACGGCTACACATTCTACACCGAGGACAAGGACATGAAGAGCGATGGTTATCAGAACTCCGGGGTAACGATGGAATCCTACACCGGTAACGACTAGGACAGATACTACGAAAGGATCGAGGAGATCTGGGAGCTGAGCTACGCTGGAGAGAAAGTCCCGATGTTCCGTGTCAGATGGGCCAAGAGCGTCCTAAAAGAAGACCGGTATTTCACCACCATGGTTATACCCGAAGCCAAATCCAAGACCGCGAGCGCAAACGTCACCGCGAAAAATGAACCATGGGTACTGGCTTCGCAAGTGGACCAATTCTTCTTCATTACCGATCCGTCAAAGCCCAGTCGTGTTGTCGTGAGGAGAGGCAAAAGGAAGATCATCGGAATGGATGGAGTAGCCAATGAGCAAGACTTCGACAAGTACGGCGACCCGAAGATCGAACATGACGACGATGATGAAGTAGCATCATACACCACAAGAAGAAGCAGGACCACCCTACCTAAAGGACGCCTGTTCCACAGAAGAACTCCATTTGCGAAAAAGAAGGGCAAGAAGAATGTGAACAGATAGCTAGCTAAGATCGATTGTATTTAAATTGTAGCCTTCATTTCTCGGGCACTTTTTGATATCATGAATATTTTTGTATTCAATATGAAAAAATATTTCTCGGGCCTACAGAAGATCGATTGTATTCAATATGAAAATATATTGAATATTCATGAGGACACTCGATCTCGATCCCCCTCCCTCTCGATAGCTATCCCCCTCGCCAGATCCCCCTCGCCGCCGAGCACCCCCCGCACCCCCCCCCCCGCTCCACCGCCGCCGACGACCCACCGCACACTCCCCCGCTCCACCGCCGCCGAAGACCCACCGCACCCTCCACCGCTCCACCACCGCCGCCGACACCCCGCACCTTCCCCCGGCCCGCTCCACCGCCGCCGCCGACACCCGCACCCTCCCCCACTTTTTGAAGATATTTTTAAATAACAAATTTGATGATATTTTGAAATAAGAAATTTGATGATATCTTCAAATAACAAATTTGATGATATTTTCAATTAAAAAGTTACTAATGGCGCACCAGAGGAGGGTGCGCCATTGCTATCAGAAAAACAAAACTTACTTATGGCGCACCGCTAGGTGGTGCGCCATTGCTATACCTCCCCCGACTAAAATCTCGTCCCCAATCCCCGGCCGATCCCATCTCACATCGTCTCTCAGCCCCTGCGCGCCGCTGCCCCGACGACCCACGACGTCGCCGCCCCTACGTGCGTCGCCGCCCCCGCGCCCCCGCGCCCCCACCACTGCAGCTCCTCCGCCGCCCACCGGACAGCAAGCCGCCGCGGCCCCCAACCATCCCGCCGCCACCGACCGCACGGGGTGCAGGACGACGACCGCCACCGACCCGCAACCATCTCGTCACCGCCCGTAAGCCCCCTCCTCCTCCGCCCGTCCTCCTCCGCCCGTATGCTCCCTCCCCTAGACTCCCCTCTCTGCTCCTCCCTCCTTGCCCTCTCCCTCTCTACTCGATCCCCTCTATTCTCTGTCTACACCTTCTGTTCTTGCCTGTGAGGTGTTTGATTGAATGCCAATTCAAACGATTGATGCAGCCGCGTCCACTGGAGCACCACGACCGTGTCTGTGACCTTGTCTCTGCTCCGCCGCCGTCTGCGACCGCGTCCATCGAGGTGAGTTCTAGTCTGAAACTCTCAATGCTCAAGTCTGGAAGCATCATGGATTCAAGTGTTAGCTAGCTAGATGATAAGAGGGATGCATGAGAAGCTAGCTACACTGCCATGAACTTTGTTTTTCCTTTTGACAAACACTCTTGTTAACATCAGGAATTAAAAATGCAACATAGAACAAGATATATAGATAGCTGAAACAAAGAGGTGTGCTTTGAAAGAAAAAAATGTGCACCTGCAAGTGAGACTTGACATGTGCCAAGCTAGTAAACAAAATCTGTATATGTACATACTCTCATAAGGTTCTAAGAGATTTTATTATAAGCTTGATGTTCCTTGTCGTTGACTTATCACTGTTAAACAGAGACCTCTGAGCTGATACTCTGCATGTATGCACACAAACAATAATCCTATAGACAAAAAAATGCCATGATCCATACAGTATAAATTCCATGATGCATAGGCTATATTTGCCATGGGAGATGGAAGTTTTGTTAGATCATGATCCAGAGATTAAAAAAATGCATAGACTATAATTTCCTGGCATGATCAATAGAATAAAAATGTAGAATAAAAAATGCCATGATCCATACACTATAATTTTCATGATGCATAGACTATATTTGCCATGGCCCGGTGCAAAAGAAATTTGCCATGTTGCAAAAAGAAAAGAAATTTTCCATGGTGCATATAGTAAAAACAATGCCATGATCTGTAAAATACATTTGTCATTCTTTCTGTGTTTGTACAGACTTGCTAAACTATTGATGATTTTTTGTTGGGAGACATATTATATCTGGAATGGAAGCTCACATAAGTTGAGCTGATTTTTGTCCATATGAAAGCAGAGGACCATATGGTCTGTGGCTGGGTTTTGTCTCCGACCATTGTGTCGTGATGAATTTGCAGGTACCCCGAGAGGCCCTTGAGTTTGGCGGAATGTCGATTAACTTCCGTTCCGGCAAATTCGGGTACTCCATATGTCCTATTTTCAGCAAAGGTCATGCTGGAATTTTCCGTGAATTTTAGCATGACTTTGCTAAAAATAGGACATATGGGGTACTTGCGACTAATGCATGGGCCGGGGTATCTTAGTACTTAGTTAAGTAGGATCAACTGCCGCGCCATTCTTGCTGCATTAAACCATAGGTGGCAATAGAGCCAAGTGATTAGTGCCAAGTGATTAGGCCCAACCTAGGGTGCCTCGGCATCGATAAATCCTAAATGATGAAAACTTAACTTGGCTGCCAAGGATGCCTCGGTGTCGATGAGAACCTAAATGATGTACGCTTAGGCTTTTAGGGTGCCTCGGCGTCGACAAACCCTAAATGATGAAAGCTTAGGCTTTTAGGGTGCTTCGGTGTCGACAAACCCTAAATGATGAGACCATGATCTTGTTCCTTGACAATAACCAACTTTTTGACCAATTTTTTTTCCTATTTAGAGCGAAACATGGCCCACAACAATGAGGGCGGTGGTTCGGGCGGCAAGCAATTCTGCGAGCTGTCCCAGGATATGTCGTCATCATCATCGGACGACGTAAGTCTCCCGGCGGAGTGCGACTGGTGCCACGACGATCGAGGTCTGTGTGACATGCCTCACCTGGACGATGATTGGCGCTTCAGCATTAAGCTCGAGGAGACCTTCGAAGTTGAAACGGTACACAACGACGACAAGTGTTATTTTCATAATTAAGCATGACTTCAACTATTTGAACGTGTAATTTTCATCTTTTATAATTCGAGTATAGCTTATCCCATGCCATGCAAGACGCTATGTCTTGGAGAGGATGGATTTTGAAGACCATGAAATTTCTGAAACAAAGAAAATTCACCTAAGGACTCATCACGATGTGGACTTTGAAGTAAATCTATATAATTCTGAGAGTGTAACCCATTTTGGTTGCAAAAATTGGGAAGCATTTTGCAAGATGTATGGTTTTAATGAGGGTATGCTTATCACCATGGATCTTGGTAATCCTGACATCAACCAAGACAATATGGACATTTGGGTCCTTGTTGATACGCCTCCAGTTCTACCGCTATGTGAGTTTCTCAAACATAGTTATTAGCTAATTTATATTGTTTATTTCAAAATAGTTGACAGCTTATTTTCATTGACAGCTTATTTTTATTGTTCAAAGAATGTGCGGGAGATGGTAGACAAAACCCACTACACCGATGGCTCCGAATTAACAACTTACAAGGAGAAAAATCATTTGGTCGGATTTTGTACTGACATTGAGAATTACAATATCTACAATCAAACTCCTCAACATTATGGTACATACGTGCCACTAGTGCAAGTGTTCAACTACGGTAACTACCATGGAGATACCCTGGTAAGATTTTTACTATTACGACATCCGTGCATCTTTTGCATGCTTCTAAAACTAGTACATCATTGCTAACTATGAAGTTATTACTATGTTTTTCAACAGATAATCCCAGAGAATTGTGTGCCTCATATGATGTATCTGAAAGGTAGTGTTAATGTTTTGAACATATAGCCAGGTCGTTCAACGAATCTCAACTGTCCATACCAGATTTCTAAAAGAAGTGGAGACATGAAAATCAAAGGATGGAAAAAATGTATGGACAGTCGTAAGGAGCTTCTTGGAAGCAAAAGGAAGCGAAGCGCAAGAATTGGAGATAGGATGTTCTCCATTCTCCATAATGGAGAGTCAGGGTCTATATTGTTTTATGCTATTTTAGCTTAAATAGGGTATTTAGGTCCTGCCTAATACTGATGATCATGTGCTGATGAACAATTAAGTAGGGTTGGTTCAAAGACTATCAAGATGATGATCGTATGACTTGTTATGAATAACGAGTAGAAGTTGTATGATGATGATTACTAGGACTTGTTAGGATTAGTATTACTTCCGACAAACTCGATACTCGCGGTCTTGAGACTTGTAATGTTTTATCTTTGTTCAGTCTTTTGAATTCGGAGACTACTATGATGAATTGTATTCGGAGACTAATCTTCTATTGTATTCGATGAATCTGATGTTGCTGTCTATATTCTGTCTAATAATATATTTTATATTCTGTCTAATAATATATTTTATAACCTGTGCAAAAGTCAAAAAAGGAAAAAAACCAAATATTCATACTAATGGCGCATCACCACCAGGTGCGCCATTAGTATGCCAAAGGATACTAATGGCGCATCAACAGAGAATGCGCCATTAGTATGACAAAGCCATGCTTACGTATGGCCCCCCGGGAGGCACACTAATGGCGCATGCTGTTACATACTAATGGCGCACTAGCTGGTGCGCCATCAGTATACCAGATACTAATGGCGCACCAGTGGTGCGCCATTAGTAAAAATTACTAGTGGCGTGCTACTAATGGTGCACCGGTGATGCGCCATTAGTAGGCAAAACCGGTGCGCCATTAGTAGGCCTTTTTCTAGTAGTGTAGGAGGGAGTTTTGCAATAATGCAACCCGCGACAAACTTGTCCGGTAACTCACACTTCAGGAGCTTCAGCTCCTTAGTAATGCACTGTATCTCATGAGCTTGGTCCAATACAGAACGGTTATCAACCATCCTGTAATCATGGAACTGCTCCATGGCATACGTACACCTCACTGCCAGCATCAGTTGCGCCGAATTTGACTTCGAGTGCATCCCACAAGTTTTTGCAACACCCATATGAATATAAGCGTCAACCAACTTGTCTCCAATCACACTCAGAACTGCACCCAGAAAGATTGTGGTTGCCTCCCTAAACGCCTTCTCCTGTTCAGGAGCAATCGTTTCTGTGAGGGACACACCACCAACTCAGAACACGTTCATCGCTGTGAGCCACAAGGTGGTCCTAGTCTGCCAACGCTTAAAATGAGTCCCGGTAAACTTTTCCGGTTTCAGAGTAGCAGCAAAGCCTTGAATCGAAAAGTGCCTAAAATAAGGTTTTTGGATTGTTGGAAATATTAGCACTTTTCCTATTAGACTTACCCATGAGTAAATAGTAAGTATGGCATAAAAGGTATGCATCTCATAGCGATACCTAAGCATACTAGCACGTACAGAACATATAATCGAACCATCTATGAGCAGCACATATACGGCTAGCATAAGTATGAGTAAACGAGGGATGAACAGATCATACCCTCCGGTTGGCCAGGCCAACGCGGCGGCGGCAGCAGCAGCCTCGGCGTCGTCCGTGGCCTTCTTCTTGGAGGCGGCGTCGTCGACCATGGTGTCGATGCAGAGGAAGTAGTGGAAGCAGAGGCGAATGGAGTTGGGGACGGATCATCGTCGAGACGCTCCCCAAAAACCTTATTGCCGTTCTCCCGGGCAGGATCTCGAACGACAGGGTTCCGGAGGCACCTGCTCTCCCGACCAACCATGCATGCGGTCGTCGTGATGGGATCGCCGGAGGCAGCACACTGAGAGGAACAGTAGATGACGGCTAGGTTGTATGAGAGGGAATGAGTGAACCGAACTAGGTTACTTCACTGGCCACAACCTTCTTATATAGTCCGTAAGGAAGAAAGTCAGTGGGCCTTGACGAGGCCCACGACCGAGTCGGCCCACTCCCGGCAAGGGAGTAAGCTTCGGCTCGGCTCATTCCCGCAACCAGCGGTGCGCGCGCATCGTGACGAGGCGTGGCGAGGCGGGCGGCGGAGGAGGAGCACGCGTGTACCACTCCTCTTATCAAGCTCCCAATGACAAGTGGTAGAGCAGCCCTTATAAATGTGTCTTAATTCTCCTCAACTAGCAAGGTGGGACTAAACTTCCCACCACCTGCCATCTCATACATGGGCCTCAAGATTAACCAGGGATTAGTGTTTTATATGGGCCTAAGCCCATCTATAATCCAACACGAAGTTCCCGAGAGAA